>CM067071.1:3736022-4341810 GCA_033980235.1 Diadema setosum | reverse complement strand
ACCATTGACTATACATAGAATATCAATATTCTGATATTTTGAGGTCATTGACCTGTCACCTTCCTCAGAGGTCAAAGGTGAGTCAAAGGTGAGACACGTGAGTAATTTCTCTTGCTCTGTGGAATAGGAAAACAATTCAATTGTAATACAAATGAATATAACATCTATATCATGTTTGTCATCAACCAATTGCACCAAATATCAATGTTCTGACATTTTGAGGTCATTGGCTTTATCATAGGTCATCTGAGGTCATCAGATGTCAAAGGTAGAAATCTGACTCGAAACGCTCAGTGGAACATTGAGGTAATTTCTCTTACAAAAATTAGTTTTTAGTACATAATTATCGTGTTTCAGTTATGAGTGACGCATTAAAATATCAATTTTCTGACATTTTGAGGTCATTGACCTCTGAAGGTCATCAGAGGTCAAAGATAGAAACCTGTCAGGGCTCTGTGGAATATAAAGACAATTTCACTGTGACAAAAATTAAGTTTTAGTACATCATTACTGTGTTTTATCATTAGCCAATGATGCAAAATATCAATTTTCTGACATTTTGAGGTCATTGACCTCTGGAGGTCATCAGAGGTCAAAGGTAGAAACCTGTCAGGGCTCTATGGAACATAAAGACAATTTCACTGTGACAAATATTAGGTTTTAGTACATCATTACTGTGTTTATCATTAACCAATGACGCAAAATATCAATTTTCTTAGATTTTGAGGTCATTGACCTCTAGAGGTCATCAGAGGTCAATTCAGACTTACCTCCCGATCTTAAAATTAATCTTATAGCATGTACTAACAATGGTGAAAGTTTCATGCTTTAGTCAAATTTTGCACAATTCTTCGGCTTATCTGCTCTACTAATAGCAGAGCATTTGCATGTTTATGATTGCAATACAACGATCTAGTGCATAATTCTGGCGATATTTGGACAATATTTTCCATTAAGAAAGTTCGAGATTTGTCCTCATCTCGGGAATTGATTGGGGGATAAATGATTTGTCTGCCTAAACACATCCGTATAGGGGCGGGGCAAATGCCCCTTTGCCCCCCCCCCCCCCCCCAATAGATTCGACGCCCCTGATCTTCCCTGGGTATGCTCATCCTGACTGAGTCATCAGTCACTGTCGTTTCTCAATAATGATTCAGGAAATGGAGGGGGTTCAATTATGGCGATATATTTTTTGTTATTGTTTGTTTGTTTGTTTTCGTACATATTTTGCAGATGGTCCCCAGTTACTCGCGTCATAGGATGTTTACATGTAGGCCTATACTATTTGACGTTGTCAACGTCTGAGCCATACCTCGCAGTGTATGTCGATGTTACTTTCTTCGCGAGCGAGCGAAGCGAGCGAGCGCCTGAGAAAATTGTGTATACATTTCCCTAAGATAGCATATATTGTTCAGCTCTGTTACCTGTCTGAAGGCCGGCGTACAAACGTCATGCAATATGCCAAAATTGATACATATCACATTTCTGCTTCCTCCATTTTTTCCTAAAAATTCAGGGGGGGATGATTGTACAGGTCATCCCCCCCTCCTCCATTTCAGGGGGGGATATATCCCCCCCATCCCCCCCGGGATTTACGCCAACAGTAGCCCCAAAGGAGCTCCCCCCCCCCCCCCCCCCGACACACACACATTAGTTTCATTCAGCTGAAAAGAGTCACGGCTAATTTCTTTCGCAATGGAAGTAGTACCCATCAGAGATATCCAAAATACCAAAGCCAGCTATTTTATCCTGCACGGGGCCCCAGTCAGTAGCCCCAAATTGCTCCCTCCCCCCCCCCCCCCCCACACACACACATGCACATTGATTTTATTCAGCTGAAAAGGGTCATGGCTACTTTCTTTTGCAATTGGAAGTAGTATGCATACTCATCAGAGATATCAAAACACTAAAGCCAGTTATATCAATCCTGTACGGGGTCCCAGACAGTAGCCCCGAAGTGCACCCCCCCAACACACACGCACACATACACACATTGGTTTCATTCAGCCAAAATGGGTCACGGCTAATTTCTTTTGCGATGGAAGTACATGTATACCCATCAGAGATATCCAAGCACCAAAGCCAGTTATTTTATCCTGTACGGGGCCCCAGACAGTAGCCCCAAAGTGCCCCCCCCCCCCTCTCCACACACACACACACACACATACACACACACACACACACACACACACATTAGTTTCATTCAGCTGAAAAGGGTCACGGCTAATTTCTTTTGCAATGGAAGTAGTACCCATCAGAGATATCCAAAATACCAAAGCCAGTTATTTTATCCTGTACGGGGCCCCAGACAGTATAGCCCCAAACACGGGTAATTTCTTTTGCACTGGAAGAAGTACCTATCAGAGATATTCAACACACCAAGGCTAGTCATTTTATCCTGCACAGAGCCCCAGACAGTAGCTCCACAGTGTCCCATCCATTATACATGTACTGTGAATCAGCTGAAAATGGCCTTACAAATTCTTTTGTAACGTTAATATCAGGGCCTACTGAACAGAGATATCACAAACACTAAAGCAAGTCATCTTATCCTGTATACGGGGTCCCATAGGTTACAGTAGCAAAACACTCAAGACATTTGCAAAGGAAGCATCTGTATAGTGCACAACCAAGATGACCATATTACGAAAACCAGTCATTTCATCTTGTACTGGGCCCAGGTTACAGTAGCCATAAAGTGCCCCTCCCCCACATAATTATTATGACATCATTTAGCTGTAAAGAGTCATAGTTGTTTTTCTTTTACAATCGAAGTAGGCCTTAGTTTACATCATGGATACCCAAAACATCATAGCCAGTTAGGTTTTCCCAGTCAATTTCGCACTTTGTTGGTTCATTTGATAGAAGATTCGAATTCGTAAAATGGGTATTCAAATTGGCTGGTACCCTACGTTCATTCAAATTCGCACTGACTTGCCGAAAAGGGTATTTCAGTCATTAAATTTCGCGAAAGACAGTCAAATTCCAAACGTGTTCATTCAAATTCAAATCATGCTATTTCTTTGTTTCAGATCATTTGAACATGTCTTTCTATAATTATGTGTTTTCGTTTCATCTGTAAATTACTGTTATAAAGCAGTAAAAGTATCATATTTCTTATCTAGTCAGTGGCGTATCTAGGGGGGGGGGGGGCGGCAAGGGGGGCACGTGCCCCGGGCGCCACTCCTTGGGGGCGCCAAAAACAAAAAACGAAAAAAAAAAAAGAGAAACGAAGAGAGGGAAGAAAAGGAAGAAGAAGAAGAAAAAAAAAAAAAAAAAAAAAACTCGCCCGGACCCGGGGGGGGGGGGGGGGGGAGGAGGAGGAGGTAGGGGCAGAAAACCAAATCAAACAAGATAAAAACAAAACATGATGATGATGCGGACAAAATGACAATGTATATTGTGTTCACACATGTCATTTTATATTTAGGAGGCAAAATGTTGCACCGACTTTATTCGTTCTGAAGCGATCGCCGATTGGATTAAAGCAGGGCACCAACGGTTTCGAACATGGGGGGGGGGCAAAAAAATCAAACAAGATAAGAACAAAACGTAATGATGACGCGCAAATGTACAAATTTCGGCTCACTCGCTCGTACTAATGTAATGTATATTTAGGATATTTTGGGGATAACTTCCTGTTCATTAACAACTCAACTTAAATTCCCTTGTTTTTGTAAACTCACCTCAGAATATATAACACCAAGATTATTTACTATCAATTTCCTGTCGTTAATTACCCTTGTTTGATGTTTACATCAAGGAGTCATTCAATCACCCTTGTAACAACCCTTCTTTGTCCCTGGTTTAATTACCCAAAGATTATATACACACACCTTGTGAACCACCAGACTCTTTGTCTGCCCCTTATCTTATAATACTTCCTCCTCCACAAAAGAATCCCCCTCTTTTAATTGGTCAAACATCACCCCTTAGGACAACCCCTTTGGTCACTCTTTTTTAGTTATCCCTTTTTGATTTGTTGTCTTACCAAAATTCTCACCCATCACCCATTGAACATTTTCCAAGTTTGGTGTGCTTTCCAAGGCCCCAAGAGGGAGATCATGATTTCGACATCAGAGATTATTAATCAGACAATTATTTAGACAACAAACTTTGTGGTGACATGGCCTTTGCAAATGACGACTGATTGACGACCGACTTGGATGACGACGTAACGAGGACTACGACGACCACGACATGAGGGACGTACGAGGAGGACCCATGACTGGTGTTCACGCGGATGCAGCTCCAGGGAAAATTCTTCAAAAATGGACGCTTTGCTGTATAATGACTGACACATTTCGACAACGATAGGACTACCAGACGGATTCAGGACCAGACACTTACAGTGTAAACACTAATAACATTTTCAAGGATAATTGACTCTTAACTTGGAGGACTGATAGTTTGATTGCTTATTGTGATTATTTTCTTGTTTTTGGAATACTACACTATGCAATCATTTTGGGAATTGGAGACTTGGTTGAACCCTTTCACATTGGGTAAGTGGAACTTTGATTGTTATTACTGTCCCAGTGTGAGAGATATTTGAGAGTATGTTGATTTTGATTAGTGCTTACTGAGTTTGCATTATTTTATTTTGACTGGTTATTTGTATTTAATTCTCATGTGTTTCCTTATGAATTTTTTCATACTCATATTTGTTTGACTGTTATTACTAACCTTCGACTTTGATATTTGATTAGATAGGCTTTGTGTTACTCAATATTACACCATGACCAATCACAGTACCAATATCACCATGACCACCAGTAGGACCCTCCGACAGACCGACTTTTTACCGACTAAATTTTCTGGCAGCCGACTAGATTACAATGACTGTACTGCCCATATTTTGACCTTTGAAGGCTATTTAGACGCCCATGACATTGACTCGGAAAATGCTGGCAACTTGACGACTATACTTCAGACTTTCAAGCGGACATTAGAGGGACAGGCCAGACTCTGGATAGACAAATTGACTTTCACTACTTATGACGACCTAAAGACGGCTTTCACTAGGCGATTTAGCCCCGCCAAATCGACTTTTGCTAGGGTTACTGACTTTAACACCATGACTATGACTGATGGAGAGAGTGTCGAAACTTTTCTCCAACGACTCAGACAGACTGCCTCCTACATAGACTATGGGGAGAAGCAAATAAAGGACCGTTTACTTGCTGCACTGACCCCCGACTGTCGCGCTGCCATTCTTATGACATCGCCCACATCAACGACCACCCCTGACGAGATAGCCGCGAAAGCGCAGCTTTTAATAGATCTTAGGACTGACACTACCCCGACAAAAGAGGTGACATTCGCAACCCAAGACGATGTCGACCTCCTAAGTGAGGAAATTTCCTCCCTTAGATTTAAAACCGAACAGAAAGACTCCTGAGGACGAAGACGAAATCGACATTCCCAACACAATGACTCTGACCGCAGTACCAGCCGCAGCGCTAGTAGGACTCGACATAGGGATGACCACAGCAGACATGGACGTAGTTTAAGTAGAGACAGACGACATGATAGTAGAGACAGACATCCTGGACGGCGCTCTCCTTCTCGTGATCGTTATCGGTCACAAAGCCGAGGACGCGACCAACGGTCTCGACCTCGATTCGCTGGCAAGTGTGACTATTGTCACATTCCTGGCCATTTTTGGAGAGGATTGTCGGCATAGGTTGAGAGACATTGAACGCGACAGACGACCCCAATATTCCGGACCACCCCCACCCCACAGACAACAATACAATGACTATGACCGACATCATCATCAACAACAACAACAACAACAACAACAACAACAACAACAACAACATCTACAATACACAGGACAGTACTTCGACACACATCCCCAGGGTTTTCATTAAGGGAGGAAAATAGAAGCGCTCTCTATTCCACCTCCCAAAATGAACACCCCAGGCCTAGGGACGGACAAAAACTCAAATCGACATACTTAGGGACAGAGGATGTAGACCTGCAACTGACTAGTAATAACTTTGTTAAGGGAAGAATTGACAGTGGTAAGCACATTTTCATTCTTTTTGACAGTGGTGCTACCAAGACATTGATTTCTGACCGCTATGTTAAATCAACTCCACACCTTTCCAACCTAAAGAGGCAGAGCGTGACTCCTACTCGATTTAAACTAGGGAACGGGCAGTTCCTTGAAGCGCAAACTGCGATTAAATTCAGAGTCACAATTCAAGGTTACAAATTCGAAATTTCTGTTTTAGTCGTTGAAAAACCTTGTTGGTGTTGATTTGATATTTGGCAATAACACACTTTCGGACGTAGACGGGACTTTGACTTTCAGGGACCATAGGTTCAAAATCAAACGGCGTAGGATACCATTTTCCCCTACATCAAAGGTGAAAATCGAACCATTTGGGTCCAGACTCATGACACTACAGGGACATACACCTGCCCACTTACGTAACTTTGACGTCATACTGACTTCCAATGACTACCTCAGTAGGCACTGCCCATCAACAATGGTGGTAAAACTAACAAAAGGTGCGACTCAAATCATTGTGACTAATACTACTGACAGACCTCTACATTTCTCTAAGGGTAGGGCGATTGCCTTTCTCGACACTACTAACCCCGTACGTGTAACTGAGCCCCTCCCAGTAGATAACATAACTATGACCTTGACTGACAACACACATGCACTTTACTCCACTCAGCTTGACACCGCAGACAGTAACCTTGACAACCAGACTAGACAAGCAAACCTTGACAAATACCCCCACCTTGATCCCAATGACCCCATTGCTAACATGACTGAAGACCAAATCATTAGAGCCCATATTGACTTAAAGGATAGTGTGCTTTCTCCCTCTGAAAAGAATGAGTTGATACAGATCCTTAAAGACAACAGACCCGCATTCTCCCTCTATGGTGAGCTATCTAGTTGCCCAAACTTTGAAGTAGACATACACTTGAACAATGACGAACCATTTTTCATTCGACCATACTTTGCTACTGAACCTGACAAACGACAAATCGAAAAGGAACTGACCAAACTCGTGAAACTTGGTATACTTGAGGTTGGACATCAGGCATACACCTCGCCTGTGTTACTCATTGCCAAGAAAGACAAGACTGAAAAACGAGTAGTGACCGACTTTCGTTACCTGAACTCTAGAATTAGACGTATCAACCATCTCTTTCCCCTACTGACTGAAACCCTTAAACGCATCGGACATGCTAAGACTAAAGTAATGAGTGTCATCGACCTCAAATCTGCCTTTCACTGCATTCCCCTCTCTAAACAAGCACAACAGTATACCGGCATTGCCTCCTATCATGGAGGAAAGCACTATTACTATAAACGACTTGCCCAAGGACTTAACATTTCACCCGGACTATTCCAAGCAAAAATCGACAACATTCTAGGCACCATTCCCAACTCCCGCAATTTCTGCATTGCTCACCATGATGACATAATCATATTTAGCCCTGACAAGACATCCCACAAACTCCACCTGACCAAAATATTACAGGCCCTCTCTGACAATTGACTTAAAATCTCTCCTAAGAAATGTAAACTCTTCACCAATGACGTAGACTACATGGGACATAGGATAACTATTAACTCGGACGGTGAGGCTTGTTTTCGACCACTGAACAATAGATGCGACTCTATACACAACATGACTCGACCCAAGACACCCAGACAAGTTAGACGGTTAATTGGTGCTGTCAATTATGTTGCAGGATTCTTCCCCAACATACAGTCTATTTTGAAGCCACTACACCAGCTTACCCGAAAGAGTAAGAAATTCAAATGGACTGACGAACATGAACGCGCCTTTAACAAAATCAAAGACCTCATGACCAAACCCCCTATACTACACATGCCTACGAATACCGGACGATTCACACTTTACAGTGACACATCACGGACTGCGACTGGATCTTACTTGACTCAAATCATCAACGGACATGAAAGAGTTATAGGCTATTACTCTAAAGTTCTCGCTGACGCTTGCCAGAGGTATAGTGTAACAGAACTAGAATTGTTTGGCCTTTTGATAAACATAACTGCTTTCAAACACTTGTTGCGTGGCTGTGAATTCAATGCATTTGTTGATCACAGCTCAATTGTTCAGATATTAAAGTCCAAAGATGAGCCATCCACCACCCGCCTTCAGAAACTAATCTTGAAATTATCAGAGTACTCCTTTAAGATTGCATACAAGAAGGGTACCGAACTTGTCCTAGCAGATTTTCTGTCTCGCATACCAAGCGACAAACATGCCGAAATAGATCATGTAGTGCCCATTTCATTTAGTTTAGTTGATAATCATGACCTAGATCATCTTAATCCTATACAACCTGCCGTGCGTCCAGTGACACGCGCCTTTGCTAAAAAGATGGGTATTTCTGTTCCCAATCTCTATCCTGACAGACCTAAAACTAACAACCACAACAATATTGATAATGACACCGCCCCACCCCCTGAACCAATCATCACACCTGCACCCAATAACAATACCCCACATTCGCATGAACCGGCCAATCAGAGATCAGCATTAGACACACCCCATGACCTGCCCCCAACTACGACACACTTTGCCACACATGACCATAACAGACCCAACACACAGGAACCAACACCTAAAGCTCCGAAGCGAACAGAACCTAGACTGGTGGACAAACAAAATGAGTCACCGTGTACACAAACATACAGGGATGTGCCCCCAGATTTGTTTACAGCCCCTAAGCCACTGATCTCAAATGTTGAGCAGATTGTTGCTCCACATATACCCAAACAACATGACATAGACAAAGTACTAGACTTGATAAAGAGAAAAATCATTCGTGACTACAACCTGCCCATTGACATACGAAGACTTAAGACAGAACAAGAGACATCTCCATTTTTCAAACCGATCTATGACTTTCTAGCCCATGACATAGATACCTAGTGACAAAAAGGCAGCGAAAACCATTCAGCTGAAAGCTGAGCAATACATCCTATGTGATGGTGTATTATTCCGCCTTTTCTTTGACAAGACTGACGACTTTAAACTACAACTTGCTGTACCAGAATCACTGACTGATGTTATCATTTCACAATACCATGACAACCTACTTAGCAACCACCAAGGAACAATGCGCACTTACTTGACAATACGACGTAATTACTATATTCCACAGATGTTTGACAGGGTACAAAACTATGTCAAAGCTTGCCTGAGATGCCAACAGTTCCGTGGCAAACCAGACAAGTTACGCCCATTTCACACTCGTGTACCTGACTCCTATCGACCCTTTGACAGAATAAGCCTTGACTTTAAGACCATGCCTACCTCGGCAACTGGTTTTAGACATTTGATGGTCATTTGTGACGAGATAACCCGCTTTGTTATTTGTGCCCCACTTCGCACTCTCGATGCCGAAACAATTTGTGAGGCATTGATACAAAAGGTTATCTTCATTTTCGGACCCCCTTCCTGCCTTGTGACTGACGCAGCAGCCGCTCTCACAGGCAAACTACTGACT
Source organism: Diadema setosum (assembly GCA_033980235.1). Lineage (NCBI taxonomy): Eukaryota > Metazoa > Echinodermata > Echinoidea > Diadematoida > Diadematidae > Diadema > Diadema setosum. The sequence goes on along the minus strand of CM067071.1, from coordinate 4,332,291 downwards.
ACACTGTGTACCGCCCTGAACATTGATAGGAAAGTGATTAGTGTTGCAAACCACGGCAGCTTACAAGTTGAACGCCACATTCGAACACTCTCTGACTTCCTCAAGGTGAACTTGAACCAATTTGGAACAGATTGGGTTCGGTTTATTCCCACTACTTGCTATGCCTACAACTCATTCTCTTCCCCTCATCTAGGTGACCACTGCCCTTACCAACTTGTATTTGGACGAGACCCCCCCCCCCCCCCCCGCAACCATGACTAACTTGACCTTCAACCCAATGTCTGGTCTGACCCAGACTTATGACGAATATGTTTCCCATCTCAAACGGAAATTTGACCAGATCTCTCACACGATGCTTTCGCTCCAAAGGAGAACTCAAGACAAGCAGAATGTCGCCATTACAAATAAACTACGGCAAACTCCTATCTATTCAGTAGGCCAGCTAGTCTATTTGTACAAGCCAACTTCTTCCTCCCTCACTGCAAACTCGAGAAAGATTGCAGCTGCTTGCGTCGGACCTTTAGTTGTGCATGAAGTGCTCGATAGAACCCACTTCATTCTCTCCACTCTCAAAGGTGAAATTCTGCGAGATATCTTTAACTACAACAGGTTGAAATCCTGTTTCATGAAAGCATCGGATGAGAGGAAACCCATCACCCACCTCCAGCGACTGAGAGAGGCACTTGGAAAGACAGTGACCCCTGGAGACGGTGAAACCTCTGACAAACCATCAGTAAATTTTATTGATGAGCATGACCACACCCCTCCTGAATGCACTGCTGATCACATCATGTGCTTTCAGACGACAGACCCAATCCAAACATCTGACTATGTGACATCCATCACCCCTAACAACGGAATAGCCGCCCCAACCCCCCTACGACAAACTGACCTTGAACGACAATTTGACCTTCTAACAACTGCGCCTTCTGACAATGACATGACCCTACACCGAGGACGATTTAAGAACGGGCAATTACAAGTACTGACTTCATTCATTAGGACTCCGACTGACGGTAATAACCCCAAAGAGGTTAGATTTTGGTGGAACATAGGACTGTATACAGACACAAGTAACTTGATAAGACAAATTCTGATTGATAGAATCATTCCTGTCACGGGAACACCAAAGAAATATATGAAACGATTATACACATAATCTTCTTGATAAGCTTTATAAGTCTAAAGCTGTATATGACATATTTCTTTGTCATTTTATGATTTGTTGTATTTGTTGCTGAAGTAATATACGTAACTTTCACATTATTAATCTCATTGACAAAATAATGAGAATATAAGCTTTGGAATCCTTTTTCAAGGCTGTGTAATTGCATGTTATATTATTGTATCAAATTAATTGTCTTGACAGTGATTGGAGAAATTTGAGTTTAAACTCATTTTTAATAAACAGACTTGAAAGTGTCTGTTCTTTCGCTTACTTCTATTGTTATCAATTTGGAGATATTTACTTTCTTATCGAGTGAGGTTTGAGAGTCATATTATTCTTCTGTGTACATCCTTCACTGAAGTGATAATTCCTAATAGGCCGCACAGATAGCTCTCATACCTCGAGCGCACTCGTTACCTCTCCACTGATACTCAATTAGATGCTTGGAAATTTGCGTCTGCGAAAATGTCTCAAATTCTTGATTATGATTGATATATTAATTTTCGCTGTAATTCCTGATTTGATCTTTTAATCATGAATTCCTACTCATGCATATTTTGTGCTGGTTTAATTTTCCTTGTTTGATAATTGAGCATATTGAAGTTATAAATTATAGTCATTGCTCAGTTGTTACTGTTATGTTCGAAGAAATTGACCATTTTAGGATAATTATGTTGAAGAATATTGCATTAGTCTTGGTTACTTTATTCACTGTATCTCATTGTAAATAGATCATCATTATGTCATTTAAATGTGTGAGAGTAAATGTGTGAAAGTGATAGTGGGACAGTAATGATTTGAGTTCCACTACCTACCATTCACTTGTTTTTATTTATGATATCTATCATTTTGTTTTCCAACATTCAGATTCTGGAAATTCCAGAAGCCTCTCTTTGTTCTGATTTGTTTGTAATATTTTAACCCCCCCCCCCCCCGAGCCTTGTTTCCTAACAAAAGGGGATGTAATGTATATTTAGGATATTTTGGGGATAACTTCCTGTTCATTAACAACTCAACTTAAATTCCCTTGTTTTTGTAAACTCACCTCAGAATATATAACACCAAGATTATTTACTATTAATTTCCTGTCGTTAATTACCCTTGTTTGATGTTTACATCAAGGAGTCATTCAATCACCCTTGTAACAACCCTTCTTTGTCCCTGGTTTAATTACCCAAAGATTATATACACACACCTTGTGAACCACCAGACTCTTTGTCTGCCCCTTATCTTATAATACTTCCTCCTCCACAAAAGAATCCCCCTCTTTTAATTGGTCAAACATCACCCCTTAGGACAACCCCTTTGGTCACTCTTTTTAGTTATCCCTTTTTGATTGGTTGTCTTACCAAAATTCTCACCCATCACCCATTGAACATTTCCAAGTTTGGCGTTCTTTCGAAGACCCCGATAGAGATCTTGATTTCGACATCAGAGAGTCAACCTCTACTTGATATTGCTCTCTCTCCTGCATCTTGATACTTCTATATTTTACTCTGATGTACATACTCGTCATTTAACTTGTCATTGAACTTCATCATGATATTTCTGAACGATTGTGAATAAACACTTTGCATCGATGAAATGTACCAAAACTGTACCTGAGCTCCTTCATTTCTGCTTCATAATAACATTCCAAATGTAACACCACCCGTTACATTACACTAATTTAGAGTATTTTTTCAAGTCCTCAGTTTGTTCGTATAAATCGTATCTATAAGGCCGTCACTATATCTTGATTAGAATTGTAAGATTTAATAAACAAAAAATGACAAGAATTGTATGTTTTGTAAGCTGAAATACAAAATTTTTTTCGGCTCGCTCGCTGCGCTCGCTCGCCAAAATTTATAAAAAAAAAAAAAAGATAAGAACAAAACGTGATGATGACGCGGAAATATACAAATTTGGGCTCACTCACGCGTAGTGATTTAGAGTATTTTTTCAAGTCCTCAGTTTGTTGGTATAAGTCGTTAGGTTATCTATTAGTTTTGTAAGCTGAAATACAAGAAAAAAAAAATTCGGCTCGCTCGCTGCGCTCGCTCGCCAAACTTTGTCACAAAAAAAAAGATAAGAACAAAACGTGATGATGACGCGGAAATATACAAATTTCGGCTTACTCGCGCGTACTAAGTTCGAGTATTTTAGTTTGTTGGTACAAATCGTTATCTATAAGGCCGTCACTATATCTTGATTAGAATTGTAAGATTTAGTAAGCAAAAAATGACAAGAATTCCATGTTTTGTAAGCTGAAAAACACAAATTTTCGGCTCGCTCGCTCGCCAAAATGTATCACAATTTATTACATTTAAATCACTCTCAAAAGACCCCTTTTAAGTGCTTGAAAAAGCATATATGTGACCGTGCACCTCAAAACGAACATAAAGTCGCACACACTGATTTTGCGTGAGGACAGAAAATAAGTGAAATGAGTCAACCTAGCCGAACTTGACTTTTTCATATTTTCTGAAAGAGCGGGTCTTCTTTTACATTATGCTAAAATTTGGTATCATAAAACTGGCAGGAAAGTGTGTTTTTTTAGCAGTTTATGTCGAGCATTTTTGGTAGAATAGTAGATTAGGTGTGTCTTTAGAATCCTTTTTCATTCCTGAAAAACCTTGTCCACACTCTTCACTTTCAACTCTAATAACTTTTGAAAGGATAGAGCTACTGCTTTTAAAGTTGGCGTTAATTATGGACATAATGTGTTAATGAGGCATGCTTAATTTCAGTTTAATCTGATAATCCCTTCATTGTTGTTACTCTGGTGGTTTACTTCCTGTTTTTTGTCCCATTCATCGCACAGCCAGCACGGTTTGGTAAAGATTAAGCGCTTGAATAGACACTGTACTTCAGAGCCTCTTTTCTCAGTTCACACTTTTCCTGAGTTTGTGCTTTCTTTCCAATATTTAGATAGGTTAGGAGAGTCCATTTGATTTGGGTTATACATCATTTTAAAGCTTAAAGTCTGCTCTTTCAGAATATGGTCTTAACTAAACTTTCATGTCTGGCGACTTTTTGTTTGTTTTGAGGTGCAGGGTCACATATTTATTATGAAAAAGCATAAAGTCCCTACCGTTCCGGGATGGGGTTGGGGTTGGACACTTTTTCAGAAATTAGGGGCGTAGATTTCCTCGCTTGCCCCGGGCGCCGTTTTCCCTAGATACGCCACTGTATCTAGTACAGCATTTGTATAACTGGATTTGGTTGTTCTGTAACCAGACTGGTAACGCTCCTTCTCTTTCATTGTCATTATTATAGGCCTATACGTGTACCAGTAATGCAGATTAACTTCATTTTTTATAGTCATGACAGCACAATAGATACAGACGTATATCTCTAGAAGACATAGAAAGAATTATATATAAAAAAAAACACACATTTGAGGATCATAACCTTGACTTCTTGGAACTGGCCGACCGCTCGTAATAAAGCGCTCGTAGCGGCCAGATAATTAAATGTGGCTTCTTACTTCTTTGGATTCAAAAAGCACGTTAAAAAAATGGTGTCAAAGTCTCTTAAACCAATACGAAAACATGAAATGCTATGATGCTTACAAAACAATAACTACGATGAAAGGAAATAAGGAAAGAGGCCAAGCACGAACATATCTCGGTACGCACAGACCTACCCCCCGGTATGAAAGCCCAGCGAGGAAAGCTGTCAGCGATAGCCTACTCACTGAGAAAGGAGAAAAATAAGTCCACCAGAATCATCGTTAGAGGAACTGACGTGATCCTTCAGCACAAAGACAAGGGCACTAACGAATGGAAAAACTACAAAGATTAAGTAAGTCATCACAGTCATGAATGTTTAATAATGATAACAAGAATGTAGATATCAGTTTATTAATCTCAAATGACCACATACATGAGTTCAGTGTGAAAATTATTCAGAAAGATTGTGCATTCGATGCTGATTGAAACCCGGAGCAAATCCTCCGTTTGATCCTTACAGACAAATGTATATGTTTATATTTGATGATAACAACAAAATATTATGTTAAAAAAAATGGTCATTATTTAATGAGTTGAGAATACCAGAATAGTGATACTTACCCCGTGCTGCAAATTTCTGTGAGAAATGTGACATTACCAATATCATGTCGATTTATATGGTGTATGGTACATTTCTGTAATCACAGAATTTTTGGGTTATTTTTCATGAATTCAAAGCTGTACTACTTACCTTATGCGATAGCCTACTCTCTGAGAAAGGAGAAAAATAAGTCCACCAGAATCATCGTTAGAGGAACTGACGTGATCCTTCAGCACAAAGACAAGGGCACTAACGAATGGAAAAACTACAAAGATTAAGTAAGTCATCACAGTCATGCATGTTTAATAATGATAACAAGAATGTAGATATCAGTTTATCAATCTCAAATGACCACATACATGAGTTCAGTGTGAAAATTATTCAGAAAGATTGTGCATTCGATGCTGATTGAAACCCGGAGCAAATCCTCCGTTTGATCCTTACAGACAAATGTATATGTTTATATTTGATGATAACAACAAGATATTATGTTAAAAATAAATTGGTCATTATTTAATGAGTTGAGAATATCAGAATCGTGATACTAACCCCGTGCTGCAAATTTCTGTGAGAAATGTGACATTACTAATATCATGTCGACTCATATGGTATATGGTCCATTTCTGTAATCACAGAATTTTTGGGTTATTTTTTATGAGTTCAAAGCTGTACTACTTACCTTATGCTCCAAAATTCTTCCCTGAAAACGATGATACCATCACTATATTGACTTCTTCGGTCGACTACTGTAATTTACTTCTTTATTCGGGGTATGATTTTACTCGGGGTATGACTTCAAAAATCAGATACTTACCTTATGCTGTAAGAAGATCACTTATTGTACGCATTATGACGAAACGAGTGGTAAGGGGAAATTTATGATTAGGATAATTTATGAAGCTATTATTTTGCAAAATCTAAATATTTCTTTTTTCTTTAAATGTTTTGATAGATTGGAAATTTTGAAATAATATGTTATATTGATTTCATAAAGTAATTTTTTGTTAAATAACATTTCTACGCTGTTTTATATGGTTCAGTTTGTTCTGAGTATCTGCTAATTTTGAAACCAATCATTGTCCGTTTGAGTAAAAATTTATCTAATAGATCAGAAAAAAAAAATCCACTGTAGAAGAGTGAATTGATTTCACATCACGAGTTGTAATATTGACCCATGAACAGTGACTCTGGGTCCAGTTTACAGTTACAGTGCGGTTTCAATAGGTGATAACTTGTTTTGCTGGTTTTAAGCAGCAGTCACAAAAGCACATATAATCAAGATCCATTTCCTTTCTATGTATCCAACTACTTGAAAGATATATAAAGAATTTGTTATTATTTTTGTCGGTATTGCCCTTTTTCGAACCAAAAATTGGAAGATTCTCAGAATATACGACTGACTGCTCCAATCCCTGGTATCTGTATAAATATTGATTCGTGATGAATGAACGTCTGACAGTTTTTCAGTACTCTGTTTCAACTTTAACATCTGCATATAAATATTTAACACATTCAACCTAATCTGATATAAAGTAATGAATAAAATTGAAAATGTGTTTTTGAGTATTCTATGTATTTTGATCTTAATCTTGGCCAAAGGTTAATGACGTTGGGTCCACCAAGTTTGGCAGGATCATCTAATCTACAAGGTTGTTGATTTATATTCTACTTTATTCTGGCCCACGGTCAATGACTAGCTCAACCAGATTTTGCAGGTACATTCAACTCAATAAGTTATCTGCTGTTATTATTTAATTTCATCAGACGCAAATGTGTTTGTCTTTCCGCATAATACACGAAACCGCTTGCCATTGCATACGGCAAAGTTTCATTTTTCTTACATAACCCCCTCTAAATGACAGAGTATTGAGACAACTCGGATTTTCACAGTATGCACTGCCCATTGTGGCCGTCCCTATTACGTATCAATTAGTATACTTCCATTACAATTAAGTTCATCCAGGCTCAGATTGTCAAGACGTTTGGACGAGAGTGTTTTAGTGTTCTATTCCATCCTGGTATTTACAAACATCCTATTAGCCAAATATTGAATGACAAAGTAATGTGAACACGTCAGGTGTTATATTATATTTTGTCCTAGCCTACGGTTAATGACTCTTGGTCTTCCAGGTTTTTACTGGAGAATTCAGCTCAGTGATGTTGTTTAATGCCACGTAGCAACATTCCGACCCTAAGGCGACAACTTGATCGTCATTCCACATTATATACGAAGTTATGTGTATAGCCAGGTTCTGTTCCACTTCTTTTATGTGTCCCTATATTAAGAGAGTGCAATGAAACAACTAATGCCTTTACAACGTGTGAAGACAAGATGTTTGAAACTTAGATACAGTATGCATCACTTAGAATGTTCAGTGTTCCGTTTCATCTTTGGTATTTGGTAAACATCTATTTAGACAAATTGCATTTAATCTGACAGAATTTTTTTTTTTTCACTGAACGACAAGATGCTGTGTGTTCTTCTATTATTAGCCCACGATTAATGGACTGGCTCGACCAGGCTTTGCAGGTACATTCAACTCAGAAAGTCATCTACTTCTATTGTGTCGATTCATCAGATAAAAACTCGATTGTCATTCCCCATTATACACGAAACCGCCTGCCAATACATGCGGCAAGGTTTCATTCTTCTCATGAGCCCTTCTAAATGACAAAGTATTGAGACAATTCGGGTTTTCACAGTAGGCACCTCCCATTGTGGCTGTCGCTATTTCGTATCAATCATTATAATTCCATTACAATTAAGTTCATCCATGCAGGCTCAGATTGTCAAGAGAGTGTCTTAGTGTTCTATTCCATCTTGGTATTTACAAACATCCATTTAGCCAAATGTTGAACCACAAAGTAATGTGAACATGACAGGTGTTATATTATCCTTTTTCTGGCCCGCGGTTAATGACTCTCGGTCTTCCAGGTTTTCCTGGAGAATTCAACTCAGTACGTTGTTTAATACCAACTAGCAACATTCCGATCCTAAGGCGACAACTCGATCGTCATTCCACATTATATACGATGTTATGTGTAGCCAGGTTCCATTCCACTTCTTTTATGTGTCCCTCTAAAGAGAGTGTAATGAAACAACTAATGCCTTTACAACGTGTGAAGACAAGATGTTTAAGACTTGGATACAGTATGCATCAGTTAGAATGTTCAGTGTTCTGTTCCAACTATGGTATTTGGTAAACATCTATTTAGATAAACTGAATTTAACCTGAGAGATTTTTTTTTTTTTTTCACTGACCGACAAGATACTGTGTGTACTTCTATTATTGGCCCACGGTCAATGACTGGCTCGACCAGGTTTTGCATTCAACTAACTAAGTCATCTATACTTCTATTATTTCAATTCATCAGACAAGAACTCGTTTGTCATTCCCATTTTGCACAAAACCGCCCGCCAGTGCATGCGGCATGGTTTCATTGTTCTCGTGAGCCCCTCTAAATGACAAAGTATTGAGACAACTCGGATTTTCACAGTATGCACTGCCCATTGTGGCTGTCCCTATTTCGTATCAATCATTATAATTCCATTATAATTAAGTTTATCCAGGCTCAGATTGTCAAGACATTTGAACGAGAGTGTCTTACTATTCTATTCCATCCTGGTAGACCTATTCACAAACATCCATTTAGCCAAATGTTGAACCACAAAGTAATGCGAACATGTCAGGTGTTATATTATTTTCCAGCCTGCGGTTAATGACTCTTGGTCTTCCGGGTTTTCCCGGAGAATTCAACTCAGTACGTTGTTCAATGCCACATAGCAATATTCCAATCCTGAGGCGACAACTCGATCGTCATTCCACATTATATACGAATATACAACTGTATGTGCAGCCAGGTTCTGTTCCATTTCTTTTTTTGTGTGTGTGACCCTCTATTAAAAGAGGGTAATGAAACAACTAGCACTTTCACAGTGTTTAAAGACAGCATGTTTCTGCATGAATATGTCAGTGCATTTATTTTATCCGTGGTGCTGCAAACACCGATTTGGTTTAACTGCCATAAATTTGATAATTTTTTTTTAAAAGATAATAAAAGATATGCACGGGAATTTTAGTCCAGTACGACGACCCTTGTCCAATGACTTTAAGCCCACCAAGTTTCTCTAAGTTCATTAACCGTATTAAGTTGTATACTGTTAGCTCCTTTGGTTTCGTAATAGCTCACAATAATTTCAGTATTTCACACAAGGCTATTTGCTGCTAAATTCCATTTTTTTTTTTGTACCTCTCCAGAGCTGAGATTGTTATACCAGTTTGATTTTTTTTATTTTTTTTTTTTTTTAGTCAATACACCAATGTCACTGCTCCTGTCATCTTCTTGCTCAAACACTCTGGGTTCAATGAGACTCGTATGTATCGTGATTCTCTTCGCAATCACTTTGTTTTTTTTTTCTCGTAAATATATAAAAAGTAATCACTTAGATAATATTTGCTGTATATAATTACCCATTTTGGTACCCCTGGCAGACTGCCAAATACTGTTGTAGGTTTTTTTTTTTTTACCCATTAATTCTTCCCGCATATTCCAGACAGTGTATATATTTTTTTAGTTCTGTATACGGTGACTCTAGTTTCAAGTAAATAATTTAGACGCTTCACTCTTTATCACATACACTCAAGATGAATGCACACGCACGCACGCTCAGCGCACATGCACACACGGACACCTGCACTTGCACTCAAACCTCTTCCCACAACCCTTCAATTTCTACTCATACCCCCACACCGACAATGATCCCTCATGGTATGATCTTTGATGACCAAAGTTTGAATGACTCCGAAAGTACTTATTACACAACTGCCGAGTTTAATGCACTCATAAAACAAAATAAAATTCAATCATTTTTGGATTTGTTTAGTCTTCTTCACATCAATGCCAGAAGTTTAAATAAGAATTTTGATTCCATAGAATCATTTCTTTCCTCTTTACAAAATTTTCAATTTAGTATAATTGGCATATCAGAAACTTGGCTTAATACAAATTCACCACCAATGTTTAATTTAGAGCATTATCGAATGTATCGTTCTGATCGTTACTTAGGCAAGGGAGGTGGGGTTGCTTTCTACATTAGAAATAACATTGATATAAAAGTCAGGCATGACTTACATATCGAGGGTACGGAAGATATTTTTGTTGAAATTGTGAACAGTAAAGCAAAAAATATAATAATAGGTAATATATATAGGTCCCCAAGAAATAACATTGATTGTTTTTTAGAAAGTTTTGATCAAATTCTGAGTATTATTTTTCAGGAAAAGAAAGACACTTTTATAATGGGAGATTTTAATATTGATCTTTTAAATAATTCTGATAATCATACAATGCAGTTGCTAAGTTTATTGGCAACTTTCTCATTTCAACCACATATCAACAACCCAACAAGAATTTCTAGTACATCAAAAACTCTTATTGATAATATATTTTCAAATGTAATAAACACAGAATTCACAAATGGTATATTTTATTATGATATATCCGATCATTTACCAGTTTTTACCATCAACAATAGTTCTTTGCAAACAAAACAATATTTTGAAAATAAAAAATCTCAAATGTATTATAAGGAAACAGAAAGTAATATAAATTCTTTGATATTTGATTTAGCGCAGGAAGAATGGGGCGATGTATTTGATGAAAGCAATGCTGATACTGCTTATGAAAAATTTATCAGCAGATTATTGTATTATTATCAGAAAAATATTCCTTTGGTTAAACGGAAACCTTTAAAGAAAAATAGACAACCCTGGATTACTAAAGGTATTATGCGGTCTATATCAACCCGTAATAAGTTATATATTATATATATATATATATATATATATATATATATATATATATATATATATATATATATATTGCTTGCTTAAAGCAAGCAATAAAGAATCAAAGTAATAACTCATTTATGAAATACCGGAAATATAGAAATCAATTAACATCAGTAATAAGATTGTCCCGAAAATTGTATTATTCAACTAATATAGAAAAAAATAAGGATAATCTTTTTTCATTGTGGAAAACTGTCAATGCTCTTATGGGAAAGACGGTAAAAGAAACTACCAACTCTATCATCATTGACAATGAGGAAATTACTGATTTTACCACAATTGCCAATTCATTTAATGATTATTTTATAAATATTGGTCCTAGTTTAGCATCTAATATGAATTCATGTAATACACATTTTACTGACTATTTACCCAATCCTTGTGAAAACTCATTTTTTCTCACGCCTACCAATGATCATGAAATAATCAATATTGTTCAGAATCTGAAAACAACTAAATCGAGTGGGCATGATGGCCTTAGTGTTCATTTATTGAAACAAATAATTTTTTACATTGCAAGCCCCCTAACTCACGTATTTAATATGTCTCTTTCAACAGGCATTTTTCCGAACTCATTCAAACTTGCAAAAGTTATTCCCATTCATAAAAAAGATGACTTTAAATTAATGAGTAATTATAGACCAATTTCATTATTACCAAGTATATCCAAAGTTCTTGAAAAAATTGTGTATAAAAGGTTATATCAGTTTTTACAAACCAATAATTTATTGATACCCAATCAATTTGGATTTAGAAGTGGATATTCTACTGACTATGCAATCGCTCACATGTGTGATAAAATGATTGAAGCTTTTGCTGATAAAAAGCATGTTATAGGTATATACATGGATTTGTCGAAAGCATTCGACACCATCGACCATGAAGTATTGATACATAAACTCAATACGTATGGAATACGAGGTCACGCTCTGCTCTGGTTTATAAATTATTTGCAAAACCGTCAACAGTATGTTAGTTTTCAGTCTTATGAATCACACAAACTTGATATTAAATGTGGGGTACCTCAAGGCTCCATTTTAGGGCCTCTGTTGTTTAACATTTATATAAATGATATTATAGGTTCTTCTCCATCTTTGAATTTTATACTTTTTGCTGATGATACATCCATTATTACATCAGATTATGATATAGGGACACTTGTTAATCGTTTGAATACTGAATTATTGAATATATTGAATTGGTTTAAATCAAACAAGTTATCTTTGAATGTTAATAAGACAAATTTTGTTCATTTTAGAAAACCCTACTCACAGGATCTTAATGTCAACATATCAATTGATGGGTTTTCTCTTTGCGAGAAACAGGTTATTAGATTTTTAGGCATTACAATCGATTCTCATTTGACATGGAACGAACATATATCCTGTTTACAAAGGACCCTATCAAGAAATATTGGTGTACTCTGGAAGTTGAAAGATCTCTTATCAGAACGATCCCTGATTATTTTATATAATTCTTTAATTTTGCCTCATATATTGTATTCAAATATTGTATGGGGAAATTGTAGTATTACTAAACTGAATTCATTGTATTTACTCCAAAAGCGTGCTATTCGTATTACTACTAATTCCACATATTTATCTCATACAGATCCTTTATTTCATCGTTTGCATACTTTGAAGCTTCAGGACATCCACATCTTACAAACAGGTATATTTATGTACAAGTATGCAACAAATCAACTTCCCTCTTTATTTCATAATATTTTTCACTTAAATTCGAATATACACACATATCCAACTCGCCGTTCGACAGATTTTCACCTTGTAAACCCCAAAACTGTTTTAGCTCAGAAATCAAATAGACATTACGGTCCCGATGTCTGGAATAACCTACCTGATCAATTAAAGCAGTGTACTTCACTGTTTTCCTTTAAAGCTCATTTAAAAAAGTATTTATTATTGAAATACGTTTCCAGTTAGTAGTCTTTGATCAATGTATTTTTTTTGAAGTCTCAGTAAGCCCTGATCCATGCAAAGTGTTGTTTTTGTTTTTTTTTTTCATTCCCTCCCGTTCCTTTCTTTGATAGTGATATTGCATACATTCATTAAAGCGTATACCTTACCCCCAAAATAGGCATGCTACAGCCTTTATTCTCTCTTGCACTGTCACCTGCACACACGACGCACTGTCACTCGCACACACCTACACTTTTATTGTCTACTATACCATGCAGCAGTCAATGGTGCTGCGTGCTGTTTTTTTTTTCTTTCTTGTTCTAAAGCGCCAAGTCACTATTTTTCTTTTCTGTTTTTTTTTCTGTAGCAAAATGTGTTTTGTGCATTAAGATTAAGAGTTTTATGAGTACATATATAATTGGTGTTGTATTACATTGGTATCACATATTCAGATAGGGCCTCATCCACGTCAAGCTCTGCTTATGATGACGGTCCCCTGTATTGATTTCTCCTTTGTTAATAGATACAGTATGCCTTAATATGTTATTTTGATTCATAATTATGCCACTTCAGACTGAATGTTGTTACGAAAATGATTTTTCTTTGTATTGATTTGTATGTATCTGTATCATTTTGTTTTCATTTGCAATTGTATTCGGAGAAAGAAAATGCAGAAATAAACCAAACAAACAAACAAACAATATCTGTTTGACTGCAGAACATGTTAAATTAGATGGCCAGAAATCAATTTGACTGAACGAGCGCAGCATGTAATCACGTGACTATATCATTATGAATTTATGAATGAACGGATAGTGGAATGGTACTTGTCTTATATGTATATGGATTTCAGTTGAAAAAGTGTTATTTTAGAATAAGGTTAGAGGTAATGTGAATGTTTCAAAATAAATTTTAATGAAGAGATTAATATGACACTGAACTACCACGTCATCTAGGCGAAATTTTTGCTAAATTTAATTCAACATTAAAGAATTCGATTAAAAGAGGTGCGATGTTGGCCCGGATGCAGGGCCCTTGACAGGTATAGCCCCAACGTATTCCCACCCCATATATGAATTAAGTGTTTTTAGGTGAAAAGAGTCATGTATGCCTATTTTCCTTGGCAGTGGAATTAACAGCTGAGATACGTAAAACACAAACCCATCCAGTCAAGGGGCCCCCAGCCAGTAGCTGGAAAGTGCTCCCGTATTATTTTATTCTAAGTGAAAAGAATCACTGTTATAATTTCTTTTGCAAAGGAAGTAGTACTCAACGAGGTATCAAAAACACCGAAACCAGTTATATAACTGTATACGGGGCCCCACGGAGTGTTCCTAAAGTGTCTTCACATGTAATTCCACTATCAAGATCTGCATCCCGATCTATTCAATCTGTCAGATCGGCAGAGAGCGGCAAAAGTGTACGGGGACCGGGAGCATCGTAGCAGCAGCGTTTGGGTGATGGGGTTGGATCTGGCAATTTTACAGATCGGGAAGAAATTTTGAACTGGTCCAAAATTTCTTCCTCATCTCCCCATCAAGATTGACCTATTTTGAATCGTGGCTCAAACGGGGAGAGAGCAGTGACAGTGTAAATACCGCGGGATGAGTGTAACAATTCTAGGTTTTTCTGACCGTAGTAACAGCGGCACAAGAACGGGAAATATAGTCTAAACTAGACACCGACGACATGGTCCCGCTGCTGCGCCGCTTTCTTGATCAAAGCACGACCTTCCCGCTCTAACGACGCTCTCACTAAGTTCTCTACTCTCGTATAAAATCAAGGCCTGTTCCTACGACGCTTCATTCCTGCTTCGATAACGCTGTTGGCCGCTTTAGCTACGCTGTTCCTACGCTTTCCCAGACTCAATTATGCATGTCTTCCGCTCTCGCCGCTCTAAAATCGAACGTAGCCGATACGCTGGAAAATGTTTGCCAGAACAGCAAAACTGATGATGAGGAGGAGGACGCGTTGTCGTTGTCGCGAAAATGAAGACGAAGGAGCGCATATTTAAGAAGAAGAGATGCAAACAATAAAGAGAATAAAGCAAAACACTTTGGAGCTACTGTACGGGGCCCCGTGCCGGATAAAATATCTGACTTTGGTATTTTGGATATCCAATGGGTACTACTTCCATTGCAAAAGAAATTAGCCGTGACCCTTTTCGGCTGAATGAAACCAATATATGTATATATATATATATATATATATATATATGTGTGTGTGTGTGTGTGTGTGTGTGTGTGTGTGTGTGTGTGTGTGTGTGTAGGTAGGGGGCATTTTGGGGCTACTGTCTGGGACCCCGTACAGGATAAAATAACTGGCTTTAGTGCTTTGGATATCTCCGATGAGTACTACTTCCGATTGCAAAAGAAAGTAGCCGTGACCCTTTTCAGCTGAATGAAATCAATGTGTGTGTGTGTGTGTGGGGGGGGGGGAGGGGGAGGGGGTAAGGGGGCAATTTGGGGCTACTGTCTGGGGCTACTGTCTGGGGCCCCAAGCAGGATAAAATAACTGGTTTTGGTATTTTGGATTTCTCTGATGGGTACTAATTCCATTGCAAAAGAAATTAGCCTTGACCCTTTTCAGCTGAATGAAACTATTGTGTGAGTATGTGTGCTGGGGGGGGGGGGGGGGCACTTTGGGGCTACTGTCTGGGGCCCCGTACAGGACAAATAACTGGCTTTGGTGTTTTGTATGTCTCTGATGGGTACTACTTCCATTGCAAATGAAATTAGCCGTTACTCTTATCAGCTGAATAAAGTCAATGTGTGTGTGTGTGTGTGTGTGTGTGTGTGTGTGTGTGTTTGTACGTAGGGCTTATAGGGGGTGGGGCACTTTGGGGCTACTGTCTGGGGCCTCGTGCAGGATAAAATAGCTGGCCTGGGTGTTTTGGATATCTCTGATTGGTACTCCTTCCATTGCAAAAGAAATTAGCCGTGACTCTTTTCAACTGAATAAAATCAATGATTGTGTGTGTACGTAGGGCCTATGGGGGGTGGGGCCCTTTGGGGCTACTGTTTGGGGCCCCGTACAGGATGAAATAGCTGGCTTTGGTGTTTTGGATATCTCTGATGGGAACTACTTCCATTGCAAAAGAAATTAGCCGTGACCCTTTTCAGCTGAATAACACCATATTTGTGGGGCCCTTTGGGGCTACTGTCTGGGGCCCCGTACAGAATAAAATAGCTGGCATTGCTGTTTTCATGATAAGTACACCCAAAGGAACAATATCCACCAACTTTTGTCCGTGACCCCCTTCGGCTGAATAAATCCATTTTTCGGGGTCCCTTTTTGTGGTCCCTAGGCTTACGGTACAGGATGTGACTTGCCAGCAATTCATTTTATTGACCCTTGGCCACATCCTTACATGATGAGACCATTAAAAAGTGTGACCCTCTTCAGCTGAATAAATGCTCTGGGCCCCCGGTCTATTACTGGAGTGACCAAGACGGACTGAAGCGCAAACAGCTACTTGGAACTGGCGCCCCCGAAACTGTCGATCCCAAAACTGTCGATCCTTCTTTTACTAGCCCGCCTACTACTGCTATGAGCATCGACCCAACTACAGGTAGTCACGTGACACGAGATCTCGGATGAAGTGTTTCAGACTTTACTATGCACTCGTTTGTAACCATGTGTCTGAAAAGGCATTGTAATCTATCTTTAGATTGCTGGTACATCAGTAAAATGTCGTGAAATCCATCCATGCCCTGCCACTAAACTCGTTTCGGATACAGAAATGCACACAATCATGGTTGACACGTCGAATGCAAGGTGAACCTGCGTAGCCCCACGTACGTAGGCCATTCAGCAGCTATAGGGTTAATACCCATTTATATCCAGAATCAATCTAAGATCAATAGGCCAGCCCCGATATGAGAAATGCGGTTTGGATGAGAGTGATCAATGATTGCTTTCAGACTAATAATAATAGTAATGATAATAATAATAATAATAATAATAATAATAATAATAATAATAATAATAATAACAATAATAATAATAGTTATAATAATGATAATGATAATAATAATAATAATAATAATAATAATAATAATAATGATAAAACCTCGATGAATACGCACATGCATGTAGACACGTTTACCAACGACTTTTGTAATAAGCCTGAAACCCCTCGCTCGAATTGTGAGATGATCTAGAAAAGTCTAGTGTGTCTCCATAAGAGAGCATAGATACAATTAAAATGCCTCCCTAAAGACAGATCAAAATAGTTGTATTCTGCTATGCATTTGTAATTGCCAATAATAAGTATACTGATGATAACAATTGAGTATATGAATATAAGAACGACCCAAGTCCAATTTTTGGCCAAATTTAGTTTGACATGGGAAATTGTAGCTTATGCATGGACTCATCTTGTGTATAAATGATAAATCCTAATTACCCCCGGAAGTGCCAGAAATAAATGAGTTAAATCTTATATGAATGTAAACATGAAGGACTTGGGTTGTTCTTACATTCATATTATAGCGCCCTCTCTCGTCCTTCTCTCATCTCTATAGCAGAATATCATGTATATGAATCAAAGAACGACCCAAGTCCATATGAATCAAAGAACGACCCAAGTCCATCACACAAAATGGCCTCTCCACAATTAATGTAAATGTTAATTGTCATAATAATATATGTTCTAAATTGTATATACAATGTTGCCTTCCCATCACAGTTAAATAGAATATTATTGGACAAATAAAAAAAAAATATGAAGTTTTTTTAAGTTTACTTGAAATGGTCATCCATGGACTTGGGTCGTTCTTATATTCATATACTCAATTATATCAGTATTATGATATTGGCAGTGTTTATGATTATTGCAATATTTCATGTCCATATTTATTGTCATCATTCATTATGATTAACATTTTGTCAAAATATCAGGATTGCAATAAAATTGTCAATGTCATATCGCCGCACGAAGAGTTTGGACGCAAAATAAGTTCATTCATTTAGCGTAAGTTGAGATATTAAGCTGTCCAAAAGGAAAATATGATTTTTAACATAAATTCAGTAAGATCCCGAGGTATTATTCCTTGGTATTTTTCAAGTGAGGTACGTCATGCCTATTACTGGAAAGGTTTTATTTCACTCTATTTGAGGATGGACTGAATTTAAAAGGTTTGAAATGGTGTTTTGCTTATTTAGCGAACAAACTCTTTATGTAATGAATCGCCCCTGTTCTTGGCATTGTAGGAAGTCGAATTTACCTGACGACGATGAATAAAGTCTACTTTTTGGAAATATACCCCACCGGCGGTGGATGGCAGAAAACTGATCTATCTGCTTACATTTCATCCCACCCGGCGAACACCCAAGGAACAATAGAGGTGAATTTCCTGTTTTTCTTCAATGGTCTCCTCTACGTCGTGCAGGTAGGGGACAGCATAATTGGCGTGATACACAACCTCGATCGGTACCCGCTCATCGCCGCCGATATCAAAGTCGAGTTCTTACCTCTGATCGGACCGAAGTGCCCTGTCGCTCTCTTCGTCGCGAGCCTGTTAACGGACAGATTCTTTAGGCAGCCAGGCACAAGTCATAACTAAGAAAGTATAAACTTCAAAACGAAAACTAAATCAACACAACAAAACAACAAGCAAGCAAACAAAAGCCAACAAACGAAAGAAAAGGGAAAAGAGGACCTCACTCGTGGTTCTCCTGAAATCTGAAAGGTTTCCATTTGAAGTAGGAGAGAAATGCATTAAGCTGTGACGATTGTAATTGTGTGCTGTTTTTATTCTTATGTCAACATTGCAACATCTTATGCTCACTTGGTATTCCATACAATGTTCTTTTCGATCAGCCTACTGTTCTCTACCATCTTACATGTCCAGTCGCGTCAAGCCACACAATATGAAATATTTATTCATTTCCGTATTCAAGCATAAAAAACAACATAGCAACACAAAGAGCAGAGTTAAAACAAACAAACAAACAAACAAACAAACAAATAGAATAAGATAACACGTTCAGAGACATAGATACGGAGGGACTGCCCATTCAGCTGTGTCAGCGAGGACGCCGCTGTTCTTCCATGGGGTCCCATGGGTATTGATGCGACGAAAAATGTTCATATGAATAAACAAGTAATTCAATAAAATATAGGTATAAAATGGCGGGTAAAAATTCAGTACGAAATACACTTTATCTAAAATGAACAATAATTATAAAAAGTGGTAACACTTTTCTTTCAATCTATCTTTGAAAGATAATAAACTATCAGACAACTTTAATTCAAAAGGAAGATAATCAAATAGGAAAGCACCTTTATAAGAAAAATTTCTTTTGCAGTAATCCGTATTGTTTTTTTTTTTTCCCCATCTTATTTTCTCCAGGTCAACATAATGTAAATTCAAAACATTCAACCATAGTCTCCTTTTTTTTTTCTTAACATTTCTCTCGTAAATGTTTACACAAACAAATGTTGTAGAAACAGAATAAATATATCTCTCATCTGGATAATATTCAATATTTTTTTTCTTCATGGAGTTAAACCTAGGGACTTTGTTTTTTAACTTTTGTACAAACAGTTGTTGTTTAATCAAAATCACAACACAATTTAGAGCATCGTTTCTCGTATTGGGTTTTGGTGAAAAAAGTTTTCCGTGGGACCTAAGCGGATATTAATCTTGGTTGGATTTTGCACCTTGTAAGGACATCTGACTTTCTAACAGCTGATCAAAGAGCTCCTTGCCGTCATGTTTATTGTTTTCACTATAAAGTAAACACAACATTACAATCATTATTGTCATTATTTTCATCACCATCTTATTTTGGGTTATAGTGATATTGTTGACATTACCGGAATCATCACTCCATAAATTTGTTTTCTTATCATTGTCATATTTGTTCATGCAACTATTTTAACAATCATTCTCATTGGACAGGATATGTGGATAACACCTTAGTGCGCGTTACATCGTAGCATTACAAAAGGAATAATTATACATAGTTTTATAATTTATTGTTGATTATTATCAATGATTTCACAACTATACATATCTTGACTATATTTAGTAGTGTTTAAAAATAGATTTCTGGTTGCCACCAGACAAATTAGCCATGTCAGGGCGCAATGCTTAGGCCCAAATAGATCCCTCTCTATTGTACGTATCGCGTAGAAGCAAGAGTGACATAGCACTTCCATACTTGCGCGATTATGGGTGCGTTCGAACGCTCTAAAGCGAACCAAAGCGAACTGAACTAAAGCGTACCGTACCGTACTGTGCCAGTTTGGGAGCGTTCGAATGCTCTGTTGAGAAAGCGTACCTCTCGAGTTATTTTTAGAAAAGGTCACGCTTGTTTGTAGCAAGAAGGTCATTCACCTTGCGCTTGACCTACTTAGAGCTATCCCGAACAAAGAGAATTATGTTTTTGCGTTGTGACGTATGCGCATGATACGCGCATGCTTTACAACGAACTTTTGGTACGCTTTGGTACGCTTTTGGAGCACATCGGGAAGTGATCCACTTTTGGCTCGGTACAGTACGGTACAGTACACTTTAGGAGCGTTCGAACGCTCCCCTGGCGCGGTACGGTACGGTACAGTTCACTTTAGGAGAGCGCTCGAACGCACCCTATGTTGTCAATAATGTATTCAAAATATTGTTCACCCACTCTTTCGCATGTCAGAATTTGGTGTCATAGACATAACCATTGTACCATTTAAGATTTTAGAATTTGAGGGATACATTCTTTTTTTTTTTTTTTCGGCCGAGAAAGGATATATATGTGATTGTGGAGCCGACTATTTGCACATTATACGCCTATAGAGGGCATCCTAAATATGGGAAGTTCCTCTGAACATGACAAGTGCATTATCACTGATTACGAAGGAAATTGTAGAAAGATTGGGTAAAGACATGTGGAAAATTTGAGGAAAAATTTGGTAGCTATCTAAAAGTTTAGAAATTGTACAACCTCGTTCTATTCATTGCCTGAAGTTATCAGGACTGTATGATGTATGTGTCATAATTATGTATGTATGTATCAATATACATGTTATTGCTGGCAGTAGTAGAAATAGTAGCAATAATGACACAATAAAGGAATGCATTAAATGCCAATTGTTTTGTTCTTCATTCAAAATCCGAATTTTCAGGGGACTCCCAATTCGTCAGGGATTAAAATGCTCATAAATTTTTACAGTGATATTAACAGTTAATATTACAACAACGAACTATTTACTTGGGGCTTACAGCCAAACAAGCTTGCTTTCATGTAGATCCCGTCATACTTCTCTTTGTTCAACCCCATTTCGATTTCGACAAGTTATTATTACAATTGATGTGTCATTACCATAAATGCTGTTTTTTTGACATTGTTTACAAGGTAAAATAACTTGTATTATCATATCTGTTGTACATGTATTATTCATAAGTGAGAAGTATGAAAATAAATGAACTGAATTAAATCAAATTGAATGTACGGCTTGCAGATAGCGCCCCGGGGACGTCCCACCATACTATCCTTTTGGATGACTTCTAGCAATGTCTGGGAGTTCAGAGCAGCTGTTGGTTGCGTCAGGCATACAACAGAACGATTCTAGAAATAGATGTTTGGTATGCTTGTCAGCATCTGTAGAATCAGAGATATGGAGAATGTAAAAATATATTCATCATGCGCATTTATCACTACACTTTGTTCAATATGTTTGCTCAGAAGTGTGTAAGTAGATGGGTCGAATCCAGTTTTGCGTAATGATAATAACTATTTGTGAAATACTATGTCTATCTAAAATTTACATTCATATACATTTAATCACTGTAAGTCTCTATTTCATTATTATTGTTATTTTATATATATTATACATACAAACTGCGCAATACAAATCCACAATATTACTATTATTATTGTTATTATTATTATTATTATTATTATTATTATTATTATTATTATCACTATTATTATTATCATCATTAGCATTATTACTACTATCATCATTATTGCTATAATTTTATTTCTTGTGTTATGAGCTTATGATGTGCATTCTAGGAGTTACTTCTGTTTGTAGCACCTTAATGATTATTTGAAATTTTTTCCCAATGTTTAGTTGGAAGTTATCATATATTCTTGTCATTGACACAGCCATCATTATCATTATCAACATTACGAATGTTTTGTCTTAACCTTTCCTATACAACCATATCACCATCAATGCCATAAGCAACATTATAACCATTATTATGACCATTATATTCACTTACACCATCATCATTATGATACCACCATACCAGCACCACCATTGTATCATCATCACCTTCACTATCACCATCATCATTGCTGGAACCAATACAGTATGCCCCCCCCCCCCCAAAAAAAAAAGAAAAAAAAAGAAAAAAGAAAAAAAAATTACAATCGGATTTTCGCATTGATAACACCCAATATGATTAAACCATCTTAAAGGGGAAGGCTAGTAACTGAGCAGTGGGAATCAGTGGAAATGCTGGGAGATGATTGTTCCAATCCTTATGGGATTCATTCAAGAGTTCATTGTATATCTATTGTTGTGTGAAAATGATTTGCTTCAGAACGGTCTCATATTCAAGTAATGTGCAGATTAATGCTCCGTCACTGACCAGGGACGCTAACCTGGAAGCATTAAACTGCACATTACTTGAATATGAGACCTTTCTGAAGCAAATCATTTTCACACAACAATAATACATTCTAACCAAAATCAGATATTGTTGAAATCCAAAGGTTTAACTGATCCTACCTCTCTAACAAGATTCTATCAATAACGTCATTTTAATCACTAAGATGTCAGTTTGATTACCCAGAGAATCAAAATGCTCTCAGACCTAGACTAATGTCATCATTTTTTGTAACCATTCTCAACATTCAACGTGAGATTGTTCGTGGTAATTTTAAATGACTTTTTTTTTTTTTATATTCCCATAGCTTCAGTCATTTTATACTACATCTTTAATATGGGGGGGGGGGGGTGTGGTCGACGGAAATAACCCTACTGCTCTATAAGCACATACAGCGTTGCTTAATTAACACGATTTACATTCTGGACAGTCTACCGATACTTGTTTCGAAAACAAGTTCACGATGACTTAGTTGAAGACGATAATACTTCCCCATTAGCAGGGTCAACGCACTATACTTTTATCGACATACCCCATACAGCAGACAGCCCTTATTAGACATCGATTATTTTGCTGTAAAATGAATTATGTATCTGACACATCAGTAGTACTTCGTTCCTTGCTTTCATCGACTTGTGAGATCAAAGTTGCATGTTTGCATGGTTTATATTGTTCCTTAGGATGTCAATACAGTATAAGTAGATTGATAGGAAGCCAGAATAATACAACGTCATAGTATCTCTAGGATAAGAGCAAGGATAGATTAAATGTGTTTGTAGATGTGAAGCCTGTGGAGCCGGGAAATGTGCAAACGCCGGGAAATGTGCAAACGCCTGGAAATGTGCAAACGTCTCGCCGGGAAATGTGCAAACGCCGGGAAATGTGCAAACGTCTTGCCGGGAAATGTGCAAATCTCTAAATTTCATCAACGGGAAATGTGCAAACGTGACGCCGGGAAATGTGCAAATGTTCAAATTTGCCGGGAAATGTGCAAAACGTCGCCGGGAAATGTGCAAACCATTCATTTCACCTACATTATGTAGAGATGGAAGAGAAACTCTCAATCAAAGCTGCGCACGAACCATTACCATCTTTACCACATGTCTTAGCGACCATCTGTCTTTTTTTTTTTTTGTAAATTACATTTTCAGCAAATTCTTGCAAACCCTTCAACGAATTTTCACCAGATTTGGCAGATAACATCTTAATGGTGATATGATCGTAATTTGTCAAAATCAGCCCCCCCCCCCCACACACACACCAGTCCTAAGGAGGGGGGGGGGGGGAAGAGTTGAAGCCTCAGAGTCCCTAAACGCTTGATTTTTTTTTTTTCCATCTGTCGAACCGAAAAAGAAAGAGCTAAGTTAATGCTAAGAAGACATTAATGACTAAAATTTCATGTTTGATTATGGCGGACCCAGGGGTGCCCTGATCGGGGGTGAGGGGAAGGAGGGGATTTTACACATTTTCAGCACATTCTCGAAAAATCTAGGACGGATTTTCACCCAACTTGTGACATACAGTCATATTTATGGTAATATAATCTTGATTTGTTAAAATGCGCCCCCCCCCCCCATCGCCGAAGGGGGGGGGGGGGGGGTTAAAGCTTCACTTTTAACATCCCCAAATTCTGCTTTTTTTTTAATCTTCTTCTGTCAAACCGAAAAGATAGAGCTAAGTTAGTGCTATGAAGACATTAACGTGATTAATGAATGAAATTTCATGTTTGATTATGGCGGATCAAGGGGTGCCCAGATCGGGGGGAGGGGAAGATGGGTGGAGGGGGATCTTATTCTTGAAATATCTATGAGGGATTTTCACCAAACTTGACAGATAGCAAGATTTGGTAATAATTATGATCTAAATTTGTTCAAAATTAATGAGCCCCCACCCCCTCCCCACCCCCCGCCGAAGGGGGGGGGGGGGTGGGGCTGCGGGGGGTTGAAGCTTCAGCATCCCTAAACTCTGGAATTTTTTTAATCTTCTTCTGTCAAACCGATAAAGATAGAGCTAAGTTAGTGCGATGAAGACACAGCGTTAATGAATGAAATTTCATGTTTGGTTATGGCGCGGATCAAGGGGTCTCCTGATCGAGGGGGGTGAGGGCAAGGAGAGGAATTTTCCACATTTTCAGCATCTTCTTGAAAAATCTACAACGGATTTTCACCAAAATTGGCAGATTGCGTCTTTACGGTGATATGCACTTAATTTGTTAAAATGAGCCCCCTCCCATACACACAAACACACACACACACACACACACATACACACACACACACCGCTTAAAGGGGGGTTCAAGCCTCGGAGTCCCTAAACTCAATTTTTATCTTCTGTCAAACCGGAAAAGAGAGCTTAGTTAGTGCTATGAAGACATTAATGCCTGAAATTTTATTTCACGTTTGATTGTGGCGGATCGAGGGGTGTCCTTAAGGGGGGATGGGGGGAGGATAGGGGATTTTCACATATTCTGCATCCTCTTGTTAAATCTTTGACGGATTTTCACCGAACATGGGAGGTAGCATCTCTAGGGTAATAAAATCCCACTTTATTCGAAGGGGCAACAAGTCCAAGTTGTTCCCCTTCCCCAAAGCTAGGGCTAAGACCATGCAGGGTAGCCCCCACGTCATTTAGTAAGCAGACGTGAAATTTCATCAAAGTATAGATCTACCTTCTAAAAATGTGATAAAATTGTGTTCTATTACTCTTGGTTGTATAAAAATTTCTTTAAAAAGTATGTATTCCGGGGTTCTTTCATATGTATAGGGTTTTCAATAAAATTCTGCATTCCACCCGAACGACCCCACCCCCCCCCCCCTCGTCTTGGTCCCTTTCGAGTTCAAGGGGCGGAGATGGGGCTCCATTTCCTCCCACCTTAGGGGTTGGGGCAGTGCTCATTTAGACAAATTGAGGTCATATCACCAGATAAATACGCTACGCTACGTTTCAAGCTTGGCAAATATCTATTATAAGGGTTTCAAGAAGAAGCTGAATATGTGACAAATCCGCCTCCGCCGCACTTAACATTAATTCATGAATTAACTTACCATAACAGGCACTAGCACTCTATTAGCTTCATCATTTTTGTATAGAAGGTTTTTTTTTGTTTGTTTTTTTTTTCTGTTTGTTTTTTGTTTTTTTAAAGCTGATATATGATTTTATTATCCGAGGGATGCGTCTTGAGTTTTCAGGAAAAAGACAAAAAATGTGAAAATTAAGCCTCCTTCCTACCCACTCCCCTTTTTGGGCATCACTTCATCTGTCCTAGTAAACTTGAACCTACATCATGCATTAACTGTATTTACAGTACTATCACCATAAAGATGCTATCTGCCAAGTTTGGTGAAAATTCGAACCCTCACCTACCCCCGATCAGAGCACCCCTAGACCCGCCATTATAATCAAATATGAGATTTCGGTCATTAATATCTTTACAGCACTAACTTTTTCGGTTCTACAGAATTAAAAAAAAAAATCAAGAGAAAAGGGACTCTGAGGGTTCAACCCCCCCCCCCCCCTCCTCGTCGGCGGGGGGGGGGGGGGGGGATTCAATTTAACAAATTAAGATCGAATCACCATAAATATACTATCTGCCAAATTTGGTGAAAATCCGTCCTAGTTTTTACAAGACTATGCAGAAAATGTGGAAAATCCCCCTCCTCCCCCTCACACCCCTTATCAGGGCACTCCTGGACCCGTCATAATCAAACCTGGAATTTTAGTAACCATAGTGTCTTCATATAACGTAGTTCCATATTCTTCGGTTCAACAGAAGAAGATTACAAATTCCAGAGTTTAGGGACCTCAAACTTCAACTCCTCCTCCCTCCCCCCCCCCCCCCCTTTGGCGGTGGGAGGGGGTGGGGCTCATTTTACCATATAAGACCATGTCACCGTAAAGATGGTATCTGCTAAGTTTGGTGAAAATCCTTCTTGAGAATCATCAAGAAGATGCAGTAAATGTGGACAATCCCCCTCCTCTCCATCACTTCCCCTCCCCCACCCCCAATCAGGGCACCCCTGGATCCGCCATAATCAAACATGAAATTTCAGTCATTAATGTCTTACGGGCACTAACTTAGCTCTATATCTTTTTTTTTTCTTCGACAGGAAAAGATTTTAAAAAATCCAGAGTTTAGGGACTCTGAGGCTTCAACTCCCCCCCCCCCCCCCCCCCTTTCGGCCGGGGGTGGGGGGGGGGGAGGATTGGGGGCTAATTTCAATTCATGAAGATCATATCACCGTATAATGAGGCTATCTGACAAGTTTAGTGAAAATCTGTCCTAGACTTTTCAAGAAGATATGACAATGTAGAAAATCCCTCTCCTCCCCTCACCCCCCCCCCCCCCCCCCGCGATCCGGACACCCCTGGATCCGTCATAATCAAACATGCAATTTCAGTTATTAATGTCTTCATAGCACCAGTTTAGGGACTCTGAGGCTTCAATTTGAAGACTCCTCCCCACTTATGGCCCCGTGCCCTGCATCCCTGGATCTGCCATTAAACGTGAATTCCTGTCATCAATATCTTTAAAGAACCAACCTAGCTCATTCTTATTTGGTTATATAATACAAGAAGAATTTCGATAATACCGTAGTTCTGGGACTTTGAGGCCCCCTCCCCTTTTTCAAGGGGGGGAGGGGTGGCTACTATATAAACAAATTGAGATCCCATTGCCATAATCGTGCTACCTGCCAATTTTGTTGAAAATCTGTCAAGGATTTCATTAAGAAAATCTAAATGGTGGAAGTTCATGGGCAGTTTTGATATGGAGTTTATCTACTATCTTTATACACAATATCGCTAAAGTAAATGATTTGCACATTTCCCGGCGACGTTTTGCACATTTCCCGGCAAAATTGAACTTTTGCACATTTCCCGGCGTCATGTTTGCACATTTCCCGTTGATGAAATTTGCACATTTCCCGGCGAGACGTTTGCACATTTCCCGGCGTTTGCACATTTCCTGGCAAGACGTTTGCACATTTCCCGGCGTTTGCACATTTCCCGGCGAGACGTTTGCACAATTCCCGGCGTTTGCACATTTCCCGGCGTTTGCACATTTCCCGGCTCCACAAAGCCCCATAAGCCTAGAATAGATACACCTAAACCTTATGATCACCTCAGTGCAAGAAAAACGAAACATGTAACAAAAGTGAGTTCCGAATGCTATGCACAAACAGGTTTGTTTTCATTTCTGTGAACGACAAGTCAGCATTTTAATTCGCATATTCGTTGTTCTCGTTCGCGATATTTTGTAGATATATTCCTTACGACACTACTAATGTAGATTGAAGTTGATATGGCCCCCATTTTATTTCACAAAATGAGTTTTTATCTTTGTTTTTGTTTATTCTTATTTTGATTGCATAAAGTTCTTCAAAACCCACCGGATGAAAGAACGGAGAGTGGTGTACAGGTTTTTTTCTCTTTTATTTGAACACTATGAAAAAGTAGTCTTTCTTTTTCTTTCTCTCCTATTCTTTACCGTCATCTTCCATTATCACTTTCTCCTTTTTCTCTTTTTAGTTTCTTAGCATCACATGTGTACATGATCAAGTATATTTGTGTGTGTAATGTGTGTGTGTGTGTGTGTGTGTGTGTTTGTGAATTAAATAACTTTGTTGTGTGCCGTTAAGTTAATGATGTCCCTATATTAAGCTTGGTTTACTGGGGATACTCCTGCAGGGTACTTTGATCGGTTTCCCCTCTTATCTTATCTCTGTTCTCTGTCAAACGTTAATGATGTCTTTGGTTATTTGTACCACGAGGAAAAAACAAAATGAAAATGATATGAAGTTCATATCATGTCTCCTGTGTGTTTCAATTTTTCACAGAATTTCGAACTGCCCATGTGAACACACACACCCACACACACAAAGAAAAAAAAAACATAAGAAAAGGAGCGATAGACACAATGACGTTATTAGATAGAATTAAAAAAGAGAGGGGAAAGAGGATGATACAAAGATCTAGCAATTTCAGAGTCTGATTTTTGAAGACCCCGCCCTCCATCTTTAAATTGGCTTATCATGACGTTATTACTTTAGTTTATCTAAAATTTATGAATTGATAACATTAATCACTGCTCGGACATACCAAGTCTTCAGGTAAAAACATAACTGCCAATTCGTTTATGTATAGCTAATGTACTCAGAGAAGTGTTGCCAAGTGATTATTGTGTGTCGTTGTGCTTGATTATTATTGTCTTTTCTTTTGTGTGTGTGTGTGTGG
This sequence comes from Diadema setosum, assembly GCA_033980235.1. Lineage (NCBI taxonomy): Eukaryota > Metazoa > Echinodermata > Echinoidea > Diadematoida > Diadematidae > Diadema > Diadema setosum. The sequence continues at coordinate 4,303,469 of CM067071.1, read as the reverse complement.
GGGGGGGGTGGTTGCTCTTTTCTGTAGTATCAGTATCCTCGAGCCATCTCCGTCGAACTTTTAGCAGGAATAAGCAATATTAATGATAATTCTTGATTTTCAAGCTCATTGTATCAGATGTCTGTGCCACCTGTTTTCCTTACACTTATTACTTCATTCCCAAATAATATGACACAATATAATTTGTTTCAAGTGTATCTTCTAGATTTAATTATTACGGATGGCTTATTTTGTATACATGGGGACATTCATAATCTAATGTTATTGTCTTTTGATTTTTAGATATAATGACATGAATTCTTTGAGATAGCCTATCACTCTTTTCAAGTTATCCCGATCTTTTTTTCAAGAAAGTTTTGAAGCAAACAATACAATTATGGATGTAGGGAACGTAAGCTAATCATAATTGTGTGTGTGTGTGTGTGTGTGTGTGTGTGTGTGTGTGTGTGTGTGTACTGAAGTTGATGTATGTATAGCATAAGCTTGCATACATGAAGAAAAAAGGCGGACGCTGTTCATGATAGTTTCGCTACTCTAATCATCACAAATTCAAACGACAGACGTACAACAAATAACTTATTGAGGAAGGAAGGGACATGCAACAACTATTTTGATGAAAAGCGAGTTTAATTTTACACACGTTATTGAATCACACTATCCAACTGAGTTAATGGAATCAGATGTAATATGTAATTTCGTACAGTATACACACCTGTGATGATTAATCACTATTAGTGATTAAAGTAAAATTGAAGTTGAGGGAGCTCTAGCATTAACAATGGACATGAGAGATATTCTGCACAGATTTTCGTTACTTTTTCTTTTTCAATCCAATTCAAATTAATTACTTTATTTTCATCGAACAAAATAATGGCGTAATATCATACAAACATACGAGCAAACAAGCAAGAGATTACACGCTATGAAGTTATATTTATGTACAAGTGAATATGATATATGAGAGAAACAATACATACTTTGCAAGAATGATATATACATGGAACAAAAGTATTCAAAAAGTGATCCAATAAAAGCAGAGTAGTCAGTGGTAATTAAAATGTAGATCACTAGTTAAAGCATGCAAATAATATGTCCATCAACAATTTTTCTTTGTACATTAAAGCATTTTGTTAAACTTTTATGTTAACGAATCATGTTGGCAGTACTATAGACTAGCAAAGAAAAAAAAAAGGCCTAAATGTAACTGACACAGACGCTCTCCTTTCCTTGTATACACAATACATTGTAAATTATGCTTAATAGCAAAACCAACACACACAAAAAAAAAATTGTATGGTATAAGCTTCTTTTAGAGCAGTAGTTATAATTGTTTACAGTTTAAGCAAACATGACGCCGGGTACAATCACTGTTATTTGAATGGTATGTTTTTGTATGTTTTTTGAGCGCATACGGACATCATCACTTTCTGTTTATGCGTTATATAAGAACTGTCAATACTGATAATAATGATAATAATAATAATTGAAATAAAGATAATAATAATCATTATCATAAATCATACATTTATCATAAATCATAATGATAAACACCAGTATTATAATAGATATCAACTACAATATTGCCTGGAAAGATTTGATTATCCAAGGAGTTGGGAAAGCATTTTTTTCCCAATATATCATGATTCATTTGACTAAATCTATTTCTTTGTCTGGTTATTACGATATATGATATGGGTCATCAAGCAGAAAGATGTTGCTAAATTTAAAGATTATCCATCATTTATACACACTCTCCTAATTGTCACTACAACCAGGAAGTGGGATGAAACACCTGACTGTTTTAACGAGGAGTTAACATTATACATCGTTATTGCGATAATCTTCACAGTTGATATCAGAACATTGTGCGTACTTTATTCTTTGTTTCAATAGAAAGAACTTAACACCTAGCTGCTTCCGGGTGAAAGACATATCACATCGATACTACATGTGCCGGATCCATGTTTCACTTCTTAGGGAGGCTGCATACCAAACTAGAACAGGGTATAAACTAACTTTCACCGCTCGATCAAACTGGAAACCAACGCTTATATCGCGAGCATGGTGCAAACCCAATTTGTAAAGATTTGATTATTCTTATCTTTTATTGAAATTCACATAATTAATTTCTTTTCATCGATCAAAGTGCGTAACATTATGCAAAACATACCAGCAAATATGAAAACGAAATACACGCTATGAAGTTATATCCACAAGTGGATGTAATTGATAAGAGAAAGAATGCATACTTTCTAAGAAGTTATGACATCTACGGAAAGAAAGCAATGGGAAAATGATCCAATAAAAAGCTAATTTTGTAAGACGTAGATCTCATGTGAAAGTGTGCAAACAGCATGTCCTTAAAAATGTATCTATGTACATTAAGACATTTTGCTATTTGTTTTTTTTTTTTTGATAACGAATATTTTCAGTAGTACTCGAGTAGGAGAGAAAATATATCCGTTGACAAAAAGGCCTAAATGTTACTAAGAAAGACGCTCTTCATTACTTGTACCCGTTACATTGTACTTTATAGTACTTAATATCAAAACCAAACCCAAAAGAAAGAGAAGAAATGTGTGGTATAAAGTTCTTTTAGAGCTGTAGTTATAATTGTTTACAGTGTAAGCAAACATGACGCTCGGTACCATCACTGTAATTGGAATTGTATGTTTTTCTATTATCTTTTCATTTTTTCAGCGCATAGGTACATTGCTACTTTGTGATATGCGCTATATAAGAACTGTCAATAATAATAATCATCATCATAGTAATGATAATAATAATAACAATTATGATGTTGATAATAATCATACTACTACTACTACTACTACTACTAGTAATCATGATATTAATGATTATAATACTACTACTACTAATAATAATAATGATAATAATAATAATGAAAGTAACCATAATAGATATCAACTACAATATTCCCCGGAAAGACATCTTAGGAGTTGGGGAAAACATATATTTTTCCCCAATATCACAGGATTCCTTTCATTAAATCTATTAATATTTCTTAGTCTGGTTATTAATATATATGATGTGGATCATCAAGCAGAAAGATGTTGCTTAATTTCAATATTATTCATCATTTATACACACTCTCCTGATTGTCACTATGACCAGAGAGTAGGATGTAACAACCACCTGTTTTAACGCAGAATTATCATTACATATCGTTATTACAGTTGATATCACAGCATTGTGCGTGTATAAGATTCTTTGTTTGGAAAGAACATAACAACTAGCTGCTTCCGTGTGAAAGACTATCACAGCGACATTTTATTTCGGAAGTCTCGAAAGAGACTACGATGCATAATGAGTAATAATAGGAGAGCCCGCACGCGCGTCCAGCAATACGTTCGCGTTCGTTCCAGCCGACAGGACATTCTCCTGCGTAGCTCCGCGGTTGATTTCTTTTCGTAATATTCTTCGCCGGAATTTACCCTCTCGCGAGGTAAATTTGCTTCGCCGGTCATCGGAAACCATTTGAGAAGTGTAAGACGCATCTTTCGAGCCTAAACTAGACGGTGGTTCGACAAATATGAGCTCTAAAGAGCAGCACGATCCATCCTTCGCTTTACGTGCTACACGTGGACAGGAGGTCTGTGCCACGAAGTCAGAGGTACCACCACCAGCGCCTCCCTCCGGCGATGCCGGTACGGCGCACGTACAGAAGAATGTGAGCATCGGTAAGACTAAGGCTCCAGATTCAGGGAAGAAGCCGATGAAGAAAATCCCTAAAAAAGCACCTCATACGGTATCAAAAGCCCCTTCCGAGGATCGGGCGTCTACCTCCGGGGACGTTAGTTCTCGTCTAGACAAACTTGAAAATCTCCTCGCCGAAGTGGTGAAGCACCTTCCCCAATCGCATGATAAAACCACTAGCCGTGCTGCTGTGGTACATTCAGGCGCGTCTACATCTAGATATACTGCGGAGGAATTTTCCCGCTTGCCTACTGACGTCCGCCATTTTGTTGGGGACGATTTTGATACGTCCGACGACACAGAGCGTGATGGACCGTTCGATTTTGACGAAGGGGTGGAAGAGGTTCCCCCTGCTGCACAGCTACCCCCGTTGGCAGCCAAGTATGCTATCCCCATCGGAATAGGGGAGGCAGTTGACGAGGAAATCGCGAAATCGGTGAATTACTTCATTGGCAACAAACTGGAAGATAAAGCCATCGAGGAAACGGTTGGAAAATACCCCCCTCCGAGCAACTGCCCCCACCTCGATACACCTAAAGTGAACGCTCCCATTTGGGAACACTTGCAATCCGTCACGCGTAACCGTGATCTGAAATTACAGAGAGTGCAGAAATGTCTGACTCGTGGTATTGGGGCTCTTCTTCGCTCTCTCGACGCGCGAGATATCTCCGAGTCTCAGCAAGACGCACTTGCTCTTTTGAGTAATGCGCACTTCGAACTGAATTGCGTGCGGAAAGATCTGATTAAACCTGACATCAACTCGGAATACGAGCATCTGTGTAAGCCCTCAACACCAGTCGCGCAGCTCTTGTTTGGTGATGATCTCACAAGACAGATGAAAGATCTAAAAGAACAACACAAGGCCTCTGCTAGGGTCATGAGGACCCAGCAGAAACACATTTCTCGCCCGAGCGGCTCTTTCCATCCGTACAGACGACCCTTCTACAGTGGAGCTCGCCGGCAGGCTCGCGATGCGGGCTGGACGGGCGCACGTAGTGCTGCAGCCTCACGCTTCGTGCATGGAACGGCAAATCGTCCTTTTTTAGACCAGCGCTACCAGGGGAAGTCGCGACCTCCCCCACAGCAACGGCCGCAGAGCAGAGCTCATTCACAGGCCAGAAGCAAGGCTCCCCACCACAAGTAACCCAACAGCCCTCCTCTGAAGAGGTAGGAGACAATGATTCAACAGATTGCTCATTTGACATGTCAGTAACTGACCATGATGCATTTCTATCTTGTCTAGAAGAACAGTTTTCTAGATCTACTCCTCGATTTACTAGATCTATAGAATCTAGACCTACCACTTCATGTGTAAATGACCATCCAGTTGGAGGTCGACTGAGGCTTCATGCATGTAATTGGGAGAAGTTAACTTCAGATCCCACAGTACTACAAGCTGTGAATGGCTATAAACTTGAATTCAAACCTGAATGTTTTCCACCTGAAAGGCTTAAACCTTCGGTTCAGTACAAAGTAAAGAACGAATAATTGGCCAATATCCAAGCTGAAATTGATTCACTGGTAGCCAAGAATGTTATTGAACCTTGTTCACATAAAGCGGGAGAGTTCATCTCTAACATTTTTACCCGCCCCAAGAAGAATGGCAGCCTTCGGGTCATTCTTGACCTCTCAGAGTTGAACAAAAGCCTAGTCTACCAGCATTTTAAAATGGATTCCATCCATACAGCAATGCAATTCATTACACCAGATTGCTTTCTAGCCTCAGTCGACCTTCAGGATGCTTACTATTCAGTACCAGTTGATCTGCAGGATAGGAAATACCTGCGATTTGTGTGGCAGGGTCAACTTTGGCAATATCGTGCACTGCCAAACGGGCTTAGTACAGCACCGCGTCTGTTCACAAAGCTTCTCAAACCAGTTTTTGCTCATCTGAGAAGAGCAGGCCATATGGTAGTGGGATACCTTGATGATACTATCATTATTGGGAAGAATGAGGCTTGCACTCAAAGAGCAGTCGATGCTACGACTGATCTCTTCGAAGATTTGGGGTTTCTTGTCCATCAGTCTAAATCAGTGTTAAAACCCACTAAAGAAATCACCTTTTTGGGATTTGTCCTTAACTCTGTGAACATGAAAGTTCTTCTCCCTGAATCTAAGAAGGAAGATATCACTGCTGAGTGCATAGACCTGTTGAATGCCACAGAGTCCTCTATTCGAGAAGTGGCTAGAGCAATAGGGAAGCCCAATATGGACCCCTCTACTACAAACTCTTGGAAAAAGAGAAGATTTTGGCATTGAAGGCCAATAAAGGTCACTTTGATAGGAAAATGAGCCTGTCTAATAGAGCCAAACAGGAACTTAAGTGGTGGATTGACCACATACAGTACACCTCTAATCCTATCGATAGACCTAGGCACACAATAGAATTGTGAATTGCGAGTGGGTCTGGTTGGGGAGCAGCACAAACATAGGGGGACGATGGAATGAAGGGGAAAGAGAAAAGGCTATTAACAATGAGATCAATTATCTAGAAACCCTTGCAGCAGGATTGGCATTGAGGTCCTTTTGTTCTAGCCTGAGAAATGTTCATGTTCTCATTAGACTGGATAATACTACTGCAGTCTCATCAACAATATGGGGGGCTTCAGATCACAGGACTGCAACAAATTGGCACATGACATTTGGGAATGGTGTATTGAAAGACAAATTTGGATCACAGCCGCCTACTTGCCAGGACGGCTCAATACCACGGCAGACTTCATGTCAAGGAAGTTTAACGATCGAACAGAGTGGATGCTTAACAAAGTTCAATTCACTGAAGTGGTAGAATATTTTGGCCTCCCTGAAATAGATCTTTTTGCTTCCAGACTTAATGCACAACTACCTAGGTATATCACTTGGCAGCCTGATCCTTCGGCAGAGAATGTAGATGCATTTACAGTGGATTGGGGTCCAATATGGTTCTATGCTTTCCCTCCTTTCTGCCTTATCCCTAAATGTCTGCAAGAGATAAGGGCAGATAAAGCCACAGGGTTGTTAGTAGTACCAAACTGGCCTACACAATCATGGTTCCCAGCACTTCAGGACATGCTGACTGAAAAACCACTTGTTCTACGTAGACATGCACAACTTCTTGTTCAACCTGTGTCTTTAATGCCCCACCCCTTACACAAACATTTGGATTTGCTCTGTTGCAGGCTTTCGGCCAACCCTTCAGGTCGCAAGGATTGAGTGCAGGGACCGTCAAGGTCATCGTAGCTTCTTGAAGGAAATCCACACGACAGCAATATCATAGCTTCATCAGCAAATGGAAAGTTTTCTGCACTGCCAACAACATTAACTATCTCCAGACATCATCAGAATGGGCACTAGAATTTCTTTCAGACTTGTTCCACAAGGGAGCCAGCTACGGTACCATAAACTCTGCTAGAAGTGCACTGGCTTCTTTTCTGACTCTCACAGACAGTTCGCTTTCCATAAGCGCACATCCTCTAATAACTAGAGTTGTGAAGGGAGTTTTTCACTTACGACCCCCCAGACCCCGCTTCACGGAGGTGTGGGACGTTAGAATTGTCCTCAACTATCTGAGGAGGAAATCACCTGCAGGCGAATTGGGCTTGAAAGAGCTAACGTTGAAAGTGACAATGTTACTAGCGCTTCTCTCAGCACAACGGGTACAGTCATTGAATGCTTTGAGAATAGACAAGATGATGTTCAAAGACAATTCCGTCAAATTCTGCATTGATGACTTGTTAAAACATCACAGACCTGGTAATACAGGCCATGTCGTGAGTCTAAGAGCGTACCCTCTAGACAGACGAGTTTGCATTGTACGATACCTTCGAGAGTATCTGAAAAGGACTCAGATTATTAGGAAGGACCAAAAGTATCTGTTAATAAGTTTTCGTAAACCTTATCACAGGGTTTCTACCCAAACTTTGTCTCGTTGGATTAAGACAGTTATGGCAGAAGCTGGGATTGACACCAGCTTGTTCTCGGCACACTCCACAAGAGCAGCTTCGGCGTCAGCTGCCCAGAGGAAAGATCTGCCTGTACATGAGATTCTGGCACAGGCAGGCTGGAGTAATGAGAAGACATTTCAAACTTATTACGCGAAACCCCTCAGGAATGAGAATGGAGGTTTCAGCCATGCAGTTTTATCGTAAAAGGTAAAGCCTTACCCCTCAGTGGTAAAAACGGTCATTGGTACTGTTCTGTATGGCCAAAAAATGTGACTTCGGGCTTTAAAGTCTCCTATTACTACTCATTATGCATCGTAGTCTCTTTCGAGACTTCCGAAATAAAATAGAAAATTTAAATGAGAACTTACCTGTTTGAAATTTAAATTGTATTTTATGAGGAAGGCGAAGGAAGAGACTACAGTCCCTCCTCTCCCGCCCTTCTTCATAATTTCAGGTAGTTCTCAATAGCAGTAGGATGACTGTTTGATTGGTAGTCACATTTTTCGGAGCTACTAATATTGCTGGACGCGCGTGCGGGCTCTCCTATTATTACTCATTATGCATCGTAGTCTCTTCCTTCGCCTTCCTCATAAAGTACAATTTAAATTTCAAACAGGTAAGTTCTCATTTAAATTTTCTATTTCATGTGCAGGATTCATGTTTCACTTCTAAGGGAGGCTGCATACCCAATTTGAACAGGGTATGAATCCATTTCACTGCTCGATCAGCCTAAAAACCAAATATCACATCTCGAGCGGGGTGCAGATCCAATTTCAGTACAAGTCGCAAACCTTTAATCGAGCATGGCGCAAAATCTACTTCATTTCTCGACAGGGCGTGTATGCAATTTCTGATAGCTGTGTGGTAAAATCGTCACATTACATTGCGGAATTGTATGACTAGCATCAGAACAATGTTTACACATCCTGAAAGCACACTGTTTCTCCGGACGATGGCACGCACTGCTTTTCCTATCCCCCTCCTCCCTCTATGCAGCTTGTATTAAAAAATGTCTTAAACCGTTGATATATTGTTCCACCCTTTTTTTTTGCCGAAAATATATACATGTTCTAAACACATTGTACATACAATTTTGAGTACATAATCGATGAAAATGTCAACTGTGACAACCAAACTTTACACAAAAATATTATTTAGTCGAATTAGATTTGAAGTGACTTGTTATTATTCCAACTAACACTGGTTGACTTGAGTCGGAAATGACTAGAGTACACGTAATGAAATGATATTTCTATTCCTTTGCGCCAAACGGGATGCATATGTAATAGATGATTAATCTTGGTGCCACACCCTCGTTCAAACGTCAGGCGTCTATGACGTATTATGTGTGTGTGTGTGTGTGTGTTTTAACATAACGTTCGTCTTATCAAACGGAATTCCAAAATTACATATCATGCAGTCATGTTTTCATCCAAGCACATTGATTCTTCACGGAGTAATCATTAAATACTCTGCCTTTAATGTAAGTGTGTATTAACATGCGAGGGTGACAGTGTTTTTATGTTCCCTTTTCTTAGTATACTTACGCAATAGAGTTGCTATTTCTATCTTTATATTCTTGCTCGATGTTTGCAAAAGTGGACCTCAAAACCGATAAATTATTGTGCTAGATTCAAATACAAAATCTTTGAAAATATAGCATTATACTTCACATGAAAATAGAGACAACAATGAGTTAAGGAAACACATGAAACACAAATTTATACACAAGAGTGGTCAAAAAGGTTTATCTTTTGGCCACGTACAAGAATCTCGGGAAGCTATTCTGTCACAATGTTGGAGCAAAGTCTCAAGATGATATCTTTCGTATTGTTGCCTTTTCTTTGTGTGTGTGTTTTTTTATTCAAAACGCTCAGCAGTATTATTCCACCAAATTAATAGAGCTCTCAGATTTCTATTGTTACTGTTTCAGCCCATTGAGGCTCTCTCAGATATGTTATGAGGTCGTCCAGCACGCGGTTTCCTCACAAGAATGACTTGTCTATGTTTTACCATAGATCATTTCCTCCGTTCGAACACATTCATGTCCCTTCTATACTTTCTTTCCGGATTTCGTCTTGCTTCAATATCTTTCCTTTAGTGTCATTTCCTTCTCGTACATGTTCTCATCACCTTCCTACTTCATCCGCTTCCTTCCCTTCTTTCTGGTCCTCTCAATGAACCAACTCCTCGAATGATACGATATTTCCACATTTTGTTTTTTTTTTTCTAAGATGCGTTCAGAAGTTTTCTTGCCCAGAGTTTTGGCCTGTCTGGTGGCTGCTCTCGTCTGTTGAGCTGCTCTCGCCTTCTGAGACGCTGTCATCAACGGGTGTCTATTGGACAGTGAGGAGAGATTGAATGAAATGACTAAGTATAGTCAGATAGCTGTAGGTGACTGGAGTGGTAAAGTCTCTTCTAATCCATACGTATGTGACAACATCTCATATGATAATATTTTAGTTCAGCCAGTTGATGTTACCCATTCTTCGTGGCGCACCTGAATCTGAAGTTAGCAACCTTTATTTTGCGCAAATCTGAGAACCAAAACTAGAAGGCTAACTTCATGTACATTATTGTGCAAGCGAGTACATGCAAGTGAACATTGGTAATAACCTATGCCAAACCATTATTATGCATTAGTGATTGAGATGCTTTTAAAAATTGCTCCCCTCTATGTTAGTCCATAATATTTCAATCCCCTCCAGTTCATAATAAGACTAGAAATGTCGGTATGCATATGGCGACTGGTATGCCTCCGCCATAAAGCATGATTCTCCTAATACGTCTGTAGTACATGCGGACAATGCGTGATTACATTTTCACAATATTGGCAAAATATTAAAATGACATGTTTGTCACAAATGTGTTGACTGTTCACCTTCCTTGACTTAGGTTTAAGTGGATGAATGGGAAAGCATGTATTTGGAGATTTTAAGACTTTTACTTGACTTTGACCCTCTCATAAGTTTATGCACTGAGTAATTTTCAAGGTACGGAGAAAAGGTAAAATGTCTGTATTGAACAGGAAATCGTTACCATTTTCATCTGATCATTGAGCCTTGACCTTTGACCCTAAAATTCATCGGACAATCACTGTGAGGCAGAACATGCATAAATAAAAAATGTACTAAGTTTCAAGATAACTGGAGCCACTTCCGAAATATGGAGAAAGAAGTAAAGTTTAGTACTTTCACTTGATCTTTGACCTTTTGACCTTTGACCTTTTTTTTTCCAAAAAAAAAAAAAAAATCCCCGAGAATCTCTGTTTGTTTATACATGCATACACCAAGTTTTAAAAAAAATCCTGCAGGCAGTGCATAAATATGAGGGGAAAAGTAAAATTTTGACGTGTTGCCCTTGACCTTTGACTAGATAATCACTGCCAATCAGTACATGCATATATACTATGTTCCATGAAAATACATTGAACCATTTCCAAGATATGGAGAAATAATATTTTTGACCTTTGATATTTTTTTACCTTTGACCTCATGACCGAAAACATTCACCACAGAATCTTGATTGCTTAATACATGTACATATAATAATACACTAAGTTTCAAGAAAATATCTGAAGGCATTGCATAGATATGGGGGAAATAGTGAAATTTTGAGCGTTTTACCTTGACCTTTTGACCTTTGACTTTGAGCATGTGCACATTAAAGTTGATTCACCCCTAATGCACATACATGCTAAGTTCCATTAGGATTCCTCAAAAGGTTTCTTAGGCTGTCCATAAAATTCATGGACGGAAGGAGGACTGTCGGACGGACGGACGGACGGACGGAAGGACGGATAAGCCGAAAACATAATGCCTCCGGCACCACTTCGTTGCGGAGGCTCAAAAATACTAGCTAATGTTGGAATTTAACACATTTCTCTGAATGAAGTATGACTATACCGATCTTTTTTTCTTTTATCTCAAAAGTTAGTGACAAAACCCCGGTAAAAACATGGACGGTTTGTGTGTATGTGTGTGTGTGTGTGTGTGTGTGTGTGATCTTTTAATATTTCTCATAGGAACGTAGAAAGCACATCGTCGATGTATCTTTACTTCTTCTTTTTCTATTCTCATATTTTATATCCTTGTTCATTCTCTTCACCGAGGGGCATTATGGTATTCATATTCATATATATTCTTATTGGAATTTCCAAATTATCCTCAACAAATGGAAGGTATGACTGATTATACTTTTAGAATTATTTGGGAATCGTGCTATTCGTAAAGGATTCTATTCTATTCTATTCTCCAATGCCAGCTGAATGTCGAGTAAAGCTTGATGACGTGCATGGTAGCGACGTGGAATAATTCTTATTGCACCTTCCCCAATGTCATTTTCTTTACGCATTGTGATTTCAGGTTGAAACATTCTCAAGGTTGCCTTGACAGTATTATGCAAGATGTGTCCTGACAAGATAATCTCAAAGGTGCATAACAAGTCACCGGCAAAGTTTAGTTACTGTCTTCGTGCAATAAGACATAATGTAGACATCGATATGTAGACATCGATAAAGTTGTGAACGAAAGGGGGCGGGCCCTAATAGAGACAGTCATGCAAAGGATAGATCAAATGAAACTGAAGTGGCGAGGTCTCCGAGCTTATAAAGGAACATATGCTTTCATTATGAGCAATTTAGAATGGGGCATTTAATTTGAATTTATTTTTTGTTGTTTCCACCAGCTTTGCCACAGATTTAGGTAATGCCAACTTTTCCTTTATGAGCTATAATTATTTTTGGCTACGGCATGCGCCACAATTGACGAGAAAAAAACATAACAAATGTATACCTATCCGCCTCCTTTGCTTGTCACTCAGAAACTCTTTTAGCGGCTTGCCTCCGATAGTGATGCACTCCACCTGTATGAAAATTAATAACATGAGAAAAAAAGGTTCATATTTTGTATCAATACGAATATACTTAACTTTCCTCTAAACAAAATTACTTCACATCAGCATACGGAACTGGAACTGAATCACGTTCTTGCTATTATCGCATCCGCCTTCGTTGCAGAAAGTAGATACAGTGATTTAACGTAATCACTACAGCCGGGTGATTTCTGGGGTGAGATAAACCGTTAAAGTCTCCGTCCAAGGGTCCGGATTACGTCCAGCCCGCGTTCCTCCTTGAGCGAAGGCCCCTCGATCCCTCTCTAGACTCTATACTCCTATTCGGTGGAAGTTTGCTCCAACATTAAACGCCAGTTTAAATTTCGTCGGCATTTATCTCGTTTGTAGAATACTCTCTCCTTGGCCCCTATACAGCAACCTCTTTCATGGTGATGAGATCATACCTTACCTCAGATTTTCGAACACAACATAGGTGTGTATGTGACCTTTTGCAACCATCACTTTCTCTTCGTTCTAAATCAATGTATCAAAGGGTATAGACCAGTCCGTCGGCGACACTGATGCACTCCAAACCATCCAAAAGAACTTAATAAATTATAGACTGAGTGGTTTCACAAACGATGCTGTGCTCTGGTCTCACGAATTCTTGGTTTTGCTTTTGTTTTCCGAAAGAAAATTCCTTTTTTAACTACACATGCCTATGTCTGACAAGTCTTATTGGAGGAGTTGATGAAATACTTCACAAATCTTCCTACCAATTTGTCAAAATGATCCTACCCGAATAACTGTTTTTTTTTTTGTGTGCATAATTTCATGGAATTGTTTTTGCACATGATTTGAATGAAGTGGATATTCTTTGAACTACCAAGTGGACGTTAGATCGAAAACGATCTTCACCGCAAAAGCATAACTTACCACGCTCACACCTCAAGATCTCAATCTTTTTCTTTTTAGTGCCACTTACGCACTGATGACACCTTATGCACTCTTTTGTATGGTGCACTGTAAAAGGGGGAGCCCCCCCCCCCCTGCCCCGGTTCCGCCGGCCATGACTACATCCTGGTTGTGAGTACCAATTATGGGCGGTGTCCTCCCAGCGATGGACATTTGGCAGGGTTACCACCCTCACTCCTGGTAGCGATCCGCACTTGGTGAGAATCATCCTCTCTATTTAACTTATGTTCCACTCGTGCCCCGACGTAGTAATGGCCTGAGGGGTGACTGCCCTCTTTTTTCCTGTGCAGTGTAAACTATCATGGGCATCTACATTGCACGTAAAAATAAATTTGGTGTAAAAGGGCTCTTTAGACTATCAGTAGAACTTTCACATGCAAAAAAAAATAAAATATAGCCTACCCTGTTGTGACAATCATTTTGATAACATTCCGCAACAACACGGTTAGGAGTTGATTTAAATCTAATTTAAAAACCCTCCAGTCTGAGAGGAAGTAAATTTGAATATGAATTTAGTTGTTGGATTGGTGGCATCCCACATGCAGGTGTTTGACAGCTATTGTTCCCCAGCATAGTTAAGTATGTAGCAGCCAGCGTATGTATAGGCAGGCTCACAAGAAGTGAAGCTGCCACACCCTGTCTTGCAACCAGACAGACCAGACGCTGCAGAGCCTTGTTTAGCAGTGATGCCACAACTGGGGTGTCCAAGGCCCAACTGTAAGTTTCAGTTTGTCTTATTTATAATTCTGCAGTGTGGATAACGCTTGAGTTTGCCCAGATATTAATTGATATTGTATAGTTATATTGCTGGCGGTAAGCCGTACCCCGTAATTATTGATAACAGGACGGTTTAGAAGACCCTCCTTATTGATTGCAGTTGTGATATGAATACAGTTTAATTTGATTAAAGATAGTTGATATAGTTTTTTTTTTTTTTTTGTATTCGAGTTTGATATGAGGAGAATTGAAGATAATTGAAAGGTAAAAGCGTAATTTTGATAGTTGAAGTTTGAAGTATAGTGTGTAATATGCGGAATTATGTTATTATAGTGCATTGTAATGATGATGATTTTGTAGATGTAATAAGCCAGTTCGGAGTTCCACTCTGCGCATGAGCAGAAAAAAAGGTCATTCGGACCAACAGGCACGTTGGTTTTTAAAGTCACTGGGATAAGCGTCTGTGGTGTATTATTATGTATAATGATTATGCACTCATGTAATCCTTATAAATGCTGCTTGCCAGCACATCCACCTGACAGCAAAAGTGGTATTTGGCAATATCGATAGAAAGAGGTTGTTCTTACATTCAATGTAAGATAATGAAATGGATGCTTTCCCAAGTGTTAATTGACGGATCATTCTGGCCATTATCTGGTCTATGCGAGTTCATTCTTTGTTTAAGCTGGATTGATGAATACCATAAATCGCTGCGTAAAGCTTATGCATTATGTCGCTCTGAAAACTAGTGAAGAGCCCCTCAACCGACTGAGAAAAAAGAAAGGTCATTCGGACCAATGTGCCCATGAGCTAACTCCGAACTGGCTTATTGTCTGCTGTATATTTTGAGACTAGGGTACATAGATTTGAGAGGCCCCTTGTGATGTTTCTGTAATAGAAATGGCTAAAGCAGGCTGTTTGAGTGTACATAATAATGCCCTTATCATTTTAGTGAGTTGGTGATAGTAATAAGATGAAGGTATCATAAAAGATGATATTGTCAGACAGTTGTTTTGTAAGATGTTGTTTATAATGCTTTCCAGACGGCTGTTAATTAAGGGTATAGTGGAGCTTCGTCCACATGGATTAAGTCTTGAAGCTCACACAACCACCGGGTCGAGACTCCACAGGTGTGTCCTGTTCAGCCGCTGCCTGATCCGTTTACCCGGATTCCCTCGCCGAGTTCGAGACACATCCCCTCCACAACAACCCCGGTTACACGGCGGCTTGATCCGTCGCCTTCGCTGAAGGACGTCGTTATCGCCCCGAGACATTCTCCAAGCGATCCGCGTTCGCCGTCTCCAAGGATACAAGGCTGTCGTCATTACATGGAGAACGCCGATTCGCGAAGGAAAGTCAGTTTAATAACATTCCCCATTGTTTGATAAACCGGAACCACAAGTTTGGACTGAACCGAACTGAACGCTGAACCGACATTATAATGGTCAGGGATATGATTTGGTGTGGCAAGCCACATGCCCACGCCGTCTCCTAGGTTAATATTGCGAGAAGTATATTATATGTTATTAAGTTTATAAGTCACAAAGATTAATATTGAGAGTTATTAGTTTTGGAATTAGAAGGTGGTTAGTATTTGACGCATGGAAGAACAGCCGTTTAATTCGGGAGATATAACGTGTAAGCTTTGAGCTCCGAAGATTATCATATTGTATGACTGGATGTATGATTTAAAGACGTGATTCCATCTTAATAAATGCACACATAATTTTAACGGTACCCCATCTCTTCATATATTTCATTTCGGGTGATCAAACTGCCTCATCTAGATCAATAAGCTAGTTCACGTGTAACATACTGTGACAAACACTAAAATTAATTGTCTAGTGTTTGGACGGATTGCGAGAACATGTGAAAGTAATGTCAATGCTTGAGATATTTAGATTATTTGTGTTTAATTAATCTTAAATCTTGTTTTGTCTGTCTTTAAAAGGGAAGTATAAGACTACATGACATTCCGGATGAACCGAATTCGGAAAATATTGATGCCACAAAAAAAAAAAAAAAAAAAAAAATCACCAATAAGTAAATAAATAAATACAAACAAAGAAATAAATGAAAATAATAACTGAAGGAATGAAATAGATACAATAACCCACTGACGGAGCCACCCTGTGAAAATAAAACATATAAATAAATACAGTAAACAAATAGACTGGTAAGTAACTAATGTAATAAACCTCGAAATCTCGCCAAGGTTATTGATGTTACCCCCGGCCCCCCGTTTTGAACAAGGTAGTGTTGAACACTGACTGCTTCTTACTCTAAAGCGTGAAGCCTGTGAGGAAATTGTCTTGAAAAATGTCTTCGGGCGGTGAAGTCCACTGAGATTGGTAGATGTAAGATTGGGCAGACGACACAGAAATTCAGCTAAATGTGCTTCTGCTGACTTTGAGACGAATCGCCCCATTTTTCTCGAGATGTTTATGTCTAATTTGTCGATCTGTAACAGGAAGATAAATAACATGAGTTACATCACGAGGCCTATCCATTCTCTTGCGGTTATTTCTAATATTTGTTGTGTTTTCCATCCTTTTAGCCCCCTATGGACTATTTTATTACCTCCATGTCAACATAATACAACAGCTCAAATCATTCAACCATAATCTCATTTTTTTCTTAACATTTCTCTCGTAAACATTTACACAACCAAATGTTTGAGAGACTCTTACCTTAAACTAAACTTGAGAGTACCCGATACAAAATAAATATATCTCTCATCTGCATAATATTCAATATTTTTTTTCTTCATAAAGTTAAACCCAGTGACTTTATTTTTCAACTTTTTTTTGCGTATGACGAGAACAAAATAGATTGTGTCATGTAATTTATTTGTTACCCTCTTCGCAGTAAGACACATCGCAACAATTAATCATTTTTAGTACAAATTATACAAAGAATCTTCACTTGCCAGAAGAGAAAGGAAACAATAAAGCTCGGCTATTCGACATAATAATCATAGGTGAAGAATGTATGACTGATCAATGACGGCAGCACGCAACACCGTAAAGCCTGGAGAGATTATACCGTTTGACAGACAATGTATGTATGTATGTATAAAAAATTGTATGTATATGTGTATGCATGTTTGTATGTATGTATGTCTGTATGTATGTATGTATCAATGGATATATGATATATTCCTCTGTGTACGTCCATATGCCTACCAAAAGAATTTAATAAATGGAAAATAAATGCATCTGAATCTGCATCTGAGTCTAAATAGGAAGGCGTCACACACAGCCTCTATGTTACGGTCATTGCCTCCGTCTACATTGAGATAGTGATCTGTGACTTGTAAATTTATTACTCCTCCACCAATTTACCTATTACGGCTTTTGCGAGCGAGGAAGTGATCACAAACACCTTTCTCACTATAACACACACATCGAGTAGCAAGTCTCATGCTAGGTCAATACAGTATGTAAGTATTCATTTTTTCTCTCTCTCATTCTCTCTCTCTCACATATATATATATTTGTGGAGTTTATTATGTTTCCATTTCAATAGCCTGCATACATTTTTCATTGCATGAAAAGACTCCGTACCTATGCTTTCGTTCATATATTGAATAAATGCGGTTGAGGACTATAAGAGTATTAAACCTTGTTTGACTGACATCAATATTCAAAGACTACATACCTGGCATGATGATGCTGAGGCGGCTGCTGTTGAGAGGAAACTATCAGGCAAGTAGTGACATTCAAGGAGGAACTTGGAAAGACGTGGCATAGCACACACCCATTGGGCCAAGTCTGCCCCCACCGA
Source organism: Diadema setosum (assembly GCA_033980235.1). NCBI lineage: Eukaryota > Metazoa > Echinodermata > Echinoidea > Diadematoida > Diadematidae > Diadema > Diadema setosum. The sequence continues at coordinate 4,285,518 of CM067071.1, read as the reverse complement.
AGGCTGATTTAAGAAATCATCATCACTGCTGGGAATTTGCAAGCACAGATCTTCAAACTGTAGATAGGGGGGGGGGGTGAGCAAATAGAAATAGTAAAGTGAAAATCAACAAAGAGAGAGTAATGAAATGGTGTAAAATCGGCAAGAAGGAATACATGTACACGAAGTTAATAGACCAGTGTAAAGATGGATCGAAGACTGGCATTGATAGGCCCATGAAATTTAACGTGGGGATATTTTAAAGCTATACACTTAAGATCAAGTTACAATTATTTTCATTTTATTTCTTTGATTAATCAACACACATGACTGTTTCGATAACACAATGACGTTATTAAAAGCAGCAAAAAGTCCTTATTATTAGTAGCACATACCCAGCCAATTGAGTCAGTTGGTGAAGGAAATTGTCACTTTTTTTCGTCATTCCCTCCTCCGCGATCCTCATACTTCATAACAGTTTCACTTGCTTTTCTTAAAATTTTGGTCAGGTTCTGAACAATACATGTAATGTCAGTCATAGCGATCGGCATGACACAGAATGAACAGAATAATAGTGATAATACAACATGAATAACGAGTAAAATAATTAGTGTTCAGTGAGTAAGATGACCCCGGTAGACAAAAAAAAAAAAAGAAAAGAAAAGAAAACCGGATGAAATGGTCCTGTAAAGTCTCCGTGAACACTTACAAGAGTAGAGTGTAGAGTCACGTTAACTTGTATGAAGTCATTCTCAAAAGTGAAGAACGGATTTAATGTACCTTAATGACGAAATAACCAGCGTTTCCGGTTGAGCTGATAAACTAAATCAAAAAAAAAAAGTTAGATGTCTTGTATTGCAACAATAAAATGCAAACAGAGTACAACGTATTCATGGTGTCGTCTTATTCCTTGAACGGCATTATTGGGATTTTATTATATTCCGAATTAATCAGTATCCACGATTGAGCTGATAAATGAAATAGATTAGTTGACGGGTAAAAAACGGCGGTGTCGAGGAAGGATGACATGTGCGTCTTTGTATTAATCAAAATTTATTATTGCAGCCTTGTCACTATCAAATGTGTTGCCTGGTGAGCCTGCAGACTGTAATGAGCGCGTAGCCATGTTTGCTGCGACGCTTCGAGTGCATACATGCATATATATATATATATGTATATATATATATATATATATATTTATACAAACGTATACATATATATATATAATTATATATATATGTATGTATATATGCATATATATATATATATATATACTTGTAATATATATATACATTGGACAGAGTATTTTGCTGACAAAATTGGGATAATCCTTCTCCGTAGCGGTGACGTAACGACGCGAGAGGAATCCCCTCACCATCATTATTACTTATACTAAAAACTGACAGTGGATCCAATAAAATGTGCCGGGTATAGTCACAGAATAAGAATAGACACGCACAGGGCATTTAATTCCTAATTAGGCAGTTCGATACATCTCCTTTGACTCGGCATGGATTTGCACGCACATCGATAGGTGAGCGCATAATGTGACGTATACGTTTTGTTATTAAAGACCTAATAAAATGGTTTAGGCATTTTTTTCTCAATGATGTAATAATATTAAATGTTAAATTCTAAGTAATTCTATGGTTGTGCGGGGTATTTTACTGTTCTGAATTTTGTTCTATATTTGTTAACATAATGGATGCAATTTCCTCGGTTTTGGAAAACTTGCTATACTTTCGCCGCATGCGGCGCACTATCACTTCTAAATTGTGATGACGTCTAAGAACGGAGTCGTTCACGACCAGTTTAGAGCCGTAGCCAGCGAGCTAGCGCAGCGCAGCGGCAGCCGGCCGGCCGGCGGCTGCACTGGCGAGCACATAGCAGGTGCTGCGCTGCACTATTGTCATTGGCTAAGCCTTTAGACAAAAGAATATTTAATGAACTGTATCGGATTTAATACTGCCAATAATACAGATTACAACTGTGGTACGCTTGGATATCCATTATTTTCGGCAAACTCGTGAAATAGGCCCCACCACTGCGTGTCTGTACTATCGTAATACTACGGCGACTCGCCTGTTTCAGCCCCACCGTGTGGCGTTCATCTCGGTAGGTAAGCACGGCGGTGGGGCTGCCTTCCACAGTGAATACTCGTGAATGCGGCAAAAATGACTTCATAATATGGCCCTCGACTAATTTAACGGCCAATTTAACCATAAATACAACCCTACCTAACCCTAAGCCCTAGGAGGACCTACCCTTGCTTGCTATTTAAACGCACGGGTATGGTGCACGCGCACTGTAGTCCAGTCAAAATATGAAATGACCCACAACTAATTGCAACAGAAACGATTCCACTTGCATTTGACCCGGAAGAGCTATTAAAATAACATATTAAAAGTTCCCTAAAATTCGAGTGGTGGATCAGTGTCTAATTTGCATAAATTCAAAATGGCCGCCATACAACCTATTTATGCCTATATCTCGGGATATATAACCCACAGAAAGTAAATTCATGTGTCTAAACCTATGTTTTTTAGGTCAAGGAATACAAATATGTTATCTTTATCAACTTTCAAGCATCCCTTTATATAGTTTTTACATATATTTGCATATAATTACATACAAAATGGCCGCCATATTGCCTGTGCAAGCCCGTATCTTCGTATATCATTAATGTTGTATACACTCAGAGTTAAGTCGCTATATATCTGGACATAAAACCTGTAGAAAATAGATTCTGGTGTCTAAACCTATGGTTTTTAGGTCAGGAAATACAATTATGATACAAGCAGTAACTTTCAAGCTTCCCTTTATACATTTTCTGCATATATTTGCATTTAATTAAATGCAAATTGGCCGCCATTATAACTCCACAGGCTCATATCTCTATCTGTAAAAGGTACCCAGTCAAGTTGCCAGTGATGGTGTCTGTGGTCTTAATTTTACTGCTGAGAATCACTGATGTAGAATACGTTCCACTCAGGAATAATTACCTATATCTCACTAAAAATTTGCATAGCTATGTTTAAGCATAAATCTATTCAAATTTTTATCGTGAATATAGTTTCTGATATACGAATACGAGCTACAGAACGTTAATTGTACTGTAATTAATGCATCCAATATTTCAAGGGCAAAATTGTTAGAATTCCATTCACGACCTTAACGATTATCCTTACACCCAGTTTTATATTCTTGCATTGATTAAAAGTATTGTACTAAATTAAACTCACATTTTCTTGAGATAAAGCCTCAGAACAGAAAACAACTGTAAGTAGCATCAAATAGAACATATCTTTATTTAACTATAATCTCAACTTAGCTTCCAAAGTGTGCTCAATAGGTACACAACAGTAAAGTCTCAAATTATGTAGTAGGAATCGTTAAAACGATTTTTATGATTGCATGATATTTAATGTATTATATCGTGTAATTTTACCCTCATGTTTACTGCTTATATTTGTGTCTATGTTGCAATACTTTTTTTTTAGGCCAAAGGGGGGGGGGGGGGGGGGAGGAGGGGAAAGTCATCAAGATCATGATTATCCATAAGCTACTCTACAAAAGTTTCATGAGTTTGGACATTTGTTTAGATGATGTTCTTGTCATATTATCTCATATACCTTTCAAAGTGTGCTTACGGTACACCAAAATTGGTCTTAAATCATTCAGCAGATTTTTTTCAAACATCTTTTTCCTTACCTGCGATGATTTGCAGCCATGTTTAGTCGATACTTGTGTCTTTTGTTGCAAAACTTTTGGCAAAGGCATGTTTATCAATGAACAACATATGACCGTGATAATTTGTATGGAAGTGGATTTTGTCATATTTTTGCGTGGTTTCACCCAATGACTTACAGAAAAAAAGCCAGATACAAAAAAAAAAAAAGAAAAGAAAAAGGAAATGCCTTAACATTTCTATTCCTAGTACTCTGGATTCATCAGTCGATCAATACAAACAGCATGCATCCTTCTCATTGGCTTCAAGCTCATAAAACGCTTATAAATTCTGATAAATGTTACTTTTACCATTTTTCGTATTGTATCTGTTACATCAGGCTGTTAGCAAACTGGTAGTGTATAGTTGCAGGGCAAACAGATTTGACTGCACACAACCCATATCAGTGGCAGATGCGGGCCAATATAGATCAGACACTTGTAATGTTGTATTTCTAAAATATCTGAGGAGTCAGATGATGCTGTTCTAATTGGTGACTAGGAATGAATAACATTCTTGAAAGACATCAACACAGTTTACAACAAATGTGAGACTTACCACTCTTCTTTTCGTCAGTATGAAATGAAGGCGGGATCCTGTTTGCTTTACATTAATCGACTGCAATTTCACACTATCCATGTCCAGAGTTTGTGGTATAGAACACTTTGAGTGTAAGCGAGTTTTCATGTTTTACACTTTTATCATTGATCTATATTTTCAGAGATCACATTACATACCTTAAGTATCTGTATTATCGCAAGACAGAAAATGAAAATGATGTACTTGAAACGGAAGAAAGTTTTCTTGAAATCCAATGACTTTGATTCATTAGATTTTAAATTCATCTTAGCCAAAGGTTCAAGACAGCAAAAAAAGGTTCAAGCTAGTGTATTATTCCAAATAGCCATCATTTATCTTCTGGCGTCCGTCGACAGTCATGCATGCATTTTCAAAAACCATTTTCAGATTCTCTTTTAAGACCCCATGTAATGACAGATCTTCAACAAACTAGGCAAGTAGCATCCCAAGGATGACAGACTATCAAGTTGTTCAAATAGACGCCATGTCCAAAAGGTCCCAGAACCCCCAAATTAAGGAATTTATCATTAAAAAAAAAAAAAAAACTCACACACACACACACACACACACACACACAAACACACAAGTAGAACCAGTGATAACAGAGCTAGGTAAAAAGTACAAAGATGAATATCTTGGAGACTGCATAGTTTCGCAGTTTTATCTTCCTTCTTTTCAAAATTTTACACATTATATATATATATATATATATATGGTACCAGTACAGAAAATATGACGAAGTAGGGTGGTAATGCATTTCAGTCCAGCAGTGCTATTTAGTCACACCAAATTTTCGACGAATACATTCGTCTTTCTTCAGAATTGCCATTGTTGACCTTCAGGAAGACAAATATATTCGTCGAAAATTTGGTCTGAATAACTAGCACTTTTGGACTGAAATGCATCACCAGTCTACTTCGTCATCATATATATGTATATATATATATATATATATATATATATATATATATATATGTATATATATATATTTATTTTCTTTTTTTTTAACGTGTGGGCACTAATGTCCCCATCTGTATCTAGAGTTGCTGCTTTTATAAAACCAGAAGAGCATCGAGTAAATACATCAGTGAGTGTATTAGCATACTTTCAAGATTATTACGGCAGATGCCGGGGTGACCTCCTTGGGGCTAGTGCCAAATAGGTACCAATTTTCACTCTTTCATCTTCCAAAAAAAAAAAACTGTTCAATTTGTTATCAAACTTGGCTGGTAGAATATTGGTATATAAAATGGGAACCATCCCCCGGCCACAGAATGCCCAAAGGCACCTCAAATCTGATCAAGGTGCGGCCACCTTTGGGCTGGGACCAAATTGTTAGAGGCCACTTTAGATTTTTGATCCTCCTTTTGAAAACACATGGTCATATTTACAACAAACTTAGTACTGTAAGTGCATTTATCGCTAGTGTCATGCATATATGGACATCATGCCTCCCTGGGCCCTGGAGGTCCCTAAAGGCTTCCAAATATGGCCCTACAGTTTCCCAACGTCTTCCAATTTCCTTTCTCCCAAGTAATAGTCTGTAAACATGCAAGGAAGGGGAACTTGAGATGCTCGGATGAGGGCTGGACCCCTGGGTCTTGTATTCAGAAAGTGAGTGAGTGACATGGTACCCTGATATGACAAGATCGTCATCTAATGTCCAAACTCATGAAACTTTCGTAGAGTAGCTTATGGATATAAGCTACTCTTAATTTGAATAGATTTATGTATGAATATACGCAAATTTTTAGTGAAATATAGGTAATTATTCCTGAGTGGAAGGTATTCTACATCAGTGATTCTCAGCAGTTAAATTAAGACCACAGACACCAACACTGGGTACCTTTTACAAATGGAGATATAGGCCTGTAGAGGCATTGTGGCGGCTTTTTTGCATTTAATTACATGCAAATATATGCAGAAAATGTATAAAGGGAAGCTTGAAAGTTACTGCTTATATGATAATTGTATTACTTGACATAAAAAATAAAGGTTTAGACACAAGAATCTATTTCCTGCGGGTTTCATGTCCAGATATATAGCGACTTATTCCTGAGTGTACTACAATGTACATTACTAAGATACCTGCTTGTACAGGCAATATGGCGGCCATTTTGTATGTAATTATATGCAAATATATGTAAAAACTATATAAAGGGATGCTTGAAAGTTGATAAAGATAACATATCTGTATTCCTTGACCTATAAAACATAGGTTTAGACACCGGAATTTACTTTCTGTGGGTTATATATCTCGAAATATAGGCATAAATAGGTTGTATGGCGGCCATTTTGAATTTATGCAAATTAGACACTGATCCACCACCCGAATTTTAGGGAACTTTTAATATGTTATGTTAATAGCTCCTCCGGTTCATATGCAAGTGGAATCGTTTCTGTTGCAATTAGTTGTGGGTTAACCCACTTTTTGTCGTATTTTGACTGGACGTGGGGGCCTATTTCACGACAGCCCCACCACCACTGCGTGTCTGTACTAATGTGTACTACGGCGACTCGCCTGCTTTATAGGCCTAGACCTACTCGTGAATGCAGCCCCACCGTGGCATTCATCGGCAGACCAAGCACGGCGTTTGGGCTTCCTTCCACAGTCTGATTTTTAGCATAAAACAAAAACTACTCGACCAAAATTGACGATAATTCTTTGTATCGTTTTTCTTAGAAAATGGCGCATCTAAATTACTGATAACAAATGTTGCAGAAACTGACTATGGGAAACTGGTTAGGCCCTACCCTGTTAGTGTTAGGCCTTTTTTTTTTTTTTTTTTTGAGCCACGACCCACCCTGTAACAACATATCCCCCTAACCATTAGGCGTTAGAGTGTAGCCTCTGTACTACTACCAAAGATTCTGCTATTACTACTTACTAGTCTACTAGACATAGTGCCGTAGTGGTAATAGTACTACTACTAGTAGTAGTACTAGTAGACTACTACTACTAGTAGACTACTACTACTAGTAGACTACTATAACTACTAGTAGACTGCTACTAGATCTAAATTTACTACTAGACTACTACTGGTAGTTTAACTTGTGAATGTAAGCGCCGGCCGACGGGCCAGGCCACGGCCGGGACGATCCCGCTTGCTTGCTGCGGCCGGAATAGCCGCTCACTTTGTGAGCGAGCTGGGCCTGTTCTTCTAATCTACTTACTAGACAAACAGTTACAACTTACAATGTCAATCATGTAGAATACAGTATATCCTTTCTAACGTTAAACTCTATGGGGGCATACCAGACATACCACTGTATTTCCCAGGCGATCGTTTCCGTGAGGTCTATTCTCGGGTTTGGTGCCATGTTCATACGCTCTTGCACTGGCAGCGGGGGAGATGCAGCCCCACGATAACGTTCTGGTTCATCGGCTGCCTCTCCCTCCCCATCTTCCCCTTCAACTTCATGTGCCTCCTCTTCTTCTCCGCTATCGTCAGAGCTGCAGTCTTCATCATCATCATCAATGTCGAAGTTTACCCATATAGGGCAAGACATTATGCTCGAGGTACCAGGTATCTGTGCAAGCTAACTTAGTGATAATGTATGTGGTAATGCGTACATGTCGACAGTCAGTGGGTCGACCGGGAGCGCACATCCCGCGGGGCCCGGGCCTGGCCGGGCTAGCTATCGTGTACGTGCGTGTACCAAGCTAGTAATCTGAGTGCTTGTGCTGAGCGGCGTCTGCTAACTGAGCACAACTCCGTGCTTATACGTCATCAATCGGTTCAGGGGTGTTGGTCACGTGACTATCTTTTTCGCAAAAGCTGCAACGGGGTCCTCCAAAAATGTGATATTTGGGGGAGTTTCTAGAAGCGATAAAAACCGGAACGACACTGACAACATATTTACATTGATAATCATGACATATATTTTACATTTCTTTTGCATATTAAAACATTTTGCAAGCATTTTATTAGGTCTTTAAGTCTACTATACCACGGAAGTGGGGTCAAAACAAGCAGGTACTGATTCGCCTAGTGCTACCTTGACTACACACTTTGCCTGTTACTAATAATACTATCATTGCAAAGAAATCCGGTAGGGGGTAGTCGCCCCCCCCCCCCCCCCCCCGAAAAAAAAATATATATACATAAATAAATGAAATGAAATAAAATGAAATGATAATAATAATGATTAAAAAAAAATAAAACTTTCTTCACCAGAATATCTCTCGCCACGCGTAGAGTTCGCATGCCAGGCCAGGTTGAGTTTTAAACACCTGTCATGGTACAAGACGAGATGATCACACAAAAGGCATCTTACAACTATCCCTGTGACAACTGCCCTTCGGTTAACTGGAAACTAAATGAAGGCCTACTTTCGAGCATTCTTATGTGCACAAATGTTACACACCTTCTGTGTGTGTGTGTGTGTGCGTGTGTGCGTGTGTGTGTGTGTGTGTGTGTGTGTGTGTGTCTTTAAACGCTTGCTTGTTTTTTTTACACCAAGCATTTAGATTAATCTTAATGTTATCTCAGTATCTACATCGCAATTGCGCAGAGGATAAGGTTCGAACTGCTCATCTTGTTTGTAATAAACTTACTAGAGGGTAATCATGAGACACTCTCGCTAGGATGACAATCGGAAGCGCGCCCTCTCTGGCAAGAAGCTTGCGACAAGCGAATTCTAATGTTAACATAATTCTCCATATCGCATATAGCCGATATACAGTGATATCAGCCAATCGATATCAACATCCGGGTATTTTTGCAGTGAAGCTCGCTTCCGGTTTGTTTGTTTGTTTGAAAAGATTTTATTTTCTGCATTTCATATTTTCTTTCAGAATACAAAAATAACAAAGGCAGGTTCAATTACACAAATACAATTCTGAAAATTATTGACATATTACATAGTAAGTCATATTTTGTATATAAAGACAAATGAAACGTTAAATAACATACAAAATGTTTATATGGCCAATAATGACTTGATTCACAGTACAATATATAATATATACATATGATGCAGAGGGCCGCCGTTATAAGCCGTGCTTGAACAGACGGACAGCCAGAGTTAAATTACCATTTTTTATTGTAGTACTTGAACACTAATACAGATGGGCCATGTTAAAGGGGAAGGCTAGTAACTGATCAGTGGGAATCAGTGGAAATGCTGGGAGATGATTGTTCCATTCCTTATGGGATTCATTCAAGAGTTCATTGTATATCTATTGTTGTGTGAAAATGATTTGCTTCAGAATGGTCTCATATTCAAGTAATGTGCAGATTAATGCTCCGTCACTGACCAGGGACGCTAACCTGGAAGCATTAAACTGCACATTACTTGAATATGAGACCATTCTGAAGCAAATAATTTTCACACAACAGTAGGTACATAATGTACTCTTAAATGAATCCCATAAAGATTGGAACAATCATCCCTCAGCATTCCCACTGATTCCCACTGATCGGTTACTAGCCATCCCCTTTAAAGTGCGTGTAAATCCAGTTTTATACAATTACTTGGTAAACAGGAGTGGTGCCTGTGAGTGCGTGTGCAGGTGATGAAGCGCGAAAGTGTTGATGGTCAGCACTTCTAAGAAAATGATTGAATATGTTATAATATGGGCGAAGGGTCAAGCAGCAAAGTAAAAGAAAAGGAAAAGGGGGTGGACCAAATATTGCCTTGTTGTTGAGTATAAGAGGTACATGTTTAATGATTACTGTACCGTATGATATTGCGCCAAGAAATATTTCTTTGTATTTGCCTTAAAGGAATAGAGAGATGTGCACTGTTTTATGTGGAGAGGGAGTGAATTCCAAATATCAGGCCCGTTATGCCGAATTGATTTTTGAGCTAATAGGAGTTTAGGGTTATTCAAATGCAAATCATTACGATGGCGCGTGGGGTAAGCATGGACATCCCTGTTAAGGGAAAATGCGTTGTGGAAGAGTGGGAGTAGATTTTGCGTGTATTTGAACATAAATATTGCTGTTTGAAATTTGTGTATATCGTCAACTTTAAGAACTTTTAGTCTAAGGAATAATGGATCAGTATGTTCTAAATAATGTGAGTTGGTACATATTCTTATTGCCCTTTTCTGTAAGAGAAAAATAACATTTACTTTGGTTTTATTACAGTTTCCCCAGACAACATTACAATAATTAATGTACGGTAAGATTAATGCATTGTATAACATAGTGAGTACTTTTTCCGTTACAAAATATTTTAATCTCCGAAGTATTCCAATGACTTTAGATATTAATGTGGTTATATTGTCAATGTGGTTATTCCAATTTAAGTTGGAGTCAAGGGTTACCCCTAAGAACTTGGTTGATTTTTTTTCCAATAATGGGCATACCATCAATAATAATGTTATTAGGCATTATCGGTTGCAAATGTGAAGTATTGGAGTTTATGAAACACGTTTTATCTATATTTAGTGATAATTTATTGCATTTAAACCATGTAGAAATTTTTGCAAGCTCAGAATTAAGTATATCAACTAGTGTGTTTAAACAGTTGTGAGAGTAGAAGACACTGGTATCGTCCGCGAATAATACATAGGTGAGAAGGGTTGAGGAATTTATAATATCGTTAATATATATAAGAAAAAGTAGAGGTCCTAAAATGGATCCCTGTGGTACACCGCAAGTAATATATGACTTAAACGAGGTACTTGAATGAAATGCTACGTATTGCTGACGTTGGGATAAATAATCTCGGAACCAGGAAAGAACTATTCCTCTTATGCCATAATTATGTAGCTTTTTTAATAAAATTCCATGGTCTATTGTATCAAAGGCCTTGCTCAGGTCCATAAAAACTCCTATCACGTGCTGTTTGTTCGCAATAGAATCGATAATTTTGTCACAAGTTTGAATGATTGCAAAATCTGTAGAAAAACCTTTTCGAAAACCAAATTGGTTAGGATTTAAAATGTGGTTATCAACCAGAAACTTATACAAACGTTCATGTGCAATCTTTTCAGGGATTTTGGAAATGACGGGCAATAATGAAATTGGACGATAATTCTTTATTTGGGACGCATCATCTTTTTTGTGAATAGGGATTACTTTCGCAATCTTTAAAGAATTTGGGAAGATCCCAGTAGATAATGATAAGTTACAGATATGTACTATGGGGGTTACTAAAAAATGTATTATTTGTTTTAGTAAGTGCATACTTAATCCATCGTGGCCACAAGATCTACTCGACTTAAAAGATCGAACAATATTCAGTATTTCATGTTCATTCGTGGGAGTAAAGAATAAAGAATTATTATTACTTTCAGGAAGGTAATCTGTAAAATTTCCAGCGTTTGGAAGTATTGTTGAGGCGAGATTGGGGCCTATGTTGGTAAAGAACTTATTAAAACAATTTGCAATGATTTCAGGGTCGTTAATATCTTGGTCATTTTCGGAAATAACGGTCGGGAGTTCTTTCTTTTTATTCTTAATAAGGTCATTGATAGTTCGCCACAGTTTGGTTTTACTTTCCTTATTTGATTCTAGTATGTCTGAATAATATCGCTTTCGAGATGCCCGGATTAATGTGGTTAATGTATTTCGATATGTTCTGTATTTAGCTTTGTTCTGTGGTGTTGGTTTACGTAAGGACATTTTATATAAGCAATTACGGGTGAGTATAGAACGCATTAGCCCTTTGGTAATCCATGGTTGTTTTATTTTTGCGCGATTGTTCTTATTAACTAAGGGAATACGATAATCATAATAATAAAGAAATTTATGCAAAAACATTTCGTAAGATAGATTCGCGTCATTGACCGAAGTCACATCTTGCCATTGTTCGCGTGATAAATCAGATATTAATGAATTAATATTTTCGTGAGATTCCTTTCATCGCGTTCTATAGCATTTTTGTTTTGGTTGAACGTTTCCAATCTGCTCGTGAATGGTAAATATGGGAAGATGATCAGATATATCTGAATAAAGTATGCCATTAGTATAGTTTTTATCAATAATGTTAGAGAAGATGTTGTCGATTAAAGTCTCAGTTGACGTGGTGTTACAGATTCTCGTAGGCTTATTAATGTGAGGATAAAGACCACTTAATGATAATGTGTTATGAAATCTAGAAGAATTATGGTTTGTCGTACTTAGTAAATCAATATTGTAATCCCCCATTAAAAACAAACTTTTATTTTCATGAATAATTGTATCTGAAAAAATTTCAATGCTGTCTAAAAATAAATCTATTTCGTTATTTGGTGGTCTACAAATAATACCTATAATAATATTTTTAGTTTTATCATTTATAATTTCGACGAGTAAGCTTTCAACACCATTGATGGATAAGTCAGGTCGGAGTTTGTAACGAAGTTGATTATGTATATACAAGGCTACTCCACCTCCTCTTCCAGTCCTTCTATCTGCACGAATCATATCATAATTTTGAATACTAAACATATTTGGGGAGACATAATGCAACCAAGTTTCAGAAATTCCTATTACGGAAAAGGCAAAATGGTGAAGAGAGTTTAAGAGCGTTTCGACTGATTCAAAGTTCTTATTTAAGCTTCGTGAATTGATATGAATGAGGCTGAAGTATTTATCTATGGAAAAACTGTGAACAGATCGACTATCATTTCCAGTTTGGGGGCAAAATTCGGAATTGAATTCGTCAATTGTGAAGTATTCACTATGATGATCTGTTAAATATTGGTCCACAGCTTCGTGTGCAGGTTCGTTATTCATTATTCAAAGGAGAACACGACGGAAGAAATGGAGGCCATTGAACACAGACGCGCGTCGTACTGTGGGTGAGTGCAAGTGAATGAGTGGAAGGTTGCCTATTGTGTGTGTGCATCTCGCGTGCGAGAGGGAAGGATACAAAATGTTTAGCTTTACTGGATTCGGACAGTTATAGCAGACTATCTTTGTGAAGTGCAGGAAATATTGCAAGTCTCTGATAAATATCTTTCTATGATAATTTAGGGCAAAACTTATTATTTTGTTCAGTAGAAGTTTGTAGAAATTTGTAAATTGGAATAATACGAAGAAATAGTTCAGAATTAATGAATACTAAAAGTCGTCGAATATGACTGTAATTGTTCGAGAAATATATACATCAAGCGAATTCTAATGTTATCTACATCGCAATTGCGCAGAGGATAAGGTTCGAACTGCTCGTCTTGTTTGTAATAAACTTACTAGAGGGTAATCATGAGACACTCTCGCTAGGATGACAATCGGAAGCGCGCCCTCTCTGGCAAGAAGCTTGCGACAAGCGAATTCTAATGTTAACATAATTCTCCATATCGCATATAGCCGATATACAGTGATATCAGCCAATCGATATCAACATCCGGGTATTTTTGCAGTGAAGCTCGCTTCCGGTAACAGCTTTGAAACGTTCTACCCTGAATGAAAGTGTGAAGTTTCATCGTTCTTTTCCTGAACTGTTCACACATTCATCATGGATGAATTTCAGGAAATGACAGTGCCACAACTGAGAGAATTGTTGAACAGTCGCGGTGTTCCAAATGCTGTGAAACGACGACAAGAACTCGAGACACTCGCCAGGAAAGCCAACGAAGCCGTCATATAAAAGCAAGAAAGCATCGATCGCCAACTAGCGCGCCAGCACCGGAAGTACCCTTCCCAGCACATCCGGGTACTTTGAAGGGAATTTTTGCTATCGATAGCTGATATTGCTGGATATTGCTGGATATCGGCTATATGTGATAATATCGCATATATGGAGAATTTCCCTCACGGCTTTGCATCATTACGGGGCCTAATGCATAAAGCAAGTGATTGTTTGAATGCAAATGCTTCAAGCAAAATCACAAGCTCGTCTAGAAAAAAGGTCTAGCTCAAGCAATTGCTTAATCCGTATGCATAACCTTTTGCTTGTCCTTATAAAAAAAAAAATACTTTTTGCTTGTCCCGCACTAGTCTAGTGGGCGACATACTTTTATCCTAAAAGTATAATTTCACGGAGCACGCAAACGATTTTCGAAGGACGCGAATGGCAAAATCCAGAATTCGTATTTTAGTCTGCAAAAGATCGCCAAACGAACGCGAAGGTTCGGAAGCGTCTTCAATTGTTCGCTACGGATGTCGTTTGTTCTGATTTGTTCTAGAAATTGTCTTTAAAGCTTCGTCATAGGCGCAAGACCTTCGCAAGACACGCGAGATGTTTGCAAAATGTTCGTGAAACCCTAAACAGACCCCAAAACTTTGAAAAATGTCTCGCGTATGTTTCGCGAAGTCCGCAAAGTTTTACCGATCATTTTACGACGTAAATGCAAACTGTTCGCGTGCCTGTTGAGACATTCTCACCAATCTCACGAACGTTTAGCGAATGTTTGGGGAATGTATGACCTTTCTTATCAACAATTCAAAATTGCAGTATACATCTGAACATCAACAATCATTAACAACAGTATAAAATGAAATAAAAACGAGCAAAAAGAAAGAAACGTTTGATATACAAAAAAAAAATAAAATCGCAGTATGCCAAAATTACAACTTGAAACTTGAGATTATGTGTTGGGGAAACTGCCAATAAAGAAGAAGAAAAAATCAAATGCTTTGCTATAAGCGGATATAGGTCCTGAGAAAAAAAAAATACAGAAAACTGTACGCACGCACACAATAGAGAAATGAGAGAAAAAGAAAGGAGAAACACAGGAAAGAAAAAAAATCAACCTCTTCTTTGATACATTTTCTCCCATGATTATTGATATATTTGCGTTGTTCGTACTTCCGTGGCGTGTTCTTCGTGTACGTAAATTGCTGTACTTTGGCAATGATACACACGACATTGGCACATAGGTCATGAGAACACACATTGCCCAAAAATAGTTTTCGGCTTCATTGTCCGAACACATTCGGAGGAAAACTTTTCCGAATGTTTAGGATTTTGTCATTCGCGTCCTTCACAAATCGTTCTCGTGCTCCGTGAAATCACACCTTTAATCAGTCCTTGATTGCCAGCCAATAGAGGGCGCGACGGTGTGGAACTCGATCGACTAAAGATACGTCTAGTAAGAAACCTCTGAATAGAGGCGTGGAACCGGGCGTGGCAAAACAGTTGCCAGTCTTCTATATCGAAATTTCATTGGCTGAACACCAATTTCAATCAAAACACATTGCAGAGCCCAACGGAATTCTCGTCTATTTTCCTTAGTATAATACAGATTGTCTTTCAGTGAAAATAGAATTTCCCTGTCTCTTTCACATCATTATAATATTTTGTCATTCTCTCCCATTCATTGTGAGGTGTACAACATCTTACCTTACTTCAAATAAGAGAATGATAGCAGTCAATACATACATTTGAAAATTCATGAGGGTTCTGCATGTGGAAACTACTCCAAAATTACTGCCGAGTTCAAGAACCTCGCATTGCTGTTGTAAAGTCTAGGAGGTATTCACTATGATTGTCGGTTTTGAAAGTGTAATTTATGAATTTTTACCATTGGTAATTTTTTTTTCACTTTGAAATACTCTACACTTATTAAATCTATTAAGAAATTTGCTGAACATCAATAAAATCTGCCGTCAAGATAACAATCAAAAAGTCTACGAGGTATTCACTATGATTGTCGGTTTTGAAAGTGTAATTTATGAATTTTTGCCATTGGTAATTTTTTTTTTCACTTTGAAATACTCTACACTTATTAAATCTATTAAGAAATTTGCTGAACATCAATAAAATCTGCCGTCAAGATAACAATCTCTATTATTAAAGTAGAAATTCATAGAGAATCTAGAAATATGACAAGTTTGATATCTACGGAAAGCTAAGAAGCTAGTTAACAAAACTTTATATCTTTTAGACGATGTAACTTTACCCCCAAACTGTCTTTTAGATTGAAAAAAAAAACACCCCATTTCCATGACCACGTAGCTCCGTTCGCTACAAGAAACATCGGATTTGAGCGACGTCACCAAATGTGTATGAGCTGATTTGCCGTACGGCTATATGAGACCCGCTCTGGCAAAACACGAAACTTCTCGGCAAATGTGATTTCGCGCTACAGCCCGAAAAAAGTCAAAAGACGACCTACCTCAGGGACCAAATTGACATTTTGGTATCACGTTGTAGGGGAAATTGTCTAGTTTCTGATTGACATCAACAACACTCGAAATACAACCTACAACAGTTGGCCAAAATCTTACGTCTAAAGACCAAATCTCCTTCGCTTACGACGAAAATGACCGTTCTTTTGGCGATCGTGTCTTAGATATTCTGCGTTGAACCCTGACACATTTGGTACCTACAAAAAACTCTACCGCTGCTTATTCCAAATGTGACCGTGCACCTCAAAACGAACATAAAGTCGCACACACTGATTTTGCGTGAGGACTGAAAATAAGTGAAATTGGTCAACCTAGCCGAACTTGACTTTTTCATATTTTCTGAAAGAGCTGGTATTCTTTTACATTATGCTAAAATTTGGTATCATAAAACGGGCAGGAAAGTGTGTTTTTTTAGCAGTTTATCTCGAACATTTTTGGTAGAATAGTGTGATTAGGTGTGTCTTTGGAATCCCTTTTTCATTTCTGAAAAACCTTGTCCACACTCTTCACTTTCAACTCTAATAACTTTTGAAAGGATAGTGCTACTGCTTTGAAAGTTGGCATTAATTATGGACAGAATGTGTTAATGAGGCATATTTAATTTCAGATAAATCTGATAATCCCTTCATTGTTGTTACACTGATGGTTTGCGTCCTGTTTTTTTTTATCCCATTCATCGCACAGCCAGCACGGTTTTGTTAAGATTAAGCGCTTGAATAGATACTGTACTTCAGAGCCTCTTTTCTCAGTTCACACTTTTCCTGAGTTTGTGCTTTCTTTCCGATATTTAGCTAGGTTAGGAGAGTCCATTTGATTTGAGTTATACATCAATTTAAAGCTGGAAGCGATCTGCTCTTTCAGAATATGGTCTTAACTAAATCTTCATGTCTGGCGACTTTTTG
This sequence comes from Diadema setosum, assembly GCA_033980235.1. Lineage (NCBI taxonomy): Eukaryota > Metazoa > Echinodermata > Echinoidea > Diadematoida > Diadematidae > Diadema > Diadema setosum. The sequence continues at coordinate 4,268,323 of CM067071.1, read as the reverse complement.
TTTGTTTCGAGGTGCAGGGTCACAAATATGGTCATGGCATGATGTCATGCTCCTCACTTTCATTCATAAATTCGTCTGAAACATGCGTAAGTTTATGCAAATAGTCTCCCAGACGCGTAAACAGCCTTGTTGCTTACCAAGACACGTGATCAAATACACATTGTACGTGTTCACGATTGGTCAACTGCACCGAGGACCCCCTTGTTTACAAGCAACCTACATGTTGTACTATGGGGGTCGCTGCAGCAGCGGTGCATGCTTGCATGCAACACGTGTATCGTGACTGCTGCTCAGCACGGAAATGTTGCAGTTCCCCGCTTTGTTAGACTGTTTTTTTTTTTTCCGCAAGCTGAGGTAGAAATGAGAATTTAAACCAACACACAAGAGAAAAAGAAGGTCACATTTATCTAACAAACCTTCATCATGCCATTTCGAAGAAGTATCAAACCGAAATCACGGCATCAAGGAATACCTCTTCACTGCCGATTCTGCTGGTACTGTTGTGCGTACACCTGATCACGGCAATCGCGAATATTGAGCTGATTACGGTATGTTTTGTGCTTTTAAAACGTCGTATTTCCGTAAATTTATGGGTGTAAAAATGATTTCCAATCAATTACAGCTCTTTGACTTAGTTATCATCCTTCATGAGTATGCAAGATTACCTCAGCTATACGCAATTTCCCCACAATGATCGATTTGTTTTGTCAATAATAACAGCAAATTGTGGCTGTACGAAGGAACAGCTGATCACGGCAATCGTGAATCTTGAGCTGACGATAGGTTGTGTGCTTTTAAAACTTTGTTTTTCCGTAAATGTATGGGTGTAAAAAATGATTTCAATGAACACGAACAAACAAACAATTTCACGACGTGAATATATAGTTTTGGCGGACGATTTATGCTAGATTGGCTGCAAATTACACACCAATTTCCTGAAAGGTGCACACAGTTTGCCTATAGATACGTAAATCCCACTGGGTTGCATACACATTTAGTGACGTCGCTGATTTGGCACTTTTCGTAGCCGCATCGAACTTTTTCCTGTGCTCAAATTTGATAAAAATAAAGATTCTGATATTCAAAGCAGCGACAACTTTATTGCATGATTTATGTCAGAAATCAATCAAAATAACATTAAATGACGGAAAACGGTCAATTTATATATTATTTCCTACACATTTCTTCTTTAATCACCATTAACATTAAACAGGTGATTCCTGACGTTTTCCTGGGTGTTCACACTGTCATAGGAAAACTCATCCGTGGTACATTTGCTGTGCAAGGGAAAAGAGAGGATCTGCGACACAAAAGGATGCCTGCAAAGCCAAAGGCCCAGGGAAAATATAGTGCATTCTTTGCAATCACAGCACGTCCTCCGGAGGACGTGCTGTGTTCACCCAGACCACTGTCAAATTATGAAAGCTCAACTCGGTGTTAACACAGCACGAACAGGGGATGAACACGGCGTGAAGTTCGTGCCAGACCTTCTAGCACGAACACGCCAAGTCCTCCGGAGGTCGTGCCGTATTTGTGCTAGACGCCCGTTCTGCAGCCCGGGTGGGTCCCCCCCCCCCCCCCCACGTAGGTCCTTACAGGACTAACTTACGTTATTCTCATTTTTTTTTTCATAATAATGACTTTTCCAATGAGTTATGATTGGACAATTCATAGATATCAAAGATGATCCGCTCATATAAGAGACCATGCTGAATCTCACCATAAGTTGACCTTGATTTCACTCAAACTTGAAACAAATTAAGATCACATTGTGTTCTCTGTGATGACTGTACAAAAAATGGATTGAGTTCTTCCTCTCAAGCCTTAATTTCACAGTGATCATGAACACAAAAGGTATTTTCAAACATTTAAGATGATGCACGTGTAATTTCATATCTTGAGATACGTAGCTGTTATTTGGGGTTTGAGAAGCTTTTCCTGCAGTGAAACATTTTTTTTTCACTGTTTTTTTTAATTATTCTTATCTTTTTTAAATATCATAACAATAAACACTTAATCTTGTCTCTGAAATCTGCATATCGAAAAGTGGCAATGATTTTTTTCTGCTTTGTTTGGTATTCTATCATCCGATTATTGCATCAGCTATCTTAAAATACCTTGATAATAATAATTATACTACTACTAACTGCAACTACTACTACTACTACTACTACCACTACTATAATACTACTAATAACAATAATAACAATAAACACTTATAGAGCTCAATACTGATGTTTCAAAGCGCACTTCAATTTCCAGTTCGTGCATAATAACACATGTGTTGTGGAACTATGGCGACAAGTTCTTACCTGACAGTTCAAAGCCTCTGCGCGGAGGATCCTGTAGAATTCAACGTGAAATTGTGAGTCTAATATTAGTACTTTACGCAGTGCACTGGTTGAACACATGCCCTCCGCCAAGTCACGTGACACAGATCTTCCGCACTTCACACTCCTCACGTCTAGAGATTGCTGATAGAACGAACGATAGAACGGATGATTAACTTCGCTACATTTCTCGAACACACTAATGCGATATTTTTTGTTTCCAGTAGAGCAGTTAAAATCCAAGATTTATAGTATTTTAATATCAGCTCATTTTAATGTATCAGTGAAGCCCAGGTGGTCTCCCCGATGTATTTTCTTCGATGATTGTTGAAAATAATGAAGTCCATTCTTCCCCACGAGACAAAAAAAAAAAATCTTTTCATCTCTCTCCTGTACACACCGTATCTGCCTTAAAAACAATAGCTACTACAGGACCTAAACTTTGAAATGATTTGAATAGAGAAATAATCTAATCACAATCTCTTAATCCATTTAAGCATAAAACTTAATAGTTTTTTTCTGAATTCATATTCATAGCTATTCTTTCTCCTCGATATTCTCTGTTCATACTTCGTATTCCTGTTATTATCGATAATTGAAACACGTGCCTCGCTTCTTATTATCTCCTGGACCTTCTTTGTGCATATTTTGTATTTTTGCTATTGTACACTGTATCGGACTTGTAACCTCGTTCGGGTGATCACGCAACTCACCAGAACTTTTGTGCCGCGGATATTTTTGTCTTTGTATTTTCTTTTCTTTTTTTACCTCGATGTTTATATTTTCCTAACTGTAAATATCAATTAAGAATTAGTCTCACATCAGCTGCATCTGGGAATCTACACCCTGTAAGCAATGCCTGTATGTAGATTCCTCATATTTCACATGTTAAATTGTTTTAAATGCTGTACTTGACAATTCATCCATGCTTTTGTATGTTATGTTTATGGTTATTTATTTGTTGAAATGTTAAATACGGAGCAAAACATGCATTGACAGTAGAGGAAAGTAATTATCCACGGAAGAATAAGGTTGACAATTGCACGTAGTTGATCGGAGGTCTGAAACTGAGAGAAAATGGGGTCATTAATCGATACACGTTTGATTTATATCGTAATTTCACTAATCACAATTCGGGAAATGCAGATCCATTACCGATGTCATATGAGAAAAAGAAGAGGGACAATATACGACTTTAACAGCATTCATTTTATGTGCCCTATAAAGGTGTTTGTCCAAAATACAAAGTATTATCCAAGATACCCAGGATGGTATCTCCCGTTGATACACAGGGTTTTTAGTATGTCTAATCTTTTCATTAAAACGAGGAGCATTTTTGGCAACTGTATAACTGTTGCACATAGTTTGGGTTTTACTCAAGCATGCAACTGGATTATTTTCTCCGTTGAGTCAAATCATATTTCTTTTCTAATATCCACAAGAAAAAAAGAAACGTTCCGTACAATTAACAACCTAACGTTCAATAATAACAAGACATGAAATAAGTGTCATGACGGTAAAGATTTAACTCAGGCACCAAGTAATCTTACAACTGTACCATGAGAGGAAGACAAATATTTTACATTAATAATGCTATAGTGAAGTCGATATGACACTTTTACAAGATTTTGTATTAAAAAAAATATCCCCATTGATAGAAACCTGGTCAACTTTGTCAACCAACTTTGAGCACAGATGTTGAGGTTGTATAATGTACTCAATTTTACACAGGGAAAAGCCGCACGCACACGGCATGTATACTATTGACATTCTACACATTATTTTATGAAATATTTAAATTCAATATTCGAACTATGTCACTCACAACTTGGTTGTAGCGCACCATGAACACCACTCCTGACACTGTGTGTTTTGGTAAATTGGACCGTAGTCTGTATTCATTCCATCGTTTTCCCACTACTCTTGTTGCCTCCTCGGTGTGACATTCAAAAGCAACATCAACGCAGAAATCTTGTTTACCATAGTCGTGGCCATCAAGTAGTGAAATATATTCCCTGAATGAATTGCCAGCGCAATTTATCAAGCCGTTGATGATATCAAGGCCAAGCTCATTCCCTGAAGCTGAGGTGAAGTAGAGTACGTAACGAAACTCCTTTGGGCGACTAAGAAGTTTATTTTTCACCTGTACGTACTTGGTGTGATCACTGGTAAATAAATACTCAATATGTAATCCTGCAATGAATTCTTGAAACAGTTTGTGGGGAAAAGAGACAGTTGACGCAACCAAGGATGAAATATTGGCATCACGCCGACGCTCCCTTGTGATGACATCTCGTTCTATTGTCAAAACTCCCACTCTGCAGCATGTTTCCATGGCATCATGACACTCTCTGAATTGTTCTTCAGGAAATGAAAGATTCCTGTGTAACAAACCCTCTAGCGCAATCTCACTTATTCCATGGATTGCCCTATCAGCTTCCTTCAACTGTTCAACAATGTTCTGATTCTGTAGACTTTCACTAACTTTGGATGCGTAGTGTTCTTTCAGAAAAGAGATCATTTCATTAAAAATCTTGGAGAAAGTTTGTAGTTTTTGAATTTCCTTTCGTCTCTCCTCACTGTAGTCGTTCCACATGAGGCAAAGCATTGCACAGTAGATAGGAAACGGGGCCATGTTCGACCGGATGGCATCGTTTTCCTCCATAAAACTGATCAAAGTTTCTGCAAGAGTGTCCTTCTGTCTAATACAAAAGTACTTCCTGATATAAGCTGATAAATTCTCCTTGTTAAATCCTTCGACGTTTAGAAAAGTGTAAGCTTTGGCAAGACTCTTGTCGAACCTGAATTCATTTGTCCTCCAAGGACGTGTGGTCACAATCACTCTGCATGAATTATATTGCTCTATTCCTAGAATACGAATTACCTCACTGCTGCTTCTTTTACCTAATTGTTCATCAAACTCGTCGAAACCGTCAAATATAATGAGAACCCTACTTAGATTTGCTGACACATAATTATCTATCTTTTTCTGAGTTGTTGTATTTGAATGAGAGAGGTACGTTTTGACAATACCACCAATACTCGTTGTGTTCTTGACATGTCGAAGAGGAATTAGGATCACCATGTCCAGATCCTGGAGAATTCGTCCCTGGCACCAGTCCCAGACAATCTTAGCGCAAAGTGTTGTTTTCCCAACACCTCCCTCACCCTGGATCAGAAGGCGATTTGAAAGATTTCCCTCTTCATTGTTTTTCAGAAGGTCGTCGTATGTTATTGGTGTCTTATGTTCATTACTTGGGTCTATAATACTTAAATCTGTATAAATTTCATCCAATTCAACACGTTCCATAAAGTTGAGTGGATCCACCATGACCTTGCGTCGTGACAGACAGTAATAGGCCTTCAGCTCTTCCTTACATTGCTGCACTTGATCCTTTGTAAGTGATGATGATTCTTAGAATAAAAAAAAAACAAGCCAAACACAATATCATTATGTTATATTTCATCACAATGTGCATAGATACCCGCACAGACATAGGTATAATTTATAAACAGATAGACAGAGAGAGAGAGAGAGAGAGAGAGAAGGCCTTGAATATAATGTAATAGTCGATAGATTACAGAAACGTTATTAAACTGCAATTGCTTATAGAGGATATCATTACAAGGCACTCAATCACACAAAATATTACAAAAAATATAAATTTCTTTCTACTACCTGCATTACATGATACAGCTGTATCATTGTCCAACGAATATGGTGAAAAGAGATGAAATCAAATTTGGAAAATATCAAAGTCTCTGTGCATAATGTAATAATGTACAAAAAATACGATTGTGATTATATATATATATTTCTTACCCAACATTAATTCTTCTTCTTCGTGAAATCTCTCTGGTATATTTGGTCTTTGCCAGCAGGGGTTCCAGCCACATCCTGAGATATATAATCAACAATAACAAGAGCATCACTATCAATAGGCCCTTGATATTCCAGGCACAATTCTTTTCACGCTTTTTCGTTTCCCCTCTTTTCACTACCAGATTCTAAACATCATTTCATGCATACTATGTGTAGTCTGATGCACGTGTAGTCTGATTCCCATCGTGCTTAATTCTTTTCATTTGACATTGATTAATCATCCTTGATAATAAATTTGCAAGCTCTGTTAACATGATTTCACCCTACACACGGGAAAAATATTTTATCGTCCGTATCAGAATGTTAAGATAATACAGGTTTTCCCTGTCCGTTTCATATTTTGTCATTCAAATTCATGAAAGCTTCTCAAAGTTACACAGCGCACGAACGCAAAAATATTCGGGCATTCAAATCTATAATCCGAGGGATCAATTTCATTTATGGGCCTTCTATTTAGTTTTCGTCAAATCAAATTCACGCTTGCACTGGGCGTTCAATTTCCAATAATTGCGAGCATTGCATGTATTTCCTACTCGTGCATTCAAATTCATGCGATAGTCATGTGATAGTCCCGATGAGCTTGTTTGGAGAGTTCAATTTCATTTCAGACGATAAGTTCCTACTTTGTGCAATCAATTTAACGAGGAAATGGAATAGACTTTTTAAGAAAAGAGAAAGGGCATAGAAAACCCAGGCAGGCTTGTGTAGAATGAAATTATGGTCGGTTTAAAGGTCCTACATTGATCTGTGTTTATGTATTCTTTGTTTTTCATCTCAATATGTTTTAAATGGTAAGGTCCAATCAGCAGTGCATCCAAACAACTAAATCACATCCATTGATGATACTGCATGTTGACAACGCTCCAATACTAACCACACAATGACAATGCATCGATTTAAATAAAAACTAGCACACAATGATCTCATATAGTCTTGCAAAAGTAAATCAATAAGATAGCAATAAACAACAAACAAGAGGTATACAATGTTCATGTTTTCAGTTCCAATGTAGTCGAAATTGTCTTTTCTCTTCCGAAGGTGTCAATCAACCTTACCTATCATACTCGTCTGTAGGCATATACAATGCCTAATGTTCCTGTATATTCCTTGTCATGAAGCCCGAGGTCAAAGTTTAGAAAGAACAGATGGACCAATATTGCAAAATGAATAATCTTCGTCATAGTTCCCAAGATATTCAAAGCTGAATGATAAATTCACACATACACAGCCCCAAACTAGCTAAATCCAAGACTTCTTTTAATTTGAAAGCAATTACTTGGAACATGGTTGCCTATTCACGAATTTGAATGATCGACAAAATTCCGTCGCCAGCTTGAGATGATTTTGAATGCTCATTGTCATTTGCTGAAATGTATGCTCCTCTCTTATATTTGAATGCTCCGATAATAATTATTGAATTTGAATGCTCCAATAGTGAATTTCATTGACCAGATTTTAAATTTTGAATTTTTATTTTGACCCGGGAAGTAAAGGTCAACTGCATACCACCAAACATGCCTCCTCAGTCAGCTGGGACTTGACCTTGAGATATAAACGCGTTTCAAAACGGCATTGCGTTTAATATCTACTCACAGGACGGCGATCGTGATCTCAAACGTGTTTCAGTCTCAAACGTGTTTCAAAACGCCCTGGGAGTGAAAAAAGGCGTTTCAAAACGGCGTTTCTAAACGCGTTTGAAAACACGGTTGCGTTTATCTAACCCCTGAAAATGCCTCAAACACGTTTAGGATCGTGATTCTGCCTCAGAAAGTTTTTAGATAGACGCAGCCTTAATGATGTTATTTCAAAAGATGAATAAATGGATATTGGGTTTGCGGTTCACCATGTGTTAGTCCTGAAAGGGACTTTTGAAAAGGAGATAGGAGATAATTTATTGACACGGAAGAAACGAGAAAGAAAGTGAGTGAGAATAGAAGTTCGATTATCTCCTATCTCCTCTTCCAACAGTCCTTTTCAGGACAAACACAGGGTGAACCGCAAACCCAGTATCCGTTATCGACACCACCACGAAAACCTCCTCCTTCAAAGATCATCTGAAGATGAAAAATGCATAGAAAACCAAAAGAACACACACACACACACACACACACACGCACACAAGCAGACACACGCACACACACGCATACACACACATACACACACATTATCTCATGAATGCAAATTATTATTATAAAACCTTGCACAAAATAGACCAACACCTTTTCGCGGTAGGTAGTCCGGATGTTTGTTTTGGAGATACTTCCCAACAAAGAGAAATAGGATGACTATGGCAACAGGCACACCAATGGTGAGTCCGATGATGAGACCCAAATTAACACGTTTTCCTGAAATTTGATAGAGGCACAAATGAAACACACTTTTATTTACTACTCCATTTAAAAGACAGGAAAATAAACACGTATGAATATTTTACATAAAACGTTAACATTTAGTGTCTGTGTATGTGTGTGTGTGTGTGTTTGTGTGTGTGTGTGTGTGTGTGTGTGTGTGTGTGTTTATGTTGGATAGTAGCAACGAAGTAGCAACGAAGTCGTTGATTGCATGAATACATAATCATTATACATTATGTTGACAAAATAAACTATTCAAAGGACACACTACAGTCTTGTAATTGAGTCATCCTACGAGACTGACACCCACGAGTCATACGGCTAACATGCTCGATCTTGATAAAGGTTGAGTCATACAGCTCACGAGTCATACAGCGTATAAGCTTGACATTAGATTAGAAGGTCCATGAGTCCGACACTATAGCAAGCAAGGCCTATAAGAGTCTGACACTAAGCAAAAAGAAAAAAAAAAACCGGCTCATTAGACCAACAATGCATGCATTAAACCAAGCGGTGTAATGAGTGTCGGACTCATGGGCCTTTTTAATATGTTAACTCATTGGTCTTACTTGGCTAGAATAATCGATATCATGATCTGTATGACTCGTGGGTTGTATTTAACTCGTGGGCTGTATAACTCGTTTGTGTCGGACTTGTGACGCGTACCTCTGCCAATAGTCGTAAGGTTTTTTTTTTCTTCGTCGTCTTTTTATTCATTGAAATTGGTTTGCATTCTATTGTATGCATCTTTTCCTTTGGGGATTAGTGAAATGGAAACTTTTTTTTTTTTCATGCAGGAAGATTACTGTGCTCTATGTACTGTATAATTGAGCGAATATACTTCTCCATGACCAATCTCAATCAGAACAGTAGTTTAATTAATATCATTGGTATACCAGTTACTATTGACAAACAGAATTGGCAACATTTCGTGATACCTGGTACAGGCAAAACCGTGATTTCTCGTGTCGACGTTCCATTCAGCGAGTCACCGGTAGCCACGCACATGAAGGTTTGCTCTGTCCCATGTTTAGCTGAAACAGTGATTGTCTCGAACCTCTCGTATGTGCCGTCAGGAAGTGTGTTCTGCTGTGGAACCACGGAATTCAGTCTCTTTCCCGACTCCCCGGTCCATAGCATGGAAATGTTCGGTTTGAATCCACTCACGACACACGTAAGAGTAAAGGAAGGTGTGTTGGAGGGATATTGGTATGTACACCGGCTTTGACGAGAATGACTTTTCCCAACGCATTCCTCAATAGTATGCTTTGATGCCATTGCTAGAAAAATAAGAAAATTATTTAAAAATGACATACACATATATTTAATATACCTATACTTATATCCTAACCTTTATTCGCCAAAAAACTGACGTGATTTTCGCGCACTTGATATTTTGCGAAGATGTAAGATGAGTTGTTTTTGTTGTTATGAGTTGTTTTGTTGTTATTGTTTTGTGTTGTGTGTTTTTTCGGGGGGGGGGGGGAGGGGTAATTCTTTTCTGGCACATGGTTTTCTATGTCACGAATGAGACTACAACCTAAAGAATGCTGAAATGAAGAAACAAATGACATTAAAATAGATGATAAAAAAGCAGAAAATAAAGAAAAAACTTCGTTTGCATTTGAATTCGAAATTTATAATAATGATTACTCCTATGTAGCATTATGATTTAATATCAAAATCGCTGTTGATGTATTTGTATATTCATAAATGATAGAATGTACGAAAAAAGGAACAGCGTAACAAAATGAAACGGAATAACGAATCATAAGTAATATTGTAGTTATAAAGCTAGTAAAAAATAAACATATTTCCAATTATAAGAAATGAAGATGTTAGACAAGTGACTGACCAAATCTGAATATATTATGTCTTCTACAAGTGAAATTTTTGCTTGCTATAGAAAAAACTCGGTCATCAAAAATATTTCTTTATTTTAAATTGGGTGGTTGCTATGGTAACACCTTTGTAGAAATTGACGTTTCAGGAAAAAATTGATCTTGATAAAAGCTGTATCAAAATTTTATTTGTACATAAAGTTCCAACACTGAATCTTCACAGTCTACGTGTATTCTGTTTAAAGACGGTAATGCCAAATAGGACAGTTGATATTACACTACTATGTGGAAACGTGACCCCCACCCACCCCAAAAAAAAAAAAAAATGAAAAGAACACAAGGTTCATTTGCTGAATAGTTTTGGACGTAATCTATCTTCTCTGACACAAAATCATTGATTTCTTTTACTTATTCATTTTTTTTAAACAAGTTGTTTCAACTACCATGATTTACCTGTTTTCAGTAAAACTGGAAAAAGTATCAAGACGTCACTGTAGCAGATCAAATGAATAATTTCAATATCAATTTCAAATCATTTTCATATGTTTCTGAAAAAAGTATAATCATACAATACGAATATCATGCTGGACATAAATCACATGAAACTTCACCGGAATGTACAAAAGTTTGTCTTGGTATAAACACAAAGGTCTGCATACATTAGAGTTGAGCTATGTTCATAATGCGAGAAATAACTAATTTGGTGTCTGCGTAGAATGTCTTGTACTGACGCAGGACGCGTGATAAATCAGACTAGGGGAATTATGAAATGCAGATACTGTTTTATAGCACGCTATGACTGGAGGAACCAATTAAAACAAACAAAAAAGATTAAAAAAATGTTACAAAATAAAATACAGAATTAATGATGTAAAGTTTTGCCAAAAAACAAACAAAGACATCGAGGTTTTCAAAGTGTGCTTGTTGGAAATTTAACAATGCTGTGACTTACAACGTTAATGTACCGTAAGTGTAAATTGTATTTCTTTTACGCAAAAGTTTGTTTGAAGTCTCAGTTCCCGAAATTGGCTGTAATGTTACCATTATATGAATATAAGTCAATGTGACTCTATATGACAAAGGATGAAGATATTGACATGTCATTCTTTCTCACTAATTGATGACGTGAACAAAGACAGATGTTACTTACATCTTATCGTCATGATAGTGGAACTTCCAAATGTTTGCGTGTTCTTCAGCAGCACCTGACAATAGTAACGACCCTCATCTGCCACCTCCAAGTCGGTGATGACGAGGCTGAAGTTCTTCTCTATGTCGAACCGTTCCTCCAAGCTCTCAAAATTTCCATCGAAATACTCGGCCTTAGGCGTCTTCTGGTCCGGATGTGAGATGCTCGCCTTATACCAGGACACAGCGAGAGGCTCCTCCTGGATGTCACACCACAATCGGATGTCTTCTCCTTTCCATCCTCGAACGGTGGGGGCGGTGTCTACCACTGACGCTAGACGGTGGAAATGTTAGTTAGGTGATCCGAGTATCCTCTCGGATCACCTTCTGTAGTGTACTGATTCTTTATTCTTCTTTCTTTATTAGGTGATCCGAGTATCCTCTCGGATCACCTATTGTATCTGTACGGATTCTTTCTTCTTTATTTCTTTCTCCTCAAATCTTGTGCAGAGGTTAACTCAAAAAGTCCCCTACCTATCACTTTCAAACTTTCACCATATATGTATCATGTCATAAGGACGACAGATCTAGTGTATCAATGTGATCACTTAACCGTGACGTCATTATGACGTCATTATCTGAAATCACGTTTACATCAATATCTCATTAATGGAACGGAATTTTCGAATGAAATTAACATATCATATAGTTCAGGTCAAGGTCTATTGATATATTTCATAAAATTTTGTCACGTTCATAGTAAACGAGCGCGTACGCGCGCGTTGAAATTTTAACATGCTCTAATTAACCTCAAAATTGTTTTGCACACGTTTCAGGTCATTTACAGCATTTCAAAAAAAATCGACGGACGCGTACGCGCGCGCGCATATACGCACGTACAGCTCATATTCAATAGAAATTTCCCGTTTCATTGCACGGATCGAATGTCTGAAATGTCAAGGAATACTTCTACCAAGTTTCAAGTCGATCCGACTCAATATGACGTCATACGGGCCCATCAAAGTTGAAATTCCGCGCGCGCGTCAATGGCGATATACAGTGCAACTATGCCAAAAAACCGCCAATTTTAAGTCCGATTTTACTCGTCAGGATGGACGGTGACCCCCCTTTTCTTTACATATTCTGAAAGCTGATGAGATGTACATGTCAGTTTATGGGTTGGCGATACTGAAAAAGTGATTAAAAGATATCAAATTTCTTAATAAAGTAAAAAAAGTAAATTTTCAAAATGACGTCATCAAATTTCAAGTTTACTCGAGCGTATCTCACTTATCCTTGGCCAATTTTCACCCAGATTTCAATATGTTGTAGCTTATTAAATGTTCTTTCATTAATATAATAACAGTATTTTGATTAGATGACAGCATCACCTCGTAAAAATGGATTGAAAGTAATCTTGTCAAATTTGACCAGTTTACGTGTTATCTCTATGGGAGTGCAGTTTTTCTGGAAATGAAAATTGACATAACTATCTTTATCGAGCACTAGCTCAGTTATGCTTAGATGAATTTCTCCCAGATTTTAGTATGTTGTAGCTGAGACTTTGTGCTATCGTTAATGTGCCCTTCATTTTTTTATATGATGTCTGCATCACGTCAAAAAACTTGGTTGAAATTAAAGCTTATCTTCGATGTATTGAAATATTTCTTTCTTTCTGCAACTTTCTTTGCAATAACTCAAGAAAAACATATGTTATCACCCCCATATTTTGCACATATTTAGTTCATGTCACACACATTATTTGATAAAATAACAACTACTTGATAAGACGCCATCTTGGGTATGTAAATTAGGGTCAAAGGTCATAAATGTTTCATCCTGTATCTAAGTGAATACATGTTCTATCTCTCCCATATTTTGCACACGCAAAGATCATGTTACAAGAATCATTTCACAAAATAACCACTCTTTGCCTCAAAAGGTCATATGTACTTCTTTCTGTTTCTTCGTTATGACGTGTTATCTCTATGGGAGGGAATTTTTCTAGATGTGAAAATTGACATGATTGTCTTTATCGAGCACTAGCTCACTTACCCTTCGGTGAATTTTTCTCAGATTTTAATATGTTGTAACTGAGACTTTGCGCTATCTTTGAGTGCCCTTTGTTTTTTCATATGGTGTCGGAATAATGTTAAAATACTTGGTTGAAATTAAAGCTTATCTTCGATGTATTGAGATATTTCTATGTTTCTGCAACTTTCTTTGCAATAACTCAAGAAAAAAAAAGCCCCTATCACCCCCATATTTTGCACATGTTTAGTGCATGTCACGTACATTATTTCATAAAATAACAACTACTTGATCGGACACCATCTTGGGTATGTAAATTAGGGTCAAAGGTCACAAATGTTCATCCTGTATCTTGGTGAATACATGTCCTATCTTTCCCATATTTTGCACACGTATAGACGATGTCACAAGAATTATTTCACAAAATAACTACTTTTTCCTCAGATGCCATCTTGGGAGTGTAAATGTGGGTCAAAGGTCATATGTACTTGTTGCTGTATTTTCATTATAGTGTATACAGATTTGGTACCAAAGATGGCAGATATGACTCCCTTTTCTAAATGAGAATCCAAACATCACACGGCCAGTGTCTCTGAACACAGGTGAAACCTGCATGGTCATGCCTATTTCGATCAGGACTCGAATCCATGATAAAAAAAAAAATCGGATCACCTTAATTTGTCAGTGATGACAAATTACAATCTCTAGTTTCTTTATTTCTCCGCAAAAGTTGTGCAAGAGTTAGCTCAGAAAGTGCATTGCCTATCAATGTCAAACTTATACCATATATGTATCATGTCGCAAAGACGACAGCGCAAGTAAAATCATAGTGATCAGTCGACCGTGACGTCACTATGACGTCATTATATGAAAACACATTTTCATGCATATCTCATAAATGGAATGGAATTTTTTAATGTAAATTACGTCACATATATTTCAAGTCAAGCGGGTTCTACTCATTTTCTCAAAAATTCATATTTATCTTAAAACGCGCGCGTACGCGCGCGTTGAAATATTTGTATGCTCAAATCGAGCTCAAAATTTTTTTGCACACGTTTCAGATCATTTGGAGCATTTTTTGAAAAATTGAAAAAATTGGACGGACGCGTACGCGCGCGCAGATATTCGCACGCACAGCTAGTATGCAAAAGAAATTTTCAGTTTTTTTACACGGATGGGATGTCCAAAATATCAAGGAATATTTCTACCAAGTTTCAAGTCGATCTGACTCAATATGACGTCATACGGGCCCGTCAAACTCAAAATTCCGCGCGTGCGTCAATGGGGATACACAGTGCAACTATGCCAAACAACCGCCAATTTTAAATCGGATTTTACTCGTCAGGATGGACGGTGACCCCCCATTTTCTTGACATATTCTGAAAGCTGATGAGTTGTACATGTTATTTCATGGGTTGGCTCTGCTGACAAAATGATTAAAAGATATCAAATTTCTTAATAAAGTCAAAAAAGCAAATTTTCAAAATGACGTCATCAAATTCCAAGTTTACTCGAGCGTATCTCACTTATCCTTTGCCATTTTTCACCCTGATTTCAATATGTTGTAGCTTATGAAATTTTCTTTCATAAATGTGAAACACAATTTTGATTTAATGACGGCATCACCTCGTAAAAAAGGATTGAAAGTAACCTTGTCAAATTTGACCAGTTTACGTGTAATCTCTATGGCAGTGCAGTTTTTCTGGAAATGAAAATTGACATTACTATCTTTATCGAGCACTAGCTCACTTATGCTTCGGTGAATTTCTACAAGATTTTGATATGTTGTAGCGGAGACTTTGGGCTATCGCTGATGTGCCCTTCGTTTTTTCATACGATGTCGGGATCACGTCAAAAAACTTGGTTGAAATTAAAGTTTATCTTCGATGTATTGAAATATTTCTTTCTTTTTGCAACTTTATATGCAATAACTCAAGAAAAACATACCCTATCACCACCATATTTTGCACATGTTTAGTTCATGTCACGAACATTATTTCATAAAATAACAACTACTTGATCAGATGCCATCTTGGGTATGTAAATTAGGGTCAAAGGTCATAAATGTTTCATCCTGTATCTTGGTGAATACATGTCCTATCTTTCCCATATGTTGCACACGTAAAAACCATGTTACAAGGATCATTTCACAAATCAACTACTTCTTGCTCAGATGTCATCTTGTCTATGCAAAGTTGTGTCAAAGGTCATATGTACTTCTTTCTTTATCTTCGTTATGACGTGGTATCTCTATGGGAGGGAATTTTTTTTAAATGTGAAAATTGACATGATTGTCTTTATCGAGCACTAGCTCACTTACCCTTCGGTGAATTTCTCCTCGATTTTAATATGTTGTAGCTGAGACTGTGCGCTATCGAATGTGTGCCTTCCTTTCTTCATACAATGTCGGAATCATGTTAAAAAACTTGGTTGAAATTGAAGCTTATCTTCGATGTATTGAGATATTTCTATGTTTCTGCAAATTTCTTTGCAATAACTCAAGAAAAACAGTCCCTATCACTCCCATATTTTGCACATGTTTCGTTCATGTCACGTACATTATTTCATAAAATAACAACTACTTGATCGGACAACATCTTGAGTATGTAAATTAGGGTCAAAGGTCACAAATGTTTCATCCTGTATCTTGGTGAATACATGTCTTATCTTTCCCATATTTTGCACACGCAAAGATCATGTTACAAGAATCATTTCACAAAATAACCACTTTTTGCTCAGATGCCATCTAGGTTGTGCAAAGTGGGGTCAAAGGTCATATGTACTTGTTGTTGTATCTTCGTTATAGTGTATACAGATTTGGTACCAAAGATAGCAGATATGACTCCCTTTTCTAAATGAGAATCCAAACATCACACGGCCAATGTCTCTGACGACAGATGAAACCTGCATGGTCATGCCTATTGCGATCAGGACTTGAATCATTGATTAAAAAAAGATCGGATCACTTTAATTTGTCAGTGATGACAAATTACAATCTCTAGTTCACCTTATTTCTTATGCATACATCAAACTTCATAAACTTTCCATTTTAGCCTTTTTGTATGCATGGTGCACGTCTTTACATCTTCCTTTTTTCGGGGGGGGGGGGGGAGGGGCGGGGACAGCAGAAAGATCAGATAATCATTATGTTGCTGTTATTGTTATCATTATCATTTTTGCCATTATCATTACTATTAGTAGTGGTACTATCCTTATCACCATAATCATTGTCATCACTGTCATTTAGGTTTGTCTGGTACAACTAGCGATTTTGTTTTCATTTCTTTTTACGCATCCATATGTAATAATCATGTGACCGTGGATCACAAAACCAACAAAAAGGCGCACGCACTGATCGTGTATGAGGAATGACAAAAGTGAAATGGGTTAACCTAGCAAATTTGAAGTTGTTCGTATATTCTGAAAAAGCAAGTCTTCTATATCATGCTAAAGTTTGGGTCATAACATAGGCAGGAAATAATTGCGCTTTAACAGTTTATATATATATATATATATATATATATATATATATATATATATATATATATAGCATAATAATGTGTTCAAGAATTGTTGAGTCCCCTTTTCATTTCTTAAAACTCCCTAAACTTACTTTTCTCTTTCAACTCTAATAACGTGAGAGAGAATGATGCTACTGAATGGATGTTGGCATTTATCATGGAGAGAAAGTGTTGATAGAGAATGCTCAATTTGATCTTAATCTGATAACCCCTTCATTAGTGTTACTCTTGTGGTTTCCCCTTTCTTCACGCAGCAAGCATTGGTTGGTAAAGATTTAGCGCTTGAATAGACCGTGGTAGTTCAGAGCCTCTTTTCTCAGCACACACTTTTCCGGAACGTGCGTTTTCTTTCCAATATAGGATTGGTTAGGAGAGTCCATTTGAATCGACTTGTACATCATTTTAAAGCTTAAAGTCTGCTCTTTCAGAATCTTCTCAATATAAACTCAAAGTCTTTATATGGCGAGTTTTGGTGGCTTTGTGATGCACGGTCACATGATTATGTAAACACTATACAGATGAAAAAAAAATCTCGTACTTAATTACAAAGTAAATAAAAAGATGACTTGAGTCATATTTAGTAAGAGTAAACATTATTTGGAATGATTTACAATAATAGGTAATCCTACCTCCAATCACCTCATGAACACTGATTGAAAAAAAAGTTTTCTTCTCTCCATATCATTTAGATAATCATTAAAAAAAGTTTAAGAGTGGTACACCACAAATGCCATTGTAGACACATAGTCATGTTATAATTCTTATCTTGCACGATTTGAAATCAACCAAAAGTATCATCAAAGAAAATTAAACATATCGTCCAGAAATATAAAATTGTGACGTTAGTGAAATGTAACAGTGATCCCAATTAAAGTCATTAATGTCTTGTTTCTCCTTTGAAACACTTCAAATGTTTACCTGAAAAATCAGTGAATAACTTCCTACAGTAATCATTCGCCTATGTGCGCAGCTGCTCTCTTCCACAAAAGTGATAAACATATTCCTTCGAATTGACTGTTGTAAGCCTAGCTCCAAGACTGATACCTGGTAAAGTATTGAAGGGAACACAATCATTGCAGAGCTACCAAGTCTCACGCATTGTGAGTGAGACTCAAGCATTTAGGGTCTGTCTCACGATCCCACGCATGACACCCATTTTTCTCACGCATCGGGCGAAGTCTGCAACTTTGGCCTATAATAAAGGAGCAAATCTTAAAGGATTAAAGGAAGAGCTGCAATTGAAGGCATATTTCCCTTTGACTTTCAAAATAAGTAAAAAATAGTCACTTAAGTATGCACTAGCTTGCACCATTAAGAGCTAAAAATTGAAAAAGCTCCCTACCGTGGGAGGGCGGACATTCCCCTCCCACACCCTCCTCTCTCGCTCAGTCGCTTAGCTCCTTTGCTCATGCACATGCACGAGCGCCGAGATGCTGAGCACGACAATCTCACTCATATTTTTAGGTGATCCGAGTATCCTCTCGGATCACCTTCTGTTTTTGTACGGATTTTTAGGTGATCCGAGTATCCTCTCGGATCACCTTCTGTATCTGTACGGATTCTTTGGGTGTTCTTCTTCTTTTTCTTCTTCTTTATTTCTCCTCAAAAGTTGTGTATCGATTAGCTCAGAAAGTGCTCTTCCTATCAATTTCAAATTTATACCATATATGTATCATGTCCCAAAGACGACAAATTTTATAAAATCAGAGTGATCAGTCGACCGTGACGTCACTATGACGTCATTATATGAAAACACATTTTCATTCATATCTCATTAATGGAATAGAATTTTGCAATGAAATTTACGTCACATACATTTCAACTTATGCGCATTTTACTCATGTTCTCAGAATTCATATTTATCTTAAAACGCGCGCGTACGCGCGCGTTGAAATATTTGTATGCTCAGATCGAGCTCAAAATTTTTTTGCACACGTTTCAAATCATTTGGAGCATTTTTTGAAAAATTGAAAAAATTGGACGGACGCGTACGCGCGCGCACATATACGCACGCACAGCTCATGTGCAATAGAAATTTCCCGTTTTTTCACACTTATCGGATGCCTGAAATGTCAGGGAATATTTCTACCAAGTTTCAAGTCAATCCGACTCAATATGACGTCATACGGGCCCGTCAAAGTCGAAATTCCGCGCGCGCGTCAATGGCGATATACAGTGCAACTATGCCAAAAAACCGCCAATTTTCAATCCGATTTTACTCGTTAGGATGGACGGTGACCCCCCATTTTCTTTACATATTTTGAAAGCTGATGAGTTGAACATGTCATTTCATGGGTTGGCAATGCTGAAAAACTGATTACAAGATATCGAATTTCTTACTAAAGTAAAAAAAGTAAATTTTCAAAATGACGTCATCAAATTTCAATTTCACTCAAGCGTATCTCACTTATTCTTTTGTTTATTTTCATCCAAATTTCAATATGTTGTAGCTTATTAAATGTTCTTTCATTCATATAATAACAACATTTTGATTGGATGACGGCATCACCTCGTAAAAAGGGATTGAAAGTAACATTGTTAAATTTGACCAGTTTACGTGTTATCTCTATGGGAGTGCAGTTTTTCTGGAAATGAAAACTGACATGACTATCTTTATCGAGCACTAGCTCACTTATGCTTCGGTGAATTTCTCCCATATTTTAGTATGTTGTAGCTGAGACTTTGGGCTATCGTAAGTGTGCCCTCCGTTTTTTCATACGGAGTCGGCATCACGTCCAAAAACATGGTTGAAATTAAAGCTTATCTTCGATGTATTGAAATATTTCTTTCTTTCTGCAACTTTCTTTGCAATAACTCAAGAAAAACATACCCTATCACCACCATATTTTGCACATGTTTAGTTCATGTCACGTACATTATTTCATAAAATAACAACTACTTTATCAGACGCCATCTTGGGTATGTAAATTAGGGTCAAAGGTCATAAATGTTTCATCCTGTATCTTGGTAAATACATGTCCTATCTTTCCCATATTTTGCACACGTAAAGACCATGTTACAAGGATTATTTCACAAAATAACTACTTTTTGCTCAGATGCCATCTTCTCTGTGCAAAGTGGGGTCAAAGGTCATAATGTACTTCTTTCTTTATCTTCGTTGTGACGTGCTATGTCTATGGGAGGGGATTTCTCTAGATGTGAAAATTGACATGATTGTCTTTATCGAGCACTAACTCACTTACCCTTCGGTGAATTCCTTCCAGATTTTAATATGTTGTAGCTGAAACTTTGCGCTATCGTACGCGTGCCCTTTGTCTTCAAATGGTGTCGGGATCACGTCCAAAAACGTGGTTGAAATTAAAGCTTATCTTCGATATATTTTCGTATGTCTTTCTTTTTCCAACTTTTTTTGCAATAACTCAAGAAAAACAGCCCCTATGACCCCCATATTTTGCACATATTTAGTTCATGTTACGTACATTATTTCATAAAATAACAACTACTTGATCAGACACCATCTTGTGTATGTAAATTAGGGTCAAAGGTCATAAATGTTTCATCCTGTATCTTGGTGAATACATGTCTTATCTTTCCCATATTTTGCACACGCAAAGACCATGTTACAAGAATCATTTCACAAAATAACCACTTTTTGCTCAGATGCCATCTTGGGGGTGCAAAGTGGGGTCAATGGTCAAATATACTTCATTCTGTATCTTCGATAGTGTATACGGAATTCGGTACCTAAGATGGCAGGTCTGACTCCCTTTTCTAAATGAGAATCCAAATATCACACGGCCAATGTCTCTAAACACAGATGAAACCTATATGGTCATGCCTACTGCGATCAGGACTCGAATCATTGATTAAAAAAACAAAATCGGATCACCTAATTTGTCAGTCTTGACAAATTCCGAGTCTAGTCTTCTTCTTCTTCTTCTTCTTTTTCTTCTTTCTCCCCAAAAGTTGTGTATCGATTAGCTCAGAAAGTCCTCTTCCTATCAATTTCAAACTTATACCATATATGTATCGTCTCCCGAAGACGGCAATCGAACTAAAATCAAAGTGATCAGTCGACCGTGACGTCACTATGACGTCATTATATGAAAACACATTCTCAATCATATATCATTAATGGAATGGAATTTTTCAATGAAATTTACGTCACATATATTTCAAGTCAAGCGCATTCTACTCATATTCTCAAAATTCATATTTTCTCTTAAAACGTGCGCGTACGCGCGCGTTGAAATATTTGTATGCTCAAATCGAGCTCAAATTTTTTTTGCACACGTTTCAGACCATTTGGAGCATTTTTTGAAAAATTGAAAAAATTGGACGGACGCGTACGCGCGCGCACATATACGCACGCACAGCTCATATGCAATGGAAATTTCCCATTTTTTCAAACTTATTGGATGCCTGAAATGTCAAGGAATATTTCTACCAAGTTTCAAGTCAATCCGACTCAATATGACGTCATACGGACCCGTCAAAGTTGAAATTCCGCGCGCGCGTCAATGGCGATATACAGTCCAACAATGCCAAAAAACCGCCAATTTTGAATCCGATTTTACTCGTCAGGATGGACGGTGACCCCCCATTTTCTTGACATATTCTGAAAGCTGATGAGTTGTACATGTCAATTCATGGGTTGGCGATGCTGGAAAAATGATTAAAATTTCTTAATAAAATTAAAAAAGTAAATTTTCAAAATGACGTCATCAAATTTCAAGTTCACTCGAGCGTATCTCACTTATCCTTTGCTAATTTTCACCCAGATTTCAGTATGTTGTAGCTTATTAAATACTCTTTCATAAGTGTAATAACAACATTGGGATTGGATGACGGTATCACCTCGTAAAAATGGATTGAAAGTAATCTTGTCAAATTTGACCAGTTTACGTGTTATCTCTATGGGAGTGCAGTTTTTCTGGAAATGAAAATTGACATGACTGTCTTTTTCGAGCACTAGCTCACTTATGCTTCGGTGAATTTCTCCCAGATTTTGATATAATGTAGCTGAGACTTTGCGCTATCGTGAGTGTGCCCTTTGTTTTTTCATACGGTGTCGGGATCATGTCCAAAAACTTGGTTGAAATTAAAGCTTATCTTCGATGTATTGAGATATTCCTTTCTTTTTGCAACTTTCTTTACAATAACTCAAGAAAAACAAGCTCTATCAGCCCAATATTTTGCACATGTTTAGTTCATGTCACGTACATTATTTCATAAAATAACAACTACTTGATCAGACGTCATCTTGGGTATGTAAATTAGGGTCAAAGGTCATAAATGTATCATCTTGTATCTTGGTGAATACATGTCCAATCTTTTTCATATTTTCCACACGTAACGACCATGTTACAAGGATCATTTCACAAAATAACCACTTTTTGCTCAGATGCCATCTTGGCTGTGCAAAGTGGGGTCAAAGGTCATATGTACTTCTTTCTTTATCTTCGTTATGACGTGTTATCTCTATGGGAGGGGATTTTTGTAGATGTGAAAATTGACATGATTGTCTTTATCGAGCACTAGCTCACTTATGCTTCGGTGAATTTCTCCCAGATTTTAATATGTTGTAGCTGAGACTTTGGGCTATCGAAAATATGTCCTTCATTGTTCATACGATGTCGGGATCACGTCCAAAAACTTGATTGAAATTAAAGCTGATCTTCGATGTATTGAGATATTTCTTTCTTTCAGCAACTTTCTTTACAATAACTCAAGAAAAACAGGCCTTATCACCCCCATATTTTGCACATGTTTAGTTCATGTCACGTACATTATTTCATACAATTACAACTACTTGATCAGACGTCATCTTGGGTATGTAAATTAGGGTCAAAGGTCATAAATGTATCATCCTGTATCTTGGTGAATACATGTCCTATCTTTCCCATATTTTGCACACGTAAAGACCATGTTACAAGGATCATTTCACAAAATAACCACTTTTGCTCAGATGCCATCTTGTCTGTGCAAAGTTGGGTCAAAGGTCAAATATACTTCATTCTGTATCTTCGTTAGTGTATACGGAATTGTGTACCATAGATGGCAGGTCTGACTCCCTTTTCTAAATGAGAATCCAAACATCACACGGCCAATGTCCATTAAACACAGATGAAACCGGTATGGTCATGCCTATTGGGATCAGGAGACTCAAATCGTTGATTTACGAACAGATCGGATCACCTAATTTGTCAGTCTTGACAAATTCCGAGTCTAGTTTTTTTTGAACTTGTCATTGTCATTGTCTAAATTAAATTGTAAACGTTGAACTGAAGAGACAGATAGCGAAAAACTTTTTGATTTAAGTTTACAACATGAGGATGGTGTTTTTGTTGGACTAAATTTCAAATGGTTTAAATGAAAGAGATGCAACAACAATAACGAACAAACTCTGTTAATAACAGTGACCTAAGACATTTTCAGAATTTAGTAATTTTCTTGACCGAACTGTCGCTTTGAACTAACCTATCAAATTTGATTTTACTCGGCAACGATTAAACTGATTGCAGATGAAAACAAAGTCGCCCTTACCTTTTCCATTTTGGCCACAGAACATAGTAGCAGTTAATGTCAAAAGGAAAAAGAGGTCGTATCTTCTGTCCATTGTTGGTTGTTAAAAACTGAGATAATTCACAACGAATAAGTTGAATACGCGTTTCGATTGTAATAACGTAAAATACCGTCAGGCGATCACAATAATCATAATAATAGAAATGACTATAGTGACATACACTGCAAGCCCCCCTTCAGAGACAAAAAAATAATGAATTCTGCTGTAATGAGTGCCTGGAAGTAAAAATGGCGCTCCTACACGTGACGCAGCCGTTTGCTTCATAAGTCATTTTTGTCATATTTTCAGATTATGTGTTCGTAGGAGACATAGTCCAAGATTGTAAACTAATCTTGTCTGTTTGCTCATATCAGTTTGATAATGCACTTTTACAACGCGTGCCGTACAAACGATAATTTGGCTCTTTGTTGCTGCTTTCTTTTATCGCGGCCAAAGGCCGACCTGGAAAATTAGGATAGTGTTATCTGTACAATAATTGGAGAGTGTTCAGTCGTCAGATCATTGCATGGCCGAGCATTCATTCTAGTTGTGTTGGATAAAGTGTTAGTAGAAAACCCAACAGCACAACCCGTGCACCATCTTGATTCCTGCGTATTCTGTTTATGAAAACAATGACTTTTGGTACCTGCGAGTGGTGGACGTGACGAGCTCGACAACAACGAGTAATGTAGTCTACGAGCTATACGGCTCACTACTCATACAGCCAACAAAATTGACACTAGTTTGAATGATGCTCACGAGTTATACCACGCACAGGCTAGACACTACCCAAATAATGACCACGAGGCAGACACTAAAAGATATGGCACAAAAGATTAGACATTTCTATGGGCAAAAAGTCCCACGAGCTCAACATTACATCTTGGAATTTTACGGATGGTGTCTATCTCCTGGGTCTATTGGTGTCTAGCATGTGAGTTGATGTATTTACATTCATATAAAGTTGAGGTGATGATATCCAGCGAAGAGTGTGATATTTAGAAGAGTCGGCATACACTGTTTCAAAAAAATTGCTAGATCCAGGGGTCGGCCCCAAATCTTATTCCTAATTGGATTTTTGATGACCTGCACACAAGGCATGTTTACATGTTGAATTAAAAAATAACAAGAATGAATTGATTTGAAAGCATCATTTGAAATCTAATATGACCATCAAGATGACGAGTAAAGACTCCATGACCATTGCTACAGTCTTCATCATTGTATCAATGTTCTCTTGAACAATGCTGAATGAGTTTGCCAATGTTGGGGAAGTGCATTTAATACATTAACGTTTACAATATACATTTCTTTCAGTGTCTGTCTATTTTTTCCCGAGATAGAGCATTACTCAACGATTTCCATACACCGCCAGAGGTATACCATCACTGCTTTCTACACAGCTAGCAATGTAGCCTTTCTTTGCTTTCCAAATTTCAGATGTAAATCTGTTTCGCAGTAACTATTAGTAGTATACTATTTCAATTAGATGAGCGCGGTTGCTTTGTTACGCACTTTTTTACCTTTCCTTGTCTGATTATAAATCCAACAATCTGTGTAAGGTACTCCAAGGTATTCATTTCTTCCGTATATTTCTTTCTTTCTTCAGTGAGGCATGCCTGTCTTTAACACTTATTATCACCTTTTTCAAACCTTTTTCAAACCTTATGTCCACATTAGTTTCTGCTATCATGATAATCCCATAACTAATCCGATAGGTGTTTTGTCAAGAAGACAAAACAGACCTGTTGAAATTCATGAAATTTTTTCCGTCGAGATGTTTTCATTGCAACTGATTGACAAATTGCCCTGCATCGACGTTGATCAATAAGAAATGATATGATCAGTGTTTGTAGTAACCATCATGATCAAATTTCAGAATTTCTTGAATTTAGATGATAACGCAGTACCCGCTGCATGCTTTATGAATTAGAACCAACACTTGCTGGGGCGGAAGTTCAGGGGTCTAGTTAGTTTGGTTTCGAGACCCTTTGCCAACTGGACTTCTTGGCGCCGAAGTCGCCGCCTTTGCCGCAGGATAAACCCACCTTAAACTATACTAGATTTCGACGTTGAGTGTGTCAATATCCTGAATAGCAAAATAGTACGGGAAGAGGGTCAGGAAGCCAGACTAGGGGTAACCGTGCACCTCAAAACGAACATAAAGTCGCACACACTGATTTTACGTGAGGGCTGAAAATAAGTGAAATGGGTCAACCTAGCCGAACTTGACTTTTTCATATTTTCTGAAAGAGCGGGTCTTCTTTTACATTATGCTGAAATTTGGTATCATAAAACGGGTAGGAAAGTGTGTTTTTAGCAGTTTATCTCGAACATTTTTGGTAGAATAGTGTGATTAGGTGTGTCTTTAGAATCCCTTTTTCATTTCTGAAAAAACCTTGTCCACATTCTTCACTTTCAACTCTAATAACTTTTGAAAGGATAGTGCTAATGCTTTGAAGGTTGGTATTAATTATAGACAGAATGTGTTAATGAGGCATGCTTAATTTCAATTTAATCTGATAATTTCTTCATTGTTGTTACTCTGGTGGTTTACTTCCTGTTTTTTGTCCCATTCATCGCACAGCCAGCACGGTTTGGTAAAGATTAAGCGCTTGAATAGACACTGTACTTCAGAGCCTCTTTTCTCAGTTCACACTTTTCCTGAGTTTGTGCTTTCTATCCAATATTTAGATAGGTTAGGAGAGTCTATTTTGATTTGAGTTATACATCATTTTAAAGCTTAAAGTCTGCTCTTTTAGAATATGGTCTTAACTAAAAATTCATGTCTGGCGACTTTTTGTTTGTTTTGAGGTGCAGGATCACAGGGTCTAGTGGAGATGACGCCTGTCCGGTCAGAGAATCAGTAGGTCGTAGGTTCGAATCCTGCTCGAAAATGTACGCCCATGATATCTTTCATCGTAGCTAAGACTAAAACAGTGATCTATTAAGGGCTTATTTACGTTGATGTATGTCAATTTGTTAATCAGTTGCAAAATAGACATACCTATAATTACGATATGCCAAGTATCTTTTAGGGTGTGTCTCTTTCCCAGGGGTACAGTTCTCAAGATAATGGACACCTATAGTTAATGACAATACATCCACTACGACTTTTGTTCCCACTGCATTTACTATAGTTGAAGTAGCTGTATCCCTGCTTGCAACATTCACAATTAATTGTTCATAACCATATCGGTCAGAATTTTTTTCTTTTTTCCCCAGGCATTGTATCACAACTTTTTCATCGAGAGGTATACATTCATAAATCCAGTCTTCCATAACCTGAAACTTACATTTGCACAGTTTTAATGTATTTCTTAAAATTTTCCGTTATTTTCCCCCCTTTTTTTACAGTTGGTCGTAACCTTTGATAACAAAGTGGTATAAAGGTAGTCTGTTTTCGTATATTTAAGTAAATTGGTCACTTGGACTCGGCAATTGACACCGAGTGTTTGAAACTCGCGTGATTATACATGAATTTCAGTTCCCCCTGTTGAACCTTACACTGTATCTCTTCAAAAAACATTCTTACAGTGATAACAGAGTTATTAACTTAAGATCTTACTCGGCTGACAACTGACACTGAGTGGAGATTTATGAAAACGAAGCTACTTACCTTTTACATTGTGGCCACATAATGCAGTAGCAGAAAGCGTTAGTAGGAGAACGAGTTTGTGTCTTCTATCCATGACAGTCATGTTTCTGTCAGAGAAGATATTTCATCAAGAATGAATTGAATACACCACCCAATGGTAAAGTTCACAAACACTGTCAAATATTTACAGTTAACAGAATAAAAAAGAAAGTGATAGACGAAGACAACACCAAGGAATGCGTCCTTCCGAGACAAGCGGGATTACTGTATTACGAGTGCGTGGAAGTGAATGCATGCAGCCGTTTGCCTGTACACTGTATGTCAAAATGCTGATATTTCGCAGATATGTTGCATACATTCAACCGTCAGACCGTTCATACACATGGTAGAGGCAGAGTTGTTTGCTCATAATTATCGTGCATGAATGACTTTGTTCAAAGCATTTTTTTTTTGTCCCCAAAACCAAAGGCAGACCAGAAAACCCCAATACAGGAGTGGTACCTGTACAATTCGATTGCGTGAAGTTTACAGTATTAAAATTAGCGTTTGCCAATGTAGCGGCATTATAGTAATGGTGAACCTAAAAGGTGCACATACAAATGCTTACAAAGGAAATTTCATGAATACTCGCAGTGTTACGGATTCAGATGCCTGAAAAGAACAGTGGCATAATCATGGTCCATCTGATTGCAAATCGTACTCGCAATTTACGGACGTCACTAACCCTAACACCCACTTCAGAACATAAATGATTAACCATAACTATTTGTCAAGGAATTAGGCCTCATAACACAAGTCATGCGTGATGTTGTGAGACAAAATCCACATGGTTTCAAATTGTCCCTTGATATGATATTGCTACTATGGACAGCATGAAGCACTGTGTGTTCTGCCTTAGAACATCATGAACACCTTTCAGAAATGGTACTAAGGAGGAGTCCTGGGAGAAGACATGGAAGAATCCGAAAATATTATGTCCATGTCATGAAACATGGGAACCTGGTATTTTTTTTTTCTTTCTAGTTTTTTTCACTGAAAATATGAGAATACTCCTAAATCCCCACAGGTATAGTAACTAACGGTTCGTGCCATCTTCAATGCCATCATCATTTGCAAATTTTATTATGGTATCTTTCGGGGAAAACTTTCGTTTGTCCATTCCGTTTTCCTCACTCGCCATAAGGAGACGGTCAATAAGGGAATGGATGACATCTTTAATGCTTCAAAACAAAAGAAACGCAATAGGTGACTTCGAGCTTGCTCCTATAGCACTGACATTGGCGTAATCTGCAAAACAACTACAATAGACGGATTAAAGCAAGACGTACCACCCGTCGTTATACCCAATAGGTCTACTAGTATTTTTTTTCTTTGTTGTACCACCAAGCAGGACGAAAAAAAAAATAAGAAAAACAAAAAGTAGTGATTGCCGTTGCGTGAAGTCAAAAAGAAAAGATGCAGGCATCACTGTCTTGCATTACTCGAGTGATTGAAGAAGAAATATGGTACAAGAATGCGCCGATTTCAAGTTTATTCCCAGAGACAGATTTATGTATAGCCATGCCTAGTGTTCGTGTACTTTCCACCGACGGTGACAAGACATTAGTCATGCGACAATTGTTCAGGTCTTATTTTCTTCAAGAACGTACAGTTATAGGGTTGTGATAGCATTGTAGGTTTCGTTTGATGCGAACATTAGGGTGACGGTTACGTTTGCAGTAGGTAAAATTTATGTTGGGTTTAGGTATATCATGGCAGCAATTCCACCAGGACGATCCATGATACCATAACAATAATGTCAGCCCAAGAAAAGTTTGGAAATATATTGGCAGGTAATAAGATATTAGAGATTAGTCAAATGTGATTATGCCATGTCAGGTTAGGGGAGGCCATTCATATTGAGTTATACATCATTCTAAAGCTTAGCATCTGCTCATTCAGAATCTGCCCTTAACTAAAAATTCATATCTGGCGTCTTTTTCTTGGTTTTGTGGTGCAGGGTCATACACACAAACACACACACACACACACACACAAACACACACACACACAAAACACATATGTGACCCTGCATCACAAAACAAACAAAAAGTCGCCAGACATGGATTTTAAGTTAAGAGCAGATTCTGAAAGAGCAGACTCTAAGCTTTAAAATGATGTATAGCTCAATTGTAATGGACTCTCCTATATCTAAACATTGGAAAGAAAGCACGCATTCTGGAAAAGTGTGAACTGAGATAAGAGGCTCTGAAATATAGGGTCTATCTGTCTATTCAAGCGCGTAATCTTTACCAAACCGTGCTGGCTGTGCAATTAATGGGACAAAAAAAAAAAACAGGATGTAAACCACTAGGGCAACAACAATGAAGAGAGTATCAAATTAATTTGGAATTAAGCATGCTGTATTAACACATTCTGACCATAATTAATGCAATTTCTCAAAGCAGTAGCATTATCCCTTCAAAAGTTATCAGACTTGAAAGTGAAGCGTGTGAAAAGGGTTGTCAAGAAATGAAAAGGGGCCTCTAAGACATACCTCATCTCTCTACTCTACAAAAAAGAGTTGTAGAAAAACTGCTAAAAATGTACTTTCCCATTTATTTTATGATCCCAAACTGAAGAATAATGTAGAAGAAGGGTAGTTCCTTCAGAAAATATGAAAGACTCAATATTGACTTAATAGTTGACCCGGTTCACCTTTTTTGAGTCTTCACGTAAAATCAAGGGGTGCGACTTTTTTGTTCGTTTTGTGGTGCACGGTCATATATATATATATATATATATATATATATATATATATACTGTATATATTGATAGATAGATAGATATAGATATAAGATAAAATATACTATTTCTGAATTTGACTGATCAATTCAGCCATATTCTCGTTTTCTCAATTCGTAGGGTGTAATAGATTTCCTCTTATTAACGGAATCAACCATTCTTCACAGACTATCCACAAATAAAAACAAATCTGACCATTTTTTAATCTTTTGTGATAATACTCGATTATACAAAAGAAAAAAACCTGTACGATTACAAAACAATAACATGTATGAGGTATAACTACACTGGACCATTAAGCTGCACTCTTAATTGTCTTTCATGTATCAAATAGTAGATACCTCGACCTGGTCTACAGGTGTGTACAGTCTCCCGTGACTCCATTGGGCCTAGGGGTGTATACTCGGCGCAGCATTCTAAGGACAAACTAGGCTTTTGTTGTGCACTGACACATGAATCCTTGAAAAAAAAAAGTTTGATATGCTTTTTCCCTCTCTCTCCCTCTATGTGTGTGTGTGTGTGTGTTTGTGTGTGTGTGTATGTGTTTGAGCACGCAATAGAGAATTGAGATCATTGTGTTCAGTGTCTCAACTGCTGCTCTATACGTAACATAATGCAAGAAAACGGTGGAAATGTTAGCTTTATGTGTAAGGATTCGTTTATAGAACAGATAATACACTTTGTATCTGATGCAGTATCTATTCAGTTGCGTTTGTGTGTATACAAGGTTGTATATTTGAATTTATATTTCTAAACTTATATCTGTTTGTTTGTTTGTCTTTATTCATATCCCACTTGTGTAAGGTGGCATTATATCTCATTCACCTGCACTATCATTTGATTACGATCTTCCATTGGGTACAGCTAAGTAAGCCTACGTGAGGTATACCACATCACCGGGTTATGAACCCTGCTCTTTACAATGTATTGAGATCCATATACGTGGCAGGTGGTATGTGGCTCTCTCACACAAGATCACCATTTAATGGTCTATCAGAGGAATAGAGAGTTGTGCCTCTAATTACAGGGAACAGCGTGATCATATACAATATTGCTCAGAAAGACTAATGGGATTCAAATCCTCCCCCCCCCCCCCGAAAAAAAAATCCAATCCAATCCAATCAAATCAAATCAAGTCAAATCAAATTCGAGTCATTCGATTGGTCGAAACCGTAAGCGGCAGATGGATGTTACTATGACAACTAGCTGAGACACCTCGTGGTCGTGCAAGTGTATGTGACCGTGCATCACAAAACCAACATCCCCTTTAAAGGTCTAGTTTACCTTTGGGAGCAGTGATTTCAAAAATGTTCAAGATATCACATTTGATGCATATATGTAGGTCTGTTGTTTCATAAAACATCCTACCATATGAAATATTTGCAATAAAACCTAAAATATAAGGAGATATCAGGGTTTTTCTCAATAAACCGTAACTGTATACGGTTTAGTCTGGAAACATTTTTATTATAACTATTGTTCACATTTTGTGTATTTAACAACACTTAACATCGAGCATACGGATTCAAATTTTGACAGTGGTTGTTTCTATCCCTAACTCACATTTTAGAACTATTTTAAAGCACTAATGCTGGGTTTTTGTTTCATCTGCAAATGGTAAATTATGCCTTTAAACGAAATATCCTCTCAATTTCACTAATTAAAATGAATATAAAAGCAAGTTCATTTCTCGAGCAGATAGCACCCCCAATCTGTCTACCTGAGCAAGGTGCAATCCCATATTTACTATACTCAAGCGAATTCAAATCTAATTTCAATTGTCGAGCAATGCTCACAAACAACTTTATTTCTCGAGCAGGATGCAAACCTAATTTCATTAAAGGGGATGGCTAGTAACTGATCAGTGGAAATCAATGGGAATGCTGGGGATGATTGTTTCTCTAAGCATGACTATCTTTGTGTCTCAGAATAACGTGGCACACAGGGGGTTTCCACCATGGCACATAAAGAGTTAACTGTGATGGGAAGACAACATTGTATATACAAATTAGAACATATATTATTATGACAATTAACATTTACATTAATTGTGGAGAGGCCATTTTGTGTGATGGACCTGGGTCGTTCTTTGAATCATACACATGATATTCTGCTATAGAGATGAGAGAAGGATGAGAGAGGGTGCTATAATATGAATGTAAGAATGTCCCAAGTCCTTCATTCTGTACATTCATATAAGATTTAACTCGTTCATTTCAGGCACTTACGGGGGGAATTAGGATTTATCATTCATACACAAAATGAGTGTATGCATAAGCTACAATTTCCCATGTCAAACTGAATTTGGCCAAAAATTGGACTTGGGTCGTTCTTATATTCAGGTGTTCAATTGACTTATCGTGACTATTGTACTCCTAGCAGATATTTAACCGATCGGGTATATCAAGAGCTTCCGCAGAAAACTCGACAGCCAAATCGTTTATGTAGTTAATGTACACAAAGACGTCTGTGCAGAGATGTGTGTCGTTGTTCTTCACTTAGTTTCATTTCTTTCGGGTGTGTGTGTGTGTGTGGGGGGGGGGGGGCTCTTTTCTTTTGGATTAGCATCCTTTGGTCATCTCCGCTGCAAATTACTTAACAGTAAGAAGCAATGATTATGTGTTGATTAATTCAAGCTCATATTAGATGTCTGCAACTGTTTTCCTTACACATAATCGTACTTCAGTGCCAGATATGAACATGACAAAATATACACACTGGTATAGATTAATTGAAGGTATCCTCAATATATTCAGCTTTGATTGTTACGTAAGGTTCATTCTGTAAACATGGAGACATTCATTTCTAATGTTACTATCGTTTAATTTATAGATATGTCATGAATTCTGAGATGACTTATCGTTCTTTTCAAGGTATCCCGAACTGTTTTCCAGAACGTTTAGAAGCCAACCATATCTTCATGGATATAGTGAACGTATGTTTATCATAATTGTGTGTGTGTGTGTGTGTGTGTGTGTGTGTGTGTGTGTGTACTGAAATTGATGTATGTATAGCATACATTTGCGCACATGAAGGAAACAGCGGATGCACTCCGTGATAGTTTCGCTATTCTATGTATTACAAATTCAAATGACTGACGTACAACGAATGAATAACTTACTGAGAAAGGAAAGGGCAGGGAACGATTTATTAATTTTGTGAAAGCGAGCATACTTTTACAC
This sequence comes from Diadema setosum, assembly GCA_033980235.1. Classification (NCBI taxonomy): domain Eukaryota; kingdom Metazoa; phylum Echinodermata; class Echinoidea; order Diadematoida; family Diadematidae; genus Diadema; species Diadema setosum. Next base: position 4,235,145 of record CM067071.1, on the reverse strand, counting down.
ATGCAATCAAATCCCACAATCCCATTAATGAAATCAGATGTTTATATGTGATTTTGTACACTTCATACGCACTTGTGACAAATAATCACCAAGAAAAAAAAAAAACGAAGTTGGGGGAGCTCTAGCAGCAATCCTGGGGCATAACAGAAATCTGCTCATTATTTTTCTTTTTTCATTCTAATTCAAATTAATTACTTTATTTTCATCGAACAATTCATACGAGCCTACAAGTAGAGAATTAGGGTACAGGTTAGGAAGTTACATGTACAATTGAATGTAACTTATAAGAGAAACAACGTATGCTCTGCAAAAGAAAAAAGAGTACATCTAGACGGAAAGAAAGCAAGGAAAAAATAATCGAGGAAAAAGCAGGGCTTGGTAGACGTAGATCACATGTAAACGTGTACAAATAACACGTGCATCAGAAATGCATCTTTGTACATCAAGACATTTGGTAAACTCTAGTGATAACGGATATTGTCAGCAGTACTCAAGCAGACCTGTTATACGAGTTTAAAAAAAGGCCTAAATGTAGTACGCTCTCACTTCTTGTAACCGTTATCTCACATTGTACATTATGCTAAATATCAAAACCAACACACACAAAGAAGAAAAAAATTATGGAATTAACTTCCTTTAGACAAATGTTAGAGGAGTAATTTCAACTGCATACTGTCTGGAAATATATCCAAGGAGCTGCAAAAAGATTAGTCATGTCTCATGATTAATTTGAGTCAGTCTATTCCTTAGTCTAGTAATTACAAGTTATGATATGGGCCATCAAGCAGAAAGATGTTGCTCAATGTTAAGATTATCCATCACTTATACAAACTCTCGTGATTGTGACTGTAACCAAGGAAGTTGGACGAAACACCTCACTGTTTTAACACAGAATTATAATTATAAATCTTTATTGCAATATTGTTCAAAGTTAATTTTAGAACATTGTGCGTGCAGCTCACTGAGGCTCTCTCAGATCTGTTATGAGGTCGTCCAGTACGTGGTTTCCTCACTGGAATGATTTGTCTACGTTTTACCATAGATCCTTTCCTTCGTTCGAACTCATTCATGTTCCTTCTTGCTTTCTTTCTGGATTTCGTCCTGCTTCAACATCCTTCTTATACGTAGTGTCTTTTCCTTCTCGTGCATGCTCCTATCATCTTCCTACTTCATCTGCTTCCTACACTCCTTCCTGGTACTCTCAATGAACCAACTACTAAGTCCTCGAATAATAAGATAATTCCACGGTTGTTTTTCTAAGATGCGTTCAGAAGGTTTCTTGGCCAGAGTTTTGTCCTGCCTTGTGGCTGCTCTCGTCCGTTGAACTGCTCTAGCCTTCTAAGCCGCTGTCATCACTGGCGTCTATTGGACAGTGAGGAGAGATTGAATGAAATGATTAAGTTTAGTCAGATAGTTATACGCGACTGGAGTGGTAAAGTCTCTTCTAATCCATACGTATGTGACAATATATCATATGATGATAACTTAGTTCGGCCAACCGTTGTACCCAGTTCCAAAATTAGGAGGCTCACTTCCTTTACATTACTGTGCAAGCAGCAGCGTACGTCGGAAAGAGTGAATTGATTTGAGCGACGACATGCAAGTTAACATTGGTATCAACCAAGGGCGCCGGAAGCGGGGGGGGGGGGGGGGGGGGGGCGGGGGGGGGGGGGGACAGGGGTGGCACTTGCCCCCCCCCCCCCCCCCAAACAAAATGTTGGGGAGGGGGGCAAAACGAGTTTTTGCCCCCCCCCCAAGTGCCCCTTGTAACAAATATACACTAACAACATACATTATTGTATCTGTACACTAATAGTAACTTATGAGTAAATTTAGTGTATAGATCGTATAGATCGAGTGTGCCCGCTGAAACATACCTTTAGTAAACCCTACACATTTCATTTTCTTCTTTGCTTTCTAGCAGTATAAGAATTTTTTTTTTATTGTTCGAACGATGCGATCACGTTTAAGCTTTTAATGAGTACATTTCAGATAAATTGCAAAGTAAAAGTGGCTCGCTCGTTCTGCCCGTACTTATTGTAAAATGGAAAATTTTCATAAATTATTATCACAGTCCTTCGCAGTGATTTCTTTTACTATGTTTAATTCCTCAGAAATTTAATTTAAAATGCTCTATAAAAGCGACTTTTATACTCTGTTTTTACAAAAAGTCCCTACCGTGGGAGGGGGATACCCCCTCCCACTCCCTCGCCGAGGATCTCACACAATCACATTATTACGTACTCCCGTATGTAATAATCATAGTCCTTCGCACTACTATTTTTCACTATGTTTAATTCCTAGAAATTTGCTTTTAAATGGTCTATAAACTCGACTTTTGTACCCTGTTTTACAAAAGCTCCCTACAGTGGAGGGGGTATCCCCCTTTCCACACCCCCCTGCTCATTCGCTTCGCTCCCGCGCCAAGGATCTCACAACGTCACATAAATGTGCCCCCGTTGAGATTTTGCCCCCCCCCCCCCCAAAAAAAAAAAAAACAAAACAAAAAAACAATAAAAAAAAAAAAAACAACAACAACAACAACAGAAGTGTTCCGGCGCGCTTGGTATCAACACTTCCCAATAACCTACGCCAAACCATTATTTTTTTTTTCCAACTTTATTTTCCCAATTCACATGCTGCTTCATATAACAAATACATGCATAATAATGAATACTGTAGTAGTACATTATGGAAAAAAAACAAATAACATAGAAAACTATGGTATAAGAGCTTGCCATTTACTCACATGAAAATCTAGACGATTCTTTTTCATAGCTATGATACGTTCTGTATTTTCCAAATGCTTCATAGAAAACAGAAACGGACTTACAGTTGGAATGATATTTCTGATTTTACAAGAAAATATAAAATATTTTGCATAATAGATAATTGTATTCACGAAATGTCCCCTTTCAACATGCACAGTTCCAAAACAGATTTCTTCATTTGTAAACATAACATTGCGGACGTTTTTATAGCTTTGAGCCAAAAAAAAATACTTCATACAAGAAAGATGACACATGGGTACATTTCAGAAATAAATGTATTCATGTCTGTGGATGACAGTCACAAACCATTATCATGCATCAGTGATTGAGAGGCTTCTTTAATATTGCTCCCCTCTACGTTAATTTATAATGGTAAGATCTCCTCCAATTCATAACAATAAAAAAAAAATAGCAAATTGGAATTCAACACGTTTCTCTGACTAGAAATGAATATGCTGATCTTTTTTTCCCTAAAGTTAGTGACATACGTTTTTTTTTTTATATCTCACATAAAAATGGAAAGCACATCGTCGATGACCATATCTTTTTTTTTTTCTATTCTTCTCATTGTATCTTATATCCTTCTTCACCGATGAGCATTATGGTATTCTTGAAAATGAGTGTAATTCTTGTTGGAATTTCCTAAATTGTCCTCAACAAATGGATACATGCGACTGATTATAATGTTTTTTTTTTTTTCATTGGGAATTTTGGGAATGTGCTATTCGTATAGAAATGTACATGTATACGCCAATGCCGACTAAAGGTTGAGGATGTGTTTAGTAGATTCCTATTGGTTCTTTCAAATGTCATAGTCGTAGGCTTTGTGACTCCAGGTAGAAACATTTTCAAAGTTGCTTTGACAGTATTATGCAAGGTGTGCCTTGACATGATAATCTCAAAGGTGCATAAAATGTCACTGCAAAGTCTAGTTACTGTCTTCGTGCAATATGCAGTCACATAATGAAAAAATCGATAAAGGTGTGAACAAAAGGGGCGGGCCTGATTGGGAGAGTAATGCAAAGTACATCAAGTGAAACTGAAGTGGCGAGGTCTTCGAGACGTATAGTTTAAAAAAAAGCACCCCCTCTGTCGCCATCAGTAGGTGATGCAATGCAAATTCCTTGCTGTGGAATATATGGCTTTAAAAGTGCAGGAAAATTGGTCATTAACATACTTGTTAATATACTGGCTGCTGCTAATAAAGGAATACATGATTCCAGTGTGTGCAGTTTTTTTATTTGGTATTCAATTTGAAATTCTTTTCTTATTGTTTTCACCAGCTTTGTCAAAGATTTAGGTAATGCCAGCTTTTCCTTAATAAGCCATAATTATTAAACGGCTATGGCATGTGCCACAACTGACGAGGTAAAAATACAACAAATGTATACCTATGCGCCTCCTTTGCTTGTCACTCAGAAACTCTTTTAGCGGATTGCCTCTGATAGTGATGCACTCCACCTGTAGCAAAATGAACAACATGAGAAATCACGGCTTATATTTTATATCAATAGAAAGATATTTTAACTTCCTCTAAATGAAATCATTTAACACCAGAATTGGGACAAAATTACATCCTCGCTAATGATAGTTATCGAATATATCGCATCCACCTTTGTTGCATAATAAATGTAGATACAGTGATTTAACGTAATCACTACAGCCGGTTGATTTCTGGGGTGAGATGAACTGGGTCGTCATTACGTCCAACCCGTGTTCCCCCCTTTGACGAAGTCCACTCTATCCCTCTGTAGACTCTATCGTCCAATACGGTTGAAGTTTACTCCAACATTTCTACTTAAATTCCGTTCGCGTTTATCTCGTTTGCAAGGTACTCTCTCCCTGGCCCCAGCCGCAACCTCTTTCAAGTCGACGAGAGATCATACCTCACCCCAGATTTCCGAACACAGCATACGTGTATGTGACCTTTTGCCACCATCACTTTCTTTTCGTTCCAAAGTCGTCTATCAAAGGGTACACCAGTCCGCCGGCGACACTGTACACTCCAAACCCTCCCAGAGAACTGAATGAATCATAGACTGTGGTTTTACAAACAATTTTGTGCTCTGGTCTCAAGAATTCTGGGTTTTGCATCCCGGTATTGTTCTCCGAAAGAAAATTCCTTTTGAAAGACACTATTGTCTATATCGGACCAAACTTATTAGAGGAATTGGTGAAATGGTTCACAATTCTTCCTACCAATTGGTAAATAATTATGGTCGTACCCGAATAACTGATTTTTCCATGGAATTGTTTCCAAAGAAAGGAATATTCCTTTAACTACCAAGTGGGGGTTATTTGACCACAGCATCCTTTTTTGAGTGCCAATTCCTTAACTTCTGCCTCTTCTAGGCTGTCCTCCCCAGTGGCGTATCTATGGAAAACGGCGCCCGGGGCAAGCACGAAAATTGCGCCCCTAATATCTGAAAAAGTGTTCAACCCTAACCCCATCCCGGTAGGGACTTTAAACAAAGTCCACATGATGTTTTTTCAAGCACTTAAAAGGGATATTTTGAGGGTGATTTAAATGTAATGAATTTTGATGTATTTTGGCGAGCGAGCGCAGCGGGCGAGCCGAAAATTTTTGTATTTCAGGTTACAAAACATGGAATTCTTGTCATATTTTGCTTATTAAATCTCACAATTATAGTGACGACCTTATAGATAACGATTTATACCAACAAACTAAGGACTTAAAAAAATACTCTAACTTAGTACGAGCGAGTGAGCCGAAATTTGTATATTTCTGCGTCATCATTACATTTTTTTCTATCTTTTTTGATTTTTTTTGCCCCCCTCCCCCGTATGTTCGAAACCGTTGGCGTCCTCTTTTGATCCAATCGGCGATCGCTTCAGAACGAATGAAATTGCAGTCGCTGCTCCGTGTAACATTTTTCCTGCTAAATACAAAATGACATGAGTGAACAAAATAGACATTATCATTTTGTCCGCGTCATCGTCACGTTTTGTTCTTATCTTCTTCTCTATTTTTATATAAATTTTGGCGAGAGAGCGCAGCGAGCGAGCCGAAAATTTTTGTATTTTAGCTTAATCATGAAACTCTTGTCATTTTTTGCTTATTAAATCTTACAATTCCAATCAAGATATAGTGACGGCCTTATCGATAACGATTTATACCAACAAACTGAGGACTTGAAAAAAATACTCTAAATTAGTACGAGCGAGTGAGCCGAAATGTGTATATTTCCGCGTCATCATTACGTTTTGTTATTATCTTGTTTGATTAGGTTTTTTTTTTTTGCGCACCCCCCCCCCCGTATGTTCGAAACCGTTGGCGTCCTCCTTTGATCCAATTGGCGATCGCTTCAGAACGAAAGAAATTGCAGTCGCTCCTCCGTGAAACATTTTGCCAGCTAAATATAAAATGACATGTGTGAACACAATAGACACTAGATATCAATTTGTCATCATCACGTTTTGTTCTTGCCTTCTTTTTTATATAAATTTTGGCGAGCGAGCGCAGCGAGCGAGCCGAAAATGTTTGTATTTCAGCTCACAGAACAAGGAATTTTTGTGTGAACACAATAAACATTGTCATTTTGTCCGCGTCATCACCATGTTTTGTTTTTATCTTGTTTGATTTGGTTTTCTGCCCCCCCCCCCATTCTCTCTCCCCCCCCCCCCCCTTGGTCCTCCCAGAGGTGGACATTTTAGCAGGTTTACAACCATGGCTCTTGGTAGCGGTCCGCACTTGGTTTGAGTCACCAGCAACTCTCTATAACTTGCACTTTGTTCCACTCGTGCCCCTGACGTTTTGTAATAATAAAAGGCCTGAGGGTGACTGCACTCTTTCTTCCTGTGCAGTGTATACTATAATGAACATCTCCCTTGCACATTAACATAAATTTAGCGGAAAAGGGCTCATGAGATTATCAGTAGCACATTCACATGAACAATGTAACCTGCCCTGTCGTAAAACTCATTTTTATAATATTCTGTTACAAAACTAGGATTGATTGTCGATTGTTTGGACGGATTGCGATAACATGTTTTTATCATGCCACTGCTTGAGATATTGAGAATATTTGTGTTTAATTCTAAGTCTTACTTTGTCTGATATTAGAAGGGAAGAATACGATTATATGACTGACGTTCCGTATGGACGGATTTCGGAAAATAGTGATACCGCAAAAAGTAAAAAAACCCAAGTAAGTAAATACATTTATAAATGAATAAAAATAAATAAATAAATAAATAAATAAAAAGAAATAAAGAAATAAATGAAAAAGATACAATAAACATTTAAGTAAATGAATAAGTTACTGATGCAACAAACTTCAAAATCTCGTTCAAGGTTATTGATGTTATCTCCTCCCTCATTTGAACAAGGCAGTGTTGAACAATGAGTGATTCTTACTTTACAGTGTGAAGCCTGTGAGGCAATCGTCTTGAAGAATGTCTTCGGGAGGTTAAACCCATTGAGATTGGCAGATGTAAGATGAGGCAGCTGACACAGAAATTCAGCCAAATGTGTTGCTGCTAACTTTGAGACCAATTGTTCGTTTGGCATCAAGGTATCTATGTCTAATTTTCTGATCTGTAACAGGAAGAAAACAAAACAAAAGTTACATCATGAGGCCTATCTATTTTCTTGCGGTCACTTTCATTGTATTGTTGTTGTTGTTGTTGTCTTCGAATGAGAAAAAAACAAACAAAATAGATTGCGTTATGTAATGTATTTGCTACGCTCTTCTCACAAAAACACTTCGCAACAGCCAATTAATTTTTAGTACAAATTAAACAGAATCTTTGTCATACCAGACAAGAAACAAACACACAACCTCACAATAATTCAGTGAAGCCAGGCTATTCGACATTATATGGTAATAATAGCTGTTGGAAAGGAACACAAGGCATTGTAAAGTCTGGAGAGAATAAACTGTGTGACAGATAAAAGTATGGGGCCTATAGGCGTCACTTTGTCACGTTTGCTTTCTCGATTATGATTGACAATGTATATCTCGGCTTCCTAGCAGCCTCCATGTTGTGGTTATTGCCTCCGTCTACTCTCAGATAGTGATTTGTGATTTGTAAATGCAAATTACTGCTCCAACAATTTACCTTTTCCGGCGTTTGCGAGCGAGGAAGTGATCAGAAACACCTTTCTCACTATAATAAGTATACATCGAGTATCAAGTGTCATGACAGGTCAGAATGTAAGTATCCTTATCCTATGAAGTATCCTATGAAAAAAATATATCTGTTTCATTTCATGATAAAAGTGGAACTTATGGTGTTGCAAAACTGTTGTAAACTTTTTTTTTTTTTCCTAGCAGAAATTTGATAATTAAACTTACGGGAGAAAAACCTGTTTTATCATCGGAAAAGTAAAAAGATGTTGTAAAGCCCATTTGGATAAAGATTGTTTTTGTGCAATTGATTATGCTTCCATTTCAATAGCCTGCATACATTTTTCATTGCATGAAAAATGTCCATACATATTATGCTTTTGTTCATGTACTGAAGGTCACAATGCTGGATGAGGACTAAAATATATTAAATAGAATGAGATATATTTGCAAAGGAATTACAGCCCCACAATCTGTCATATAAATCACACATACCAGGTTCTTTCTCATTATTCGGAGAAGAAATTACATTGCGCTCCAAACGCTACATGGCTCATATCAATATTCAGAGATTACATACCTGACAGGATGATGCTGAGGTAACGGCAGCTGAGAGGAAACCATCGGGTATGTAGAGGCAAGTGAGACGAAACTTCGAAAGACGTGGCATAGCACACACCCATCGGGCCAAGTCTTCTCTCACCAAGGGTTGATTTACGAAGTCATCATCACTCTTCAATGTTTGCAACCACAGATCTTCAAGCTGTAACCAAAAAACAACAACAACAACAACAACACAACAAAAAAACAAAAAAAAACCACAAACAATTCGAAGTGTTGTCAAAACTGACAAAGAGGGAATAATGAAATGGTATGTAAGTGCCAGGAAGGAATAATTGAACACAAAGTGAATAGACCAATGTAAAGATGGATCGAAGAATGACATTGATAGGCCTATGGCATTTAATGTGTGGACGATTTAAAGTTATACACCTTAAATTCTCTCGATTCCCATTCTCTCTTTTATTCCAAACGAATAAGCTCCACAAAGATTTTCAATTTCTTTTATATGTGTGCCAAGCGTGCACCTTTAAATGCCTATGATAATAGCACAAAATGTATCGACACAATTCTTATTTGTGACCACATGAACTTGTCCCTTCTTTTTCTGGTATGCAGATACTCCAGTAGCCAAATTCACACCCCCTGTCATTATTCCACACCCAGTGAACACAAGCTGTTAACATGTTTCAAGTGTTTCTTATTTTCTGGTTGTGACCGTACAACCGACATTTTTGCTGTCAATGTCTGTACGTACGTAGCTACTCAAATGTGTCACATTTCTTCAAAGGGGAAAATAGTCATTCCAGTGTCTCTCCCTGCTTTTTATACAGTTTTCTTGCTGCTTGTACTGACAAACACAGGTATTTTTCTTTGTAAATCATCCCGTGAAATCCCTACCTCAAGACAAAAATTGTACTCGTACTTCAAGCTTGGTTTACGCATAATGCTTGCTCATGTTTTGTTTACAGACATTCCTTTGCCAGCTACTCAAGCATCTTATATAACTCAGCCAGGTGAATGTCGTCTTCTCTCTAAACAGCAAGCAGCAAACAAGTTCAAAAGCAGAGTTTTGTGTCAACAAGTTTATGTAATACCCACTGTTCTGAAACTTTTTCCACAATGGCTGAGTCAAATAGTGTGAATGATATGAATAATGGAATTGTTGTTATGTCTGCTTATGCACAAGACAAAGAGGATGTACCCGTGCATGCCACAAATAGCGAAGAGGGTAATAGCCCTGATATCATTAGTTTTTTGAACTCACAAGCTCACGAACTGATACTTGATTCTGATGTAAACGACACCAGTCCTCAAATACCACCCACAGAATACCACACTGAAGACGACATAATTTCATTATCTCATTCTAATCCAAACCAATTTTTTATTTCGCACTTTAACATAAGGAGTATAAATAAAAACTTTGATCAATTCAATATGTTCGTGAATCAAGTTAAATTTGATAGTCAGGTTATCGGAATCAGTGAAACCTGGTTAAATGAAACATCACCTTCTTCGCTATTTACCATTGATGGCTTCACACTTTTGACAAAAAACAGGGCAGGTAAAAAAGGCGGCGGAGTTGGGCTTTACGTCACTCAGAATTTGAATTATGAACTCTTAGACGAATTTAGTTTAATGTCTGAAGTTATTGAGAGTATTTTCATTGAAATTAGGGTTCCAAATAGAAAAAGTATTGTTGTCGGTGAAATATACAGACCTCCAAATACAAGCCCCACTGAATTTATTGAATCTTTATCCGTACTTTTAGCTGATAAATATTTGGAGAATAAAAGTTGTTTTATCATGGGTGACTTCAATTTCAACCTTTTAGACTGTCATACCAACTCCGCATGCCAAGATTTCCTCAATGTGATGTTATCCGAGTCCTTTTCACCTCTTATAAAGAAGCCCACTCGAATTTCAGATGTCACAGCAACTCTAATTGACAACATCTTTGTTAATAGTTCTCTTTCCAATATCATGTTTGGTGTAATAGTGTCTGATGTATCCGATCATTTTCCGATTTTCGCTGTTCTGCCCAATGTTAACATAAGTCATGCCTCTTTTTATTCGCCCAATTCTGGTTTTCGAGAAATGTCAGAAACTAATCTTAATAGACTTAGGGAGAGACTAGGATCCGTTAATTGGTCAATTGTTAATAACCAAAGCGATGCAAATTTAGCTTTTGAACACTTTTCACAAATATTATCATCCGCATTCAATTCCATTATACCCGTTAAGCCATTTACTCGTTCAAACCGTAAAAAGGTTCCAAAGAAACCATGGATTACGAAATCTCTCCTGAGGTCTATTAACCGTAAAAATGCTCTTTTTTACAAATACCGAAGTGATCCTAACAGTCGAACTCGGTCTCGGTATGCGCATTATCGCAACATTCTTACATCATCCATACGTTTAGCCAAACGAATGTATTTTTCAAAGCAATTTATCAAGCATAAAAATGACATCAAGAGTACGTGGAAAGTGATAAATGAAGCGCTGAACACTAAAAATAACACCGAACCACCTAGGCATATTATTAATAATGATAAGTACATTGAAGATGAAGCTGATGTGGCAGAAGTATTCAATGAATACTTTGTAAGCATAGGACCAAATCTTGCCAGCAGTATTCCGCATTCAAATACTGATTTTTATTACTTTCTAAAAGACCAGAATCAGCAGTCTCTTTTTTTTGAACCTGTCATTGAAGAAGAAATCAAAGATATCGTGCAAAACTTGAACACTAAGAAAAGCTCTGGATGTGATGGAATCACCAATTTTCTCCTTAAAAACATCATTAATGAAATAGTTATACCATTAACACACATTTTTAATTTATCGTTATCTACTGGCATAGTTCCACAAAAAATGAAAATAGCTAAAGTAGTACCAATTTTTAAAAAAGGACAAAAAGAATCTGTGACAAATTATCGCCCTATATCTTTGTTAACTTCATTTTCAAAACTTCTTGAAAGGTTGGTATATACGCGCACACACAAATTTCTCGAAAAGTGTGAAGTTTTTTGTAACTCCCAGTTTGGTTTTAGGGAAAACCACAGTACGACCCATGCCTTACTCACTTTTATCCATAAAGTTGCTCATGCTATAGATGATGTCTCCCACACTATTGGAGTTTTTCTTGATTTTTCGAAAGCCTTCGACACAATTGACCACGATATTTTGATTTACAAGTTACGACATTATGGTATACGTGGGAAGGCTTTGGACTGGTTTCGAGATTATTTATCAAACAGAAAACAATTTGTGAGTATAAATGGCCGTGATTCTCAGTTAAAGTTAATTTCATGTGGTGTTCCACAGGGCTCCTTACTTGGCCCACTATTGTTCATTTTGTACATTAACGATCTTCCTAGTTCCTCGCCAATTCTTTCCTTTATATGTTTTGCTGACGACTCCAATCTGTTTTTTACACACAGAGATCCTTATACTCTTGTTAACACAGTGAATAAAGAACTTAAATCTGTGCAATCTTGGATATACGCCAACAAATTGTCACTTAATATTGATAAAACTCATTGTATGCTTTTTAGCAATAGTCTTAAAACCCTTCCTTTTCATATTAAGTTTAATGAAACTGAATTAAATCAAGTCAATAGTATAAAATTTTTAGGGCTTTTTATTGATAGTGATTTATCTTGGAAATCCCACGTTAGTTATTTAAGTAATATTCTTTCTAAAAATACGGGTGTTCTTAATAAACTTAAGAGTGTTTTCCAAGTCAAATTCTGCTTAATCTTTATTCTACTCTGATTACTCCGTACCTTAATTATGGTATTCTTGTGTGGGGGAATGCAACTAGAAATCTTCTTGATATACTGTTCCGTATTCAAAAACGTGCCATCAGAAATATCAACCATGTCGGATATTTGTCCCACACGAATGATTTATTTTTGAAAAATAAAATACTGAAAATATCAGATCTGTTCAGTTACAACGTCGGCATATTCATGTACAAATTTTCTACCAACGAGTTACCGGATGTTTTTACTAGCATGTTCAGAAAAAACTATTTGATTCATAATTATCCTACCCGCCAAAGTGACGCATTTCACCTTCCAAGTACTCGAACAATTTTCGCTAAAAAAACGATAATGTATACGGGCCCTAGATACTGGAATGACCTCTCCCCCGAAATAACAAGCTGCTCGTCTTTATATTCCTTTAAACGTAAATTAAAAGAGTTTTTATTGAGTGCATATTTTGCAGACACTGAACAGTCCTAATGTCTTATGTAATACTGTGGTATGTTATTGTCCAATCAAACATTTTGTCAACACGTTGCAGATTCCATTTAGGGTCTTGCCATCGGGCTCTCTGAATTCATCATTAGCAATTCCACATTCTACTTCGTTTCCCTCTCTTCCTCTTTCCCTCTACTCCTCTCTAACCTTCTATGCAGAGCTTGACGGCAGGCACCAAATGGCTTAATAGTTGTATATGTTACTTTTTGTGTCTTACTGATCATATCCTGGTGAAAGTTTTAATGCAGCAATAGTTTATACCAAAGTAGGCTGTATAATAATGATGGCTCGGTCACAGTAAGTTCATATTAATGTATAGTTTGTTTGTTTTTCTTCTTCTTTTTCTTCTTCTTTTATTACATAAAATTTGGCAACCTTACATCATCATTCTGGTCTTATCTTCTATCCGTTCTCCGTTTCTTTTTCACTAACACTGATTACTCGGGGCTTACAGCCAAACAAGCTAGCTTTCATGTAGGTCCCGTCATACTTCTCTTTGATCAACCCCATTTCGATTTCGATTTTGACCAGTTATCATTACATGTAATTACCGTGTTATCACCATGTATATTGTTTGTTTTCTGCACATTGTTCACAAGGTAAAAGAACTTGTCTGGTTTCTGTTGTAATGTTCACAAATGAGAAGTATGAAAATAAAATGAATTGAATTGAATTGAATAAGAAGCTAGACATGGAATTCCACGTTGTCGCCGTCACAAATCTCTGTGACGTAAACTGCGTTTAAAATCACTAATGGTTTTGCATTAGTTTGGGTTCTTATTTGTTGCCGTTGTTTTGGTGGTCGAGGTCCTCTTTTTTGCCTTGAACGAACTTTCCGACAGAAGAATGTGCGTGCTTTGCGATATTCTCTTCTGGTGTGCCTTCTTCACAAACTGCATAAACACCTTAATAATAGATGTTGTAGGCGTGTGTTGTGAATGTTTGTGTGTTTGTCATGTTTTTTGTATTTATCTAAATTGAATGCGAGTTTGATAATATTTGTGTAGTTGATTGGTTGGGGGGCGGGGGGGGGGGGGTTGATATAATATTATACAGGTAATTGTATATGAATGTGAATGTGTGTGTGTGTGTGTTTGTGTTCATATGCATCTTATTTCAATGTGCTATGTCACTCGGGAAACGAAGTTATTGGTTTATGGATTGATTTATCTTCTTGTTCATATTCACGCATTACATTGATTACAGAGACTATAGCGTATACTTTTTTTTTATACTGAGAACAATATCATTTTTAACTGAAAGTGAGTACAGAATTGAAAAGTTGAATGTTTTTGAAATTTTGTTTTGATATAGGAATACAAATAATGTTAAAGAATATTTGGTTTTAACTTTTTGTCGTTGATTTTTTCAAGTGAGGTTTATTAGCATACTGTTCAATTTGCATTTTTTTTTTTAATGTTTACCATTTTTATCTCAATGAGCAGGACATTAAAGATTTTGTTTGATGTGTGACTGTACAAGAGTTGAATGGCTGCATGAGATGAGTATACCATATGTGTTTATCTGTAGACATGTTCATGTGATGTGCTTGCGTGTATGTGTGTAGGTGTGTATGCGTCTTAGTGCGCATGCGTGCGTACGTGTAGGTTGACAATTATGCTTATCGTATTCCAATCATAAATAATTATATTTTGTACAATAATAGGTATGAACTGTCAATGGTTTTGATATGATGCTGTCTATTTGTTTATATTAATGTAATAGGTATTTTTATAGTTGAAATGTTTATACAACCTTTACTCTGTTTGATATAATAGACATGCTCTTTAATCGATGAATTATAGTTTAGCCTAAAGGCTACTACTTTGCATGTTTGTTTCAATCAATCTTTGTTAAGCCAACTCAGTATAATAACAAAAAAGGCAATGAAATATTGTTGCATTGTTTAGCATGTTATTATTCAGTTAATGATTTGCCTCTTTCGAATAAACACTCCTAGTCTGTTTCATTATGAATAATAGAACTATACGGTGATAAGTTCATACCTGACAGTTTGAAGCCTTTGCGCTGAGGATCTCGTAGAATTCCACGTGAAGTCGTGGTTCCGATATTCGTACTTTACGCAGTACACAGCTGGAACACATACCCTCCGCCAAGTCACGTGACATAGTTCTTCCGCACCTCACTTCGAACAGATCTAGTGAATGCTGACAAAACGACCATTGACTGAAAGTAATTTTCTATAGTAATTGAAAGTTGAAAAAATACACTTATTCCATATCTGCCGATAGAACGAACATGGACTAACAATAATTATAGCCAGTTAGTAAAAAAAGAAAAAAAAAAAAAAGGCCACAGGAGAATAAGGTTGATAAACATGTACACGCAGTTGATTGGAGGTTTGAAACTCAGAGTAGAAGATATCATTTGAGGCACTTTCGAGTCATATCGTGGTTTCACTATTCAAAAAGCACAATTCGGGGAGGGAAGAATTCATTCTCAATTTGATAAACCGTCGTGCGCCTGGTAGATAGTCGTTACAGCGCTTCCCTATGCATGACAGATTGTCGTTAGGGTGTGGGAGTGCGCATGGCAGAGTCGTTAGGGCGTGGGAGTGCGCGTGGCAGATAGTCGTTAGGGTGCGGGAGTGCGCGTGGCAGATTGTCGTAAAGGTGTGGGAGTGCGCATGGCTGATTGTCTGTAGGGTGCGGGAGTGCGCGTGGCAGATTGTCGTAAAGGTGTGGGAGTGCGCATGGCAGATTGTCGTAAAGGCGTGGGAGTGTGCATTACAGATTGCCGTTATAGGGTGTAGGAGTGCACACAGGGGTACATTCTGCAATGCGTAGGGAAGTGCTCTAACAACAATCTGCCAAGCACACGACGACATGAGAAAGAGCGATAGATATGACGTCATCTACACTCATGTTATTTTTCCTAAGTACACTGTAGGTGAATGCCCAAAATACATAATTATATACCATACAGGAGACCCAGTGTGTTATCTCCCTTTGATACACAGCGTCGTTGGTATAACCAAACTTGAATGATTACTATAAGGGGCAGTCTGATAACTGCAACTCGAGCATGAAGCTGTACTAATTATTTTTCCATAATAACATACAGTATTGCTTGACTCATCGTAACTTTTTTTCTTTTCAAAAAAGCCACAAGGAAAAACGTTTTATACAATTCAGCCCATACATTTTGATAGATAACAAGGCATAAAATAAGTGACACGGCGGGTAAGATTTAACTCACACATCAAGTCATCTTCCAACTGTATCATGCGAGGAAGATATACAGTGTACATTACCAATATACGTAGGCTGATATCACACTTCATACAAGATTTTGTATTTCAAATCGATTTCCTCATTCAATAGGACCTGGTCAGATCTGGAAGCGAACTTTGAGTACAGCTATTGAGATTGTAGTTTATGCGCTCAATTTAACACACGGAATGGCGCGCAAACATACAGTCTCATTACACAACATTTGTTGTTGATATCTTTAAAGCTAAATTCAAGCCTCATCACTCACCACCTGGTTGCAGCGTAGCATGAACACCACTCCTGACACTGTGTGTTCTGGTGAATTGGACCATAGTGTGTATTCATTCCATCGTTCTCCCACTGCTCTGGTGGCCTCCTCAGTATGGCATTCAAACGCAACGTCAACACAGAAATCACGTTTACCACGCTCTTTGTGAAAAGATGTAAAGTTATCGGAAGCACAGTTTATCAAGCCTTTGATGATATCAAGGCCAAGCTCATTTCCTGAAGCTGAGGTGAAGTACAGTACGTAACGGAATTCCTCAGGTCGACTAAGAAGTTTGTTTTTTTACCTCGTCGTACTTGGGGAGATCATTGCCGAACAAGTACTCAATATATATCCCAGCGATGTATTCTTGAAACAGTTTATGGGGGAACGAAACTGTTGACGCAATCAAGGATGAAATGTTAACATCCTGCCGACGCTCCCTTGTGATAAGATCCCTTTCTATTGTCAAAACACCCACTCTGCAGCATGTTTCCATGACATCATGACACTCTCTGAATTGTTCTTCAGGAAATGAAAGTTTCATGTGAAACAAACCCTCTAGCGCTATTTCACTTATTTCTTGAATTGCCCTACCAGCTTCCTTCAAATGTTCAACAATGTTCTGATTCTGTAGATTTTCACAAACTTTTGATGCGTAGTGTTCTTTCAGGAAAGAGATCATTTCTCCAAAAATCTTGGAGAAAGTTTGCAATTTTTGCATTTCCTTTCGTCTCTCCTCACTGTAGTCATTCCACATGAGACAAAGCATCGCACAGTAGATAGGAAACGGGGCCATGTTTGACCGGATGACATCGTTTTCCTCCATTAAACTAATCAAACCTTCTGCAAGATGGCCCTTCTCTCTAATCCGAAAGTACTTCCCGATATAAGCTGATAGATTCTCCTCGTCAAATCCTTCGATGCTAAGAAAGGTGTAAGCTTCTGCAAGAAATTTGTCCATCATCTGTTCTCCATGGTCTTGTGGTCACAATTACTTTGCATGACTTATATTGCTCTATTCCCAGAATGCGAATGACCTCAGTGCTGTTCTTGTCACTTAATTTCCCGCTGAACTCGTCGAACCCATCAAATATGATCAGAACTTTACTTTGATTTGTTGAAATGAACTTATCTATGTGGCTCGCTTTTGCTGTATTTGAATCAGAGAGATAATCTTTGGCAATTTCACCAATACTTTTTCCGTCTGTGACATCTCGGAGAGGAATTAGAATCACCATGTCCAGATCCTGGAGAATCCGTCCCTGGCACCAGTCCCAGGCAATCTTAGCGCAAAGTGTTGTTTTTCCAACACCTCCCTCACCCTGTATCAGAAGTCGCTTTGAACATTTTTCATTCATATCGTTGGTCAGAAGATCATCGTATGTTATTGGTGTCTTACACTTGCTATTTTGGTCTATCATACTTAAATTCGTATAAATTTCATCCAGTTCAACACGTTCCATAAAGTTGAGTGGATCCACCGTGACCTTGCGTCGTGACACACGGTAACAGGCCTTCAGATCTTCCTTGCATAGCTGTACTTGTTCCTTTGTAAGCGATGATGGTTCTGAGAAGAGAGACCAAAAGATAGAAAAAAGCACAAAATCATTATTATACATTAATATATTTAAGATGTATACCGGCACACAAATAATAATGCAGTGTATCATAATACAGAGAGAGAGAGAGAGAGAGAGAGAGACTAAGAGAGAGAAATAGGGCCTGGGATATAATCAGTTGATAGACTCAAACGTGTAAACCATGATTGCTGAAGAGAAATCACTACAAGGGACTCAATCCCACAAAGTATTATGAAATCATAATTTCCTTTAACACTGTACAACAGATGTTGAATGAATAGTTTCCATACCCAGCATTAATTCTTCTTCCTCGTGAAATCGCTCTGGTATGTTTGGTCTTCGCCAGCAGGGGTTCCAGCCACATCCTGAAATATATCGTCATCATCAACAACAACAAGAGCATTACTTCAATAAACGTTTACATCCAGGGCACAATATTTTCTGCACTTTTTTGCTTCCCTTCTTTTCACTACCAGATTTTGGCGAACATAATTTCAAGCGTATACGCTTACGATGTGTTGTGCAATGCATTTTTCCTTTATGGATATATATATATATATATATATATATTTTTTTTTTTTTTTATTTGACATCAATTTATCATCGTTGATAACAGATTTGGAAGTTCTGTCTACATGGGACAGTTAATTCGGTCGTTCGTTTTGTTAAAAATATCATTAATGATGTTACCTTTGTATCAAAACGATGAAACGTGCAGAAATAAAACAAAAAATAAACACATACGCAAAGAGAAACACATACATACACACTCGCTCGCCTATACTTTTTATGATATTCTTTATCTGAATTTCATTCAATATCAGGTTCTTTTTTTCGCAATAATACTAATTGGAACAAGAATTAACAACTGTATTCTTCTAACTTGTGCTGCTAACTCACATTTTCTTGTAAACATGAAATACAATTATCTTTTTTTTTTTCTTTTTACATTTCAAAACATGTATACAGATTGAAGTTAAAAAAAAACACTGAAAAAAATCACAGGAAAAAAAAAAGTTTATTTGATCAACCTGATCAAACTAATTGATATCTGCTTCATAACGGTAACACTTGTGCTGCTGACTTTTTTTTTTTCTAACATGAAATACAATTTCTTTACTCAGTCACATACGCACATTTACAAATGAATCCAAACATAAAGTCTCAATGAAAATAAACCTATACCATTTCGCGGTAGATAATCAGGATGTTTGTTTTGGAGGTACTTCCCAACAAAGAGAAATAGGATGAGAAGGGCAGCAGGCACACCAATGCTAAGTCCGATGATGAGACCAGAATTAACACGGTTTCCTGAAACTTGGTATAAAAACAATGAAACACGCTTTCATTTTTACTCCATCTAGAAGACAGTAAAATGAATACGTATGAATACGTATGAATACTTCAATATACATATTACAACTTCAACATGATGTGCGTGTGTGTGTGTGTTTGAGATTGTGTTTGTGTTTGATAGTGTCAACAAAGTGGTTGACGCACTCGTACCTCCAGGAATACAATCTTCGCCCCACATGATGGGTTGGCAAAACTATATTATCATTGTATAATATTATTACACAATTATGTTGACAACATTATTCAAAGCACACGCTTCTAATTGAGTCATTCTATGAGACCGACACCCACGGATCATACTGCCAAAGACCTCGATATTGATAAAAGGTCCACGCCCATGAGTCATACAGCCTGTCAGCTTGACATTAGGTAAAAAAGTCCGACAGTAGGCAAAAAAGGCCTGCGAATCTGACACGAGCGCAAAAAAAAAAAAGAAAGACAAAAAGAAAGGCCAATTAAACCGACACTGTATGCATTAAGTCAAGCGAGTGTCGGACTGTTAGGCCGTTTTTAATACCTAAACTCTTTGCCTAAAAGTGTAGAGATCACGGACCATAAAACTCGTGAGTTGTATGACTCGTGAGCTGTAAAACTCGTAGCATGATGTCGAACTTGTGACGCGTACCTCAGCCAATAGTCGTAAGGATTTTGTTTCTGTATTTTGTTTGGAATTAGTTAACATTTTTTTATTTTGTTCTAGCAAATTTCAGACTAGTAAAAGATAGGGATAAATGAATTATACTAAATCTTCTCCGTGGCCATTCTCAATCAGAACATGGGCTTCAGCATATGTACAGTATGTCACCCCCCCCCCCCCAAAAAAAAAAATACAATCTGATTTTCCCATAAATAAGACGCGGTATGATTAAACGGTCTAAATGCTATTTCAGGGTCTTAAAATATAACATCTTAGCTCTAATTTGCATAAAACCTCATTCAAGTTAGCTTTGGTTAAGCGGTCACAGACAAATGTGGATTGCTGTGAAGCATGTCATGAGTCTGATTTTTCCAAGTTTAGCACTTAGATGCCCTTGTATATGAACACAATAGGCAGAACTTGGAGGGAAGAGATTCATGACATGCTCTAAAAAAATCCTCATCTGATTTTTCTCTTTGACCGCTGAAGCAAATTGAATGGGGTTTTCTGTAAGGTGTGGACAATGAGTTCTTGTTTCATACCCTGAAATTGTATTTGGATTGATTCACTACTTTTTAAAGTTATCATTGCGGAGGGCCCGTTGTATTTTTTTTTTGGGGGGGGGGATATGGTTTACCAGTTACAGAGACATAGAATTTGCAATATTTCACGAAACCTGATGGAGGCAGAACGGTGATTTCTACGGTCGACGTTCCATTCAGCGAGTCACCGGTAGCCACGCACATGAAGGTTTGCTCTGTCCCATTTTTAGCTGACACATTGATTGTCTCGAACCTCTCGTATGTGCCGTCAGAAAGTGTTTTCTGTTGTGAAACCACGGATTTCAGTCCCTTTCCCGACTCCTCGGTCCATAGCAGTGAAACGTTTGGTTTAAATCCACTCACGAGACATGTGACGGTAAAGGAAGGTGTGTTGGACGGAGATTGGTATGTACACCGGCTTTGAAGAGAATGACTCTTATCAACGCATTCCTCAATAGCATGATTTGATGCCATTGCTATAGGAAAATGAAAAAAAAAATAGAATAACATACACATTATGTCAATTAGACGTAGGCTTATATTCTAATCTTTGCTCGGCAAATAACTGTCGTGATTTTTGCGGACTGGATATCTTGGGTAGATGTAACGAAGAGTTGTTTTTGTTGTTATTTCCATCTTTTTTTTTTGGGGGGGGGGGTGTTCCCCCCCCCCCCATGATTTCCTGTGTCACAAATGAGACTACAACCCACTGAATGTTGAGTTGACGAAACATATGATAAGTGGATGATAATAGCAGAAAATAAACACAATTTACCTATTTGCATTTGAATTCGAAATTTATAATGGTAATTATTATCCTAAAAAATCCTAATTCATATTGTAGTTATAAAGCTCGTAAAAAATTAACTTGTTTCGAATTATAAGGAATGAAGATGTGAGACAAGTGACTGACCTTGTCTGAATATAATAATCTATTTTTTTCTAAATAAATATGTCTTTTCGGACATCAAAGATCTTACTTTATTTTGAATTTGGTAGTTGCTGTGGTAACGTCCTTGTATAAAGTGCCGTAAGATTGATACAATCTGTGTCAAAACATTATTAATGACTAATTTATACAGAAGGTTTCAACACTGACACTTCACACTCTACGTGTATTCTGTTTTAAGGCATAAACGGTAATGCAAAATAAGACTGTTGATAATATTACTATGTGGAAACGTGACCCCCCCCCAAAAAAAAAAAAAAAACAAAAAAAAAAACACAATTTCAAAACAGTTTTAAGATTAATTCTTCTCTGACAGAAGATCATTGATTTATTTTAATTTTATTTATCTATTTTTCAACTAAGTTGTCTCAAATACCGCGATTTACCTGTTTTCTGTGAAACGTGTGATAGGAAAAAGTATCAGATATGTCATTGTAGCAGATCAAATGAATAATTTCATTTTCAGTTCAACTTATGTTCATAATTCTCACAATTAGGAAAGAAAAAAAAAACATAGTATACAATACGAAAATCATGCTGCACAAAAATCAGATGAAACTTCCTCGAAAAATACAAAAGTTTGTGTTGGTATGAACACAAAGGTCTGTACACTTTGGAGTTGAGTTAAATAACATACATTGTTACTGCAATGAATAATAAACAAATTGCCGGTTATTATGATTTAAGTAATTTTTTTTTTTTATAAAGGGAATTATATTTTCTATTGCTCATCCACTTTCTCATGTTTTCACTAAATCCATATGAAATGGTGCTTTTCCTGATTGTATGAAAATTGATAAGGTTTTTCCTTTATTTAAAAAAAAAGGAAACAGTTTTGATAGTAATTATATACTTATTTCTCTACTCATATCCCTATCTAAAGTTTTTGGAAAAATTGATATTCACTAGAACAATTAAATTCCCTAATTATTACAATGTTTTTACAAATTCCCAATTTGGGTTGCGTCAGAAACATAGCACCATTCATGCTCTGTTGAAGTTTACTGATAACGCACACTATAGATAATCATTCCCATCTTGTTGGTATCTTCCTGTACTTCTCCAAGGCCTTCGATACATTTAATCACGAAATGTTACTTCATAATTTGTCTAATTATGGTATACGAAGAAAGGCTTTGGAGTGGTTCAGGAGTTACCTGCAAAACCGAAAACAATATGTATCCTTGAACGAGAACAACTCTAGTCTCGAAGTCATTAAATGTAGCGTCACTAAGGGTAGTATATTAGAACTTTTACTTTTCATAATTTACACTAATGATTTTTGCAGATCATCTGACATACTTTTTGCCGATGATTCAAATATTTTCTTCTCTCACCAAAATCCAATTACTCTTGTCCACACTATCAATTCTGAATCAAAAAAGCGATTCAGCGGATAAGAGCAAATAAGTTATTATTAAATCTTCAAAAAAACTAAGTATATGTTATAGCAAGTCTATAGAAGTTTCACGCACGGATACCATTTTTGATGACGTTCATTAATTAGAACGTGTATTTCACATAAAGCTTCTCGGTATTACAGTGGACGATAAACTTTCGTAGAAGCATCATATTATTAATATTTACAGTAAAATGATTTCGCGTAATATTGGTGTTATTAATAGACTTGAATTTATATCCCGTTGACTTCTTTGTTGACGGTGTATTTTTAATTGATATAACCTAACCTCAATTATGGAATTTTATCATTGGGTAGTGCCCATCAAACTTCCTTAGATTAACTATTGTTATTTAAAAAAGGCATTTCGTATTATTCATGGCGTTTCACCACGTTCCCATGCAGATCCATTATTTGTTGAATATACGATTTCAAAAATTAAAGAATTGTTCTTGCTTTCAGCTTGGTCAGTTTATGCTTAATTATAATACAAATGCACTTCATGGCATCTTTAATTCAATGTTTCCACGAAATCAATCTTTTCATAATTATCCCATCAAGCGATTTATGTATATACACTGGCCCTAAATTCTGGAATTCTTTAAGCTGTGGTACAAAAAAAAACAACAAATTCTCTATCCTTGAATTCGTTTTAAGCGTAAGTTGAAACTTTTTTTTTTAATTCATACTAAGATATATTCATTACATAGCTGGTCTCTTCAACCTAGGGGTTCATTGTTTATTATTGACTTCATCATTGTGTAATGTTTACATCATCTTATTTGTACAAACTTTGCTCAGCTACTTGAGCTCCGAAGCAACTCAATTCCCTCTTCCGATCCCGATGTTGAGCGTGTGGGCTTTTCCTTTATCTTCTTTTTTTCCCTTTCTTCCCTTTCTTTCCATTATTCTTTTGTGCTTTATTAGTTTCAATGGCATGCCCTTCTGTCCAGGCATGTAATGCCGTTGTGTTTCTTCCTTGTTCGGTCCTGTCTTTGTATACAAATAACTTCACAAGAATCCTTTGAGTGGTTCACAATTTACAAGCATGCCTTTCCATGGACCTCCCAGTTCTTTTTTTCCCCTCCAAACACAGCTTTGTATTTTTCCGGTATGCACGTATAATTTTGTATTTGTTAACCTTTATCTACTATGTAAAGTCGTATACGTGCCTATGTTACATCTTCTGATTGATTTCGTGTTATGTTTGCCGAAAAGGAAGATATGCAATCGGCCACAAAAAACATAACGACGACAACATCAACAAGAATAACACAAAACACAGAAATAACAGAACTTGAGGAAATGTACATATACTGGACAACGAAGAACGAGGAAAAAGGAGCAGCAGGGAAGATAGAGAAGGAAAAGGAGAGGGAAAAGGAGAGGGATGGAAAAGGACGGTCTGTGGACACACTATAAAATCTCAAGGAAAAGTGAAACATGATGGGTTTTTTTTCATTGAACATAATTAAGTGGTATATTTTAGAAAACACATATTTTTTTTTTTTAGTTTACACTTAAATGTAATTAACTTCACAGATTCTTTTAGATCATTATCTAAGCTATTCCAAAATCTGGGTCCGGTATAAACAAATGTATTTCGAGTGTGTACAGTTATAGTGGGAAATGAAATTCTTTAGATTGTCTCGTGGGATAATTATGTATGTGGCTGTTGCAGGGAAATAAAGAACAAAATATTTTGGGTAGATGGTTGCAGTTGTAATTTAACATAAATTGATCAAGTTGAAACAAATACAACTCTTTTATTTTCAGAATTTTGTGTTCAAGGAACAGCTTGTCAGTACACTCCAAAAAGTCCGGTGTTAGATAGTGAACACCGAGCTGGTGTTAAATTTTCGGTGCTCATTTATGGTGTTAAATTATCACCTCCGTGTGTCATTTCCAAATTTTAAACTGTTTTTGAAGAGTTTCTTAGTAACTGCACTTCTTGTTGATTTTTAATTTGAACAAGACGATCAAGAATTTTACATTAAAATATTAGATTTTTGAAAAAATGTGAACATAAATTTACACCACAGTAACACCAGCTGGTGTGGTCTCTTATTGAAGCTGGACGGGTGTTAAACCATTGGTATTAACACCAACAAATATCAAATCAACACCATGTGGTGTCATTTGTGAATTAATACCAGTACAGTGTCAAAATAACACCAGGTACAGTGTCAAAATAACACCAGGTACAGTGTCAAATTAACACCACGAAGTGTCGGGTGAACACTTTTCAACACCATCACAGTGCATTTTCTACAACTGTGGGTGTGGTCCTTTATTGAATTTTGATCGGTGTTAGATTTAACACCCGTGGTGTTAAATCTATCACCGATGTTTTTACAGCGTATGTGCTCGGATATGAAGGTTAAAAACAATTCTGAGCGCCATCTTTTGCAGAAGGAAAAGTTTATCAAGCAATGTCGAATATGTATCCCCCCAAGCAAGAATTCCGTAATTCAAGTACGGCAATACCAAACTTAAATAAAGCGTAATCAAAGCCGAAGAAGGAAGATGATATTTCAATCTATTCATTATGCCTATGCTACGTGCCATTACATTACAAATATTGTTTAAGTGACACTTCCATGATAACTTATTATCAACACAAACACCTAAGAATTTAGTAAACGAAACCTCTTCTAAGGAAGTACTGTCAACTACTCCTTAATCTAACCTAATTCACAACAATCATTTTCCCCATCGAAGGTTTTCTCTCACTAATTGATGACATGAATAAAGACAGATATTACTTACAGCTAATCGTCATGGTAGTGGAACTTTCAGATATTTGGGCATTTTTCAACACCACATGACAATAGTAACGACCCTCATCTGCTACCTCCAATTCGTTGATGACAAGGCTGAAGTTGCTGTCGATGTCAAACCGTTCCTCCAAGCTCTCAAAATGCCCGTCGAGATACGCAGCCTTGGGCGTCGTCTGTTCTGGATCTGAGATGCTCTCCTTATCCCAGTACACAGTGAGAGGCTCCTCCAGGATGTCACAAGGCAGTCGGATGTCTTCTCCTTTCCATCCTCGAACGTTGGGGGCAGTGCGTACTACCGACGCTAGACGGCGGAAATGTGAGTTTGCGTGATTGTATGCATGCGTTGAACATGGATTTCTACTCTAACTTTCTTGTAAGCACGATACCTGTCTTCATACCCTGCCCCCTCTTCCCAAGAAAATGGAAGAGGTGCAGCAGAGAGATTAGATTCGGTCCTTCTTATGCTTTCGTATTATTTAAAAGTAAAGGCTATAAAGATGAGAAATTTCTCCCCATACGCAATTTACAGTTAAAAACTTTGGATGAGTTGAGTCTTCATTTTTAAGGTGACGGTAATACTTCCCACCTCCCCCAAAGAATGGAAAATAATAGGCAATCCTAGCTTGAATTACAACAATCGATGTTGCCCAAGTAAACTGCTTCGGTAAGCCCCAATGAAATGAAAATAGCATTTTAACATATTTTTGGGTCTATCTCTGGGGTTAATACCTGTTTAAGCATTGTATGAAACACACTAAATATTGTTCAAGCTAGATTTTGCGCATCAAACTGAAGAAATCGACACGAAAAAAATGATTTGATTTAACAACAAGAGTGTGGTGTGTCTGCATTGTCTAACATTGGTTTAGAAGAAACATTCAGTTGTGTCAGACATTTCCTGAATTTGGTAATATTTTTTGTCTGGTCTGAACTCACCTGTAGTATTGGTATTGAAACTCGGCCAACTAAACAGAGTGCAGGTTCATAAGGACAAAGTCATACATTGTACTTACCTTTTCCATTGCTGTCACAGAGCACGGTAGCAGCCAATGTTAGCAGGAGAACGAGGTCGTATCTTCTATCCATCACAGGTAGTCAAAGAGATAAGTTCATTAAGAATAAGTTCAATGTACGTTTTGATCGTAATGTCCGAAAATATTAATATCGTCAAGTAATCACCAGTCTGACAGTGATCATAATTTGAAAGAAAAAATGACAATAGTGGAATACACCCCAAGTCATTCGTTTGTAATGAGCGCATGGAAGTGAATGTGACAGAGCCGTTTACTTGCTATTCTAAGTCTTTAAGATTTTCATATTTCCAGATCATGTAGCATTCAACATTCTGTTGATACTGTTGGTTCATAGGAGACATAGTCCAAGATTCAGTGAGAAGTAAACTTGCCCGTTTGCTCGTATCGTGTTTGATAACGAGCTCTTACAAGGCGTGCCATACAAACGCTAATTTGGCTCTTTGTTGCTGCTTTCTTTTCTCGCGGCTAAAGGCCAACCTGGAAGATTAGTTAAGGGAGTGTTATCTGTTCACTAAGTGGAGATGATACTGTCTTCATATCAGTACGTTTATTATAGGTTTATACAATTCACAGAAACACGTTTGCAATTGAGCATCCAACAGGTGTAAGGAATACGCCCAGTCTGGGTCTATAGTGTCACATACCTATACCATGTAGGAGTGTCCAAGCATAAATTTGCAAAACGATAGGAAATCCACAAAAATAAGGTCTTGGTATTTGCATTGACGCGATGAACATACATAATTCATACACTGAAGACTTTGAGCTTAAAATCACAGAGATAGACAAACCTTATCAATTACACGTCGTACAAACAGGTGCACTTTTAACCTTTGTTCTCAATCAGAGCCTTAGATAAGAGCCGTGTCAGTGGTCACATGAATCCACGATGTTAATAAATTATAGATAATCTACTTCACTTATTGTTTAATTATACTAACTTACATTGAATTAGTGTCTAATTGTGGCAGAGAGTGTAATATGAGGAAAGTACAGAATTTCTAGAATTTCCATGAAACAATAACACCAGTCGCAAGTGCATGTCGAAATTTTAAGAGCAGGTAACGAAATGTGAATTATCAGTGAAAGCCCCTGGACCCTACCAAGCAGAGCCCTTTCTCCCCCCCCCCCCTCTCTCTCTCTCTCTCTCTCTCTTTAAATTCAGTCACATCCATTTGAGTCTATGTCAGGTTTGGTGCACGTAAAGAGATACTATAAACATCAATCGCACTCTCTCCTAAACCACAGTTGAGAACAAATTATTCCTATCGTTATCTCGCCTTCTCCCTCTATCCCTCTCGTATCTCTACTCCACATCTCTTCCGTATTGATACTTACTATGAGAATCGATAACTCCCACAACGTTACTTTTTTTCCATAAATCTGCAATTTAAATGGAGAAATCTGAAATTTGTATGTATATTTTTGGACAGTTAGAGAAACTATTGTGTGAATAAGCCAGTTCGGAGTTAGCTCATGGGCACATTGGTCCGAATGACCTTTCTTTTTTCTCAGTCGGTTAAGGGGCTCTTCACTCGTTTTCAGAGCGACATAATGCATAAGCTTTACGCAACGATTTATGGTATTCATCAATCCTGCATAAACAAAGAATGAACTCGCATAGACCAGATGGCCAGAATGATCCGTCAATTGACACTTGGGAAAGCATCCATTTCATTATCTTACATTGAATGTAAGAACAACCTCTTTCTATCGATGTTGCCAAATACCACTTTTGCTGTCAGGTGGATGTGCTGGCAAGCAGCATATATAAGGATTACATGAATAGTCATTGTACATGATAATACATCACAGACGCTTATCCCAGTGACTTTAAAAACCAACGTGCCTGTTGGTCCGAATGACCATTTTTTTTCTGCTCATGCGCAGAGTGGAACTCCGAACTGGCTTATTTGATGTCGTTATTTGGATTATGTTTAAAGAAGAATGTGGGTCACGGGGTTTTGTAGGCCGGGGTCGGGTGAGAGTGCTATGGTATGTTTTACGTGATAATCTAGTCATTAGAATAAAATTTGGTTAATATAAAGTATATAAAAAAGTTGACATAATCATATCGGGGTTGTGCAATTACATTTCTAAATATCTTATTTTTGGTTATTATCAGTCATACAAGCCTGATGTCTTGTGTATGAAGTTTTGTAGTTTTATTGGAGTACAGACAAACAAGTTGTTACAGTATTTTTATATAGTATTGCTTGTTTTAACAAATGTGGAATATGTTCTTATCTTGCATGATAATCGGATAATGCTCAACTTATTGATTTGTGTAATATGATATTTTCCCACTCATTTCTATCACACGTGTAAATGCTTTATTCTGTAACTGTCTGAATGTTTGAATTTGTATGTATGTATTTTATGTAATATCATACGCAATTTAGCCCTTGGGCTACGAGATGTGAAATGAATAAATAAACCCTCCAATAACAAATGCATTGCAACTCTGAATAACGAAAGGAAAAAAATACACATGTAATAATGAGTGACTCGTGTGTGTCATTATGACCATGATAATTATGATTACTGAGAGAATATGTCCTTAAAGAAAAATAGAACGAATATCATTACATTTTCAGATGAAACCAACCTTTCTCTCTCTCTGTTAATCATTTATCTTGACAACTTTAAATCAATACCGAAGACGAAGCTCAGTGATATTTTGTAGCGATATCGTGTTTTTTTTTTTCTCTTTTTCATAATTTTTTAAATGTTGTTTTGGTTCTTGTGTTGTTTCTTTCAAATCCTTAAACTGTAAGTATATAGACTGCACAGATTGTCCATAAGATGGTGTGTTAGTATTAGGTACGTGACACGCAAGGTTTTGTGTTCGGTGATGCGGACTGTAAAACCGCGCAAAACTGTTCAGTCTATTCGTTGTATAGGGTACCTACATACAGTGTTTACTCTTTATGTACCACGTTTGCACCTCCCAGTCGACGGCGTTCCAACTTCGCATATTCTGCTCAAAAGCACAAAGCCACCCAAACAGACCGATAAATACCCAAATGTCACAGTACGATGAGAGGGGTTTCTCATGATTTCAATCCTTCCACAGGTAGCTTGATTGTATGTAGTAATTGGCTATCAAATGATGTTCCCTTCTGCATTTGCGAGTAAATTCTAAGTTTCTGGCACTGTTTTGCATGCAAAAGTAATGCCTTTACAATAAAATGTCTACTGGTCATTTGAAAGAAAAAAACTATTGTAGATTTGTCGTACAATTTACATCAAAGCAAAGTTTGGCATTTTCTCGACAACTTTGCTCGTTACATTTCCACTGTAACAAAAATCTACTTTAGATTAAAGAGATTTGAAAAGCGGATAGTTTCTCCAAAGCATGGTGTCTCAGAATGATGTGGAACACAGGGGGCTTACACCATGGCACATTGAGAGTTAACTGCAAATATTCAGGATTAACATTATGTAAAACTCCCAGCAATACCAGAAGTTCCTAAAGAAAACCAAAGCCCACGGCAAGCATGAAGGTTGACTGTTAATAGCAATATTAGTAACACCCCAACACACAGGCACACATAGAAAACGGGTATTCCCGTTCACATCCCTTTATTTCAGCTTTTTTTTTTCCCTTTTTGCCAGATCCGATTACATTTACTTCATGAGGAACACTTATTGAATATTTCCATTGCTTTCATCAGTTTGTAGGAACGTGTACTTAATCGAATTTGGACTACTTGTTCATGAAACATAGTTGAAATATTCACATCAAGAATATTTGCTTTCAACATATAATTCTCCTCCCAGAGAATTATGAAAACTCATTACTATATGACCGTGATCAAAAGGAATCACGGCTACTAGAATTGAGGATGGTAGATGTGCATGTGTTCGCAATGGCATAATAAAGACTCTGACTGATCTGACACGTTTGTACAGGACATTGACTGAAATAAAAGGCTCCTTGACAAACTATTAATTGCGTTTTCACTTTCGTCCAATAGTAGTGGTTGGTACAAGCAACATTATGCGTTATGTAATCGTAAGAAACAACAACTGTAAAGTAAAAAGACGAAGCAATGTCATTTCCAGGGTACACTTTAGCAGAACAAACACATCAACTAAAGATTTCGGGGAATGATTACATACTATATGTTCGGGATCATCTTCATAAGCCGTCGTTGACTAACTGGAAAATGGCCCATTGCAATGTTGCAACATGGAATAGGCTGTTATAAAGTACATTATAAACCTTGCCAAATTTGTATGCAGTCGATTTTATGGTTATATCCTACGTTGTATATAATATATATATATATATATATATATATATATATATATATATATATATATATAATTATTAGAAGAAAGAGTCTCAAGTACGCCATGGATCCAACGATTACAAAAAATTTTTATTACAAAATTTTCGGTCTGCCTCAGACCTTCTAATAATTACAACATTCGAAGTCCAACACGTGGAAAATTCCAAGATGAACAATTCATATATATATATGTGGGGATGTATTAATTATGTAGAGACGTCAGCAACAGAGGGGCGCCCCCATGTGGCAGGCACCTCTCTGCTTGCTGTTCACAGGACTCCTGTCGAGTGTTTGTCTTTATTGACTGCACGACCTCCCACCCGAACCCGCGTGCCGTATAACCATCTCCATCATAGACACACATACACACCCACACCGTCTTCACATCATCTCGCCCTTCTCCATATTTCTCTCTCATCCGCCCCCCGCATTCGGCCCAACCCCTACATATATATATATATATATATATACTACTCAAAAAAAGTTAAGGACCACTTTTTAATGTGTGTATACAATTTTCAAACCGGGGATGAGGTCCTTGAACCTATAGTGGTGCCATTTGCAGAAAATGTGGGACAAAACATCATTTTCATGGATGACAATGCCCGTGCCCACCGAGCTAGGGTGGTGACCGAGTTCCTTGAGGGCCAGGGGATTGAGCGTATGGAGTGGCCAGCGAGGTCCCCGGACTTAAACCCGATAGAGCACGTCTGGGACATGATGGGGAGGAGTCTCGAGCAGCTCGAAGCCCATCCACTTGGACTGCAGCAGCTGGGTGTGGCTCTGGAGGCTGCATGGGATTCACTGGACGTCAGAGACATCAATCGCCTCATCAGCTCCATGAGACAGCGCTGTGAAGCCGTTATTGCTGCAGGAGGTGGTCACACTCGTTACTGAACTGCCTGAAAGACACTCAGACATTCGTTTTTACCACTTCATGTCGGTAGCTGATACCCCTCGGGGCCCACTTTTCAGGATGTGCAGTGATGCGAGAGACATTGTGCAACAACTGAAACCACCCATGCGTGAAATTGATTACAGCGTGTTTAAGGACATTTAGGACAGTTGTACTGAGGTATTTCCAGAAATAAAACACCTTGTATAAAATCTTTATGTACGTTAAAAAGTGGTCCTTAACTTTTTTTGAGTAGTGTATATATATATATATATATATATATATATATATATAGTGAAAAGCATGAAGCAAAGTAATGGGTTTCCATTTGGATTCGAACCCGATTTAAAGGAGCTTTCAAGCAAAAGGGGTTAAATCCATTGAAAAAATCATGATGGATATAGTGGATTATTGGAGCAGCTCGTCGTATATATAATTTACGTGACCGTGCATCACAAAACCAAGTAAAAAAAAAAAAAAAAGTCGCACCCCTTGATTTTACGTAAGGACTCAAAAAAATAAGGCGAAATTGAACAACGAAGTCAATCTCGAGCTTTTCATACTTTTTTTTTTTGGTAAGAGCTAATCTTTTTCTACATCATTCTTTAGTTTGAGATGATAAAATGAATGAGAAAGTGGGTTTTCAATATTTTGTTTTTCTACAACCCTTTTCGGTAGAGTAGTATAAGCAGGTATGTCTTAGAGTCCTCTTTTCATTTCTTGAAAATCCTTTGCACACTCTTCACTTTGTTTGTTTGTTTAATAGATACTTTATTTTCTGCAAATCAATAAATCAATCAGCAAATCAACATACATAAGGCATGTAATCATGAACATGCGGGAAATATACAAAATAAATGCAAAACAGAGTCGTTTGACTTGCATAAACAAAGATATAAAAGTTAATTAACGATACAATATACAGTATGCATGTCTATGCAGCAGGGATTACAACAACAATTATGATTATGGAGCGATTATGCAGAGGGCCGCCATTGTAAGCATAGCTTGAAAAGATGGCCGGCCGGAGGAAAAGGTAGGGACGTATACTAGTTTCGTAACAATACAATACAATACAATACAATACAATACAATACAATACAATACAATACAATACAATACAAATTCTGCTGCGAATTTCAATTCTAATAGCTTTTGGAAGGATATTGGTAATGATTTGAAAGTTGACATTAATCAGTGACAGAATGTGTTGATAGAGTACGCTAGATTTCAGCTTAATCTGATAATCCATCCACTGTCGTTTCTACGGTGGTTTACATCATGTTTTGTCCTATTCATCGCACAGGTAGCACAGCTTGGTATTTAAGCGTTTGAATAGACCCTGTACTTCATCAGAGCCTCTTTTCTCAGTTCACAATTTTCCAGAGTGTGTGCTTTCTTTCAAATATTTAGAAAGTTTAGGAGAGTCCATTTGAGTTATGTTAACAACATTTTAAAGTTTAGAGTCTGCCCTTAACTAAAAATCCATGTATGGCGACTCTTTGTTGGTTTTGTGGTGCAGGGTCACATATACGTGTATTTAGAGAGAAGGGATGAGAGAGAGAAAGAGAGAGGAGAGAGAGGGAGAGAGATGAAAATCTGATTTGGAATAACTGAAACATCCAAAAAACAAAGCGATTGCAATAAAGTGTGGGTCCCGCACTTTATTACGATCGCTCTGTTTTGGATATATCTCAACCATTTCAACTTCATCAAATAAACGTTGAATTCCTCATGGAATTACATGCTCTTTCATATTTCATAAGAGGTTTCTTATCTATCTCAAGAAAAATGTTAGAAACCCGAAATTAGGTTTCAACCAAAACTATGGGGAAGAGAAGAATAGGGGAAAGTGCATCCACTTTCAAAGAATATACCATGATCTTTATTCACAAGGGTAATCTCTTTGGTTTTTGCACTGGTATTCACCAAAGTCCCAAGTCACTATAATTGTTACTCCAGGGTTCATTATCACTGCTCTTGTCCATCAATGCACATGGGTCGAGGATGTCTAGAGAGAAACATGTTAGGTAATTAATCGTCTTATCCAATTAGGACCTAAACACTTGACGGGAATCAAACTTGGGACCTCCGAGAGTTATTCACTATACCACAGTGCTCCCATGAAGTAATGTTCAGGTACCATGGTACATAATAAAAGTTACTTTTTCATTTTTGTTTAAGAAGAGGTGGAAGCGGAAGGGCATTGACTTTTGTTGGTTTGTTTTGTTGTTGTTGTAGACATGGTAGAGAGACCTTTCGTCCTTTGAGCATCTGAAATGCTGAGGTTACACTATTCACAAAGGTATTTTTCAGGGTTAATTGCGCAGTATATTAATAAAGCGTGAATGAGATTTTCGCTGTCGCTCTGCCATAGATTTATAGCCTTGAATGCTTTTCATTCTTCGTACGATCATCAGAGTAATGAATTGTTATTACTGGCTGAGGTATAGAGCCCCTTCGACATCCGTCGTATAGATGACACTCAGTTAATATTGCACAACGCTTCAAAGTAATTCACAACCATGGAGAGAGTGACATGTTCTGGCTAGTATTTAACATCGCTAGCGATGCGGATATTCTCTCTTCCAATTATATTCGTACAATGTCACCGCTAATGAAATTTCGGATCGTGATGGGGATTGCTATTTACTTAACGAAAAACCCATTAAAAAGGGATACATTGTATACACTCTAAGAAACATGCATTAATTGTCTACAGTCGTTTATTTTTGCATTTTCAATCGACCGTGCCCTATTATACTAAAAGACAATAGCGGTGCATCTGATGTACAAAATGACACAGGCTTATATAAACCCCTGAAACTCTGGCCCTTTTAATGAAAAAAATAATGACAGCAGGAATATTTTCACTCGAGGAGGGCGATAAAAATTGAAAGGGATTGCGAGATTGTGTGATCTATCTTGTGAAATAAAACTAAAAAACCTGGATTTCAGCAAATTGCAGCCGGGTGCACATCACAAGCTCGACACCCATACAGTCATACTGCCCACGAGCCATACAGCTGGCGAGTCATACAGCCCACAAGTTTTACACCCCCAAGTCATACAACCCACGAATGATATGGTCCACGAGCATGTCTAGCTCGTGGGGCCACTCCTTACAGATAATCTCTCCAGCCGTCCGATTGCGCAATTGCAGTGGAAATGAAAGGGGTGGGGAAATAAACACCCTACATTGATGATGATGATGATGATGATGATGATGATGATGATGATGAATAGAAAACACAACAAAACAAAACGCACATGCATGTCATACATTTTACGTATGTAAACATAATAATATTATGATGTTTGGTTACAACTTTTCATTAAGTATAATTGCATAACTGTCACCATAATAATTTGTAACAATCAAATCAATCTATAATACTGGATCAAGTTATAATGAGTGTAGTAACAATCATTTTGATGAAATGTATAATTTCATAATAAATACAACTTACCACGATCAACGCAATTACGATGTTGACCATGGTACTGGTAAACAATATACAACAGGATAAATTATTATCATTAGAATTACATGACCATTGATAACTGACCTCTGAACCAAAATAGTATGACAAGTAGAAAGTATATCATATCACACTTCCTACTTAATTTGTCATATTTTGGTTCACGAGACATTATAGGAGAGCTTTGCTTGTATCAAGATTTGCCATTGCCACTGCTCACAAAAAACCCTATAGAATGAATGGATACCAAGTTGAAGGAGTAATGGCAAATGGCGCTTTAAAATTGAAGGAAGACTACACAGATCACTTTCAGCTGGAATAATGCGCATGCGTGCTATTTGCCATGAGGGGCCGGAAGGTATTTAATAATGTTTATACCGTAATCGACACCTTCACATAGTGCAACAAGTCCTACGAGTTACCACTACCGATCATTTTTACATACGAGAAACATCAGCACTGTTTGCTTCTCTAATTTTGGCTGGAATGAAATGATATTAAAGCCATCACAACAAATGAGAGCTAGCAGACAGGAAGATCAGTGATTATCTGTGTCAAATTTCGATCAGATTGCGGAGCTCTCGAATCAAACTAATCAAATTAAATGGTGCTGACGACAATTTCCCTGCGCACGAAAACGAGAACACTTCCAATTTATTTAAGGGCTCAACTCATGCGAACTTAATTTCAAAATGATATCATATACTACAGCGTAGAATGGAAGTCAACTAACGAATGTAAATAAGTGTAAAATCATTGAAAGAGAATCTCATTGCTTTTCACGCTGTTTTCCCCACTTTAAAAGTTTAGTAATTGGTTGCAATTTCAGAACAGTTATTTGGGAGTATTATGCGACTTGATTCTAGTGTAATTTGCACCGCTCCTGGTATATTCGGCGCCCCTGAACTGTAACCAGTGATTTTCAAAAGCTGCAGTCAGACGACACGATTATTCTCTCGGTGATAGGATGCATGCTCTGATCAGTATAGTCACGATCAGTGTGAACGTCCATTTTTCTGTTCTTTCAGCGCATCCAGAAAACGTTTAGCAAATAAAGAGGACGTCAGGGAAAACTGAAACATGGCAGTGCAGAAGCAAAGGGTGAGTTAAACGTTGAATTACTTTTCTTTTCCTGTGTTTTGAGCGTACATTAAAAAAAGAAATAAAATAAAATCGCGATCAGTTTTCTGACGCTGTATTTGTCTCAAGCTAATAGGCCCCCGGAAGAACTTATATCTTTGATTTGCACTCATCCGTTTTCACCAGGACCAATGCACCCGTGCAGCCATCTTGGCGACCAACGTCTTTCGGGTCGTTCTAACATTCTTTGTTACAAATGGTGCGTATAAGACATTTCATTCGTAATGGTCATAATTATTATAATATAACATAAAATTATATAACTGGTAGCAGAGTTATGGCTGTTTAAGCCTTACGAATTCTATCGCAAAACAGTAACTAAATATCATTTTTTATTATTATTTTTTTAACAATCGCCAATGCAAATTTGATAAGGATATGCAGCATGACACAAATAATCAATGCATAATTATTTCTATATACCTAGTTATGCATATGAATGATGATTACATATCCCTGCATTCATACGGTGTCCGATTTACGTGTTTGTTTGTTTGTTTGTTTTTTTGTGTGTAAACGAATGGAATGGAAATTAATCTCAAGTGAACATTGAATATTAAAAGCGAGACCTTACAAGATGACACGCATTTCTACTTTAGTTATTGTCTACGTAGGCTACATAAAATAAATGATGCGATGGCGTAATTGCCAATAATGAGTAGATCTCATGTAGCTAATGAATATAGGCCTTAACTGCTGATGGATGTAAAAAGAATCTTCTTATTTCATAATACCGAATACTGAGCATATTATTGTGGCATTGTTTAGTTTGGTTGCCTTTTGTTTTCTAAAGTATTTACTGATGTCATCTCGAATATTTCGTAAATATTCCTGTTTTGCCTCCGTGATGTGATGGCTCAATTGCCAATAATGAGTAAATCAGGGGCCCGTTTTTAAAAAACTACCAAAGTTGACATCCCAGCAAGTAGGTCTCCTGCTGGGATGTCATCTTCGGTAGTTGGGCCCTGGTGCGATGACCAGAATGGTACATGCATATATTTTTACAGTATACCTTGTTGTATAATTAATACAAGGTGACCCTATGAGTTTTAATGTGTTAATAATTTATACGTGTTAATGACTATGTATACAGTAAAAATCTATGCATGCTGCACCATACATAAACCCCCTTTTGTAATTCTGTCCACCGGAGAAGAAATCATTTTCGTATGAACAAGTTATAATCCTCTGAATTCGTGTTCCACTGACTGATTGATAATTACACCATTGTCACGTGGATCGAGATAGAAATCTGGTAATGTCCGTGGTGAGTAAAATTACAAAATCAAGTGTAAGAATACCTATAAATCAGGTATCAGCTCGCTTTCACAATAATATCCACATCTTGTAGATGCATGGTGAAATGTCCAGCGATGCCTTTCAAAGATTTATGTCCTATAATAAACCAGGTATAGGCAATTTGGAAAAACAAACAAACAAACAAAATAAACAAACAAACAAACATATAACAGTAATGGATTCAATTCTATTCTAGCTGTTGCTGGAACAATTCTCTTAGTACCATCACCAGCTACCAATTCTAACATCGGGAATTGCACGCGAGATACTGAGATTAATATGTGCCGCCCAGTTCGACACAATGGGAAGGTGATCGAACTTTTCCCGCGGGAAGAAATGATATTCCCGTTCGGGATCTCCGGAATCCGTCGGAGCATCGTGTGCCGTCCTCGGGACAACGGAGGTGCGTTTACCCTATGCTTAAAGATCATAAATGCGAGTGTTGTCAATGCATCAGGTCATCATATCCCATGCCGACCCTCTCCCTGTACACTAAGTCGACAACCCGACAGCTCACGTGTGGTTTGCCTAATATGCCAACATTAGCATTAAACTTTTTTTATGACCTACAAATGCATGTTGATTTGTGTTGATTCATGATACCCTCAACACCACTTTAGCGTTCCTTCCATAATTTTGATAATAAATAAAATTGATAAGAGAATATTCATGTCATCAATGAGTCCATCTATAGGGGGAGGGAATGAAAGATTCTTTAGACAAAGAAAACGACATTAAATTCTAAAATGTGGTCAGTTTCATAAAACTGCATGCACCTTCGACCGCTACTCTGTCATTGTTGTTATGTTACATTACAAGAGCCATCCCACTATACACTAGCCACTAGTAGACTTATTCATCGTTTTCTATTGACCAATCTGCCGGGGTGGGGGGGGGGGGGGGGTTGGAAGGAAAATTATTAATATTTCAGGCATATCGCTATGAACAAATCTCTGTATGTAACCGCCAGAAAGCTTGCCTGTATACAACTTGTCCAAAGTTGAGACACTTCATGCTTGTAGGGTCTAAACTACATTTCAAAAACTGAATTGATTTCATGGAAATATTTACAATGATATGACAATAGCTCTAGTTACTGAAGATATAATATCAGTAGCCCTAAAGAAATATCTAATACAACAGCACACTGTCTGATTAGGAAGGATAGGCTTATATCAATGGATTTGAAACTAGTTTGCTACCACATTATTTTCCGACATATTTGTCTCAAGATTTTAATGTGCTTGCATAACAATAACAAAAAAACTCCTCAAATCCTTACGACTCATAGCTGCAGAGGGCAGCCATTCGCCTAAACCTACGTCTCAACATCAAACAATAAAGACGTCAGAAGCAACCAATGGACCTACTACAACTCAATCAACAACTATGATGACGTCAGTCGACAGGCAGACGACCATGCTGGACGCTGCTATGGAAACTACTTCGCCTCCTCCACAGCTTACATCGTCGAGAAGTTTCACAACCAGCGAGCCAACTTCACCCGAAGCTTCCACCACACCAACAACGTTGGGCAGTACGCCGCCAGTGTATTTCACTGCCCCTGAAGGTTTGTATAGCATAGCGAATGCTTGTTAAAAGCGGGTTTCATTCAAGTACATATAGGCCTAGTATACATAACGGTAATTTCATCGCGTGTAAATAACCGATGCTAGTCTGAATGGCATTGCTTTTTACACGAAATGATCAGTAATCGTAACAATGAATTGATCAGTTAATAAAAATGTTCAGGCCTATTCATAGCTATGACCTTGTGAACACTATACAATACATTTCTTTTTAACCCACCAAGTTGTTGTGGCTGAGTGCACACGAGAAGGATGAAAGCTCTGATCGTAAAATTGAAAACTGAAAGGTGGGACCCATCTTTTATTAGAATCACTTTGCTTTACTTTGTTGTTCTTTATCTCAGTCATTTTTAAACCCATTTTCATCATAAACTTTGTATTCCTCTTAGAACGTTGCATGCTCTTTGATAGTTCATGTCGCAAGTGGTTTCTCATTATCTGGCAATAAGTTAAAATCTTATTCCCAATCTCAACCAAAACTATGCTATTGCTGTACATTTTTATCATTTTTTTTTTATTGTTACTTGATAAATTGCAGCTACCCTTTTATATTAGGACTTCCTTGGTTTTGGATGGGCCCTACCTCAACGATTAAAAGTCAATTTTCATCAAATAAATGTTGAGCTTCTCTTTGAGTTGTATGCTCTTTACTGTTATAAGTTGTTTGTAATTATCTAGCAAAAAGTTAAAATCTAAATCCATCAAAATCAAACAAAACTATGTCATCAGTATAATTTCTAATCACGGGTTACAATGTTTCCTGGTATACTGCACTCAATTTTCAATATGCGATGAAATTTTACATGATTTGAATTTAGTCACAGGACCGTGTCGTTCATATTTCATAAGAGGTTTCTCATTATCTCACAAAAGTTGGAAACCTGAAGTCCCTTTTCAACCAAAACTTTACCACCCCTTTAAGCTCCTTTAAATCTTATTAAATTATAAATTGTAAATCAAATTCTACAAAAATTTAATTTATGATGAAACGCATCTTGAACCATTACTGGCACATATTAAGGCTTATATTGTTTTCCAGCTTTCTGAACGAGGTAAGTCAAGCGATCTTTCTTTTTGTTAGAAATATGATTTTTTTATATTGTTTCTTCAGATTTTATATATTGAGAAGCGACAAACCATCGAATACTCTTCTCATTAAGCCTTGATGGCACCGAAGCTTTAAGACATGTCGGGCAGTACTCCTTTGAGTCAAGATCTTCCGATGAGGATCACACGAGTCACGTGTAATGACACTTACCTGATACTCGATCAACCAAGTCAGATTAGTCAGGTGGTTTCGTTAAATTACCGTTTATACACGGCGGATACAAGCATTACATTTGGAGAGATGACCCCTCAGGACCTATTTATTGATATTTGAGTAGGAGCCCTTTGTAAAATTTTTATTGTAATGGTATAAATGCTGAATTTCATTTTGCAGAAAATTTCGCGGGCATAAAGCAAAATGCGCGCGATTCAAAACAACGCATTTAATGCCAGAGGCAGAAGTTTCATGCTGCGAAAAAGACCTTCGGTTCTAAGTCATTAATGTATGCAGTTATGTATCTGAGGAAGTAAAGTAAAAAAAAAAAAAGAAGAAAAGAAAAGAAAGAGAGGTTCACATTTGTTGTGTTTTTATTTTTTATTTTTCATGGAACTGGAAAACATGACCCAAGGTGTGACAGTGTGGTGTAGGCCCCTACCATTCCCAGTTTAGTTACTTTATTAATATCAAAGAGGCTTGGAAGGTTTTCTAATGTCAAGGGTGGGGGGATCACTGACCCTTGAACACCCCCTCAACGGTTCGCACCCCCCCTTCCCAACATTAGACAGCGAAATGAAATTCAACGTATTTATACCATGAAAATACAAATTTTACAGCGGACTCCTACTCAAAAATCAATGAGTAGGTCCGGAGGGGTCATCTCACCAAATTTGGTACTTTTATCCGCCGTGTAACGGTAATCTAAAAAATCGACGTTAAGTGACCTTATAGTGGGGCAGCATAGCGAACCTATTGTGCATTTTGTGATACAAGCACCAAATTTGGCACACACGTACATTAACATATTACCAACATTTTTTTTAGATATTGGGCCACTCGGAATTCTGTCTTTATGTCAGCCATATTGGATTTCAAAATGGCCGCCATTTGAAATCTACATTTCCGATAATCTCTGGGTCTAATGCTGCTATTGTCTCGATTCTGGTGTCTAAATGTAAGTTTTTGGGGCGAGGAATCCAAGGGTAACAATCTGCGTTGCGTACTTTCACCAATGGGCCGCCATATTTGATTTCAAAATGACTTCTTCTCGATCTACATTTGTCGTTATCTCAGGATCTAATGACTTGATTTTGGTGGTGGTGGTGGTAGTAGTTGTAGTGGTAGCTGTAGTGGCAGTGATGATAACAGAAATGTTACATTGTGTCATTCCAGGTTCATCGTGATGCATGCATGCCTGTAGACTGACCGGTCTGTTTTTTTTTTGTTTTTTTGTTGTTTTTCTTGTCCAAGAGGTTCAGATTAGATCATGCTGAGCAAATTTCACCATCAACATCACCGCGCCTCACCACAACTGACTAGAGGTTATGCCTCATATGTCAAGAAAACAAGATGGAGACACTGACCAAACCTGACCAATCAAAGTGGAAAAACATTGGTAGTGGATACAGTTCACTCGAGGAGAACTTGATCAAATTCAGTGAACTTGGAGAGCTTCCAGGATCATTTCACTTGGAAAGACTCGATGACGGTCATGGCATTGGAAGCTGCAATGGTTACACACGGTGCACAATATCACCAAACACCAGACTACAGAGGGCACAAAAAAGAGCACTCAAGAAACAAGGGCAGAGCGATGAGGAACAATCTTTATGCAAACGCACCAGGGCACATTCACGTTCATCGAGTACAAAGAAGGTCCTAGAAACTTGTTTCTTCAGTGGATAAACTGCTGGGGTTTACAGTCTTCGGAAAGCTGCAACATTCTAAATAGACAGACGGGTGCGTGCCTGTGCAACCCTTCTTGGTGATACCAGGGAGGTGGTTTCCTCTCACCTCCCTGGTTATACAGAGGTGCTTTGCCGTCTCAGCGGTGGGGACATGGTAGCGTTAATTGGACGCCCAGCATCACCCACAATGCCTGATAGGACTTTACAACCGCACAAGAAGGGTATATCCCTTACGAAAAAGTCCTGTGGTACTCCTGTGGTAATTACCACAGGACGGTACCACAGGAGAGTACCACAGGACAGTACCACAAGAAAGTACCACAGGACAGTACCTCAGAATTGTCCTGTGGTATTTTGGGACATACCACAGGACAGTACCACAGGAATTCCTGTGGTATTTGGGGACGTACCACAGGGCAGTACCACAGGAAAGTACCACAGGACCGGTACCACAGAACAGTACCACAGGACAGTACCACAGGAATTCCTGTG
Organism: Diadema setosum; assembly: GCA_033980235.1. Lineage (NCBI taxonomy): Eukaryota > Metazoa > Echinodermata > Echinoidea > Diadematoida > Diadematidae > Diadema > Diadema setosum. The sequence goes on along the minus strand of CM067071.1, from coordinate 4,192,527 downwards.
GTATTTTGGGACGTACCACAGGGAAGTACCACAGGAATTCCTGTGGTATTTTGGGACGTACCACAGGGCAGTACCACACAGCATCTCCATGGTACCACAGGAGAGTACTACACAGGATAGATCGAAAAAAAAAATCTGGGAGAATTTGAGCCACATATCAAGGAGTATTCCTGATAGGTGAGTGATGGATTTCAGGACAAACATGGCCCTACTTAATAACCTGTCCTACTCCTAACATATAACCTCAAACGAGAGTCTAATGGCCAAGTGCCAATCTAGTCCTATAATAGATCTATATAGTCATATTCTATTCCTAGGTAGCCATCGACCGTATCAGTACATATGAAGAGTTTGTTCGCAAAGACCGATAAGTCCATTTTTGAAGATTTTGAATTACGGTCTCTGTCATAAAGTAAAAAATAATACCTTTTAAATGATATATTGGTCACTACATATAAAGGTACATTTCTGAAGTTATGGTCAAAAGAAGTAAATTTTTTCTTATTATTTTCTTTATTTATCTTGACCTTTAATCGCAAATATCGCCATTTGGCAAATATGGACTTATCGGTTTTTGCGAACAAACTCTTCATATATATATGGCCGTCTATCCGTAAAGCATTAAGGTATGGTTACTAACTCGATTATGCTTTATTATCAAGATATGAAATTACACTTTCATAACAATATCTATGATATTGGGAATAACATAACATAATTAGACAATCTTTCATAAAGTTCAAAGTAAGTTCCATCATTAATACTTTGACTTTTTAAGTCATATATGTATTTTTTAAAATCTAGAGTGCTTTTTATGAATATTCATGAGCTATGTAAAAATTTGTACCACAGGAGTACCACAGGAGTACCACAGGAGTACCACAGAAGTCCTTATAAAATTTCTCATGCTTTACATCAGCACTTTCCCTACATAGGTAATACTGTAGGAGTATAGGACAGGATAAGTAATGGCAAATCAATTGCTATAATTCACAGCATAACTCATCTATCAGTTAATTGAGGAATATTAATATGTGCTTTTTTTGTTTGTATTTTTGTTATAAATTTCAGTTGATTCTGCCTTACAATTTTCCTGTGTGGTACTCCTGTGTGGTACTGCTGTTTGATATTCTCCTGATGTGATAGTCCTCTGGTATAAAATGTTAAGAAAAAAAAAAACCAATATCCTGTAGCATTTTTCTGTGGTACTTACGAATTATAATTTGCTGTGTGTTACTTCTGTGTGGAATAGCACCATATTATGATTTTCCTGTGAGATTTTGGACAGTTCCTGTGGTACTCTCCTGTGGTATACATCGAAAATTACCACAGGAATTCCTGTCGTACTGTCCTGTGGTACGTCCCAAAATTCCACAGGACAATTCGTGTGGTACTGTCCTGTGGTACGTCCCAAAATACCACAGGACAAGTCATGTGGTACTGTCCTGTGGTACTATCCTGTGGTTCTTTCCTGTGGTACTGTCCTGTGGTACTGCCCTGTGGTACTGTCCTGTGGTACGTCCCAAAATACCACAGGACAAGTCATGTGGTACTGTCCTGTGGTACTGTCCTGTGGTACTATCCTGTGGTACTGTCGTGTGGTACTGCGCTGTGGTACTGTCCTGTGGTACGTCCCAAAATACCACAGGACAATTCCTGTGGTACTGTCCTGTGGTATGTCCCAAAATACCACAGGACAAGTCGTGTGGTACTGTCCTGTGGTACTATCCTGTGGTACTGTCCCGTGGTACTGCCCTGTGGTACGTCCCAAAATACCACAGGACAAGTCGTGTGGTACTGTCCTGTGGTACTATCCTGTGGTACTTTCCTGTGGTACTGTCCTGTGGTACTGCCCTGTGGTATTGTCCTGTGGTACTGCCCTGTGGTACTGTCCTGTGGTATGTCCCAAAATACCACCGGACAAGTAGTGAGGTACTGTCCTGTGGTAATATCCTGTGGTACTGTCCTGTGGTACGTCCCAAAATACCACAGGACAATTCCTGTGATACTGTCTTGTGGTATGTCCCAAAATACCACAGGACAAGTCGTGTGGTACTGTCCTGTGGTACTATCCTGTCGTACTTTCCTGTGGTACTGCCCTGTGTCATTGTCCTGTGGTACTGCCCTGTGGTACTGTCCTGTGGTACGTCCCAAAATACCACAGGACAAGTCGTGTGGTACTGTCCTGTGGTACTATCCTGTGGTACTTTCCTGTGGTACTGCCCTGTGGTATTGTCCAGTGGTACTGCCCTGTGGTACTGTCCTGTGGTACGTCCCAAAATACCACAGGACAAGTCGTGAGGTACTGTCCTGTGGTAATATCTTGTGGTACTGTCCTGTGGTACGTCCCAAAATACCACAGGACAAGTCGTGTGGTACTGTCCTGTGGTACTATCCTGTGGTACTTTTCTGTGGTACTGCCCTGTGGAACTGTCCTGTGGTACGTCCCAAAATACCGCAGGACAAGTCGTGTGGTACTATCCTGTGGTACTGCCCTGTGGTACGTCCCAAAATACCACAGGACAAGTCGTGTGGTACTGTCCTGTGGTACTATCCTGTGGTACTTTCCTGTGGTACTGTCCTGTGGTACTGCTCTGTGGTACTGTCCTGTGGTACTGCCCTGTGGTACTGTCCTGTGGTACGTCCCAAAATATTACCACAGGACAAGTCGTGAGGTACTGTCCTGTGGTACGTCCCAAAATACCACAGGACAATTCCTGTGGTACTGTCCTGTGGTACTATCCTGTGATACTTTCCTGTGGTACTGCACTGTGGTACTGTCGTGTGGTATACGTCCCAAAATACCACAGTACAGTCAACAGGACCACAAGACTCAGACCAAGAGCGAGCATGCAATGTCAGCAGTTGTCTTCGCTGAACTTGTCCTCTACAATGAAGAAACCAGTCCAGAATGGAACAACGTGGAGTGCACCTCGACACGAGAGTCCACTCCTCACGACTGAAACAGAGACTGCTATCTCAGTTTCCAAACATGCGGGCGCTCACCAAGGGGAGAGACATCTTGATGGCATTTGAAGAAGATCTCGGTGATGCTCTTGACAAAGCCTGTGAGCTGGGCAGTGATAGTGATGCAGTCCATCTTGCCCGTGCTGCACACATTGTTCGCCGTCACATATTTGGAGAAGCCAAGCCCTTCACAGCATACCTAGAAGGATGTCAAGAAGAATCTGTGCCACCGTTACTGCTTGCTCTAGTCACCATGATCATAGGGACCCAACATCAAGGACCAGCATCTCTCTCTCTCTCTCTCTCTCTCGTCATTGACAGGAGGAGACTTCAAACAGCATACTGATGAAGAATACCAATGGCTACGCAATGGAAAACAAGTCCTAGCTGGTAGACAACACTGGTACAGTGGACAATGAAATCACATCTTGGGCTGCATTCATGCCAGCCGACAGCCACCAGATGCTCGAGTCATCTGCTCCACGTCGCTGCTTCCACTCTTCCTGGAAAGTGCCCACATTGTGGCCATGATCCGGCATTCAAAGGATGTTGTGAAACATGCTGTAGAACACCTGAATCCTGGACAGACACCACTGGTCACCTTTGATCAGCTACTGTTTGCTTTGGCCAAGCAGCTACAGTGGAAGTGGCCAGAGAGTTATGGTGAAGACCACATAGTGGTGATGTTTGGTGGTCTCCGCATAGAGATGGCGGCACTGAAAACACTGGGGGACTGACTGCAAGGGAGTGATTGGGTGCAAGCACTTGTGCAAACTGAGATTGCAATCGTGACAGCAGAGACAGCAGACTCATTCCTGCGAGCATACCATGTCTTGCGCAAAAGAAGAGCACATCAAGTGACTGCAGCAGCACTGTACATCCTGCAACACCATGCCTACAACCACTACTGTCTGGGAGAAACCAGAGATGCAGATGACCTTCCTGCGTTTGAAGACTGGTGTCGCCAGAGACGAGATAACATCCCCCAGTTTCGCTAATGGGCAACTGTGCTGGAACTAACTGTTGGTTCTAGTGTATGTGCGTTCTCTCAGGCATGGATCGTTGATGATGTACCTCGATGCTCTGACAGAGCTGGTCCCACCTATGCTAGGTGGATACCAGTGCACCTAAAGGACATGGCCGAACTCACTACCAAACACCCAGACGTAGCCAGGAAATTCAGTGAAGGCCACTTCACAGTTCAGAAAACACAGAGGGTGTTCTCTTCAATCCTGATTGACCAGGCACATGAGCAAAATAATGCCTGCACCAAAAGAAACGGTGGAGCAGTTGGGCTCACTGAAAACCATAGTGCCCTTCGTCGCTGGATGGTTGCGGAACCGGAAGTTGCTAGGGTGATCGAAGAATTCCAGGATGGGAATCAATACTGCAGACCGCAAACAGGAGACACACGTCACCGTTTGGAATGTTGCGGCTTTCCGAAGACTGTTAGCCTCAGCAGATTGCATAAAGATTGTTTCTCATCGCTCTGCCCTTGTTTCTTGAGTGCTCTCTTTTGTGCCCTCTGTAGTTTGGTGTTGTTGTACTGGAGCCTGTACGTCTAGTGATATTGTGCACCGTGTGCGACCATTGCAGCTTCCAATGCCATGGCCGTCATTGAGTCTTTCCAAGTGAAATTATCCCGGAAGCTCTCCAAGTTCAATGAATTTGATCAAGTTCTTTGCGAGTGAACTGTACCCACTACCAATGATTTTCCTCTTTGATTGGTCAGGTTTGATCAGTGTCTCCATCTTGTCTTCTTGACATATGAGGCATAACCTGCAGTCAGTTGTGGTGAGGTGCGGTGATGTTGGTGGTGAAGCTCGCTCAGCATGAGCTAGTCTGAACCTCTTGGACATGGTGGAACTGTCTTGAACAAAAACCAGCACCGTCAGTCTACAGGCATGTATACATCACGATGAACATGGAATGACACAATATAACATTTCTGGTAACATCACTGCCACTACAGCTACAACTACAACTACTAGGTACTACCACCACCACCACCATCACCACCAAAATCAAGTCATGAGATCCAAAGATAACGACAAATGTAGACCCAAGAATCGAGTCAATAGCAACATTAGACCCAGAGATAATCGCAAATGTAGATTTCAAATGCAGCCATTCTGAAATCTAATATGGAGGCCTGTTGGTGAAAATACGCAATGCTGATTGTTACCATTGGATTCCTTGCCCCCAACATTGCCCCAAAACGTATATTTAGGCATCAGAATCGGTGTAATAGCAGCATTAGACCCAGAGATTGTGGCAAATGTAGATTTCAAATGGCGGCCATTTTCAAATCCAAAATGGCGGACATAAAGACAGAATTCCATGTGGTCCAATATCCAGAAATGTTCGCAACATTTTAATGTACATGCGTGCCAAATTTGGTGCTTGTATCACAAAATGCACAATTTCTTTGAATATTCGAGCTAAACCGCCCCACTATTAATAGATCCATTAGACTGCGATCGGATACACTTCGGTGGGTGACTGGAAAGAACAACCATTGCTTCTAATGAGTGACCAATGAGAGGGAAAAAAATCTCTCTTTCTCTTCGTTGGACACACAGGTGCACTTGCTATTGTCGCTGACGAGTTTACGGGTAAATTCTGGAAGATTACATCGACTCAGGAGGAATGGCTAAGCTTTGAAACCGGTCTAATTGATATGACTGTCGACGAACGAGACGGCAATGTGTTCTGGACAGAGCAAGGGGGAACTAGTATTTGGCGCTGTGACATCGGGAGTAACACGAAGGAGACGCTCTTTGAAGGACCAAACACACGTACGTGGAGAACCATACGTGCTGATAACGTCACTACTTCAAACTCAACTTTGACACAATAAAATGAATGAGTGCCGGTTCCTTTATACCGTTCATTGCTGTATTCCCTCGGTGAAGGTTAATGTAGTGTTCGAGGGGTTCCTTCACAGCTAGCTCAAGTTTGTTCAAATCAATCAGAAAGTAAAGATCTAATTACAGATAAACTTATAAAATGCACACGTCACTGTTCTATACACTGATTGGTTCTTGGCACAGGATGCAGAACTAATCATTTAGGAACACAACAGGAACAAAAATTTGAGTAAAGAATACAAATGACCCCAAAACATTAGCAAAGTATCAAATGTGGATGAGATATCACTCCATGCGTTCTTTAACTCAAAAACTTTCGAATGCCTTACAATTCGTTTTACACGTCATATGCGCCTCATTTGTTTCTTTTCTATTTGATTTCTATGTGGTTACCCGTTCGTTGAAAGAATGTTAGCATAAGCCGTTCATAATCTTAAATCTGCTCTAAACAGCTCCCCGTGAGATCGCCTTTGATGGACAAAACCGAGCGCTGTATTTTTCGCATATTTCGGAGAATAACGGATTTGGATTCGCTATATCATTCACCCACGTGGACAGCAGCGAATCTGGCCGAAACGACTTTGTCCCAGTGACCAGTCCTGTGAGGGCGCTCGTCATTGACGAACAGAGGTGAACAAATGGGTGCATGTCACGAGAAAGACGCCAATGAATCATACAGCCCACGAGTAATACAGCCTATGATAGTCCAGGCTAGGCTCCATAGGAAGTGCCCCTAACCTTGTTTTTTTATATATACAATGTTTTTTGATGGTTTCTTGTCAATTCGACGGTGCTGATTCCAAATCTGATTGATGCCACTCGCGTAACCTTGAGCATTTTCTGCAAAATGCAAAAATCCAAAATGGCCGCCAGATATGCTAATTTGGCTACGATGATCCAAAGGTTTGTCAATTTTACGACCGAATATTCCATCAAACTTTTTGAATTTTTGTTCCTTGAGTAATTCTATTGGCGCATGCAAGAACATTTTTCATTTGAAGTAGGTACGTTTAGTATTTTAAGCTAATTTTCAATTCAAAATGGCCGCCACTCCTATACTCATGTACTATATGAACGGCAAAAAAAAAAAAAAAAATATATATATATATATGCATAGAAATAGAAGACGAATTTGCTGTATTTCCAGTCACATAGCTATGCTGTTATCAATTGTTGCATGTGCAATGCAAATCTAATGAGTGCCACTAGCAAAACAAGCGAGCAAACAAACAAACAAACAGACAGAAAATATATTGTCTGTAGGCTTATAATTATGTTCTTAATACAAAACTTCAAAATGGATGTAAATGTAAAATTGACACATTTTTGTGTCTGGAGATGAGTTCTTTGCTCACACCTTTCCTTAACTGAGATATTGTGGAATTATGGAATATCTATTCGTTGGTACAATGCAGGTGATTCATGATGAATGTACGTGTAATGACAATCACGATAACCGAGGGACATTTCATGAAGCGCTTTGTCTCACAAATTTGTCTGACGAATTTGCTCTCAGTCAATCAAATTCAAGGATTTAAGTAGCTTATAACAGTTTGTCAAAAAAAAAAGAAATGTATATCTCGTATATATCTGACAAAACGCTTCATGAAATGCCCCCCCCCCCCCCCCCCCGAACAATGCGTCTGAAATCCCACAAGCCAACTTAGATTTCCCTCCCATCACTTGAAAGCTTTGACCCCAAAACTGGATGGTGCAGATGCTGGTCTGATGCCATCTCTAATACCACCCAAGTTTAATACATACAATACTGTTTCTGGCCTGGCAACAAAGCCAAAGGGCCTCAACGGGTGATGAAGCAAGTCTTCATGTCTTCATCCTGTTTCTATTGCAAATAATCACCCTCTGACCCCTGAGGAAGTGCTGAACATAATCAGATGTGGTTGCAACTAAGGCAATTGCAGGACTGATATGCATCTTTAGCCTGAGAATCCGGCAAATTTGGGGCTGATAGGGTAGCCTGCTGCCAAATGTCCAATTTAAAGAGATCTTTGAAAACAATAAAAATGACAGTTTTAGTTTTAAGACAAGACTGAATGACCTCATGATGTCAAAATGTATATCATCAACACCTGGGAACTGTGATAGAACTGAAAGAGATACCTCACTTAGTTCCTTGGCTGATGTTTAACGAATAGTTTGTACGGTATTGAGTTTGGACAGTTTCGTTTATGCCTTCATCAGTTTTTGTTGCTGTTTTAATTCAAGAAGAAAGTCAAGTTTGCTCGATAATATCAAGGCGGTACTCCTAGAATATATCATATATTAAAGTGATGGAGTTTATGATCCATTTCAAACTCGCCTCAGGACACCCCCCCCCCAACTATTTGCTGAAAAAAAAAGTTACATTGTATAGGTTTTTTTTTTTAGTTCTGTCATAATGTTCGATGTGTTTTTGTCCGCAACCATGTATCTCTCCAGTGCTGTATAGGATTTTTCTGTACCTTATTAATAATGGTTTTAGGGAAATGCATATTAGAAGATTTGCTTTTTAGCTTCCCCTCCATTTTCAACATTATTTGATAAACACCATGCCTCAAGGCTTCTTAATGTATTGTGTTAGTATAACATTTTATATTCAACCTGCATGTAGAATGATGGTATATTGATTTTTGCGTGATGTTTAGTGCACTTTTATTCTTTGTTGAAACAAAATAAAAGATATGAAATCGTAAGGCTTGTGAATATTTAATGCTAATTTATGTGGTAAATTGGGACTTTTGCATCATAAAAGAATAACTTTTTGTTAAGAACATTCTTCATATATATGATCATCACTAAATCTTAATAAAGAATGTAGCTGCACATCAGAAAAAAGCAGCAAATTGGTTTTCTATTTTCACATAATATATTTTTGTCATTCATATTGTACAGGTGAATAAGAGTGGAAACCATTTTGAATTTTTGCATTTAGAAGATTAAAAATACATGTAGACCATCTATATCTATTGTAAGTGACACCCAATGTATTTGTATTGCACACGCAATACTATATAACAGCGTAGGTATGGGACTGGAAATACGGTAAATTTGTTCTATATTTCCATGCATATTTTTGCCATTCATATTGTACATGAGCGTAGGAATGGCGGTCATTTTGAATTGAAAATGAGCTTTAAATACTAGATTAACCTATATGACATGAAAATTCTCTTGCAAATGCAGACGGAGTAGCTCTAGGAACAGAAATGTACCAAGTTTGTTGGAATAATTGGCAATAGAATGCACATTATTGTGATTATCGCGGCCAAATTAACATAATTTGGCGGCCATTTTGGATATTTTGCATTTTGCCGAAAATGCCCAAGGTTACGCGGGTGGCATCAATCAGATTTGGAATCAGCACCCTCGAATTGACAAGAAACCATCAAAAACATTGTATATATCAAAAAATAAGGTTAGGTGCCTTCTAGCCTGAAATATGAGTCATAAAGCCCAATAGATATACAGCCCACGAGACATAATACAGGCCACGAGTCATACAGCCCAATAGTTACACAGGCCACGAGTAATACAGCCCGCGAGTCATATGCGGCCACGAGTCATACAGCCCACGAGTCATATACAGCCACGAGTCATACACAAGCCACGAGTGATACAGACCACTTACGAGTCACCGTAACAGCACTTGAGTTCGATACATTTTATTAGGGAGTGGGGTTAGCTGTTTATGTGTGCACAAGCATCTGTTGCATCTTACAGGCTCTTATGCGCCGAGAGTATCAGTAATGATAGATACAGCGTATTATAAATGTACTTTATTCTGAAATGCCTTAGCAAACGAGGCCCACGAGATCGACGCATTGTAAGCCGCGTGTTGTAATGTCCAACCCGCGGGCTATCTTTACCTACAATCGAACTCATAAGCTGTACAACTCAAGGATCTTTTTCTTTCCGATGGCCAACTCGTGGGCTATATATGACTCGTGGGTGTCGGTCTCGTGGGATGACCCTGAGCACAGCGCCATGCTTGGCCCGACCTCTTGTCCTCCAGTCCAGTGCTGTATATCATACTGGTTACTTGTCCAGAACCGCATTCATTTTCAATTCACTCTCTGTTTTCATTGCTTAAAGACTATGTCCGCCCAGAAATAGATAAACATATATAAAAGAAAGAGCAAAAAATCCCTACAGAACGTTTCAAAAATGACAAAAATCGGATAAGAAACAAGGAAAATATGACATTTTGAAATTTCACCTTTTTTCGGATGATATTTCTTGACCAGTCCTTTTGAATATTAATGAGCGAATTGATGATGTTATGCTCCCACAATTTGTCAGGTATGTTACATAATTATTATGAAATATGGATGAAGTATCATTTTTAGATAATACAGGTTAAAACATATTAAGATACCAACAGTACAAGAGTAAACAGGTGTGTTTTTTGGTGGTTTAAAGGCAAGTTTTACATTCTACAGGTGAAATATGAGATTTTTAGCATTTCTGTAAAATTTATGAAATGAAAAAGAAATTATGGAAGCATGGCATCATCGACATACTTATCAAGATATTCATATATTTCTCAAAAAGTGTTTTCTAAAAAAAAAATCAAAATATCATAATTCCTTATTTCTTTTGTGATTTTGATCATTCTTGCACTCTTCTGAGGTGATTTTTTTTTTGTGTGTCTTTTTATAGAAAAAAACATCCTTATTTCTTTTGCGATTTTGATCATTCTTGCACTCTTCTGAGGTGATTTCTTTTTTTTGTGTGTGTGTCTTTTTATAGAATTAATACAATTTTGGAGTGGATTTCTTCTCTAAACAGATCTGTTCAGTATTTCATCAATTTGACAGTACAGCCGCAGCCTTTAGATAGTTAGTAAGATAACTTCGTTCTTGTGTTAAATACTGGCCTCTATTGGTCCCAAAACAAAAACCATAGGTGGCAGGTCTTTTGTTCACGTTGGATCCTCTCTTTGAGCCAAGCTTCCTTTACATTATTATCCGTATTATCCCTTAATTTTATATTTGGAAAACAGCATTGGAAACGCACCTATTTCATTTCTAACGTCATTCTTTCTTTATTTTTTCCTCGTTTTTTTTTTCCCCGTGCCCTTTGGTTACTCAGACTAAGTGATATAGAGGCATCACAAGTTCCCCTTTTATTGTTTCTTATTGTCATTAATATTATTGTTAGTGTTATTGTTATTGTTATTATTGTTATAATAATCTTATTATCATTATTATCACAATTATTTCTATCCTTAGTTACTATTCTAATCGTACTGCTAACTGTGATGATTAGGATGATTGTATAGCAACTTTGACGGATTTTATTATCTTAGCCATCATTATTCACATATAATCATTTTGGGATGATTTAAAAGCTCAGCAAGTTACAGAAGTCTAGTGCTATCTTTTATTTACATTTGTGCGTGTGTGTGTGTGTGTGTGTGTGTGTGTATGTTTGTTTTATACATTGAATATGACATGTTGTTCAAATGCAGAGAGACATTTGAGTCAAACCCTCATTGTATTTCGATATTGTCTGTGTACATAACATAATATTACACATCTTATTCACTATTAATCAATTAAGTAATTAAGTCAGTAAATAAATAAGTATGAAAGTAATAAATTAATTTATTCTTTTATTCATTTTTGCTATTTCTTTTTATACCTTTGAACGGCAGAGTGACTCTGCATGTGATTTTGAGAACTAATATACTCATAATGTGATTTCACGCAGATTTGCTTACTGGACTGATGATGACGGACTAAAGTGTAAACACCTAGGTGGAACTGGCCCGACCGAAACTATTGATGCTTCTCTTGGTAGCCTGCCTACAACTTTAAGCATCGACCCAACTATAGGTAGGCCTGTGGTCACGTGACTATATTATTATAGTCACGTGACACAAGATCCCGGAGGAGATGTTTCAGACTTTAATCTGCACTTGTTTTTGGCTACGTGTCTGAAAAGCTAGGGTTCGTAATCTGTATTCAGACTGCTGATACATCAGTAAAGTTATTTCGTGAACTCCGTCCATGTCCTGCCAATACACTCGATTCTAATACAGTATTCTATTACGTAATACTCGTATAAGTCTTAAGAGGTTAGCATTTCCCAGGTGTTTAAGGCAGTGAAGTCACATAATGAAATTCAAAGTAGGTAAAAATTCTAGGCAGTCCCAGTTGGCTATAAATACCCCTGTCAGTGAGCAGTAAGCATCTTTTTCAAGTGTGACGGCAGTGAATTATACCAGGGAGGTGAGACATCTCCCTGATTATACATCTCAAACTCCAATGTCTAGTGATCAGGAAGACGACGCTACCTCTCAGCCCCCATCCCCGCGGGGAGATCAGGGCATGGAAGGCCGCCTTGAAGCTCAACTACAGAGACCGAGATACTCTCCTGCTTCATGGATAGGGCGGCGGCACACCGTGGTAATGACAAACAGCATGCGAGCCATGCCAGCTGGTGCAGGAGAGCTTCTCCTCCCGGCGATTAGTCCGGACATGCGAGCCACGTCCGCGGGGACAGGGGCGCTGCCCCGCCCATCGAAGACTTCAGCGAGCTAGCCATCCCCATCGGCAGCTCAACAGACGACGATATTCTCATGTCAGCCTCCTTCCTGGCAAAACTGAATGCGTTGCCCTGTATGGGTGGCCTTGACTCTGCCCTTGTGGTTATGGTCATTTTGACAACCGAATTGATCCGGATGCCATGTCCTTACAGCCAAACTCTTTCAAAGCCTGGTACCAAATCTGATTTTAACTTAAATTCTGATCTCATTTGGGCTAAATTTAAAAATTGGCTGATTTGCTAATGAAGGCAGTCACACTGCCCATATCAGAAGGTAAGTGCTCTATAAAATCGCGAAGCAAATGTTCAATTGCCATCGAATGCCCAAGCAGTTCTCACACCAAAAATCGAGAGCAAAATTTGGGCGATCCTCCTTCACGAGGCCTTGGGTCTTGTGAGCTCCCAACTTCTACAACAAAATGTAGTGAAGGGACTTCTACCACATAGATAAATCCTTTCTGAAATTCACAGATCACGCACGGATAATCATCCATGCAATTGACACAACGAGAATTTTAACAACTCATGTCACCATCGATGGCCTGACACTCTCGGGCTTTGCTTATCGTATGATCTGAGCATGCACCATCGAGGTACCTTGAAACCCCTTCTCAACCCTTCTCAACAACACTTGCGCAGCAAGTCGATTCCACTTGGTAGAAAGTTGTTCAGAAAGACATCTGAGAAAAATTGACAAGTGTCACATAAGCATACATCGTGTGTCATGAATGTCTCTACGCAAGCCAGCAAAAAAAAAAAAAAAAAAAAAAAAAAAAGGATGAGTACTGTCCAAAACCATTCAGTGCTGGAAATCTCAAGCTTTCCAAAGATGACTGGTCAAAATAATTCCCGAGCCTTGGATATTGGCCACAATATTTGGCTATGAAGCCAGTAATTTCATTTCAACCCCATACCAATAAATTTTCCTCTACGAAGTGTACATTCTACCGAGGAGGAAAAGGCAACCCATGAAGAATTGTCTCCGAACATTCTCGCAAAGCAAGCTATTAGAGAGATTCCTCACATGGAGTATCAACTCTATTCTAGCGCTACCAAAGACTGGCGGTCTAAGTCCAATCATAAATTTGGAAAACTTAAACAAATTTGTAAGATACGAACACTTCAGAGTGGAACAGTTTCGCTTGATTACGGCCTTAATTTCGCCCCTCCAAAGGGTGCATATTTATCCGTATCCGTTCACCTTGTTCATCAAGCATAGTCTTTCGAATCGAAATACTAAGTAGTATTTTCACTGCATTCCTTCAGTGCCTTCCATCTGGCCTTAATTCGACCCCATGGAATTTCCTTAAAGTTATGAAACCTGTCTTTGCCTCGGTGAGTCGTGGCATTAGAACAGTCACCTATTTCGATGATATCCATATTCTTTCTCACACCAGAGAAGAGTGTCTTGACAAAGCCAATGATCAACTTGTCACCCTTAAAGAGTTTCAGTAAGGATTTCGACAAATCCAGTTTCAACCCAAAGCACGTCGAGACCTTCCTTGGTTCTCATATTAATTCCCAGCAAATGATTTTCAGTTTTTTCCTCAGAACAAGATTGACAAGGTTACTGCCCTTGGAAATCCAATCTTGTATGGCAACGAAACCAAATTTCGGGATTTTAATGCCTTCCACAAAGAAATTTACATTTTCGTCACTTGGGACTAGAAAAAATAAATCAACTAATGCTCTGCGTAAAGCAGAAGATGACGTCGACACGAAGTTTGGTGTCGTTATCTAGTCATGCGATACAAAACATTCTTTGGTGGTGGCTGTCTCGCAAGACAAAGATTTATTTTCCACCTTCATTAGCATGATAATTTCAAGCGATGCTTGCATCTCAGTATGGAGAGTAGTTAATTCTGAACAATGACAATTCCTTTGCTCAGAGAGATGGAGTGCCAAACAGAATTCCCCGCATAGCAATGTGTGTGAACCTCTTGCAATTCAGAACGGTCTTGAAGCCCTGTGTGGCTCGTGAACAAAAAATGTGCTTATTCATAATTCGGTCAGACATTTCTACAGCTAGTAGCATACCTGACCCGAACGAATTCACGACCAACATTGGAATTGGTGTCTAGCATATCAGCTTCACATTCAACAGATGTAGATAATTCTGAAGTTTTTCTGCTTGTCTCGCAGAGACATGAACAACTAATTACTATTTTAATGTTCTTCACCACACAATCCACAAACTCTACATATGGATTAGCAACACTCCTCATGTCAAATGGAAGCCAAGTCTTATTGCCCTGAATTTTGATGCCTTTTTCCTTACCCTAGAACGTTTTCAGTCCTCCACAAGCTTCAACTGAACAAGGTGACCTGAGCAATCCTCACTGCCCCAATGGTGGCGGCAGCCATGGGTCTCATTATCGCTCAAAATGCGAATAGCCCCACCTCTATTACTCCAAGAGAAAATTCTTGCCCCACACCCTCACCCACCGACGAGCCTCCAGCTCACACTAGCCGCCTGCATGGGTGCTCTCTGCTAGCGATGACAAGTGGCAGACACATCGCAGCACATTGCAAAGCTCCTTTCATCATCATGGCGAGACAATACCAATAAACAAAACAAATGAGGGTGCTTGAAGACAGTAGCAATGTCTGTATTCTGAACAATCTTGTGATCCTTTTTAACTCGTCTACAGAACACGTTGTCAACATCTAAGCCTATAGCATAGCTTTTCAACAAAGCCCACTCCACGATTTTTTTTTTTTTTACTCATAGACCTGCTCGGTCTTCCATACTACCTGAAACCGAGAGCTATATGACATAGGCAAACAGCCCCTATAGTCAGACTTATGAAGGGCGTATCTAACTCCAACCCTCGCAAGCCTAAATACAACAACACTTTGGATGTTTCAATTGTTTTGAATCACTTTTTATCGTTTCAAGATACCTATGAACTATAGATTCCTTCAGTGCCTTGAGCCAAAAACAACTTTCCTAGCTCGTTTCGGCAAAACGTACACAAATGCTGAGACATCTAGTTCTTATGACATTACCGGAAGATGATGCGACGTTTGCACATTAGAGATATGGAAGGTATACCTCTAACCAGGTAATTAAAGTGCCTTCTTTTACCTCCAACCCTAAACTCTGTGTTCCGATCAACTCTTCATGAGTATACTAAATGCACAGAACATCTCCAACGAGCAAGTTCAGAAAGCAAACTCATAATTTCTCCGAAACATCCCAACAAATCGCTGACGACAAGCATCTTGGAGCGGAGGCTGAAAGCCAGTCCCTCGCAGCTGCTTGTAAACACTTAAAATATAACTAATATACTGTCAATAGCTGTACGTATACATCCCTGTACACTGTACTGACTGCTGCATACAATTAGGTATGAATGTATTGTTGATATGGGAACACGTACCGAGTTTGTTCTGTCTTCGAGGTCAGTATGAAAGGGTACCACAGGACGTACCTAGTGTTCATATACATAAGGATTTGGGAGCACAGTCATCCCGCGTTCATCCCAGACTCTGGTCTGGTAAGACATTCACGGATGCTAATATGAAAGTTGTATCACATTCTCAGCTCATAGCTACAGAAGCGCCGCAACTTCTAAACTTTCGCGCATGAAGTATAAAGGTCATAATGAAATCTTGTCCACAACTGACTGGACGAACGCTGGTACATTTTGAACCTTCTACCTTCTAACAATTGATTCCACATTAGTTCAACAATTCTCAGTTCTGCTGAGTTAGAAAGATACATGTAAATTGTGATAGTATGTGTATACCTGTATATTAGTATCTCAGTTAAGAACAATGTCATAATACGAGTCAGATAAGACACAAGACCATAAATCACGTTACGTTGTGCATTGGAAAATGGCGACACATTATTCGGCCACTCGTTTAGGAGATTCGGTCCACCAAACTGATGAATTTAAACTCTAATATCAACCCAAAATGCAATGGACTTGCCTCTAATTATTGCTGCAATATTACTATGCCGAGTATGAACTGGTTAATGTCTAATTCCTCCTTCAAATGTACATGAATATTAAGGAACATGATTAGGATTATGTCTTGATTGGAAAATCGGTACAAGAGGTCCATTGTATTTTATTAATTTGTCTGTGCGCTATCATGCTTAATCCTGCTCCAGTTAAAGCACGCAAGGTATCAAAATGATATCATACTCAAAACCTATGCCTTGCACCTTATACTAGTAGGTTCTCAAGCAAACTTTGCTCGAGTTCTTCTCTTGTTTGCGACAATGTGTGTCACCATCGATAGACATTCTCTATACATGAGGAGTCATGACCAAAGTTTCAACCTTGTTGTGAAAACTGCCAATCATCCTTCTTGTCCTCTTGCCCTCACTCATGCAACTAGACTGACTTCTGTACGGAACTTTGAACATGCTAACCTCTGAAGACTTATACGAGTATTACGTAATAGAATTCCTAAATTATACAAGTAATAAGAAGTATAATTAGAATTCTATTAGTAATAATGAAGTATAAGTCGAAGAGGTTCCCACCCAGCATCTCATTTGATCGATACTCTTCAGTTCTGAACCCTCCCTTTACAACACTGTACAGAAGTCAAAACTGGTGGGCCCTTATACTGTATGCTGATGTTCTGCTTAATTGCTTGACTTGAGATGTCCATACGTATAAGAATGCTCCGTGCCTTTGGAACAGCAATGATTTTGCTTTATTTATTGCTTGTCTGTATGATGAGAAAGACCAGTGAGCTAATTGTCTGCATTGCACCCAATACTGCATGGTGTTGCTGGTCTGTCTATTTAAAGCCGTATTCTCTTTGAAAAGATGCTTATTGCTCACTGACACGGGTATTTATAGCCAACTGGGACTGCCTAGAATTTTTACCTACTTTGAATTTCATTATGTGACTTCACTGCCTTAAACACCTGGGAAATGCTAACCTCTTCGACTTATACTTCATTATTACTAATAGAATTCTAATTATACTTCTTATTACTTGTATAATTAGGAATTATATGCACACGATAGGCCTTTGGTGGATGCGAATACAAAGTGAAGCTGCGTAGCTCCACGTCAGCGTAGACCTTTCAACAGCTTAAAGGGTACAATACTCATAGGGGCTTACTCAGAATCAACCGAACAGTTGCAGAAGATCAGTAGTCCAAACGCGATTTGAAATATACGTGGCTCGGATGAGTGTGATTTATTGATTGCTTTCAGACTAATAAAATCAACTCGATAAATGCTAACATGCATGTAGACACGTTTAAGCCTGAAACCCCTCCTTCGTATTGCGAGATAATCTAGAGTTTCCATAAGAGAGTAATGTCTGTGAATGTTCTCAGTCATCCAGGTATAAAGTATCACATGAACTATATCGGTAAGTCCAGTTGACTAGATTTGCCGATATAGTTCATGTGATAAGAGAGCAATAAGCATAAATACAATTAAAATACCTCCCTTAAGCTGTTTCATCATTCTGCTGCCTTTTTAATTGTCAATAATCATAATGATGATAACAATAATATCAGTATCACAATATTGGCAGTTTTGTATGATTATTGAAATAGTTCATATCCATATTTATCGTAATCAATTATTATGATTTTTGTCAAAATATTACGATTGCAATAATATTGTCAAAGTTATTTCGCTATACACGAAGAGTTTGGTCGTAAAACAAGTTGATTCATTTAGCGTAAGTTTATGTATTAAACTGCACTAAAGGAAAATATGGTTTTGAACATGTCTATCACTGCCTATGATAACTTCAGTGAAATCCGGAGGTTATATGACTTGCTATATTTCAAGCGAGGTATTTACTGGAAAGGTTTTATTTTACTCTATCTGAGGATGGAATTATTCTAAAAGGTTTGAAAATGGCGTCTTGCTTATTTTGCGACCAAACTCTTTACGTAATAAATTGTTCTTGTTCTTGACATTGTAGCGAATCGAGTTTACTTGACGACGGTGAACAAAGTCTACTTATTTGAATTCTCCACCGGTGAATGGCGCAAAACTGATCTGTCTGCTTACATCGGCACACATCCGGCGAACACCCAAGGAACAACACAGGTGAATTTCCTGTTTTTCTTCAATAGCGTCCTCTACGTGCAGGCAGGGAACGGCATAGGCGTGATACACAACCTTGACCGAAACCCGATCAACCACTCCGATATCACCGTCGAATATCTAGCACTGATCGGACCACAGTCTCCTGTCGCCCTCTATGTTAAGAGCCTGTTTCCGTAGCCTGACTATACTGAGCAAGGCACATGACTACGAAACTGAACCGTAACATGAAACAAACAAACAAACAAACAAACAAACAAACAAACAAACAAACAAACAAACAAACAAAAACTTCCAACAAAACAACAAACAAACAAACTAACCACCCCCCCCCCAAAAAAAAAAAAAAAAATCGCGTTCACTCGCGAGGCCACTGAAATTCAAAAGGCTGGGGCGAGTTTCATAAGCTAACAAGCAAAACAAAAAAACAAAACAAAAAAAAACAAAAAAAAAACACACACAAAAAAACACAAACAAAAAACACAAACCAAACCAAAACAAAACAAAGCAAACAAGAAAAGGCCTTCAGCTCAACTTCCAGATACCAGTTCGGAGTTTCTTCAACTGAGAAGCCCCCCCCCCCCCCTAAAAAAAGGAAAGTGAGAAATAAAGGACAAAAGGAAAGGAAAGAAAAGAAAAGAAAAGAAAGGCCTCTTACCCGCGCAGATTAGGCTCTGAATCTATCATTTTCTAGACAACTCAAAATCATGGATTTGATGTCATGACGTGGGAAAGAATGAAGCTACAAAGTAATTGAGGAATTTAGGCACAGAATTGAACCGTTTTGTTAACATTGGATCCGTCATCTTGTGGAGCGAAATGATATCTTTCCAGAGATACGTTACTTTCATCATCGCAAGGAATAACTAAAGTAATGATGAAGAATATCCCATAATAATATCTTACTATTTTCTATAGGCGCCTATGTTTTTGCAGATTTAATCAAAAAATCTTGAATTAATACGAGTGGACTTGAGTCGTTTTGCAATCAAATTCTTCAACTACTAGTATTTCCCACGACCGGCGCCACGTTTTCAAAAGAGTGTCGGGGGAGGGGGTGAGGGGGCAGCTTATATTCTGGTGCCACTTCCTGGTTTCAAGCCAAAAGCAAAAAAAAACAAAACAAAACAAAACAAAAAACAAACAAACAAAAAATAAAATAAAACAAAAAACAAACGAACAACAACAACAACAATAAAGCATTTAAGCTCAACTTTCTGATTCCACTTCCGGGTTTCTTCAGCTGACAAGTAAAAACCTTCTCACGACCAAAACAGAATCGCTATGGTACAACTGGAGCTTAACCGAATTCTTGTGTTTTGTTTGTTTCTGTGTGTTTTTTTTTTTTTTTTTTTTTTTTTTTTTTGTGTCACAATGACTTCCCGTTTCCGGGGTCTAAAAAAGTGTGTGCGTGTGTGTGTGTGTGTGTGTGTGTGTGGGGGGATAACCCCCCCCCCCCCACCCCCCCCCCCCCCCCCCCAGCGGCCATGTTTCCTTTTACCTGATTTGCAGGTGCATGTGTTCTCTTCTCAATACTTCTCCGTCTCTTCTGAAGACACGAAATGTATAATTTCATAAAACTGTCTCAACCGTATTTTTGTCAGTATACATAGAATGATATTGTTATTATTGCCAGAATGACAATGGCCAATGGCTCACCCGCTTGCAGCATGTGGCTTATACGACTCCCAAAACCTGCATTAGAGAGGAATAAAGATATCCCTGTATATTTGTATAATTATTTTTTATTATGTTCGTTTTTTTCTCTTTATGTTTCGGTCATTTGTTGTACGGCCTATACCCATGCTCCTCATCTCAATCACGCTCGACAAGCTTGCTTTTAAATAGGTTCCTTCATATTTCTTTAGCATTCATTCTCAGATTCCAACTTTCATAGATTGACAACTATGACTTATCATGTGTGCAATATTCTATGTATGTCTCGTACTTGGATGTCATGTATCATTTAATTTTGTTACATTTAATGTACTTTTTCATTGAGAAATATAATATACAGCAGAGGAGCAGTAGAAGAATATTGCTGTAGGCAGCACTATATAGGTGAGACCATGGATCTGTAAAAGGAAGTTGATGTGCGAGGACATTAATGTTCATTGCTGGAGGTGAAAACGTAATGAATAGGGGAAAGACTTTGTTACGTAACCCAGACCGGAACCGGCCATGTTCTACAGGCTGAAGCTTTATAAGAACTACAGCGGCGGATCCAGGAATTCTGTAAAAAAAAAAAAAAAAAAAAAGTATCTGTAAAATCAGAGATATGGAGAGTTTAGAAATATATCCACATGTTACTACGCTTTGCTTACTATATATTTGTTCCTATGAAAACAATAAATGTAGATAGGTGTATTGATATATTACATGTAGTCAGTGGAAGAAAAGTTGATAAATGAAAGTGAAAATGAAATGAAAATGTATCAATAAAAATCTTCAAAGGCGTATTTTGTATGCATGTGTGTGGATTGACTTCATTGAGCATAATGTGTGAAATATATTTAAAATTCACATTCCTAAATTCAGAATCAGTACAAGTCTCCCTCTCCATATATTTTCTGTGTTATGAGTTATGATGATGTTATGATGTTATGATGTGTATTCTGGGAGTTATAAATGAATACACATGAATAAGTCCCGTGTTTTGAGCTTATGATGTGTGTTATGGGAGTTATTTTTGTTTGCAGCACCTGCAGCATCATAGTCACCATGCACCATCATGATCATCAGAAGACATCAAGATCACCATCAACCTTTCCTATATGATCCTATCACCATCAACACCATTAACATCATAACCATCATTATTGCCATCATATGACTATTATCATCGTCATACCATCATACCAACACCACCATCATTATCATCACCACCTTCACTATCACCATCATCACCATCATCATTGCTGTTACCATATCAACCATCATCATTATCAACAAAATATCATCACTACTATCATCATAGTCACCATGCACCATCATCACCATCATCATCGACATCATGATCACCATCTTGATCATGATCATCATCACCAACACCACCATTTGTGATATTAATCTTGGTGACACAAGACCTCTTCATCCTCCGAGAGGAAAAATACCAAGACAAAAAAGAAAAAGAAAAATAGAGTGTTTAACGTTTACTATAATGCTGAATATTTCTTTATTCATATATTTCTTGTCGGCTGTACAAGATAGTATACCTGGAAACACTGATGGATGACATTTACATTTCAAAAATAAAAGGCAAATATTTTTCTCTTCTCTGAGGTCTTTTGATTCTCAGGTTAATAAAACAATGACAGAGAAGCATACTCCTAACAAGTATAGATTACATGTCAACCTGGCATAAAATTATATGCATATAATTTTATATATATTTTTAATTTTTTTTATTCTTTTTTTTTCAGGTGGGAGTGCTTCATTTTGTGTAAAATTGACAGAATTTGATAAAAACACATGAACTTCAAGAAGTATATCTAATTTTCTATACCTGAAAAGCATTTCCTTGGGCATGGCCCAATCCCAGCTTCCAAACTTTCAGTATGGTCAGCAGAGCAAGCATAATAGCATCACAAACAATGAACACACTTTGCCTCAAAGACTGTCATAATAAACCATGTGTACTTCTGACATAAATGCATCAATGATAACCTTAAAAAATCATGCGTCAACACAACAAAGTATTGACTAGTTCAGGTTCAGAGCTGGTACTAGTATAGGAAATCAAACCAAAGCCTGAGACAAGCTAGCCTTTGCAAAGGCAGCTTGTTATTATTGTCAACACAGAGAGCAATGGACTCGCACACACGCCATCCAATCGCTGTGTGCGAGTGAGTCCACCGCCCGCCATATGCGAGTCCACTGCTATCCACCTTTGCAAAAGGCTGACACCTGTAGGTCTACAAAAACATTAACTATTATTTTTAGGTACAATAATGCATGAAATCCTGCCAAGCTAGTATCTCACACAGAAATACCAACTCTTACGACAAAAAACGTGCTCTTTATAGGCCTTATGTACATGTGCTGTGGAATCGTAACTTAAACATGACACTCCTAACATTCTTAGGTTGTGGTGTGTTTTGACATGTAGGGGATTCAGTGTTGCACTCAAGATTTCAATGTGACACAAAAAAAAAATGTTTTGGGCAATAAAATAGAAAAAGGCATGAATCCTCCATTTCTTCATCAAAAAGAAATGACAAACATCAGGGCAAAAATTGAAAGTTCTTTGAATTATACCATTCTGAATGAAATGATTTTTTGGTCTACAATTCACATTCATTATTTAAAAGAACTTGAGAATTTCTGGCACATTAGATTACAAGCAATAATCCTTTGCCTAGTTTTATGAGCAATGAATATTCTGAATGGTCATTGAGTAGCCTAATGCATGACCTTTCAAGTGTACTTCCATACAAAGGGTCAGTGTCTTATTTCAAAAGTGTATCCACTTTCTTGAATAGCTGTATCAATTGCAGTTTCATTCCATGCAAAGCTCTATACAGGTAACTGGTTACTGATTGTGCACATAGGCTACATTTAAAAGAGTATGTGGGACCATGAAAAACTCATCACTGGCTGTTGCCATGATGGCTAACTTCAAGTTATGCATACAATGAATACCACATAAGCACAATCCAGGTTCGAAAGTATGATCATAGTAAAAATGTTCGTTGTTGTAGGACCAGCTAGAAAAGTGGGACTTTTTACAGCATTACAGATCGATGCATACCACCATCCCCTGAAATTTACAGAAAATGTATCTACATGATATTCTTCTGCAATTAATAGAAAAAAATAAGATGGCAGGTCCTGATTACCACAGCCCAGTACATTAAACACCTCTTGGCATAACACACATGCACACACACACACATATACACATTTTAAACACATCAATACAAGAATACATTACAAAATACATGATACTCTATACATTGTACACATTACAATTAAGGAATATTAAAAAAAAAATGTGACTTTGAAATAGCAGAATGTCACTCCCACACAAAATCAGATCCATGTAATATTTCAGATGAGTGATGATTCTTCTTAAAGGTCTTTTCAATATTTCTTTATTCTATCTTCGTGAATTTCATCACATACTGCTGCAGTGCCTCTCACATATAAACTTTAATCTGTCCCTCTTGCTGTCTACATATTTCTGGCTACCTTTTTTTTTTTCCTCAAACGGTCAACTGACAGGGTATTATGTCAAGGAACCCCATCCCCCCAAGAAACTGAATTCTACAGTCACATTGTCAGATTTAAATGTAAATCATGGACATGGCTGCCACAATTATCTAAAAATCAAGCTCACAGCCTTTCCACAGGAATAATAACTTACGAGATATTTGTGCATTAAATGCATCTCAAAATATAAAAACTACTTTTGCAAATCAGGCAGACATTTATATCCTTTTAATGCTACACTAAGGGATATCCAATGGAATCAGACATTTACATTTAACATCATATCATATGTCATATCATATCATATCACATCATATCAGTATATGATCATTGAAACTGTGATATGATATAATATAATATGTCATAATACATTATTACATTGAATCATGTTAAATGGATGGTATAGTTTTGGTTGAGATGGGAGATTTAAATCTTTTTGCGAATTAATTAGAAACCACTTATATGTGATATCAAAGAGCATACAATCATATGATGAATTCAATGTTTATTTGATGAAAACCAGCTTAGAAATGGCTGAGATATCCAAAATCAATGGAAACAAAGTGGTCATAATAAAAGGTGTGTCCCATCCTTTATTTAGCTTCACTTTGTTTTTGGATATCCCGGCCATTCCAAAACCAATTTCCTTCAAATAAACTTTTTATTTCTCTTTGAATTGTATACTCTTCAACATGTCATATATGTGGTTTCTAATTAGCTCGCAAACATTTAAAACCCCAATTCCCATCTCAACCACAACCATACCATCCCTTTAAACTATTAGAAAATGGAAACTCTTGATTCGGGGCACAAACCGATCAAATCTGGCTTAATGCACACCTCTTAATACACAAGTTGGACGGAGTTGAAGTCAATGACTGGGACTGCTGAGGATTAAATAAAATCGGGTGAGACGTTCATGACCGATGTCACCTCCACATGTCAGATCTACCTCTCAGTAGTGTGGTTTCACCATGTTTGCCAAGTTCATTATCAACATGATGATGAAAAGTAGAGTCAACCTTGGCCAAGTCGTATCCAAAGGGATGGCAAAAATTCCTCCGACTTGCGTAAATTTGACTCTCATAACAGAGTTTACACATGTTTATATTCATACAGAGTAGATCTTTTTGTTCAACTTGGCAAATTTTTTGACTTCTGTGAAGTTGACTCTGGCTGCATGAGTTGGGCATGCATGTCAGGAAGTGGGATACACATAATTATAACAAAAACTGTCAGCTTCCAACCATAGAAGTACATAAAATTGATATTCTTCATCTGTGCTCATACCTCACTGACAGTTTCCTTCCAGGAATACCCAAATTGTTTGCCTCTATCAAGAAACGAACAAAAAATCCATCAAATGACATAAAACTATTGTACTTGCAAAATACTCTGTGGTAGGATAACTTCTCATATGGTACAGAACAGTGGACATATGTAGACAAGTAGCTCTCAGACTGAACTGAGAAAAAGATGCTCATTACGGACAGTATTGTGACATTCTTACCAGTATGTGACCAAATGAAAGAAAATAAATGAGAAAAATGTGTTTCAAAGATTTGAAGGTCAGATGTGATCTTGGTGGAGTGTGCTTTTTTTTTTAAAAGTAATAAAGCATTTTTAGATTTACAAAACCCGCAAATTTCCGATACAAGATGAAAGATACCTAGTGGCTCAATACAATGTCAAATCTTTAGTTTGACTGAGTTTCACCTGTTTTGAAAACACACAAGTGTCATCATGCCTGAATTATAAATTTTGTGATTCGTGCACACTTTGTTTCCTTCAAGCTAAGATAAGGTAAACATCAGAAAGGTGTTGCATTAATTCATTTTGTTATTCATTGATTGAGAATTGTGAGGCAAAAGTACCACTACCCCCTATCCCCCTCCCCCCCCCCTCCCCCCAAGGAAAAAAGCAAACAATAATACAATGTACCACATGATTGATTAATCATTACATTGTCAGATTTGGATGTTTTTCCCGTCTCTGATTATTCATGGATTCTGCTGAACATTTTTCCTCACCATAATCCATTTTCATTTGTCCACCACATGAAATTTGATGTCAAGCTATCTCCATACAGTCCTCCCCAATCTTACATTCATAAAGGGTCAAAGGTCATCAAATTTCAATACATTTAGTCAGCTCAAAATAACAATTTGACCCAGAGCAGAAAAGAAATCATTGTTAAACAATAATAAATCTGGGCAATATTAGTAGTACCTACATATTTTGTCTGTCTCTGTTATAATACAATGTATTTCCTGTGACCAATTTCTTGAAATAATTGTGGAATCATACAGGAGATGGAAACAATCTTAATACTGGAACTTAAATATTAATTTCAGGAACATCATTCTTAAGATTGCACCAAATATAACATCTGTCTTGTGTAAACACCTACACAAAGTTTGATTATCAAAGTTTTGTGAAATAATATCTAATTCACTGCAATAAAAAGAAAAAAAATGAAACATTTCAGTGATGACAAATTAGTAGGTAGTCAACAAAAGCAATCTCCCTTTTCAGTTTATGTCTATGTTACAAGTCAAAATTGCACTCACATAAGTGTCATCCCAAATTTTCCAAATGAGTATATAAAAAAAAATCACAAAATCTGACCTTCATAGACTTATTTTTCCATAACAAATGTCCCCCAAAACTAGATAACACCTTACCATGATGACACCTATTGATTATTCATGGAGAGTTCACCCGAAATTTCTTCAGAGGCACTGCTTATGTTTCGGGGAAACAAAGCTGAAAGCATGGTCCTATACAACTATTGGAATAATTGATACTGTGTTATTATGAAGCCATATAAAAGTGAGGTTGAAAATAAATGTTAAATACAGTGTAAATCAAAATGGAAACTATCCACAATGAGTTAAAAGATTAACCACACTCATTATTTTCAATAGACTGAATCATTAGAATTAACTATTCTGTAATCAGTCCAATAGTTTTGTGGTAAATATTAACAGGTCACCTTGTAGTGGCAGTACAATTCTCAAAACTTCTTGTATGGAACATCAACACATAAAATAACTCGGTCAGCAAACGTCAGCGATCGATGAAGTCGAGCCACCAGTGTGAAATTTATCTCAAGTTACCATGGCAACAGGAAATTCATCAATCAAGTCCCTTTGATGGTCAATTGGTATTCATATACCTTACCGGTCATCGGTATGCACAACATGGTAGATTCATATTACATCTGAAAGGAAATAGTTCTAAAGTGAAGTTAATTAACCCTCACAACATGGCAGTCATACAAAACAATTTAAATGCTACTGACTTTCAATATAGAACAATTCTTTTTGAAAGAAAAGTTTACTACTTTTACTCTGATGTCTATCGACTATATATTTCCAGACCTATAAACTTTCAATCAAAGAAAGATGCTCGGGAGTAAATTCTCCTGGACGGCATCAGATTCTTGATTTGCATTTATGAGATTGAGCAGGATGGGGAGAGGTAGAGAAAGGATGCATAAAAAGATTGTTTTTAACTCTTTATGTGCCATGTTCGAACGTCCCACTCAGTCGACGGCGTGCTAACTTCGCATATTCTGCTCAAACGCACTAATCCGCTTAAACTGATCGATATATCGCCTAATCCCGCGGTACAATGAAAGCTTTTCTCTCGCTTTTGTTCCATTTACCTACAGCTTACCAACTTCTGTGTGGTGATTGACTATCAAGCGGTGTTCCCAACTAAATTTTTCGTGTAAATTCTAATTTTCTCTCACGGTTTTTACGTGCAAAAGTCATGCCTTTACAGTAATGTAGCAACTGGTCATTAAAAAAAATAAATAGAAATAAATTTGTCATACAATTTATATCAAAGCAAAGCTTGGCATTCCTCTTCAACTTTGCTCACTATTGTGTCCAGCTTAACATAAATTTGTAGAAGTTATATAGACTAGAAGAAAAAAAAAATCTTTCACAAAGCATGATTATCTTCGTGTCTCGGAATAATGTGGCACACAGGGGGTTTCCACCATGGCAAATAAAGAGCTAATGGAAAGGAGAGGAAATAAGATGGAGGTAATGGCAGGAAAAGAAAGAAAAAAGAAAGAAAGAGGTAAAAAGTGAGGCAAATACTATCTTAAGAAATACACAAAAAAACATGTCTCTGAGAGTTGTTCTCTTTCCAATAAACTATTCTATATCTTTTGAAGACACAACAGTTCTCCCATGCTGCTCTTAGTCTAGTCTGTTTCGTTCACTACCACACACCGTTTCAATCCCTGATGTTGACAAATGGTCAGAAATTTGCACTTTGGCTGGACAAGGCACACAAAATGAACAAAAAAGAAAGAAAGAAAAGAACAAAGAAAAACAAAAAACAAACAAACAAAAACAACCACAAACATAAAGGAAGGATCGTTATAGATTAGTGTTCCTGACAAACAGCACAAAGAACTACACCTGAATTAAACTTCCGGCAATTGTGCTATGATAAAGCTTGAAATGTACTGAAAACAATGCTGACAAGGGCAGACATAAAGTCATGTTAGAATCTTGCCATGCATATATTATGTACATGCTGTCAAGACAAACATGGTGGGACATTGTTACTGACTGAAGTAAAAATGTCTGTACCACTGATCGTAGTGTTATGAAAAGATAAAGCAAATAAGTTCTCAAGTTCCCCCTCACAGGGAATGCCACATTTGATTTCTGACAAAAATCCAAGATGGAGAAAATTCACAATGTGGAAATCATTAACAGGCCCCAGCTATAATTTGACAACAGCGATACACACACACACACACACACACACACACACACATATTTCAAAGAAAAAAAAATATGACATTAAATGAAATCACAAACTTGTTAACTCCATCACTATGTGTGTCAGTGACAATGATTTGAGTACTTCACTCTATGGAAACACTAAAGTTTGTTACAGTGAAGGTTCATTAATCCAAATGTTTGTCAATCAGAAAAATGAAATGAGGTTTGTAAATCCCAAGTTGATTATAGTTTGCACCTTCCGACATATTTAGATCAATGAACCTTCAGAATAAACAGTATTGTTTTTCACTTTTGTAATAATGAACCTTTTTTATGCTTGGATTTACAAACCTTTGGAATAACAAACATCACCAGAAACATAGAAGTATGAAAATGACAGAAATGCCCTCTATTTTGACTTTAATGAGAATTTATCAATCACACCAAGAATTTCCCCTTGGCTGAGGGGTAATGATGTGCATAAATATTAATAAAATCAATGCTAAAAGGTTCGATCTTTGTTGTAATTTAACCTGAATGAACCCAATCTCACATGAAGATCAAAACTCTATGTAACATGTACAGTCTGGCATTATCCACCACATCCTCTGAAATCTTAATTCAACTTTATATCATAATGTGTCACATGTTCCCTACATTCATACAATGCCCTGGTAACCTCATGTAGACGGTCTGATTTTTCTATAACACCCATTTCCCATGTACCCAAGTCCAAGAATACTCCGGACCAGTCTTCAATGGGCTTAATGCACAGTGCAAAGTGCACTGGGAGGTAATTTGTAAATTTTGTGATAGATAGTAGTCTTTTGCATGACAGGTTTATATCTACTAAAGATTTCTGCATCTATTGTTGTCTTTCATAACTACTAAATGTTTATTGAAGGAAGTATTTTTGATTTTTTTCATCAGTCACAGCACACCAATGCAATTCTCGTTCTCCTCTTCAAATTGGCAACACAGTCTTTTGTTGCATTTTCTACACTGAAGAAAGATGTAATGCAACCAGATACATTCTGTAAATCTGCCTAAAGTCAGGAATAGACACAAGTGTAACAGTCTAAAATGTGTTGCCAATTCAGAGACTGCTCACAACTTCAATAATTTTGGAGGCTCTTATTGACTTTGCAGCTTAACTTGTAAAAACTGGTAGATGACCAGAACAGGGTCAAAATGACTGAGAATATTTATCACATGATGGAATACATTAAAGCAATTAGTCACAAAATTTTCAGAGACTGGAGAAATACAATGTACTAGCTATACGTGACCGTGCCTCACAAAACCAACACAAAGTCGCACCCACTGATTTTGTGTTAGGAATGAAAATAGGTGAAATGGGTGAATCCAGCCAATCTTGAGTTTTTCATATTTCCTGAAAGAGCAAGTCTTCTTCTATTATACTTAAGTTTGGGATCATATCGCAAACAGGAACTTATGTTTTCAGCAGTTTTTCTCAAACACTTTTTGGTGGAATAGTGGGATAAGGTGTTTCTCATCGAGTCCCCTTTTCATTTCTTCAAAACCCTGTCCATACTCTTCAAGTTCAACTTCAATAGCTTTGGAAAGAATGACATTGCTGCCTTGAAAGTTGGCATTAATCATCTACATAGTGTTATAATAAAGAATGCTCAATTTCAGCTTCATATAGTAATCCCTTCTTTGTTGATACGTCAGTGGTTTACATCCTGTTTTTTGGACCATTCATCCCATAAGCTAGCACAGCTTGATAAAGATTCAGTGCTTGAATAGAACTTGTACTTCAGAGCCTGTTTTCTCAGTTTACAGTTTCCACAGTGTGTGCTTTCTTTCCAATATTAGGATAAGTTAAGAGAGTCCATTTGAATTGAGTTTAACACATCGATTAATAACGTCTGCTCTTTTAGAATCTGCCCTCAACTAAAAATCCATGTCTGGTGAATTTTTGTGGGTTTTGTGATGCAGGGTCACATTATTATTATTCAGTGAGAGGCATTATTTTAAGCATGACTGGTTTTTCCCAGTGACAAACACTGAGCAGTTCATAAATACCAGGATACATGATTCCAATGATTTCAATAATTGGAAGAACTGATTTAAACTCTCATAAAAAAATAAAAATAAAAAAGAATAACTCAAAACAATCTGGCTACAGTATATTCCCGAGACTCATAAAACATAATACTCTCTATATTCCTTAAAGTATCTAGATTATTAAAATCAATGAAATTCTTGTGTCAAGTTGTTTTTATTGCAACAGACTGACAAATCTAAAATTGGTATGGAGATGAAAGTATCTATATCCACAGGATATCAACAGATATTTGATAGATACTACATGATTGATTATCGTTACCCATCTATTTATGACTTGTCCATTTTGACATGGAGGAATTCAAAGTACATTCCAGGACACTCTCTTCACCCTATAGCAACCAGTTGAGAATGAACTGATTTTTGCTATTACATACATTTCCCATAGACACCTACCCCTGTATACTCGGGACTATCATTCTAAAAAGGTTACAGAAACTGGAACTCTTGTATCCAACAAAAAGGAAAAAGGAAGTGTTTGTTAATTTACAGATCAGCGGTTGCAATCTTACCAAATTTAATTTGTAGAGGGAGACACAGTGAAGAAACTCGCACCCTAAGTGTCCCTTGGGCATTTTCCATCTGGTTTTCATTCTAGCTTACTAACACACATACATGCACTTCCCAGATAGTAAAAAAACAAAAAAAAAAAACAGATGAACAAATAAACTACCAAATACCAAACTACCCCTTTAAAAAATGCCCTTCTGCATTTCCTTACACTTTCCCTGTGTCCAATTTTATCCGCGGCTGATTGTATTTCATAACTCTTCTTTTCTTTACCTAATGGCTAATATGTACTCAAATTATTCATTTCAATTTTCTACTTCCGTTCTCCTCCCAATTTCAGTCATTCAATCTAATTCCAAGCTTTCCTTTATTATCTCTTCAATGTCCAAATCTTATAATGCACACCTTGGGTGCGTTCGAGCGCTCTAAAGCGAACCAAAGCGAACTGAACCAAAGCATACCGTACAGAACTGTGCCAGTTTTGAAGCGTTCGAGCGCTCTGTTGAGAAAGCGTACCGCACGAGTTATTTTTAGAAAAGGTCACGTTTGTTTGTAGCAAGAGTGTCATTCACCTTGCGCTTGACCTACTTACAGCTGTCCCGAACAAAGAGAATGATGTCTTTGCATTGTGACGTATGCGCATGACACGCGCATGCTTTACAACAAACTTTTGGTACGCTTTTGGTACGCTTTTGGAGCACATCGGGAAGTGGTCCACTTTTGGCTCTGTACAGTACAGTACGGTACACTTTAGGAGCGTTCGAGCGCTCTTCTGGCGCGGGTACGGTACGGTACAGTTCGCTTTAGGAGAGCGCTCGAACGCACCCCTTGATATGCCTATTGAAACCTGACTTATGAAAATTTTTTTCATTGTGCGATAGAGCACTAACTACTGCACTCTCCTGAGTTGGTTGGTTTATTAGTTTAGATCATATTTTTTTTTGTTTACGGGTGTCTTAATAAATGTAGTGCAGCCTCTTTTGTCCATTCAAATGTGCAGCCCATTCGCTTAAAAGAAAAAAAAAATCTGAATCACTTTTAAGATTGCATTCCTGAGTGTCTGATATACATTTGTTGAAGTATGTGTTTGTTCCACCCGTTGAGGACGGACTGGTTTTGTTACAACACGCATTTTCCATAGACTCCTGCCTGAGTATACTTGGGATTTGTTCTTAACAGGTTAAAACTTGTGTGCCACTGTTTTTATAATTCAACTGCATTGCATTCATAAAATTGCAACACTGTGATCAAACTCTTCACCCGTCATTGCATTCTCTGTGTCATAAACTTGCCACTTATCTCTATCAAACATGTCCTCATACAGAGTGCAGATATATACTTGCATAAAAGAGAATAACCTGCAGATGTTGTATCTATCATCTGTTTTTAATATTCAATGCATCGCATCTGGAAGATGCTAGAATTATATTAATCTAAGATTTCAAAATGGCCTGAGAAGCCTATTGTGCACATACTAAAAAGCGTTTTTCATGTCATTTTTCATTTGATAAAAATGCTCATGAGCACAATGTGCAGGACTCGATAATTACGAAGTCTTTCCCTTCATGAAAAACAACCAATACCCGCTCATTTTTTGAAGGAAAGTCTTGAAAAACACAAATTCCTGAAAATGAATGAAATAACTTGTATCCTTTAAGATGGATACATGAAAAACATTAACAATTCATGTACAACACAACTTGAATATCCTGATATGTTGCTCCAGAAATTATGTGTTATAACAGTGAGGCATTCCTGAGTGTTAGACACACCCCTTTAAGGGCTATTGTGAAACCTCATAATAACGAGGTGGGATATAGGGGGCTACCTGACATAATGGGGTAATTTAATAGTCCGTGCCATTCCTTTTTATGTATTCTTTTGTTTTAATCCCTGATACAAAATATAACAAGATACCCAATGTAAAGAAGACATTTCAGAGGTCCTATGCAGCTCATTATTACAAGGCTCTCCTGTACTTCTATTTCTACAATCTGTGATTGATGATATTTTGTGTGTGTGCGTGGGGGGGGGGGGGGGGAGGGGAGGGGATTAGACATCAATGACTTCTCCTTCCCTGTCTTGTAATATGAATATAGAACATGGCAAGTAATGATCACTATTGGAAGAACAGGTGACTTCCATTACAACACAGTTCTTGGAACCAGCCGTTTTCTTTTGTTATATTAAAATTTTGCTACAGCCAAACCCCAAAGTATATAAAGATACTATGACAATTTTGAGACCTGAATTTTTAATTTGTTGTAAATGAAATTTCATTAAAACTGTGTTCATTTTAAGGGGAGTGAAGATTGATGTTCTTTTAAACCAGATGCATGCGAAATGTGGTGACTTTTTACACAGCCTTATTGTGTAAACACACAATGTACCAAGTTCCCCAATGCACCAGCTAATACGTACAATTGTACGTACATGATTATGCCTAAAAAACTAGTACTGTGTATGTATTGACAAGATTAATAGGCAGTGCAAACTAAGGGCCAATCTTACATATATGGTGAAATACCATGGTATTTTGCATAGTACCTTGTAATGTGAATACAAACATCTTGCAAAATACCATGGTACTTATGGTGGTATTTCAAACTTCTCACAAATTACACATGCCACATAATCATGAGTGTGATCAACTCATCGCATTAGCATCCTACTCTTGTATAGGAAGTCAGATATTCTATGGGAAAGGTTATGACTCCCTCACACATGGGAACACCATTCTAATAATGTCCTATCCATGGGACACTGTATATGACTCTTACTAGAGGGGACAACATGATTACACATGACATTGCTTAGCTAGACTCAATGGGAACCTAATTCTAGCCATCTGATTACAAGGCTGATGCACTGCTGATTTAACTGTAAAATGTTCAGAGCAAATGATATCAAAATGCAAAATTGGGTGTTGCTTAATTTAAACAATTCTGTCCTGAGAATTAAAAATGACCACCTTGTGAATTGCAGTCTTATCCCCCCCCCCCCCTACATCATTACGTACAATCAAAGTACAGCATACTCACTGATTTTAGTCCAAAAATGATATGAGGTGATTTTGGTGATTTCTGTATTCTCTGGCTCAATTTAATATCTACAATGTAAATATACCACAGTGTACATCAGGATTACCAAATAGTTTGCAAGTTTGCACACATGCCACAATCAGGTCATGTGATCACATTGTATCGACAGAAGGGCCTTCCCAACCATGCAATCATGGCACGTCAGGAACAGAAAGTCACATGTGGTTGAGGTGAGAAGGTGAGACGTGGCTGAAAAGATGAGGTATTGTCACATGACAGAGTCTGGAAAGAAACTAACACTTTAAAAATACTCCCCAATGAAATGCATACCCAAAGCTCCACAACACTGTACAAAGAAATGAGGAAGAAAAGCTTGCCAAAACATGAAAATCTCCTATACAGCACAATCAAAAACATGTGTTTACAAAAAAAAGAAAGAAATATAAGGTTGAATGTACCCATTTTTTTCCTAAAAAAGAGAGAAATAAATCATGCATATCCTCATGAAATAGAAACAGGTAACAGAGCAGACCCAAATTAGCTCAGTGCACCATGCACAACGTATAATTGCAGTGTAGTTTATACTCAAATACAATACTTTCTTCAGACCTCTATGGAGAGTTTTCTAAAAAAGTTTTGAAAGTAGGATTGCTCAAAGTCCAGAAATTTGAGTTGGACCTTGAGTTGTAATTTGTTTTACAAGGCTGTTAACAAAGAAAGCTGTGAATGTTTGTATTAAAAGCAAGCAACCATATGGCCTACAGCTTCATGTCCTTTCAAAAGAACTCAGCAGCAGGGAAAAAGTACCTTACCAAAGGGGCAAAAGCTGCCCGGGGATTTGAACCAGGATCCTCGTGATTGAGAGTCTATCATCCTAACCACAGAGCAACAACAGCTTCTCTATTGTCTGCCGCATGAACTTCTGTCTTGTTTCATGTTTTGGCAAAGTTGTTGTGATGATGATCAAACTGCATTGATTAGAAAGTGGAATGAGCTAGCTGGCTATTTTTCTAGGACAAATGCTCATCCATGAAAGGCCACATATGGGTCATATATATTCAAATGCCTTTTGATGAATGGTTAAGTTCATATTTTTACTACCAACACAACACCGTATGTTCGATGATTCAAAGACAACTAACAGAACAACACGAGTGGCCAATTTGCAATTCTGGGGTGACTCACGAAGAAATTGTGATGTTTGAGTAATCTTGAAGAAAATCATAAAAACTTTGATATTTAACAAATCATTTTATAACATGTAGATTCTCTGCTATTCATAAAGTGCAATCTAAGCTGAATAAACCACACAAATGGAAAAATAACAATTTTGTCAGCAAAAAACATCTTTTCATTCATCACCTGTTATAAAACTGCAGATGGCATCACCATAGACATATCCTTATTGCACACAACCAAGTTCAGTCGCTACACAGTCTAGAAATGTGTACCTCGGTACTTCCAGTTCTCACAATATCCATTTGAGGGGAAGCTAATTTCGCTAGAACATACATTTCCAATAAACACGGGCACGAGAATGCTTGGGACTAGTCTTTAAGAGGTTTAACACTCTCTGCGCTGGGGTCTTTGGACAGTGTGTTTGATGCCATGGGTTTACAGTGACAATAAGCACTCAAAACTCACAAAGGATTAATTTGTGTTCACAGTACCTTTAAAAACTTCTAGCAGGTGATAGAAATATTTCTTGTAATGTTCTCCTGTATATATGTAGTGGGTTCATTGGTACACAAACACCAGATAAAAGTGGTTGATATAAAGGCACCCTTTGACAATTTGTCCAATTTGATCTGAACAACTAAAAAAAAAAAAAAGGTTGGAAATAAAATGCTGAATGCTTTCAAAAGCGTGAAAATAAGTAAGCGATTGGATTCACCGCATTTCCCACTGTGAGTATCGCTAAAATGAGTTGTTCAATAAATGGGTATTTACATGGTGATGTTTGGTCCAATATGTCTTGGAACTAGTAGAATTGAATATCACCATATTCTTGGTGAGTAGATAACAAAGGAGTTTATTTTTTAAGTGTTTGAGAGAGCGCCCTCACACAGAGAATCAATTACATCAAACAATCTAAGTTTGAAAACAATTACAAATGTCCAGAAGTTGACCTTAGGTGCCAAAATTTGATTGTGCGCAAAAGCATAGGTTTCTACATGTAGACGGCAGTTAAGTCTTGGACGGCATTATGGTCAAATTATGGGCAGATTGCTTTACTTTGAGAAATCAAGAAGAGGTTTTCACTCCCATGAGAATAAAACATAAGTTGAAGTGGTTGTGGCAATGCCCCCCCCCCCCCAAAAAAAAAAAAACAAAACAAAAACAAAAACAAAAAACAATCAAACAAAAACAAAACAAAATACAAAAACAACAACCAAAACAGGCACATTACATTAAAATAATTTTGTAGTGATTGAAAGAAATCAACAAACAACAAACTGCAACCTGAAGAAACATCCAGAAGAACAAAGCAAGACAATCAACCAAACAACCAAGAGAATAGAGACAAAGATACAAATGAAATCATGCACCCTGAATAATGTCGACAATAAATCAGACTGACAAACAAATATAATGTAGTACAAACTTCATAGTGCTGTATTCTTTTTGAATGGACAGATGATACGCACAGGAGTACAAACAGATAAACACAGTAAGTCCTCCAAAATATTTCCAGATATTCATTAAAAAATTATACTTCTGTCCAAAAATCATTCAATACTGAAAAAAGAGCCCTAGAAGTATGAAATGTACCTTCTTGTATTGGTGAGATACACTTTATGACCCAGACTCCCCTGATGCATAAAATATACAGAACATGTCCGTCACTCTATCTGTTTTGCATGAATAAAAACACATACGGTGGTAAATACAAATGATGCAAGACAGTAAAAAGTCCTAAATATTTCTGGCAAGGGTTTTGCTGGTTGCATTTAAGAAGTTCTCATGACAAATATGAGTACATCATGAGTACAGAGGTATATAGTTTGTGTAACTCACTTGGACATACATGGAGCATAGGTAAGGCAATGTATTTCTTTTTTTTTTACACTGAAATGGTAGTTCTGTTTTTATGTTCATACAAGGAATTACATACACATCACAATTTCATATCACAGCTTTATCCGTGGAGGCTGTAATTTTTCTTATACAATCTGTACACATACATCAATATTTCCATTCATGATCAGAATACACCATTAAGCCTTATTTCTTTAAACAATCGCAACTGAGTTGAGCAATTACATACACATAATTAGGATAAACAATTGCGAAATGAAAAAATATATAGAGAAATGAACACCGTCACTGACAAAAATAGAGTTGAAAACTATTTATAGGATATATTTCAATGTACATGGGGAAGTGGGGTGGGGCGCTGAGGCAATGTCACCGTGGCTGTACCGGTAGACTGTTGGCCGAGGCGCAGCTGAGGGGGTCTGCTTTTTCCTCCTTTGGGGTGGCGTGGGAGAGGTTGGTAGGAACGCCGCAGACTGACTTCGGGGGCTGGAATATGCCATTACCTTTCGTCAGCTTGGTGAGTGGTAGCTGATCCCAGATGTCCCTCGGCCGTTTGCCACTGTGGCCCAGTCCACAAGGGAAGATCACATGACAAGTGATAAGTATGGTAACCATGGCAACAAAATCAACTTAATCAATGCTCCTCCTTCACAAGTATAAGATATCATAGCAATATATCATCCCTGGGGTGACAAGAGCTCTTATCTCAAAATCATGAATTTTCAAGAGGGTGATTTTTTTTTTTTCTTTGTCTTCTTGCAACATTTTTGTAAAATAACATCGATGTGACATCGAATAATGTATGAACATGTTTTTGGAATATAGTCGGAACTTACTTGTTGTTTCATTTCATTTGTTTCTATATCCACATAATACAAAATAATTGCAAAGTAGCACAATAAATTTGTACACACAGGTGGAGAGGTTATGTTTTAACCCTAAAAGGCCCTGGACGTTTCGCGCTATAATTCTGTAACGCGAGAAGGCCTCGTTGCAAGGCTTCTTGACTTTCTTCGTTCAAGTCTCGTGCAACTTTTGAGACCAACTTTGCAACGTCCACACATACTTTTTTGAAGCCACGCCAATTTTTGTAACAGCATGTGGCCCAAAAACGGCCACAATTTTGTGATTTTATGTACATTTCCTATGGAAAACAGTGCTCTGTTGTGAAAGTCATAAAAACCTGATTATTTTTACAATTAATCACTTTCATTGATTAATTTTATGTCAGTTGTGGTAGAAAAGTGGTCAGTGACAATTTCCAATAAAAAAACAAATGAAAAACAAAAGTTGAAAAAAAATGAAATGCATAAGAAATTCTGAAAACAATAAAATACATAAGAATTGAAATGAGTTTTGGAAGTTTTTGTGATGTATGATTGTTGAATATGCTAAAACAGATTTACAGACCAAAAAGTAGACTCTCAATGCTTTTAATTAGGCTAAAATATGATCTTGAGCTTAATTTGCACAATTAATTAATTACAATTAGAAATTGATTGTTTCAAAAAATTTTATGATGCAATCTTGTAGATTATGACGTGGGTGTCACGCACGCCCAATTTTGTCGCGATCGCACAACCGATGGCTGAGATTTCGGGGGGGGGGGGGGGGGAGGGGAATCCCCCTCCAGTTTTAGCATAGCTAAAAAAGCCCGGCCTGATTAGGGTTAAAACTCAAATCAGTAATTTCTATATAAAAAATCAATTTGTAGGCTCGGCATGCTCGTGTTGCAGTCATTTTGTTCTCACAGTTGGGTCGGGTTGTGGTGCATGGGCCATGGTAAATGTCTCTGTAGCTCGGAGTTACTCATTGTCCTTGTTGATCTCCTCCTTCCTTTCCTCCATGATGGAAGGAGCTGCTGCCTGTTCAACAGCTCCCTCCAGCATGGAGGAAAGGGGATTTAATAAAAATGGTTAACATACTCATCATCATCATCATCATAATCACTATCATAGTGTCAACTATCTTTACCACTACCATTACCATCAAATAACATACATGTGAAAACAAAACAAAATAAAAACAAAACACTAAGCCTACAACCCTACGAGAAAGTTGTTGCCTTTGCAAAGAAATTTGGTTGAATTTTAGGGTTTTCTCTGGTCATGGGAGTAATCACAGCACATGATCAGGTTCTAAAACAGAGAGACTGAAAGACAAAAGAAAGAACAAAACAAAACACCTGAACACAAAAAAGAAAAAGAAAAAAAAAACAAGAAAAAAAAACTAGAAATGTCGCTACAGCGACTGGTTATACCCCCGCCAAACAACATTTCATAAGCTTTGGTCAAAAAACTGAGGAAGTAGTTAAATCCGCAAGATCTTTCCTTGATCTTCTGCCATTAATATGCCGTTACCATGGCAACGTACTTTCGGGTACTGTCGAAAAATGTGTCTTGCACATCTACAACCAAAGGCACACATCTGTACCAAGTTTCATGGAAATTGGGCAAAAACTGAGGAAGTAGTTTGCAACACAAAATTTTCCATCATTTTGGCTCATAATATGTGAGCTGTTACCATGGCAACATACTTTTTGTCACTGTCAAGAAATGTGTCATGCTGACCTATATCCTAAGACAAACATTCAATATGAATTCCATGAGAATTGGAAGAACACTGGTGAAGCAGTTTTGCCATGAAGCATTTTGCCCTATATTTTACCAATAACATGCCGTTACCATGGCAACGCACTTTTTGCCACTGCGGAAATATGTGTCTTGCACATTAACATATTCAGATGAACATCTGTACCTAATTTCATAAAAATTGATCAAAAACTGTGGGAGGAGTTCGCGACGCAAGATTTGTACCCATTTTTGCCATAATATGCCGTTACCATGGCAACGTACTTTTGGGTACTGTCAAAAAATATGTCTTGCACATCTCAAACCCAAGGCACACATCTGTGCCAAGTTTTATGGGAATCGGTTGAAAACTGAGGAAGTAGTTCGCGACGCAAGATTTGCAACGGACCGACCGCCCGACCGCCCGCCCGACGGCCCGACCGTCCGCTGATTCCTATATACCCCCTTCAAACTTCGTTTGGCGGGGGTATAAAAAACCCACACACACACACACAAACAAAAAATCCAGAGCGTCTTACCCATTGGCGTTTGACTGGTTGAACACACCCGTGCAGGCACTGTAAATGTCTACCTTGGGCGTTTCCATGACATTGTCATTGAGTTCCTGGAGGAGGGGAGGTACAGGGACGGTGGGGTGCTCCATAAAGAACCTCAGGAGGGATTCCATCTGGAGGACGGAGACCGAGCGGAGCAACTGCATCTTCATCACCAGCTGAGGATGGGATGGGGAAAAGGGGGAGGAGGAATCGGTTACGTAACTTTAGGGTTTTTTTTAATCTCAATGATACTATGATGCTCTTCTACTTCTTAATTATAATCTCCTTCCTTTTCTACACTTTCTCTTCCTTCTTTATTATAATATTCTTTATTTTCATTTTGACCATAATGATGAGATAATTATTTGGCAAAAATAATGACCTGATAAAAATCAAAATAATGATAATAATAAAAAATAGCAGTTTTCTGTATAAATTCTATTTAAAATTCTTCAAACACTTTTAACACATAGGTCAAAACACTTTGTCATTACAGCTTATCATTACTCTGCCCAGTGAAATCAAACCCACATGCCCAGAGCACACCTCTATCCCCTGGTGCACACACCACAGAGCAGCACTTTGGAGGGAGTTATATTTTCTTTTTACTGTCTCATCTAACTGACTTAACCCATTGAGGACAAGTCCGGAGTACACTAGGACAGGTGTCTATGGGAAATGTGTGTTGTATCAAAATCAGCCCATCCTCAATGGGTTAAAGGTCCTGTTTACCTTTGGGAACAGTGATTTACAAAATTTTCAAGATATGACATTTAATGCATATGTGTAGGTATGTTGTACCACAAAACATCCCATCACATAATTTTTTTTTTTTTGGTCGTTTTTTTTTTGATAAATCCTAAAATATAAGGAGATATTTTTTAAGGAGATGTTTTTCTCAATAACCCGTATTAGGTAAACTCAAGATGGTTTAGTCTGGAAACATTTTTATTGTAACTACTGTTCACATTTTAAAAATGTTAACAATATTGAACATTGATTTTACCAATTCACAATTTTTCAATGGTTATTCCTATCCCTAACTCACATTTTAGACCTATCTTAAAGATAATAAAAAGTTTTGGTACCTCAAAAGTGTCCTTGAATTTCCTTGTCTTAGTTTGTGTTTCAGGTTAAAGTACCTTTCATATAACTAACACTGTGAGACTTACTCGCCCCAAAGTGCTCTCATGTCTTAGTAATTATGCAAGTAACTGCGATCAGCAGCCCCATACGCATAGCGACCAGCAGTCCCATACGCATAGCGTAATCGGGCTTCGCATTGAAGCATTCAGGATCATGACAGATTTAGTATCGCAGGGTAAATGTCAACTTAAAATCCCATAAATTCTTCAATTTGAAGACTTACCAATTAACTTGAAATATTGAAAACAGGCTTCGGGCAATGTTTGGTTCTGCCTATAGTCCCTTTCTGTTCGAATTGATGACTGAATGTGACTCGGTCGACAGGACCTTAGGAGAGCTACATACAGTACACTGAATACTACAGCCAGTGCATGCGAACACATCACATGCACACAAATTTCAAATCCATGAACGGATAAGATGTTTGCGTGCGCATGCGCTGGCCATGGTATCCAGTGTATGTATGTGTAGCTCTCCCAAGGTCCTCTCGACCGAGTCACATTCAGTCATCAATTCGAACAGAAAGGGACTATTGGCAGAACCAAACGTTGTTCGAAGCCTGTTTTCAATACTTCAACTTAATTGGTAAGTCTTCAAATCGAATAAATTTTTGGATTTTAAGTTGACATTTACCCGCGATACTAATTCTGTCATGATCCTGAATGCTACAATGCGAAGCCCCATTACGCTATGCGTACGGGGCTGCTGGTCGCGGTTAGCTATGCGTACAATGGGCTGCACGCTGCTGGTCGCAGTCAGTGGTTTCGTACAATATTTATCAACGCTGTACAGCGTCGGCTCTGGTACGAAACCATTATTGCATGATTACTATTTACAGACATGAGAGCACTTTGGGGCGAGTAATTCTCACAGACAATGTACTTTAACCTGAAACACAAACCAAGACAAGGAAATTCAGGGAAGCTTTTGAGGTACCAAAACTTTTTATTATCTTTAAAGCACTATTATAATGCTGGGTTTTTGCTTCATCTGCAAATGGCACAGTATGTCTTTAACCTTCATGGAAAAAACCCACAAACAAACAATTACAACAAAATTAAGAAAGTGTTGGTGTTCAGTAAATCAATTCTGGAAAGTCCTTGATAGATATCAAAGACCTCTCTTTTTTGTTCTTTTTTTGATAATCATAACACAATTTGGATGAAACTGAATTAATATTCTCATGTGAGTGTCTGATATTCAAGCATTACTTTTCTCATTAAGATATCTATGGCATTATTCTTAATATGTGAGTTCTTATCCCTCTTGAATCTCACAAGAAAAACGGACCTTAAAGAAGCGTTTGCTGTCTTGCGGATCCTTCCTGGCCAGTTCTCGACGCAGACATTCGAGGAAGAGCTCCGACTGTTTCCCGAGCTCTTCTCGCTGATGAAGCCCAGCACGATCTGGAGTACGACCACGAACAGAAACATAGAACGTTTCATTTCTTTAATCCTTACACTGCTTTGTTCACCAACTGAAATGTTCGATCCCTGGCAAGCCCTATTTTCTGATCAGTACAAAATGTCATGCCACTAATCCGTTCATGAACAGGGATAAAGTAAATCCCCCTATTCAATATCACACAACTATGACATTCATAAAGTGTTTTGTATTACTCCCACCATGGCTAAGTTCGGGGGGGGGGGGGGGGGGGGAGGCTTTAACAAATCTTGATCAAATATTTTGTCATAGCAGAGTTAAAAGGGATTGCATAGTTTTGGCTGAGACAGAACTTCAGGTTTGTAACTTTTTTTTTTTGTGAGATAATGAGAAACCTCTCATGAAATGTGAAAGAACATGTAATTCTAAGAGTAATTCAACATTTATTTGATGAAAATTGGTTTCGAAATGGCTGATATATCTATAACAGAGCAATTGCACCAAAAAGTGGGACCTACCTTTAATTATGATCACTTTGTTTTGTTTTGTTTCTGGATGTCTAGGTCATTCCAAAACTGATTTTCACCAAATAAACTTTCAATTCCTCTTAGAATGGCAATGCCCTGCACAATTTGATAAGTGGTTTCTTGGTTTCTCATGAAGAGTAAAAAGCCCAATCCTCATCTTCACCAATGCTACACAATGTACCATCCCTTTAAGTGAAAGGTCAAATAATGGGGCAGTTTCTTATTCCAGAACAACCCACATTAATCACTTGGTGTCAGGAATCTTTGAGATGTAACAAACAGGAAGTCATATAAGGTTATTAACACTATCACCAGGGAAAATGGCTTGTAAACATTTCTTTGCCACACTTCATCTATACATACTCATGGCCTGGTTTCATATCACACATCAGTCTTTTGGCAATTATCTTTATCACTCAGTGTGACCATGGCACATGACTGAATTTCAAGATATTTATGACAGAAGGACACTAATTCTCACTCACACACACACACACAGACATAGACACAAACAGCTATAGTCACTGCAGCGATACTCACACTGGGAAAAACTTGCCCTGGACCTACCCGAGTTCATAATGGTTGAGGCCATGAAGAGGGCGGTCTCCATATCGGTAAGGTTGAGCTGGGCTATGGCCGTCGTGAACTCGAGTACGTGCCTCCAGAGGTTCTCCTCAGCCATGTCGGCGATGAGGCCAGCGTCGAAGAGCACCTGCTCACCGAGGATGATGCTGCCGTCGACGGCGGATGCCAGCGGGTTGACTTGGATGAGCCACACCTCGAAATATGTCTGCTTCAGAAGCTGCATCTGGTCACACTGGATCAGAATGGGGTTAATTGGATAAGAAAAAGAAAAATGATACAAAGAGAG
The DNA here is from genome assembly GCA_033980235.1 of Diadema setosum. Lineage (NCBI taxonomy): Eukaryota > Metazoa > Echinodermata > Echinoidea > Diadematoida > Diadematidae > Diadema > Diadema setosum. The sequence continues at coordinate 4,148,403 of CM067071.1, read as the reverse complement.
AAAGTGCAGAATTAGTGACAAATATGAACAGACAATTGAAGAGAGAAGGAAGAGAGAGAGAGAGATAAGAGAAGGGAACAACGAGACAGAAAGATATATATAGGGAGATAAAGACAAGAAAGATTGTTGAAAAGGGTTATGAAATAGATATATGCAAACAAAGAGAGAAAGGGAAAATAGTATTCATCAGAAGAGGAAGACAAAAGGAGAGATGGTGAGAGAAAGGGGAAAATAGTCGTAGAGATAATGAAAAACAAACTAAAATATATTTATTCATACATTTGAAAGTGAGAGAAAAAAACAGAGGAGGGAATTAAGAGAGAGGAGGAGAGAATGTCTTTCAGAAAGACAGGGATGAGGGAGAGAAAAGATTATAGAAAATAAAAATAGAAGACGAGAGACAAAGTAAGAAGATAAGGAAAGATATAAAAAAGGAAGGTAGAATGAGGGAGAGGAGAGATAAAGACAGATGTAAAGATAGAGAAAAACAGATTGTGATATATAGATAGATAGATAGAGATATAGAGAGAAATAAAGAGAAAGGAGAAGAGATAGATAAAGACAGGAAAGTGGAAGAGAGTGGGCAGTGATAGGGGAGAATGAGAGAGATTGAGGGAGAGATATTTATAATATGGAGATGCAAAAAAAATGTGTCTGGGCAGAAAGATACATCATTTCATCCAGAAGCACTGACATCATATAGATTTTAAAATTCGAATAACAAGATGAATGATACATACATACTTTATTCCCAGGATATCCTATCTTGCACAAAGAGGCCCCTTCTAATACTAAAACCTTCATGTATAATTATATCTTTCACCCTTTGAAGACTAGTTCCGAGTCTGGCAGGTGTCTAAGATAAGGGAAACGTGCTCTAAGGCCAAATCAGCTCGCCCTCAACGGGTTAAAAGTGAATCATTCTGGTGGTGTTCCAAAATTAAAAACATTTGTCTAGTAGTAACTTTAAACCAAAAAGCTGGAAATTGACTTCCTTCACTGCTTGGAGGAAAATTGCTCTTGGGAAATTTACATAACTTACAGAAATAGATCCAAAGCAAATATGATTCAATCTGTACTATCACGAAAACATGAGCGAATGAATGCAACTAAGTTCATGTCAAAAAATCCTTAATCTCTCAAATTGATAACATTTCAATGCTCTTGGTGTCCTTTAAAGGGATCATACAGTTTTGGTTGAGACTTAATTTCAGGTTTCTAACATTCTTTGGTGAGATAATGAGAAACCTCTTATGAAATATGAAAGAGCATGTAATTCTATGAGGAATTCAATGATCATTCGATGAAAATTGGTTTTGAAATGGCTGAGATTTCCAAAAAAGAGCGTTATCATGATCGCTTTGTTTTACTTTGTTTTTAAATGTTTCAGTCATTCCAAACCCGATTTTCATCAAATAAACTTTGAATTCCTCTTAAAATGGTATGCTCTGTACTATATCATAAGTGTTTCCTTGGTATCTATCTCGCAAAAAGTTAAAAGCCCAATTCTCATCTCCACCAATTACTGTACCATCCCTTTAAGGTTAATGTTAGTGTTATTCAATGAAAGTTTCATGCTATAAATCAAATGAGAGTACAGTCATGTTCCTATCTGATTCTGTCTCTTCTTTTCCTTCTGTCCGTCTGTCAGTCATTTCATTTCACTTTATTTCCAAATTTATCAATCTGTCTCTCTCTTCAGCTATCAATTTGTCTTTTGTCTGTCTTCTATTTATCTGTCTGTCTGTCTACCTATATGTATTTGTCTATGTCTTAGCTGTTTACCCATATATCTCCATCTTTCTCTATTTATCTGTAAATCTGTTTACCTATTTATCCACCTACCCATCGACATATATCTTTATATCTATCTTTCTATTTATTTATGTCTTCATTACCTATCTATCTATCTACCTACCTACCTACCTTTCTATGTATCTTTATATCTTTCTATCTCATTTATGTCTTTATTACCTATCTATCTATCTATCTATCTATCTATCTATCTATCTATCTATCTATCTACCTACCTATCTATCTATCTATTTCTATCTATCTATCTATCTATCTATCTATCTATCTATCTATCTATCTATCTATCTATCTACCTACCTATCTATCTATCTATCTATCTCTATCTATCTATCTACCTATCTATCTACCTACGTACCTACATACCTATCTACATGTCTCTATATATCAATCTTTCAATGTAAGTATGTATATGTATGTATGTATGTATGTATTTTTTTCTCATCACCTAGTGATGGAGTGTGTGGTTCTATCTATCTATCTATCTATCTATCTATCTCTATCTATCTATCTACCTATCTATCTACCTATCTATCTACCTACGTACCTACCTACCTATCTACATGTCTCTATACATATCAATCTTTCAATTAAGTATGTATATGTATGTATGTATGTATTTTTTTCCCATCACCTAGTGATGGAGCGTGTGGTTTAGTACTTGTCTTGAGTGAGAGGGAGTGAAGGTATGGGTTGGTAGGTCTGGCGAGATGATGTAGTATTTTAATGTTGAAAATTACTCTAACAGACATACACTGTATATATGTTCTCTGTCAGACGTCTTTGCTATTTTCATCTTTATACCATTTTCAAGGGAAGCATGGCGCCACTAAATTAAAAACAAAACAGAACTAGAAATATCTGTTGCCACAAAACAGGAATGTATCCTCTGGTTCACTGAACCTTCAGCTGTTGAAGACAAGTCCCGAGTGTACTCAGGCAGGTCTGTGGGAAATGGGTGTTGAAGCAAAATCAGTCTGTCCTCAACTACATGTAGTTTAGGGTTTATAAGGGTATATCAAGAATGATCTGCATAATGAAGAAAAAAAGTCAAAAAGTGTGCCAGTAGAGTGTATACACATAGATAAACTATAAAGTATGACCTTTGACCCTATGGAACACACACAACTGCATTAACAAAGACACCAGTAATCTCTCACCATCGTACACCGGAGTAAAAATGTCAATAAAATCAGTCATGAAACTGCAACTGTATAATGGGGACAAGTATGGGACAAAGGTGCTACCACCAAAAGTTACAGGCAGTTAAACCATTAAACCATTCCCACAAGAAGTGGTTTAACTGATACATGTTGGTATAAAATTTGAGTAAAGTCCGTCAAGAAACATGGACAATATAGGGGGCATCAATCTGGCAGCAGTCTGACACTGGCACCTTCTTAATCCGAAGTACCCTCCAGTATATGTACCAGGAGATGCAGTGAAGAGAAATAGAATTCATTTGTATTCACTTACTGCTGTATATTCATATAAAAGCTTTGATTGGAATTAGATTGTCTCTTAAGTTGTTGATCCCTAGCTTGTTAAAGGGATGGTATAGTATTGGCAGGTGGAGATGAAAATTGGGCTTTAACTTTTTTTGTGAGATACCAAGAAAACACTTATGAAATAGTACAGAGCATAACGTTTTATGAGGAATTCAAAGTTTATTTGATAACAATCGGGTTTGGAATAGCTGAAACATCAAAAAACAAAGTAAAACAAAATGATCGTAATAAAAGGTGGGCCCCACACTTTATTAGGATCGCCCTGTTTTGGATATCTCGGTCATTTCAAGACCAATTTTCATATTCCATTCGTTTTTTGTAATTCTTATGACTACTACTTATTTGCCATTTGTTGCGGTAAGTTATTAGAATATACATCCAATTTTGTTTGTCAAAAAAAAAAAAAACCTGACAAAAATGTTGTTGTATAATAAATATCATTGTAACTCAGTTTAACATGTTTGTTTCTTTGCTTTTGTGAACTAAAAGTGGAAATCAAACCAACTCAAATCATTTTTCTAACCTGAGGTAGTTTCATGAATCCGGGGAGGCATTTTGCAAATTCCACGATTCTCCGGACACACGGTGATATGGCCTCTAGAAACGCCTTCCATGCGTACACCTTGGGATCTCTTCGCTGCTCCTCCGTCAAGTCTGATGTGTAGGAGGCAGGGATGATTGGCTTACCACCACTCTTAAGCCTCTCCTGGGAGCAGCGAAAAGAGAATCATGCCATTTAAAGAAAGAGCTCATTAAAATAACTGTCCCCATGGAGGAGCTCATAAAAGAAGAGAATACGAAAAAAACAGTTTTCACATGGGAGCTCATATAAAAAATTGTGAAATAGTCTCCACACGTAAGGACATCTAATAAACATGAACATCTAATACAAGCATTATAATACCTGTCCACATCAACACACTTTAATCATCTGTTGAAGACGAGTCCCAAGTATACTCAGGCAGGTGTTTATGGGAAATGCGTGTTGTAGCAAAACCAGTCCATACTCAATGGGTTGATAAACACACACACCCCCCCCCCCACACACACACACACAAAACACACACATGGTGAATTAGTAAAAAACAAAACATTTGAATCCCAGCCAAAATGCAAGAATCAATTTACACTGTACACTCACAAAAGTTTGATTCTAAATCAAATTTTAGGGGTAGATAGAGAAAAAGAAAACAACAACATCAGAATGATGGGATGATTGTTGTGCAATCATTTACCAACAGCTGTTGCAGTCCATTTCCAACCCGACACTGGGGTTTCATCATGATGTGGCTAAAAGTGCTGGTAAAATGGAAATGTGCCATGGTTGCCATCAAAATGGAAAAAAAAAAAGGAAAAAAAAAAAAGCCACACGCACACACTGTACCCCACTGAAGACTAGTCCTGATTATACTTTGACAAGTGCCTATGGGAAATGTGTGTTGCAGCAAAATAAGCCCATCCTCAATGGGTTATAAAGAGAGCTTGGAGTCGGGAAAAAAAAAATAGAAATACAACTTCAAAAGAGACTGAGAGGTTTGAAAAAGGAGACATACAGTGTAGGTAGCATTTGGTTTCCATATAAAGTAAAACTACACATACTTTAGACAATTGACATTTCACAGCTGATAACTTTCAAATCTATTGGTATTTGTACAAGTCTTTGAAAAGACAAATCCATATCAAAATCACCGTGTCTTAATTTTGCTTTCCATTAGGTCTGAGTATATTAACCTGTTGAGGATGGGCTGATTTTGCTACAACATTTCCCATAGACACCTACCCGAGTATACTGGGGACTCATACTCAACGGGTTAAGACAGAACTTTATGAACCTTTGAAGTTTCAAGTTTCTTATGAATATTAGTGAAATGGATTTTTTTTTTCTCTCTCATTTTTTCACATTTATCAACTGACAGACCTTCCAGTAAATGGGTTATGCTAAATAATCAGCCTTAGGTTTCCGGACAATTATTTCGCAAATACTGTAAAACACGATATTTTCACAGCATGAAATTTTTGCAAATTGGAGCCGATGGCCTCTGTTGCGGCATGAAATTTTCACGAGTTGCCTCTAACATTCAATGCATATAGTGTAGACAAGAACATTTGCATGCATCTTAATTTTGCATATAGTGGCTCTCGCAAAATTTGCAAAATTGAAGTGCACACGAACATTCTTTGTTTTACAGTAAGACATTTTCTCCCTAAACTGTAATAAATATAGAGTAATATACTAAGAACAAAACACCCTAATGCAAAGCTTCAACATTTTCTGTATTAATTTCATATCCAAACAAGAAATCAAATGAAGGTTTAAAGGACAGGTTCACCTTCATACAGATTGTAGAGATGTGGATTGAGTGAATGCAGCAGTATGGGTAGAACACATCAGTGAGAGTTTAACGAGAATCAGACAATGCCGTTCAAAAGTTATGGATTTTTGAAGGTTCTGCTCAGTCACTGAAGATAATATAATCCACTAGAAGCTTTGCTTCTGTATGTGATGGCATTACTTACATATGTAGTTGTAAAACCCTTGTATGTTTTGTCACTCACAATTTCCACCCTAATCTATCACAATTCTGCAAAAACCACACCCTCTTGGAACATTAGAACAAAGAACAACAAAAGTGACAATGATTTGAAAGGACTGTTAGTTATCAGAAGAGATTTGCTGTTGCTTTGGGGAATTCGGTAGATCTGATTTGTCATCCACTAACACAACAGGAAGGAAAAGTTAAGCCAAAGTCATTCCAGACGTAACTACAACACTATGTGGGAAAGGGAAAGAGGGCAGGTGAAAGCACCGACATCATAACCAAACAGAAGTTTGCTCTCTTCCTCTCCACATCCTAACATTGCCGATTTGCAGTGAGGGAACAACAAATGAGATCTTCCATTATGAAACCCACACAAAGTAGGCCAAAATGAATTTCCACTTTTCTACATAGTTCTTAAAGGGTAAGCTAAGCTCAAATCTTTAATATGACATAAAACTTGTTCGAAAAGGACCATCCTTACCCATTCAAAAAGTAACTAAAGTAAGAGAAAGTTATTAGGAGGTACAATTTCATAGCAAAGGGAGAAAATACGATTTAAAGATTGGGGTCAATTTAAAGGCATACTGTAAAATAGTATCAATGAAGACATAATTTTTTTTTCTAGTAAAAGCAGTGCCTGTCCGAAAAAAGATGGTCCAAAGAACTGCTACATCTTGGTTTCAGCTTGGTTTTAAGCCACTGAGGTCGAGTCTCGAGTATACTCGGGGAAGCGTCAATGGAAAATGTGTACTGTAGCAAAATCAAACCATCCTTTGAACGGGTTAAGTAGTCAAATTTTGACAGTCGGTAGAGAGAAGATTATTCTCCCAGGTAAGACAAACTTTGCAACCCAAATGACATACTTGCGTCCTTTACAGGGAATACACAAATCAGTGACTTTTTTGTGGCTTTTGAGCTACTTGGTCACAAATACTGACTTCTAAAGAAAAACATGTGAGTGAGACAAGGCAATGTTTCATACGAGAACTCACACTTATGGCTCTGGAATTATAAGATTATTGCTAGCACTTTGGAAACCCTCTACATCTAGAAAAAAATGTGCATGAAATGTTAACAAACATGAAATTATGCTGTACGCTGTAAGCTTTTCATGTGATTTAAAATTCCTCCTCTTCACATCATTTACATTTCCTTCAGACATGTTTAATATATATATTTCTATGTCTTCTTATTCTAAGAAGCATTTTTCTTCATGTCTGCTCAAGGCACTGCACCAAAAATTGTTTTCTCACAAATCTGGTTATCTAGATGGAGATGAATTCCAGGAATAAGCTCGAATAGGCACCATGCTCAAAGAGAATACAGATTATAACCTTGCAGTCCTATCCCTCCACATTCCTTCAATTTTAGATCATTTCAAGATCAACATAATTGGGTGTAAAGGATAAATATCATGCTCATGGATTCCACATCAAAAAAGACATAATGTGAAAATTTTTTTTTTTTTTTTTTTAAGTCATATGTTTCCTGGCTGATTGTAAAGGTGGAGATACGTGTACTATCGCCTCTGCCAATTTGAATACTGGAATGGATACATTCCTCCCCCCTCCCCCCCCCCCCCCCCATTGATAGTTATTATCACTTCTTTGAGGAAAACATGCAAAAGTGTAAAATTCTGAAACTATCTTCACAAGGTCAATTACTCCCATTCTAGTTGTCTGATCTAATTCACTCTACATTTCTCAAAGGCATTGTGTGGGGTTGCACCTTACTGAAGCTTGTTGATTCTATAATCATCGCTATGTGTTAGAAGTAAACTTGAACATGGCTTTAGAATTTTGATTGAAGTTTTTACAAATCTTGTGTGGGTGCTGTCTCTGCGCCCTACATTCATTCAAGACACCCTTATACCTCTGGGGTGAAGTCCCTTCAGGGGGCTACCCTGGCTGGGGCCAAAAAGGACCTGGGGTGCAGATCAGATCTCTTCACCCCCCAAACAACAATGGAAGCCCAGTTGGGCAACTTGTCAAGGACATGCACATAAAAACAATTGATTCATGGTAACCATGGCGACGATATGGTGAGGCAGATACACAGATAGGCATTACAAAGATGTGAGGGGAGTTCTCCCCAAGGACAAGTATGAAGAAGAGAGGGAAGGGGGGGGGGGGGGGGGAGAAGGGGGGGGGGGGGGGGAGAAAGGGGGGGGGGAGACGCTGTGTAAACATAGACAAAACATGCACACAAACTGATCAGTTAAGTCAAAACACACACTCATATGCACTACCTATTGAAAGACTGATCTTCCCATAACCTCTGCCCTAGCTCATACACACACCAGACTGAGCTTATCTGCTCAGCATTTATAGGGATTTTCCCTACCACATACAAATTGCTGAACTCAAGTAAAAAGCCTAACATCCATCACCCTTAAGCCATAAAAGAAGAAGAAAAAAAAAGAAGAAGGAAAAAAAAAAGAAGAAAAGAAAAGAAAGAAAAAAAAAAACCCCACAGCCCTACCGAGCTTTCTTTGCTGATTGGCATAGATGTCTGGAATCTAATTTTACGTAAAAATAGAGAAGACCAATACACCTACATAATTCCTACTGTGTCACCTAGGCCTGCTTGTTGGACTGAGGCACATTGCTACTCCTGTACAGGCTTGCTTTAACTCTTTATGTGCCAAGGTGTAAACCCCCTGTGTGCCACATTATTCTGAGATATGTAGCAACGTCCTGCTTCGAATGGGGAAACATTCTGTTTTTCCAATCTATGTAACTTTTATAGATTTTTGTTACCCTCGACATGTTATAAGCAAAGTTGTAGAGAAAATTCCAAGCTTTGGTTTGATGTAAATTGTATAGCAAATCTATGATTATTTTTTCTTTCAAATGACCAGCAAGTGCATTATTGTAGAGGCATTACTTTTTCACACAGAACATTGACAGAAAGCTAGTATTTGCTCACAAATTGAGTAAGGAACACTGCTTGATATTCAATCACCACATAAAATGCGAGCTACATGTGACAGGAATGGAACCACGAGAATGGCATTTGGCAATCTATCGATCCGTTTGGGCAGGTTTGTGCATTTGAGCAGAATATGTGAAGTTGGCCCGCCGTTGACAGAGTCGGGTGTGCGAACGTGGCACATAAAGAGTTACAGGCATAATTTGCCATTTGCAGATAAAACAAAAAACCCAGCATTAGTGCTTCAAAATAGTTATAAAATGTAGGGATAGGGATAGATAACAACCAATGTAAAAATTTGAACTAGTATAATCGATGTTAAGTATTGTTAAGTATTAAAAAAATGTGAACAATAGTTAAAATAAAAACGTTTCCAGACTAAAGCGTCTACAGTTATGGTTGTTTAATGTCAAAAATAGTGATATCTCCTTATACTTTGACAAAAATTGTATATGGTATGACATTGTGTGATACAACTGACCTACACCTATATATATATGCATCAGATGTAATATCTTGATTTTTTTTTTGATTTTTTTTTTTTAAGTTCCAAAAGGTAAAAAAGACCTTTAAACTTTAAAACCAGGTCAAGTTTGGTTTGACTACTGATATAGCAATGAAGAAGCTTAATATTAAAGATAAAAGCTATGTGCCCTGGCTTAATGTAAGGGGCTAAAGTGCCATTGTACTGAATATATTATACAACACCTATTTAGAATGTAGCTATTCGATTGGTCGATTGTCCATCACGTGACATTTAGTGAAAAGTTCCATCGCACGCTCTGGCTGTCAGCTGTGCAATTTTGTTTGAGCGAAATGTTCCATTGCACGGCTCTGATGTCACAAATAAACAAACATGTGCCGCGCGCACTCAACAATTACAAGTGCGCTTGTGCAAGCACATCGTATACTTTTGTCACTCATTTTTGTAAACAACTTTGTTTCGCATACGTACGTACACGGTGACTGCGAATGTGAGGCTACTCATTCGTCTTTCACGGAAAATGGTTGCCATTTCTGTGCTAAATTCAAGAATCTGTGAGTACTAAATCTCTTGACGTTCGAGGTGTTGTGTAAAACAAATAGTGTATAGCCTTTACTCGTGCAGTGGAACCAGATTTCGCACTCGGTGAAAGATGAGGCGCACTATTCAATTCGGCTTCGCCTCATTGAATAGAGCGCCTCTATCTTTCACCTCGTGCGAAATCTTGTACCATTGCACTCGTGACCATTCACTATTTGTATAATATTCAAACTGAATTTGATTTACAGTATATTATCTGCTGGAAATCAGATTAAGAGAATGATACCAGTTTCATCAAAATCAGACATAAAGTAGGACAGAATAGCAAAGAAGAGTTCCCTGTTTTTGTTGCATACACACAAACGATGCCCTTTTATCCTCAGATGGATCTTCCAATTGGTTTGTACACACACACACACACACATATCAAATTCATACGGTTTTTCTTTTAAGACACAGCGACATTTTTCCCATACAGTTATTACCTCAAGCCCACAATAATTTGATGCAAAAGATACATTGTAAGTCTGTACATTTTAAACCCCCAAAAGGGGGAATTTAATGATGATTTATGTAGATTTCAACTGGAGACTCGTGAGGTGATGACATCACTACCATTGCCTATTTGAGTACATGTGTTTGCAAACGATATCACTGATAATAAAAGATCAGGCAAAATTTCAAACTTCCTCAACATTTGTTCTTAATTTTTTGTCAGATTCTGTTAAAACCTCTATGATTCATTTAATCTGTTGTAAAAAGAAAAAGCTTTTCTGAATGTTACACAGTTTTTTGTCAATGTCCAGCTTTAAAGGGTTAATAATTTGTGTGAAAGTCTACTGAACTCACCTGGTGAGTTACCATTATCATTATTATTACTATTACCATTATTATTATTATTATTATCATCATCATCATCATCATTATCATTATTAATACTATTATTATCATTATTATTATTGTCATTTCTTTTTACAGAATCAAAACACATTGGGCAGAGGCACAAATGTTTCTGAGGTCTTGTTGCTTTCAAAAGTGCAAACACATAACTGCCACTGTGCCTGTTTTGCCCATTTAATATGTTATTTACATCAACTTCTTATTAAAACCCATTCACTCTACCAGCAAATCCTTACAGAGAAAGACATGCTACTTTTGGCTCACAAAAAAAAAAAAAAAAAAAAAAAACAAAAAACAAAAAAAAAATCTCAAGTGTCATGAGACATTGAGAAGAAAACCAGAAAGAAGAAGACTGGAAAAAAAAATTATGGAGATACGAGAGAGAAATGAAGATGAGAAATTCTGTATCATGAAATGAAGCGGGAGAAAACTAAGTCATAATACATCTGAAAATGCAGACTTTGGTGGATTTTATATCCTGTTCTTACCTACCACACATACTTATGTGTGGGTAGTGTAAACATTGTATATACACATAAGTTTTCAGAACAGTTTGGAAAAGGAAGATTCTCCCTTCCCGATATTAATGACTCGTTATCAAAGAAAGGAAGTGCCTTGCCTGAACTCATTTCGGTAGTCCAGAGTGCATTCGTATTTAAACCATTGCATCGAGTTTTCAAGTACGGTTCTGCTCCTTGGTACTTGAAATTTCCCAGCGTTTTGGAATGAAAGAAATTCTACAGGATAACATTTAATTTCGCTAAGACAGATCTGTTCAGTTCTGGAGCAGAATCATACACAAGATGAAAGCTGAGGGATTTTACACTGAATATGTTGAAAAATTCAATGACTGTACTGCCTTTATTACAAGACTTTCAATGATACAGTGATGACGACTTTATGGCTACACATACTCACTGCCTACACTGGTACCAGGAAATTAATTCAAAAAGTTGACATTATTTGTCAGAACCTTTGAGAAAAGCGACTGTAAGTAATCTTTTATTTTTTCCAGAAGTCATATCGCAGTCCCGATCACACGCACAAATATACACATACACACACACACACACACAGACAGGCACACTCACAAATAACTTTTAAAAAAGTATAATTACAGTGTATTGCAATGGATCAGCAAGAGGTACACTGTGGGGGTTCCATCCTATGTTTTGCTTTATCAAGTCAAGCACTGTGGGAGTATTTACCTGTTTGATAAAATAACAAGGTACTCTCACAAGTATCTATTATTGGGACATGTGTGATGCCAAAACTATGAAATCTTGTGCATGGACATATTATGAGAATAGGTGCATGTTGATTTTTTTTTTTTCTTGGAAACTTTCATGATTAATTCGTCCTGAACTGTGTGAATGGCACATGAAGAAACCATTGATTGCTTAATTCACAAAATGTTACTCACCAAATGACCTACAAACGCATGCTGGGGTGCATGTGGTCACGTTGTGGTCATTGTTTTTAAAAGGCATGCATGCATTCTGGAGGCTCAGCTCAAGTGCTTCATTTGCAGAGCGAGTGATTTATTTATTTTTTAGTTTTCAGTTTTGCAGGGTGTGAATGGCAGGAAGTAAATTTATTCTTGCACTATGATAAAAAAACAAAAAAAACGAAACATGTAAGACCCAGTAGCATGGGGAAGCATGGATGGTTCGATTGAATCTATCTTATGGTGCTTTCAGACACACCGAGTTATCGTATATTCATGTGACATATGGATATACAACGTTCAATACGAGAGCATTCAGACACAACACCCCATTATACGATTATCGTATATTTCTGGAGTAGACGTGAATCTCTTCCATGCGCAATATGTAATTTATGCAGGCTTTGCGCACAGTGTTTATACTCTGCCTTGGATTCATCCGGTAGTTCGCTAGTTCACGCCAGATCATTATTATGTCACAATCAATCTGTCAGCCGCCCATTACAAGTCCGCACCGCGGATATGTGAGCTTGGCGCGCACTGCGAATAGGCACTGCCTACTCATACAACGTATGGATATGAGAGAATTCAGACACAAATATGTCGTATGGATATAGGATAATGATTAGAAATGATGCTCAAACCATTGTTTCGATACACGACGTAAATTGATACGTTTCAAAATAAAAGCATTAATCAGACACATAAAAACGTTCTCTATCAATACGTCGTATATCCATACGAGAACTCTCTAGTCTGAAAGGGGGGGGGGGGTTAATTCATTCATCTTCAATTGATTCTTCCATCGACGTACATTAAAAGAATCATGAATAGGGATAGTATCTGCCAGCCAAATGTCAGTGAATGTCTCAATAAAGGCTGACTCCACTTAAGATTCTCTCTCTGGGTGTATATCAGATTCTTCTTAGATCAGTGATAAATCCGTACAAAATCATAATGGAGATTCCTGAATAAATCTAAGCCAGGCTAGCCTATGCACTCCACGACATTCCCACACTCTACTGGGTCCTTAACCCGTTAAGGACGGGCTGGTTTTGCTACAATACGTACTTCCCATACACACCTTCCTTGAATTTACTCAGGACTCATCCTCAATGGATTAACAGCTGTACGTGAATAGAATTGGCACAGGCATACTTACCATAAGTTCCTTTCTCCTGCTAATCAAGGTGTTGACCATGGTCTTGTTGTAGAGGCAGGTCACCTCTCGGGCCTGGAGGATGGTCTGGCTGACTGTGTACATCTCCATCTCGTGCCGCTCCCTCGCCTCCTTCTCCTCGCTGGTCTCCGGCCGCGCGGTCATCTTCCGGATCTCGTCCAGGTTGTTCTGCTTGACCCGTTTGGAGTAGCGGCCAATACGGACGGCTGACCAGTCGAAAAATTGGATGGGAAGGGGGAGGGAGAGATATACAAAGAGAGATGAAGAGATAATAAAAAAGAGAGAAGAAAAGAAAAGCAAACATCAATACAGAAAGAAAAATAGACAGACAGAATGAGAGAGAGAGAAAGACAAAAAGACAGCGAGGAAAAAGAGAGAGAGAGATTAAACATTTAAAACAATTGCAGACCCAATACCTTCAACTTTTACAGTCACGCAAAATAGTGTTTATCATGATGCTCATGCAGTCATTATAACAGCCATATTTGTGTATGATGAAGTTTATTTCACTTAGCTTTACTTAGAATTTCATTTTAATGGTTATTAGCCCCATAAACCTACATGTAGAAAAGAGAATGATATAAAATAAGACTGATCCTACAAGGCCGATTGTAGATTAATTACCAACATTCAATGATCTGTTCCTTTAACTGGCACCTTGAATCAGAATGGAACCTATGACGAGGACAGACTTCTATAGAAGAAAATGGTTTGTACTCTCAGAGAGAACTTAACTTTCTTAGATGTTAAAATTACAAGATCAACAATTCTGTATTGATTCTGAGATTTTACTCATTTTGCATACTTTGTATCAATTATGTACTGATTTGTCACTGTACTTGGAGAAAAAAAATACAGAAATAAAACTAAACCAAAACATACTCCATCAAGAATTGTTTGAAACAAATGAGGTTAGGTATTTATGAAGGCATCAACTCTCCTTTCCCCAGTTTTGCATCTCCAAAATTCTGATGGGGAAAATTACCAAAAAGTATCCCTTTTTAACTAATATGGTATACATCATACATTTCATGAGGTTTTTATTTTTGCAAATTTTGTGAGATGTGTGTGTTTGAAAACATGTGAAAATGCAGTGTATTACAACCTTTGATCCTGACACAAATGTGATGTGCACTCATACAGTGCTCCGTTCATTACTGTACTCCCCAATCACAAATTTCACTACTCACGAAAAACGTGACCCGCTACAACAAAAGGATCCTAAAGTCACTGATGGCTGAGCCGAGAAATTCAAGCTTGAAGTCGCATCATCAAAATTGGTCAGAACTATCGGATTTCTGTTTTTGGCATAATTTTGTAATGTAATGTTTTTTCTATCATCTGCCGAAATTTTGAAGCTTAATGGTCAAAGGAAAGGAAAGAAATCGCCGTTTTTCTGAGCCATGATTTTCCGACTTTCAACGTAAGAGAAATGTGTCCGAAGATTTGGATCTAGCGCCGCAGCTAGACTCTGCCCCTAGCAACGAGGGAGTGATCTTATTGGTCAGTCCGTGGCATCCTGATTACTGATTGGTCGTGCGTGGACCACTGGCGCTAAGCTTGAATGAACATCGTGGAGGTCGATAGGAGCATGCCTTCTATTGTCAAGCGGTGAAAATCTGTCTCGCCTCCCCTTGATCATGATCGCGTCGGAAGGTAAACTTTGAAGGCGTTTTTCTCGAAGCTCTGATTCCCTCAACCACTTGACATGCGCTCATAAAATCATCAATATCTCCGCAACCGAATACTTTTATGAGTTGTGCTATATATGAAATGAAAGTAGAAGAGTAAGGGAATAATGTCATGCCATCTTCAGAAAATTGTCCTCCCCTGACTTTCGGATCCTTTTGTTGTAGTGGGTCACAAATTAGACTCACTAAATACATTGGTGTATGCAGTACTCCTGAAAACACCTCTGACACTGCATGCTTCACCTTTGCCCTATGAGTAGAAAGAGGGTTTGCTAATCTCTTTTTCAGTTTGCAGAATTTCTAATGTGACCCTGCACCATAAAACCAACAAAAAGTCACCAGATATAGATTTTTAGTTGAGAGCAGATTTGATAAGAACAGACTCTAAGCTTTAAAATGATGTATTACTCAAATGAAATGGACTCCCCTAACCAGTCTAAATACTGGAAAGACAGCACACACTCCAGAAAAGTGTGAACTGAGAAAAGAGTCTCTGAAGTACAGGTGTTAATTTTTTTTTTTTTTGCAAGCAGTGCTAGCTGTGCGATGAAGGGGACAAAAACAGGATGTAAACCACCGGAGCAGCAACAATGAAGGGATTATCAGATTAAACTGAAATTGAGCATGGTCAATTAGCACATTCTGTCCATAATCAATGCCAACTTTCAAAGCAGTAACATTAGCCTTTCAAAAGTTATTAGACTTGAAAGTGAAGAGTGTGCAAAGGATTTCAAGAAATGAAAAGGTGCCTCTAAGACATACCTGATCATTCTACTCTCCCCCCAAAAAGGGTGGTAGAGAAACTGCTGAAAACACACTTTCCCATTCATGTTACAATCCCAAACTAAAAAAAATAATGTAGAAGGATAGCTCTTTCAGAAAATATGAAAAAAATAAGATTGATTTGGTTGACCCATTTCACCCTTTTTTGAGTCCTCATGTAAAATCAAAGGGTGCAACTTTGTGTTTGTTTTGTGATGCACAGTTGCATATTATCTAAGGTTGAATTTCCCTGTAGATATCTAAATGCCTGACTCATTTCTTGCCCTTCTTTTAATAAGGGGTGAATATAACTCACTTATTCCTAACATCACATTTAGGACCATGACTACAATCTGACTCAATGCAGCACACTCGGTCGGGAGAATCGTTATTTAACACTTCCATATTGTGAACATTTCTGCGCTAGAGATCCCATGGCACCATTTCACAGAGGCCTGCACTGCTTTCTAGGCTCCAGCATTGATTAAGTGATGAAAATTACTTTTGAGAGATCTGGGCTGAATGCCAGTCTCCATGCTTGATCCCACATATTGCTTTACGTGTACTCCTAGTGTATCAGCCACACGCTGGGTCACAATGTCTTAAATGCCTAAATGTCTCTAATTCCACATATTAAACTCCTAAAACCTAAGAAAGTTGTCTGATATCCTTCATACACTAATGAATATAGGTCCACACTATCACCCAGGCATGGTCACCAAATATGATAACTTCAGGCAAGCCTTGGGCCAAATTACTATAAAGAACATGCGGCCATTAATCTTGATGGCATCAACCAGAATATTAGAATGGACCATCACCAAGAAGTTGTCCACTGACCTGGGGGGGGGGGGGGGGGGGAGGGGGTGTATGGGGGGTGTTGCTCTCAATCCACACAACTTGCAATGCACCAATTCATCAGCAAAATGCTTTCTTAACTCACAGTCCCATAAAATGCAGAACACTGTTGAGACTCACAAATGAATTATTCGCAGACAGAATTACCAGGCTTCAACATGTAGTTCTCTTTCAAATCAGTAAAGAGTCATTACAGGCAGGGAAGGAAAATCTTTGTCATAATCTGCCTTGATTTGATTTGAACTGATAAAATTTGAATTCCCTTGATTTGCCTTGATTTGCATCAGATTGAATTTGTTCATGAGACCACTGTTAACTCTTTATGTGCCTCCTTTGAATGCCCGACTCAGTCAAAGGCATGTCAAGTTCTCATAATCTGCTCAAACCCCACAAACCTGACTAGACTGATTGATCAATCGGCAAATGCCACAGTGCCATGGAAGTGTTTCTCGCAATTTCATTTCTGTCACATGTAGACTGCATTTTATGTGGTGATTGACTATTAAGCAGTGTTCACTAACAGACTTGTTAGAAAATTCTCAGTTTCTGTAACTGTTTTGTGTGCAAAAGTCGTGGCTCTTCAATAATGTCGCTACTGACCACGAAAGAAACAAAAATCATATATCTTTTATAAAATGTACATCAAAGCAAAGCTAGGACATTTTGTCTTCAAATTTAATCACTGCATGTCAAGGATAACAAAAATCTCTTAACATTTGTGGATTTGAAAAAAACAAAAAACAAACACAGAATGTTTTCCCAGGCGGCGTTGCTGTCCCAGAATAATGTAGCACACAGGGGTTTACGCCACGGCACATAAAGAGTTAAAAGTAATGATCAGAAGCCAGCAACCACCGAACTCATGGCTCCCATGGGGACTTGAACCACTGACCTTGTGATTGATGGTCTTATACACTGAAGCATGGCAGCTCCTTGCATTTGGTAATCATGTTGACAATGGTAACGATCTCACTAAGCAAGCTACCGCATGCTCTCACCATTGCCATAAATATAAGAAGTGAGAGATTAGTATTTCATGACAATTCCCAAAACCGAACCCTTATACTGTGCTTAGTTTCCAGATATACATGTAGGCAGACTAACCCAGTGAAGCCCCGAGTATACTCAGGCAGGTGTCTGTGGAAAAGACTACTGTAGCAGTTTTAGCCAGTCCTCAATGGGTTAATTAATTTTAGCCAACCATGTGAGGTTATGAAGAGGTGAGCTACAATTTGTAACTACAATGTGGGGCGCTCTGAGAAAAGGTCTCACTAAGTTCAATTCATCTCAGAGCTTATCTCATCAGCTTTCCCACTGAGCTTGCGGTTGTGTTTTTAATTTACTGTTCTGATGCCCTCCACTGAGGAGTACTGCCATTAAAGAAATGATGACGCACAGTACACTCAAGTGACTCCCGATTATTAACCGTTCGCTGTGCTTTACTGGCAAAGAGGCACATCTATTGGAGTGCCTTTTTTTGCCGTTTGTCACAAACATCTCAAAACTCTACTGTCTCACCAATGAATAGAGATTAGCTAATCCCCTTAATCCCTATTGAGTCACCATGGCTTTTCTGCTGGATTAAGACATTTTTTTTTTATGCCTAAGTGGGCTGGATAAGTTACAATTAGGTTAAATTTAGAGGACGTTCATTGACAAAATGTTGACGAAAAAGCATGACAAATTTTATATTGTTTGGGCACATATAGAGGGTAAAGCTATAACATACATTTGTAGGTTCCTGTTAAAACAAGTCCTCTTTCATAATGGAAAAGCATTGCATTTTGTTATTGCGAACCCAGTTAATAGAAAATACAAATCCACTTCTGGAACCAAAAAGGATTAACTTCATCACATTCTGGTCATAGCTATTTGTTATGATCATTTGTGCTACATGTAGATGTACAGCACAGGCCTACAGTGTAGGTAAACAGACATACAATGTAGCAATAAATTATAGATGACACACTTAAAGGAAACCAAAGCCCATATACAAGAGTGGATTGAGTGAAAGCTTGTTTGTTTCATTTTCCATCTGAGAAGTTGGGGTGAGGTGGGACCACTTCATCGTCTTAAACACCCTCTTCTTTGCAGTGAATGAATGAAGCAGGATCTTTTATGTGCATGAGTTGTAACTCTCTCACACACGGGACCTCCATTTTATGTCATATCCGAGGGACGGAGTGCTTGCCTTTTGCTAGGGGGGACGGTATGATTACAAACAACACTGCTCAGTGGGACTCCGGGATCGGATCAGGTCCATTAGATCGTGAGGAAGAAGCGCTACCAACTCAGCTGACATTCATGCAGGAATTCATTTTAATTTATTCGAATTATCAAATTCTAATATCTAGCAATTGTGATTGGAAATTAAAGATGTACCCTTCATTGTTTTGCAACTTTGTTTGTATTCCAAAATAAAAGTCTCCTTGTTCTGAAAGGAAATACATTTCAAATTTAATAGTAGAAAACAACACATACTCCCAAACAGTCATATCCTCATAGACACAATGTACAATGCAAATGGCATGATGCAAAAACGTATGATGATGAGGAGCATGGTGCGGAAAACCTTTCATGAGCACCCAGGGAATCGATGTCGAGTTCACGAACGACACTCACATTCCTTGGACATTCCGACCGCCAGGCATTTCCTGAAACGACAGTGCTGGCACCGATTGCGGTTCACCCTTTCGATCGGACAATTTCCGGTGAAGTGGCATTTGTATTCCATCTTCTTTTGAATACTCCTCCTGAAGAAACCCTGGAGGTAAGGGGAAAAGTGCGAGTGTAAGAACATGGTGGAAGATATGTAAGATATGGAATTCCTTGGAGAGAGATGTATTCTTTTCTTTCTTTCTTTTTTAGGGGGTAGAAATCATCTCAGTCTTTTATACTGAGATTGAATTCCACAAATATCAAGTTGAAACCTACAGCCACAAGGGAAATTTAGATATACGTAAGGTATGCGATACGAGGGAAGGAAAAAAACAACAACAACCAAACAACAAAACTTGCACCACAGGAGTTCTCAAGTGGCAGTGAAACTAAATAGTATTCAATCTTGAGAGTGAAAAAAATTAAAGATACTTTTGGGACATCCCTATTATTGTTCCTCTACAATCAGGCAGGCTTCACATACCCTTGATAGATTGTATCATATACAACTTTATTTTATGTTTCTATCTCTTCATTCATATCTATTGCATTTAATTATTAATTCATTATTTCTGCTTGGCAAAAAAACAATGTCTCCTGAGTGTAAGGATTCATATGCAGCTTCCTACATTACACCTTTACCAAGAAATGTAAGTTTTGCTGAAAGGTGCAACGTTGCACTGCAAGACTGAATATCTAACAAGCTCTGCAAAACTTTGCAGTGCAATATATACATTCAAGAGAGTCAAGTTTTGGGGTGCACTGAATCTTTTGCAATTCAGATTCTAACAATTCACTGATTGAAACTGAACTTTGCTGTCTTTACAGACTAACAAAAATCTCAACAACAACAAAACAGTACAATCTTTTGCAGCTGGCTTTCACCCTATTTTAACTGGGCTATTTGAGACCAAGTCTTTACTGGGGATCTCGGCAGCCGATCGCGCGATCGCTGCAAAATTTGGCCTGAAGATAGAGCCGGATGTCAACTACAAGATTACATGGTCATACAATGGAAAAATATTGGCTTCCTATTTTTAATATATTAATTATGCAAATTTATGCATACAATCATATTTTTACCTGCACTGTATAACTCCATTAAAAAGACTGAAGGATTGCTAAATTTTTGCGTCAGAGTTCCTCACGACACATCAAAAAACTTAATTGTAAAAAAATAGCTCAATCAAAATCAATTTCTTCTGTTTTTTATTGTTTTGTTAATTTCTCATGTATTTTATTGTTTTTTCGACCTTTTGCATTCTATTGTTTTTTTCCCAAAATTTGTTGCAAGCACTTTTTCAAGCTTATCTACCTTAGAATTGATTAATTTCAATGATTAAAAGTTGAAATCATCTAATTTATATGAATTAAACCAAAAAACAACAATTTGCATTGTATTTGCACACGATATCATGAATTTGAACTGTTTTTGGGTTGACATGCATATAATGCAAAACGTTGTGTAACTTCAGAACGGTGTACCCGGACGTCGCAAATTTGTGACCGGCGACAACGGTTTCAGGCAAAAGTCGGGAATTTTGAAAATTCATTTTTTCACTGAATCACATTGCTCATTTCCTAAGCTTTGCATTGATATAAAACACTTGTATTCTTCGGCACCATAAGTGGGCATAGAAAGAGAAATAAAATGCACTTTTTAAGTTGTTAGCCTCACAAAATTGCAAGAAAACAGGCTTTGAAGATTCACCTCTTTCTCAAAGGCGCGATGCGAGGGGAGAATCACCCATCCGTACGATGGTGCCAATTGACGTTAAGCTCCGCCTCTAGCAACCACATCGCCTTCTGATTGGCTCACTGAGAGAGTCAAATTTCCCGGGCACCTTCCTCGGAGCTCATCGTATGGAGCCGAAAAATAATGCGTTTCGCTCAGGTGTGTTTACAGTACGTCTTTCAAGATGGCGAACACGATAATTGCACGTACAGCTGTATGGTGTACATATGTACATGTGTATTTGGTGCACGCATTACGCAATGGCATCCACACGCCATGACCGTGTGCATGTAACAGGAGCGGTGGCGAATCCACACATTTCGAAGTCGCGTTTTCATTGTGGTTGATTTGTCTATATCATTGGCGACCCTTTTGAAGGCAAAAAATTGATTGTGCTGGCAAGGGTCACGCTTCCTGTTTGTGTTGCTTTCACAAGACACGCATATGTTGCTTTGTTCGGTGGTGCTAATTAAATTAAAACAAACAAACAAACAAACTCGACTCGTTAGTTTGGTGCGATCTTGACGTGTAGTATTTGAATACAATTAGTCACATGTGACCGCTCCTTTCCTCTCATCTACCTTCATGCTGTCATAATTTCTACTACATGTACAAGTACCGGTAGACAAGTTTGAGAATATCTAGTTTCCTTTTCACACGGTTTTGTCAGGCTACATGATTTTTGTTTCACTTCCGTTGTCGAACATTGTGGTAGAATAGTTTGGATAGAAAGCCAAACGAAGAGCACGCACTACAGAGCGAGCGTATATAAACCACTATAGCAAGAACAATGGAGCATGTAATCGTGCACGCGTGGACAAAGCATTCCCCCAAACGCTGCAACTGGTGTCTCGAAAGCCGAATTATGTAAATGTATGCGACGCACCAGCCAATCGCATGCGAGACCCCGCGCCGTAGCAACGCTGGGGATATTGGCGCGGAGTTCGAAAGAAGCTCGAAACTGACGAGTGCGATCCAACATAGGGTGCTTAAAATTCAATTTTCGATAGGAAAACCTTAGTCTTATGCTATGGAATTTAGTGTAGATATAGAAAACATATCAAAGATTCGATTTCTGCAAAAAACCTAAATCGACAAAAATAATGGTCAAAATCTTTGTACCCCGCCTAGGAGGGAATTTGCTCTTGCGACTTTTGCCTGAAACCGTTGTCGCGGGTCACATTTGGTCTCAAAATACATGTATGCAGGAGACTTCAATGACAAAAGTCATGAAACGACGTGGCAAAATCTTTGCACGTTGCAGAATCGCGGCGCGAAATGTCGACGGGGGGTCAATTTGACCCCCCCCCCCCCCAGTTAAAATAGGGTTAAGTCAGCGATCACAAAAAGCACACCATGAAAAAGTCATGTGCCATGTACACATGTACATACATGTGGTTCTGTAATGTTTCAGCCAATCAATTTATGGCTTCACAGCTTCTGTGATTTACAGACCAATGGTGGCACCTGCTGGTGTGCTTTGTTCCCAAACTGGTGCAGATGCAAACCGTCAATATACACAAATTTCCGAAGCCATGTAATCCTGTTAGCATCATCCTGGCTTTTCTGTTGGATTGACACATCGTTAGGCCCAAGTGTGCTGGTTAAATCACAGCACATTAAAGTCTAGGGGGATATTAGGTGAATACTTCTGAAAAAACTTGCCCAAGTTTTAGCCAAGTGCCTGACCATATAAAGATCAGTCTGCATAATGAACACCTCAAAAACCTAACTCGTCACGGCAATTCATGGACCCTATGCAAGTACCTTGTATCTTAACCCATCATAAACAAGTGCCAAAAAGTGATGTCATATCTTCAGAAGATGAGGTCAGGTGGTTAAACTGATAACTTTTGGTGATTACACCTTTTAATGAATACAAAGTAAAAGTCCACTACTAAAGTTGGCTTTGGATAGTGCACAGGGAAAAACAAGAGCACACAGAGTAGATTCCAATGGGACAAATTTTAGATGTTCCATCATGATATGGACATTCTATATCGAAAGACAGTTAAAATTGAATTGGTGTACATTTTATGTGTTTCCTAAAAATAGTGACATTAGTGATAATTACACTTACTAGTAGGTAATGGCAGATGTGGTGATATTATCATCTCAAGTCTTCCAATGACTTTTACAGACATTTCTAGACTTTATTTCTCGACTTGAAATAAAAAAAAAAGAACAAGCTAAAACCCTTCATTTCAAATCATTTGAAGACTTGCAGTTGTTATAATTCTGAAAAAGTTTCTAGACAATTCTGCAAACTCATTGGTCAATTATTTTTTTTTTTATTTTTTTTTTATTTTTTACTAGTTGCACGTTGCCTTTCTGACGACAGCAATCTGTGACCATGCTACCACACACTGCAGCAAGAGTTACTGTAAAACGAGGAATGTTCGCGTGCATTTCAATTTCGCGAGCGCCGAGATTCGGGAAATTAAAATACACGCTTAAGTTCTTGTCTACACTATATGCCTTGAATGCCAGTGGCAGTTCGCGAAAATTTCATGCCGCAGAAAAGGCCGTCGGCTCCAATTCGCGAAAAAAATTCATGCTGCGAATATTATCATGTTTTACAGTAACTCACTATTAAAGAAAATCTCTCCCCATCGGCTCCAATTCGCGAAATTTTCATGCCACGAATATACTGTCAAGGGCGGATCCAGGAATTCTGTAAAGGGGGGACGCAACTAATATTTATGGTGCCACTTGCGGGTTTTATTTCATTTTTTTCTTTTTATTTCTTTTGTTTTTAACGAAAAACAAAGGGGGGCGTGTGCCGGTTGCACCCCCGTCTGGATCCGCCAATAATTGTGTTTAACAGTAGTTTTCAGCCATTCAACTATAAAGTCAACTTGGATTTGATGTTGGCAAGGGCATTAAACTCTTTGTTTTGTTCACTAATTGACATGCCTGCTATAAAGCATTCTTTGCCAATTAGCATCGATGTCTAGGGACTACTATCAATTTGATAGAGATTAACTGATCCCTATAATCTCTTGTGTCACCATGGCCTTCCTATTGGACTGAGGCACATTGCTACACTTTAAAGTGTGCTTGCTATAAAACTTTACATCAAGGTTTATATATTTGGAGGGATGTACAAGAGCATCATGTTGGACCCCACTTCTTTCATTGCATTAATGTATTCTACCATTAGTTGGCAAAGGGTTAAGGTTATAAAGCTCTTATTATTGGCAGCTGCTGTTCTGTATAGTAATTCATAATTGTAACCATGAATACTGTAATTATGTCACAGATGTAAAATTGTTGAAATTGTAGAAGTAGCAATAGTAACTTATATTGTATATGTACAGTGTATATCATGTTTGATTGAATTGCAAGAATGGCAAATGATGCCATAAAGAGAATACATATATATACAAATGAAGTCAAATATAGTAAACATAGTATTTTTGAAGACATAGATAAGTACCTTACACCCTTCACAAGCCATGACGCCGTAGTGGAATCCTGAAGACTTGTCCCCACACACCTTACAGGGCAGGCACAAGTTGTCCAGCACCTTCTCAGAGCTTTCCTGCTCTTCCTGGGAGCCACTGGGATTGGTGAAGCTGTCGATGCACCCCTCATCTGGATCAAAAGTACAAAGTCACACCTGATTAACCCCTTCTGTGCAAGGGACTTTAACCCTTTATGTGCAACGTTTGTATGTCCGACTCAGTCGACGGCGTGCCAACTCAGCATATTCTGCTCAAACACACAAACCTGCCCAAACCGATCGATAAATACATACATGTACCTGCCAACATTTCAAGATGAAATATCTTACTCGTGGATTGCAAAAATCTTATTTTATATGCAAACTGAAGTTAAAAGTCTTACTTTCGGTCAAATCTTCAGAAAATACACATGAAAGGTTATCAAAATATTTTTAAAAAATCTGATTTCTCTGACAGAAAATCTGATTTTGCTATTTTTAACGTAAAAAATCTTACTGAATCTGATAAAATCTTACTAGTTGGCAAGTATGTAAATAGCTAAATCCTGCAGTACAATGAAAGCTTTTCTCGTGCTCCTGTTCGTCTCACATGCTGTAGCTTGCATTTTATGTGAGTGTTACGATTGACTTTCAAGAAGTGTTCCCTAATAGATTTGCAAGTAAATTCTAAGTTTCTGTCAAGTTCGTGTGCAAAAGTTGTGCCTTTACAGTAATGTATCTACTGGGCATTTGAAAGGAAAACAATCATAGATTTGTCATACAATTTTAATCAAAGCAAAGCTTGGCATTTCCTCTACAATTTTCCTCATTACATGTCCAGCTAAACAGAAATCTACAGAATTTACCTTGTAGATTTGAAAAACGTAATGTTTTCTCAAAGCATGACTACGTTGATGTCTCAGAATAATGTGGCACACAGGGGGTTTCCAACATGGCACGTAAAGAGTTAAAAAGCACTTGCAACACTACCAATGGGTTTTCTGCAAAATATAGCTAAGATGTTATATTTTAAGACCCTGAAATGGTATTCAGACAGTCTAATCATATTGGAAGTTATCAATGCATTTTTTTTTCATTTATTATTTATTTATTTCATTTTTTAATCTCTACTTTTTTTTTTGGGGGGGGGGGGACATACTGTACAGGAGTTTCGGTGCCAATAAGCACTCAAAGAACATGAAATTAAGTAAACAACAACAACAAATGCCTTTGATAGATTACTAATTCAAATAGATTTGCACACATACACTTCTCACAAGGACTGAAGGAAGATTTTGCTACAGAAAGTATGTTTTCACCCTCAAATTGGCACCTTTGATTTTGATTATATAGTATCTTATATTCAAGAAACACTACACTGAATTGGTTTAAAGCCATCCAAATAAATGTGTATGAAATCAGAAAGAAATTTGTAAATATTGCACATATGTGAGAAAAGGGATTGTTGTATGTTTCTATTGGTATTGCAAATGTTAAAAACAAGAGAAAATTCAGCACTTAAAAAGGCTTTTGAAAAAAATCTGCAAGTGAAATGACTTTCCATGAACAACAAAGGGCTTGAGCAGGGCTCAAAGGGCTCGCTAATGATTTAGATAAAGCTAGCAGCTCTCTATTAGGTAAGAGACATAAAGAAGCTAAGTCACTGTGGGCTCACTCCATTGACATATAACTCAGGAGAATCTTTTCCTGTTGTCACATAATAGAAATTAAGCAAACAACAACAACAACAACAAATGGCAAACATTTGTGACCCGCTACAACAAAAGGATCCTAAAGTCGCTGACGGGTGAGCTGAGAAACTTGAGTTTGAAGTCAGATCACCAAAATCTGTCAAAACGTTCGGATTTCTGTTTTTAACATAATTTTGTAGTCTAATGTATATTCTATCATCTGCCGAAATTTCGAAGGTAAATGATCAAAGGAAAGGCCTGAAAATAGCATTCTTTCTAGGCCATGCTCGGCTCACCCGTCAGCGACTTTAGGATCCTTTTGTTGTAGCGGGTCACATTTTGTCATTACTGCTATTAGTAGACATTGTTCTTTCATTATTTACCATATTAATCCATACATATAATTATTACTCTAGATACTATACTTTATGACTTGTATTTTTTTAAAACAAATTGTTATACAATATAATTTGTCAAACATTTACTTTGAGTTATGTGTTACTTTCTGTTGGATGGAAATACAAATTGTGAAGAAGTCCGATTCAGTGTAGTCAGTGGTCCGATCACAGTTCCGCTCATGAAAAGGCTGAGGGGGATGACAGCTTTAGCAAATTTCTTTTGTGATGTCACAATAACAAGCACATATGCACGCACCCTGGCATTACTACAGACTGCGCGATGCGCAAAGAAGACAACAAAGGCAACGTTACTTAATAGCAACACCTACGCACTTTACTGTTGATGACAGCTCAACTTCGGTAATCTTTGTATCAATGCTAACGGTGATCGGCAGTATCATCAACAGCGCCATCTACACTACCGGGACTATGCCCCTTTAATACAAACACATACAGAAATACAGACAGACACTTAAACACGAACACATGTAATACACAAACACACATGGTCTGTCTCTGCATAAGGTATCTTTTCATGAGCTCGGAATATATTAAGTGGATGTGCCTAGTCCCTTCTATGCAGACACAGAGAGAATACATAATTTGCTAACCAGCATATTTCACATCCACAGATACACTATAAAAGTCATTTGAAATTCTTTTTCTCATAATAACTAATTATGATTACCATTTTTTTTTCCTTTAGTGGGACCAGTTAACTTAGGCAAAGCATCATTTCATTTGAGTTTACTGTGCAATGTTTTAAAAAATCCATAGCAACAAATGCTGTATTTAAGCCATATATTTAGCGAGTCTAAATTTCGCAAATCGGGACTTCCCGACGATTTCGCAAGTGATCAAATTGGCGATTGTGGAGTACTGTGCATGCTAAATAGAGAAATTTATAAGTGTGCGACGCACTCATATTGGGATCAGAGTCATTCTTTTTGTGTGTCTTTAATTTTGCCAGTAGCACCTGACTCACGAAATTCGTGAAAATAAAAACCTCGTAAAATATTTTGCATTTTAATACAGTAACCTTCACTGAGCTTTGCTTCATACAGTCAGACTTGTCCATAGTGACCACTCAAGGGAGACAAAAAAAGTGGCTGTTAACCGTTGAGGACGAGTCCCGAGTATAGTCGGGCAAGTGTCTATGGGAAATGCGTGTTGTAGCAAAATCTAACCGTCCTCAACGGGTTAAGACAGGTGGCCACTATAGACACATTTTTTAACACGCTTTTTCTCTCAGAAGGAATTGTCTTTAGTGGTTGTATATGGCAGGTGGCCACTATAGACAGGTGGTCACTATAAAGACAGGTTTGACTGTACTGAACCTATAGCATGGTGGAGTCCTTTCTATGCCGAATGGCACAGATGTCCTGTTAGCTTCAGGCACATAACTGTTACACCTGAACAGGCCCAATCTACAAAACTACCGGTAGGTCAAGTCTGGATAGGTTACTAGGACCCAGTTTACAGTGAGGGGCCGCCGAGCCCGGCCTCAATTGCACGGCCGAGCCTCGTAATTTTGTCTGTTTACACTGCTGGGCTCGGCCGCGCTTTTAATTCAAGCCTTTCAATATTTTGTCGTAGTGGCGCTCTGCTTGTAAACATACGCAATTTGGTATTGTCTGGTTTTCAGACCCTTTGCCAAATGAATTCTGTGGCGAAGAAGTTGACGTTCGGGCAAAGGCCTTTGCCCGAACTAAGGAAAAAATCCATTGCAGGACAAAACCACCTTGTACTATACTAGGTTTTGACGTTGAGGGGGTTAATATCCTGAAAAGCAAAATAGTACAGGCAGAGGGTTTGGAAGCCAGACTAAAACTGGCCACGCATTTGGCCCAGTTTGCATTTACACTGAGAAAAGGCCGGGCTCGGCCGTGGCCGAGACCACCTCCAGAGCGAGGCCAAATGCGAGGCCAATTTTGGTCTCGCATTTGGCCTTTTTCGCGTTTACACTGAAGCGGGGCTGGGCTCGGCCGCAGCTCGGCTGCGGCCGAGCCTCGCACTGTAAACAGGGTCTAGGTGCCGACAGTGAAAGCTTGACAAATTAAGCTATATAGTCAGTGCCTGGGGAAAAAAAAAAACAACAACAACATCAAAAAGGTTAATAAAGACACTTTTTGACATTGTGGAGCTCAATTTCCGACTCTGTCAAACTTCTTTGCTCACTGTATGATGGTTTTCAAAAGCATGAAAAATATCACAGGTTTGTCATACTAAGGAAAGTAATCTCTTTTCTACCTACCGTCAAAAATTTGCGACATTGACGTTGAGATATAAGCAGTTTTTCTGGACCATATTTTTTGGACAAGCACTACTTTCACTGTGATTTTCACCGAGATGCTTCTGCACAGCACGCCTGACTTACACTTACTTTTAATATTTTTCCCATTTTTAATAAAATTGCACCTCCTAACTCTCTCTTATTTCACTCACTTTCTGAATTGGTTAGGATGGTCAAATTTTTAATAAGATATTATTTTAGAGCTTTTGAACTATGCAGAAAAAAAAAATCATTTTGCGTCCTTTTTTATGGGTTTTGACCTTGGTAGTCATATAATGACAGTTAACTGTTAGATGCAGCTCTTTTATAAATCTAGTTAACGACTACTGGACAAAGTTTTAGCCTAGGCCTATGTCGTAAAACATGAGATTTGATAGGCCTACAATTTCAAGGGAGTTATATATAAACAAAGTGGTAATTTGGGTGAATTTTATTACTCTTTTTAGAATAGAGGTCAAATTATTTCCATGATTATGAAGGTCACCAACTGTCGTATGACTGTCATTTCTATTTGAATGAAGTGAATGGCAGTTACAGAGAGAGCCAACTATACAGTGATGAACGACTCTTATGCTCAAGATGCATTACAGGCAGTCTTGAAAAGGAATGACCGGTCAGATATGGTCAATTCAGGCCATCAAGTTGATTAAAAGTCTAATGTTGACAGGACGTCAGTGAATTGTTGTCAGCAACAAGGTTGTGGCTGACGGGTTGTCTGTAACAGATTGTCAGTGATGGGTCGTAGGTGACAACTTACTGGTGACAGGATGTGGGTGACAGGTTGACTGCGACAGGTTGTCGGTGACAGGTTGTTGGTGGCAGGTTGTCAGTGGCAGGTTGTTTGTGGCAAGTTGTTTGTGACAGGATGTCGGTAACAGGTTGTGGGTGACAGGTTGTCGGTGGAAGGTTGTGGGTGACAGGTTGTCGGTGGAAGGTTGTGAGTGACAGGCTGTTTGTGACAGGTTGTTTGCGACAGGTTGTTTGTGACAGGTTGTTTGTGACAGGTTGTGGGTGACAGGTTGTCAGTGGCAGGTTGTTTGTGACAGGTTGTTTGTGGCAAGTTGTCGGTGGCAAGTTGTCAGTGACAGGTTGTTTGTGGCAGGTTGTCAGTGGCAGGTTGTCGGTGATAGGTTGTACGTTGTCAGTGACAGGTTGTCGGTGGCAGGTTGTGAGTGGAAGGAAGTCGGTGGCAGGTTGTCCATGGCAGGTTGTGAGTGACAGGTTGTCAGTGACAAGCTGTCGGCCGAAGGAAGTCGGTGGCAGGTTGTCGATGGCAAGTTGTTGGTGACAGGTTGTTTGTGTCAGGTTGTTGGCACCAGGTTTTCGCTAACAATATATTGGTGACTGGGTGTCAGTGAAAAGTTGTCAACTATGGGTTGTCGGTGACCATGTTTTGTTGACAGGTTATCTTTCAACTTACCTGGGACCATGAGGCTGTCAACATCTGGAATGTCTTCCAAGGAGTACAGTGGTGAGGGTAAGTCGTCTGGTAGCACCAGCGTGACAGATGCATCCATCATCTGACTGTCTTCTGAACCTGCCACAAGAGGGCACTGTTCACTCATCTTCTGACTTTAAACGCTGACCTGTCTCGACTGCGGAAAAACATAAAAACATCAGACACACAAACATACACACATATACATGACACACATATAACAAAGAGAAGCCTTTATATTGAAAGAAATACCATATTTTCTACAAATTTTCAAGAAATAAGAATGTCAGTCAAGATGCAATTACCCATCCAGACATAGACTACTAATCTACGTACAACATGACCAGAAGATTAGATAATCATCTTGATGGTTGGCGATCTTTAGAATAGCAGTTATACCATTTACACTTTCTAATCGTAGAATCACTAGACCAGTCTAGCTGGGTTCCAAAGTCCTGACATTGCAATCAAACACATAACTCTCAATACCCATGCACGCAAAAATTTAAATTATGAATGTTTGCTACACACGACCATCATAATCAGAAAGCACGTGCTGTGCCACACTGCTGAAAAAAAAAAAAAAAAATTGATCAAGTGCAATTTGGTTGACTCGATCCCTAAATGTGTTAGAATGGTCCTCACCTGCTCATGAATAATAATAATAAAAAAATACCAATGCTCCAGCAACATGTGATCAGACCATAACTGACAAAATATGATTTGATCTACGAGATAAAAAAAAAAAACCAATGATTCCTGTTTGACATCAGATACACAGAAACAGCTCAATTGGCATGATATGTCTTTCCTAAACATGTTGAAGAACGGGTTTATTTGTGCATCAGAGAACTCAAGGCTATTAATCAGATATCACATGGAGGACCATGAGACCATTTAACAAACTGCATCCAGCTCAAGGCAGGGGGCAAAGATTACTTCTCTAATGTAAAGCTGGAGTTATATATTTGTGTTCATTGTCTGCAGGCACTGAAAGCTTCAATTTTACATATCTTCAAAATGATCAAAGTCTGCAACTTTGATCATTTGTATTCTGATGTTTATAAAACAAATACTGACTTCTACACTTTTGGCTTCAGAGTACAAGTGGTTCATTCAGAGGGCAAGATTCAGGGTGGTTCGTACAAGCATACTTTGGGCAATTTTGACAATCTCATCATGACCACTGGGTTGGATCACAGAGCGAGAAAGGGCTGGTCAATTAATGTTGGCAAAAACCTATAAATCTATAATAAAAAGCATCGGTAGGTCCATTCACAAGCAGTAAAAAAGTGTGATTTGACTCACAATTATAAAAATCATGTACAGAAGGAGGTTACAGAATCTGCAAAGAGGTGCAGCACAGCAAGATACATAATCTGAGTAGAGCATGAGTGAGTATAACTAACAAAAATAAAAAGTGCTGGTAAGAGACCATCACACTTTCAC
This sequence comes from Diadema setosum, assembly GCA_033980235.1. Taxonomy (NCBI): domain Eukaryota; kingdom Metazoa; phylum Echinodermata; class Echinoidea; order Diadematoida; family Diadematidae; genus Diadema; species Diadema setosum. The sequence continues at coordinate 4,116,643 of CM067071.1, read as the reverse complement.
AAACTGCTCACTATGGAGGAGTCTTCTCCCACAGGAGTTTTTGACAGAACGTACACGTGTATGTGTAATGATTTCACATAGTAACCTCCAAGAAAGTTCTCCAGAATGTGAGAATAATCAGCATGTTTGTTTGTTGTTGTTTTTTGCCAACACGAAAGCTGTTGATTCCAATCTAGATTGAACATCACTCTGTTCCCTGACGCTTGAAGATCATGAAACAAACTGTGATGTAAATGCACCATGCTTTGACACAACATTCTGCCTTATTACGATTCAATGTGGGTACATCCACACATGTGGTATAATTTCCCATTTTATCCATAGTTTTTATTTATTATCTATCTATTTATTTATCTATTCACTTATTTTGAGCATGGAGGGAGCTATGATTCTGAAGTAAAAGTGAACTACTATTAACCTGCAGGGAGAAACCTTTGCCAATGATTCACTTCAAGACCCTGTTGCACAAATGTAGCTCGATCAAATATCGAAGTCTGAAAATAAACCTAGAAGTCTTTGAATATTCAGTGTTGATTGGCTGATACTTGACTTACGTTTGATTTTTTTTCTTCATTCAATTGCATATATTTTAAAGCCACAAGGCCCTGCACACAAACACAGAAGAAGGTCCCACTGTAAAAGTTGACACTTTTGCACATCGAGTAGTTCTTTGCACTAGGTTAGGTAAGACAAATTTTCAATACCAAAGAATGAAGACATTTGGTAATGGGATGAATAACAAGCAAAAAATATTTTGCATACTTTTGTTTTCATGCTAGGTTCTGTTCCTGCAAAATGTACTAAAATTTCCACACTGCAAAATTTCAAACCTGCTATAAAACAACAACTAATTTCAAAGGCTTGGAAATACAGAAGTATGCCTTGAGCACTCCAAATAAGTTTGTTACCTCTATTTCTTCCCCTCCCACAACCCCCACCTGACACCACACCCTAAAGAGTAGAACATGAAAACAAAATGACATGCTAGTATAGAGTATCACCTCATTCAAAGAGAAAATATGAGCTGAAATTGGAATATCAAAATACCACACAAATAAAGATGGAAATAAAACACAAAATCAGAAGCTGAAGTAAAAAAAAAAAAAAAAAAATCATTGAGCAGTTGCAGTTTGCTTGTTGGGACCTACACAATCTCACAATTAAAAAAAACATGGTCGTCTGCCATAAAATCATAAGCCGTGAATACATGTGTCACGGTCTCCTGATGGTAAGATTTATCGCCTGCAAGAAACTGCTCGATTGGATTCCCCAAAAGACACATCAATGTCTCTCATAGATTATGGGGATTTCCCCTAAAGCCATGCATCACTTTGACTCGATGCAAAATGTGGAGTTTTAAGATTCCAGACATCGTAATTCCCCTAGTAGATAGTGCAATATCAATATCCACTTCAGATTGCATTTAATAGCCTGCATGGCTACCTGCTGGTCCTAAATGTTTGCGGGGAATGCCGCAGATTACACAAGAAAGCTGGAGTTGTACACAGATGGATTTTCGGCAAACATATCCCTACTTTTTAGTCTTGGGGACAGCACCTTTATCATGCTGTCATATATACGATTAGGATAATCTTGGTCATTTGTTGGCTTCAATGCTTTACTGCTCATACTGCATATATCACCTTCAGTTGTTTGAATCTAAACAGTTTAAATGACAAATTTAAATGCAAAATACGTATATCCATGATCAACTTGAGACATCTGAGATAGAAGGTGCTGAAAAATGAGGAAAATAATCAAGACATGTGATAACTTAATTGATATCTTCAAAACTACTCCTTGTTATGTGATGAGTAAAGGATTGATGAAAAGAGATTCAATTTTTCGTTTATGACGACCATATCAAAAATCTTTGAAAATGGTGTTTATCAGTTTTTGCATTAAACTCCTCAAATGTTTGACATTAGCAGTCGGTGTATGTAAGGCCAACAGAATTAGATATCTAGCCACCATTTTTTTGAGAAATTACATGTTTTTGGCAGCCCAATCCCGCCACCAAGACGGTACTGTATACCACTTCTAAGAAATGTTATTCAGTATTGGATATGTTACACTTGAGGGCTTTTTACACTTGTGTTTCTTAACCCCGGACTTTCTCTGACCCAGGACTATCGTTAGTCCCGTACCAATTTTTTCAGCTTTTTACACTTGCCAATTAGTCCCGTACTATCTCTTGTCCGGGGCTAAGGAGAAAACTGACCTTTTTACACTTGTATTTCTTAGCCCCGGACTTTCCAAACCACATGAATATTCATAATTACGCTGTGTACTGTACACGTACACGCACGCACCGGCAGCACTTGACTACCTCGTTTCTGATTGGTCAGTGAGGGTCGGACTTCGTCTCCGTCGCTTAGCCCAGGATTATTTTTTCGTTCTGTTTACACTCACTTGCTTGGCACCGCAATTGCGGTGCTAACCCCTGCTATTTTGCAGGGCCAGATAGTACCGTACTATCGGTGGGGCTAGCCCACTTTGGCAAAAACGAGTGTAAACAGAAAGTGGGCTAAGGATAGTCCCGTACCAACGGTGGGGCTAAGGCCCCCCCTTAGCCCCACCGTTGGTCCGGGGCTAAGCAAAATTTTACAAGTGTAAAAAGCCCTTTGGTGAATTTGTTCACATTATGCGGTATTTGACACCCTTAAAGATAATAAAAAGTTTTGGTACGTCAAAAGTTTCCCTGAATTTCCGTGTTTCAGGTTAAAGTATCTATCATATAACTAACACTGTGAGACTTACTCGCCCCAAAGTGCTCTCATTTCTTAGTAATCATGCAATTAACTGCGACCAGCAGCCCCATACGCATAGCGTAATGGGGCTTCGCATTGTAGCATCCAGGATCATGACAGATTTAGTATCTCGGGCAAATATCAACTTAAAATCCCCAAAATTCTTTAATTTGACGACTTACAGTACCAATTAAGTTGAAATCTTGAAAACAGGCTTCGGGCAACGTTTGGTTCTGCCAATAGTCCCTTTCTGTTCGAATTGATGACTGAATGTGACTCTGTCGAGAGGACCGTGGGAGAGCTACATACACTGATTACCACGGCCAGCGCATACGCACACATCACACGCGAACAAATTTCAAATCCATGGACGGATAAGATGTTTGTGTGCACATGCGCTGGCCGTCAATTCAGTGTAGCTCTCCCATGGTCCTCTCGACCGAGTCACATTCAGTCATCAATTCGAACAGAAAGGGACTATTGGCAAAACCAAACGTTGCCCAAAGCCTGTTTTCAATACTTCAACTTAACTGGTAAGTCTTTAACGGGTTAATAGAGAGGAATAAAAGCAAGATGTAAATGGGGATTGAGAGAATGCAGCAATATTAGTTGAACACATCATTGAAAGTTGGAGGCAAATTGGACAATCCATTGAAAAGTTAATTTTGAAAGTTTTTGTGCTGTCATTATTGCTAGATGAGAAGTCTCTAACATTTTTGATGTTGCATGTTTATATGTGACCGTGCACCTCAAAACGAACATAAAGTCGCACACACTGATTTTGCGTGAGGACTGAAAATAAGTGAAATGGGTCAACCTAGCCGAACTTGACTTTTTCATATTTTCTGAAAGAGCGGGTCTTCTTTTACATTATGCTAAAATTTATCATAAAACGGGCAGGAAAGTGTGTTTTTTTAGCAGTTTATCTCGAACATTTTTGGTAGAATAGTGTGATTAGGTGTGTCTTTAGAATCCCTTTTTAATTTCTGAAAAACCTTGTCCACACTCTTCACTTTCAACTCTAATAACTTTTGACAGGATAGTGCTACTACTTTGAAAGTTGGCATTAATTATAGACAGAATGTGTTAATGAGGCATGCTTAATTTCAGTTTAATCTAATAATCCCTTCATTGTTGTTACTCTGGTGGTTTACTTCCTGTTTTTTGTCACATTCATCACACAGCCAGCGCGGTTTGATAAAGATTAGCGCTTGAATAGACACTGTACTTCAGAGCCTCTTTTCTCAGTTCACACTTTTCCTGAGTTTGTACTTTCTTTCCAATATTTAGATAGGTTAGGAGGGTCCATTTGATTTGAGTTCTACATCATTTTAAAGCTTAAAGTCTGCTCTTTCAGAATATGGTCTTAACTAAAAATTCATATGTGGCGACTTTTTGTTTGTTTTGAGGTGCAGGGTCACATATGAATATTATACAGAGAAAATATAATGAAAATTCAACATATCGTTGGTTGAGAAAGATACACTGTATGGTATAGAATTGGTTGAGGTGAGGATTCAGCTTTTGACTTTTTGCGAGATGCATGCTACAGTCACATACGGCCGGGTCACAAAACGGATTTGATCCGCGTGAAAATGAGCCGGAATAGTCCCGGAATGGAGAGTAATTTATGCTACAATTGTACAGTCACACACGGCCGGATTTCGAACCGGGTCCATGAGGAATTAAAACCGTATCGACCCAGTTTGAGCCGTAGAGACCCGTATTGACCCGTATTGAACTGTATAAAAATCCGCTTTAAATCCTCAACCGAATCCTTTTAGACCCCTATCGACCCATGTCAACCTGCTTCAACCAATACCGACCCAGATGTAAACCTTGTCATCATCCGTTGCTTGAAGGCAATGCGGTATAGGGTCCATACATTTTACGCTGTGGGTTGCAGCAGGTTGATGCTAATCAATGCGGTTCAAACTGGGTCAGTTCGGATATCAATACGGAGTTGAATTCCGTGAGAAAATTTTGAACATGACCAAAAATTTTTCACCGCCGTATCGTAGCCCCCAGAATCCATCAGGAACCGACATGGGTTATGATGCGAGTCAATGCGGGTCTCTACGGCTCTAACCGGGTTGATACGGTTTTAATTCCTTATGGACCCGGTTTGAAAACCGCTCAATGAAATAATAGAGAATATAAAAGTCTTAGAGGAATTACAAAGTTTAATTGATCAAAATCAGTTTTGAAATGGCCGAGATATCTAAAAACAGAGTAAAGCAAAGCGATCCTAATAAAAGATGGGTGACACCTTTTATTAGGATCACTTTGTTTTGGATATCTCAGCCATATCAAAACCAATTTTCATCAATCAAATAATCTTTGAATTCTTCTTAGAATTATGATTATGTTCTTTCACATTTCATGAAAGGTTTCTTATTAACTCACAAACAATGGACAACATAATCACAATTTGAAGAAATACTGAACCACGCCACCAAAGTGTGGCTTCTAAGACTTCTAGGCCTTCTGAGTTGGAAGGTCATTTAAATTCAGTTAAATCTACCTCAAAGGAGCGCTGACGTTTCATACTATGACTGCATAATGCAGGACAATATAAAAATGTATTGTTGTTGTCACTGCCAAGAACTTAAGCCAGGTTTTGTTGGCATATATTGGAATAACAGGCTGCTGAAAAAAAAAAAAAACAACAACAAAAACAAAAAAACACAAAAAACACAAAAAAAACGGATACAACAGGAATTTTTGTAGTTGTTTTTCAAGAGCATGCATGCACTATGCAAGTGTTTGAAGCTCCTTGGTTGTTACTCTCGTAGAGGCAAAATAAGAAGCTATGTGGGTGTATATCACCCAAACAAGTGGCGTGGACATGCTCACAACAACCAAAAAAAAAGAGGTTCAACTTTTGCTGAAACTGCTCAAAACTCATTTATTCTATGGATGAAAACTGTATAAGCGAATATGCAGAAAAGAAAAGAGGATGTTTACAAGGTCAGGTAGACTACATCTATAATTTTTTGTTGTTGTTTATGTTCTTTTGTCCTAATTACAAGTGTACCATCGCCTGTCATCACATGACCACTACGACCACTGCATGATAATCACATGACTAATACTTGTTGTACGCGTAACTATTACCATTACATCCCCATGCCTATAATCAATGCCGCTGTCATTAGGTTTTAGTATCGTGTTACTATTGCATTGCCATATCGCATTACCACATTACCATTAAAAAAATGCAATTATTTCATTGCCAACAATAAACTTTTGAGATTCGGTTGATTATAAACTGTAACTGTCACAAAGGTCTCTTGCAACCAGGCTACGATTCATGGTGAACACATCTCAGATTATACAATGGTATAAGAGACACACGGACAACAAGACAGTTCACCTTCATAAACATAAGGATTGAGAGAATGTAGCAATATTAGTAGAACACATCATTGAAAGTTTGAGGAAAATCAGACGATCCGTTCAAAAGTTATGAATTTTTGAAGTTTTTGTGCAGTCACTGCTGGATGAGACGACTACTGCAGTGTATGATGTCACATGCGTACAACAATGTAAGGAAAATATGAAGAGAATTTCACAAAATTTTATCTTCTGAAAAAAGTGCACATTCCCTTGACTCGTTACTGACATACACTGTATGTTATGGGTAATATTATTCCCACAGTCTTTAGAAAGAGGCAAGTCAAGTGCTCTTTTATTATGCAAAAAAAGTGAAAATATGTTGAATTTTCTTTACATTTTCTTTATACTGTTGTACTCATATGACATCATGAGCCTTAGCTTTATATAGTCTCCTCATCCAGCAGTTCCAACACAAACATTTTAAAAATTCATAACTTTTGCATCGATTGTCCAATTCTCCTCAAACTGTCACTGATGTGTTCTTCCAATATTGCTGCATTCTCTCAATCCTTATGTTAATGAAGGTGAACTTGTCCTTTAACCCTTTCTATACCAGGGACTTTGGACAGTGAGTACAATGCTATGGGGTTTTCTGTGTTAATCGGTACGCAAAGCACACAAAAGGTAAATTACCAGCCATCTCCTGGGATTACTGCATGTTACATCAATAGCTGTAGAATACCCTCGAGTGTGCTGTATCTCCACTATTTAAAACACACTCTCACCTGTGTATTATTTGTATATTGGAGAATGACTTCATGGAAATGATTATATCCATCAAATCTGCTAAAATCATATAGAATTACAAAAACTTGTCATTTGCCAATCGGCACAGATGCTTGGAAACTAATCTGAAATAAACAGAGATTACCTAATCTCCCTAATTCCTTTTAGTCACTGATGGCCTTCCTGTTGGACGGAGGTATATGGCCATACTTTAAAGGACAAGTTCACCTTCATAAACATAAGGATTGAGAGAATGCAACAATATAAATAGTAGAACACATCAGTGAAAGTTTGAGGAAAATTGGACAATTGATGCAAAAGTTATGAATTTTTAATTTTTTTGTGTTGGAACCCCTGGATGAGGAGACTACTACAGCTTGTGAGTCATATGCATACAACAGTATAAAGAAAATGTAAAAGAAAATTCAACATATTTTCACTTTTTTCGCATAATAAAAGAGCACTTGACTTGCCTCTTTCTAAAGGCAGGGGGAATAATATTACCCATAACATTTGTCGGTAACGAGTCAGGGGAATGTGTACTCTTTTCAAAAGATGGAATTTTGTGAAATTCTCTTTATATTTTCCTTATATTGTTGTACGCATGTGACATCTAAGTTATTCATACACTGCAGTAGTCTTCTCATCCAGCGGTTACTGCACAAAAATTTCAAAAATTCTTAACTTTTGAAAAGATTGTCTGATTTTCCTCAAACTTTCAATGATGTGTTCTACTGATATTGCTACATTCTCTCAATCCTTATGTTTATGAAGGTGAACTTGTCCTTTAATGGCGATACTAACTAATGTTACTGTATACACCGTTATTTTCACGAGGGTTTGATTTTCCCGAATTTTGCGAATTGCAGTTGGATCGCGAATTTAACAACACGCGAAATTGTCTCCATGCGCTTTGTTAATAGAACATTAACGTAAGCATTGGCGTCGATTTGCACAAAAAAACATCTCGCGAAAATGTCTATGACCTCGTCATTCGCGAAAATATCTGTACGCGAAAATAACGGCATATCGTCGCTGGGGTGACAAGACCTTGTATCTCAAATTTTGGTGAAAATGACTTTTTTGCATTAGTGGTCAAATAATCGGTTAAGTGATGTCCTGCCCAAATCCCAGTTGTCTTACCCAAAAAATGAAGCCACCACGGCATGTCAAAGGAACGGCTATCCCATTCAGTAATAGTGCTTTGGCCGCCATGTTTTTTGGCTCTCCTGAACATTTGACATTTTTGAGATACGAGGTCTTGTCGCTGATACTCTACCATGATTTAAAGGGATGGTATATAATTGGTGGAGATGAGGGTTGGGCTTTTAAATTTCTGCTAGATAGCAAGAAACCACTTGTGAAATAATAATATAGAGCATGCCATTCTAAAAAGAGGAATTCAAATTTCATTAGATACATGTACATAATGTCATTTAATTACTGATTAGAAGTTTCATATTGGAGCGATTATTGTCAGAAAGGTCAGAACAAAACTGGCTTTATATACAATATGCAATGTGTTATAGTTTCAATTAAGATGGCCAATTGAAAATTCCAGAAATATTTGCTGTGTTTATTATATACCCTGAGCACACTGAACTCTCGACACAGCATTGTACAAACTGTCTAAAGTCCCTGGCAGAGTTACAGCCATGCCGTGATCACCAGAAGCATGCAGCAGAGTCTTTATAAGTATTATCAAGGCATTTGTAGTTCTGAGTGACCTTGGCATTTCAGTCCTATTTCATTGCTAATCTGAACTCTGAACAACCATTCGTCTCTTCCTTGTTCAGACATGTCAAAATTGATTCTCCATTCCCAGTGACTCTTTTATCTATTGATCTTTCTTCATTTAATGCAGTTCTTTATCCAGGGTCTCTTCATTAAGCGGTCAAAGAATTGCTCACCTTAAAATAACGTTGAACCACACTGTTTGTGCCAACGAGTCTAATGTGTTCACATTTTACATAGGGCCTAGATCCATACCAACACACACGATACATTTATGTGAGATCCAAAGCTTAAAACCACCATGCCTGACCTTCAAAATAATGTCCAGCCAAAGGTTGTAGTGAAAAAAGCAGAAAAGCAAAAACAAAAAAACAAAACAAAAAAGGCATTTCGCAGTAACAATCTGAGCATGCGCTGTTAGTGGTTTATGAAAGGACAAGTTCACCTTCATAAACATAAGGATTGAGAGAATGCAGCAATATTAGTAGAACACATCAGTGAAAGTTTGAGGAAAATTGGACAATCGATGCAAAAGTTATCAATTTTTAAAATCTTTGTGTTGGAACCGCTGGATGAGGAGACTAAAGGCTCGTGATGTCATATGAGTACAACAGTATAAAGAAAATGTAAAGAAAAATCAACATACTTTCACTTTTTTCGCATAATAAAAGAGCACTTGACTTGCCTCTTTCTAAAGGCAATGGGAATAATATTACCAGTAACATATGTCAGTAACGAGTCAAGGGAATGTGTACTCTTTTCAAAAGATGGAATTTTGTGAAATTCTCTTTATATTTTCCTTACAAATGCTGTTGTATGCATGTGACATCACACACTGCAGTTGAAGTTTTTGTGGAGTCACTGCTGGATGAGAAGACTACTGCAGTCTTCTCATCCAGCAGTGACTCCACAAAAACTTAAAACTAGAAATGTCGCTTTGGCGACTGGTATGCCTCCGCCATAATGCATGATTTTCCCAATAGGTCTAGATAGTACATGTGGACAATGTGTGACTACATTTTCACAAAATTGGCAAAATATTGAAATAACAAATTTGTCACAAATGTGTTGAATGTTCACCTTCCTTGACCTAGGTTTAATTGGATGAATAGGAGAGCATGTATCTAGGGATTTAAGGACTTTAACTTGACTTTGACCAATTCATACATTTAGGCATTGAGTAATTTTCAAGGTACAGGTGTGGAGAATTGGTGTGAATTTCTGAATTGAATAGTAAATTGTTACCATTTTCATCTGGCCCTTGACCCTAAAATTCATAAGATAATCACTTTCAGGTAGAACATGCATAATATGTACTAAGTTTCAAGATAACTTGAGCCACTTCTGAGATATGGAGGAAAAAGTTAGTTCAGCACTTTCACTTGATCTTTGACCTTTTGACCTTTCGAGGCAAAAAAAGAAGAAAAAAAAACTTTCCAGAGAATTTCTATTAGGCTACACATGCATACACCAAGTGTAAAAAAAAAAATAACCCTGCTGGCATTGCATAAATATGAGGGAAATAGTAAAATTTTAAAGTGTTGCACTTGACCTTTGACCCCTGACCTTTGACCCCATGAACCCTACATTCTCTAGATAATCAATTCCAGTCAGTACATGGGCAATCCCACAATAACTATTCCCTTTTCCACTTTTGATATTTGAGCTTTGATAATAAAAGTAATTCAGATTTGCCTCCTTATGTTTATATATTTTCTTGAAAAGAATAAGTGTGAGAGATAGTATAGATAACATTGAGTTCATTCAATGGGCGGATTTTTTGTTATATCACATTAAACGTCAATTTAGACAGTAAAACAGGCATAGAAAACGGGACATTTTAAGTATCAGAAATCTAAACAGTAATCTAAAAAAAATTAGCAATGAAACTGAATCCAGAACAGTTCCATTGTACAATCTACATCAGATTTGAAATAAGAAATGTCTCTACCTTTCAGATTTACTTCATTTATTAAATGAAAATGGATTTCAGTTATAGCCTGTATGATTGTAGGCATGTCTGTCCATCCCGTTACATACCTTCACCTGTTAATTTCTTTTGTTCCCAGTGGGCAGAAAGAGAGTTTTGGTGATTAAGTAGTTTCATTACGGGATAAGTTGAAATGTTTTAACCAAAACTAGCTTAGCTTGAAAGCAAATTTAATGCAATTGGCAATCAAACTTAAGTGTTGCTTTGTCTGTCCACTTTTTGAAGGTATGTAACAGATTTTAAGGAGACTCATTTTTTGAAAAATAAGCCATATCAGTGCAGTTGCTTGGATTCATAAGACATGCCAGGCCAGCATCTACATAATCAGTATACTTCCACTCCCTAGGGAAGTCCCACAAGTTTCTGCGGTGACTTGACAGTAGCCAAAAACTTGTCTGTCCACTTTGTTCCATACCTTCACCAGTGTTTGTACCTTCATTGAATATAAAATTTAATAAAAAATACAGAAAGATGAGTCATCAAGGTTTATGGCCTCAGAAAGACATCATATACTAACAATGTCTGAAATCACTTTCCTTTGTGGATCATTCAAAAATATGTGTGAATTAATCTTTTCGTGTGTGGACAGACAACCTGTACAGTAAACGCATGTGTCTGTCCATGTTCGTACCTTCCTTGACAGATGATGGTGACATCTTTCTAGTAATAGAATTAAACATGATCTGGATACTTTTATTTCATGTCATACACTATTTTTATTAGCAGATTAGAGAGCTCAGATGGTTTTAATAAGAAATTTTGGATGATTCCACATGTGAAGGTACGAACATGGACAGACGAAGGTATGAACATGGACAGACGTCTGTCCATGTTCGTACCTTCAAGATCAGATTCCCCTCATGATTATTATCCTTCAGGTGATGTAATTTTACATGGTCAAAATAATTTCATTTCATGTAATAATTTTTTTCCATTAGCAGATCACAGCATACAGATGTCCCTTGTTAGAAATTTTGAACCATTACACAAGTGAAGGTACGAACATGGACAGACGTCTGTCCATGTTTGTACCTTCAATGACACAAGCTCCCTGACCACATGGTTAACATTGTGTTGTAACTTTAAACAATTGTATTTCTATGAAGAGCATTTACTTTAAGTAATTCATACACAGTATAAAAAGTAACAAAAGTTGTTTTGAAAGGCCCTTGCTTTCCACATTGGCTTAATAGAGAATTTAAACTAAACATGTAAATAATGTTATGACTAATCAATGTTAACATTTCACAATATTTCATAAAATAATGTACATACCCTGGAAATATTCAACTTTGCTTTCATTGTGCATGGTACCTGAAAATATTAATTACAGCTTCTTTCAAATTATGAATAAGATATACTGCTGAAGGGGACAAATGTCTGTCCATGTTACATACCTTCACTTTTGTGAACATGATGATCCAAGGTCCAGTAGAAAGAAAAGGTGGTCCTAACTTATCTTTTCACATTTTGATTATGGCAGAACACATATTTCGCTACATGAAAATAATAAAATGGCATTTAATTAGCAAAACTTAATTTGCAGCCAGAATGTCCCGTTTATGAGCCCCACTTATAGTGAGATTGCCCACATGTATATACTATGTTCATTGAAGATACCTTGAACAATTTTCCAAGGTACGGAGAAAAAAAAAGTTTTAATATTTTTACTTGACCTTTTGACCTTTGACCTCATGACCTAAACTTTCACCAGAGAATCCTAATTGGGTAATACATGTATACACTAAAGTTTCAAGAAAATATCTTCAGGCATTCAATAGATATGGTGGAAATAGTGATATTTTATGTATTTGACCCTGACCTTTTGACCTTTGACCTTTGACCTCATGACTCAAACCTTCACCAGAGAATCTTAATTGGGTAATACATGTATACACTAAGTTTCAAGAAAATATCTTCAGGCATTCAATAGATATGGTGAAAATAGTGAAATTTTATGTATTTGACCCTGACCTTTTGACCTTTGACCTCATGACCCAAACTTTCACCAGAGAATCTTAATTGGGTAATACATGTATACACTAGGTTTCAAGAAAATATCTTCAGGCATTCAATAAATATGGTGGAAATAGTGAAATTTTATGTATTTGACCTTGACCTTTTGACCTTTGACCTTGAGCATGTGCACCCAAAAGTTGATAGGCACAACTTCACCCCCTTGTAATACACATACATGCCAAGTTTCATTAGGATACCTCAACAGGTTTTGATAGTTACCTTGTCCACAAAATTCATTACGGACGGACGGAAGGACGGACGGACGGAAGGACGGACAACCCGAAAACATAATGCCTCCGGCACCACTTCGTGGCGGAGGCATAAAAATGCATAACTTTTGAACGAATTGTCAGATTTTCCTCAAACTTTCAATGATGTGTTCTACTAATATTGCTACATTCTCTCAATCCTTATGTTAATGAAGGTGAACTTGTCCTTTAACCTTCATTTGAAATTGACTGGTAACAAAGTAGATGTAAACTAGATATATCGCTACGGCTACTGATACAGTACGTATGCCTCCGCCATAATGCATGGTTCTCCTAATAGGTCTATATAGTACAATGTCTTGACAATGTGTGATGACAGTTTCACACAATTGGCAAAATATTAAAATGACAGGTTTGACACAAATGTGCTGAATGTTCACTTTCTAGAACTAGGTTCAATTGGATGAATGATTAAAATGTCAGATTGCAGGTATTTGGGGAACTGATGATTTTTACTTGACTTTTGACCCTTTTATAAGATTATGTATTGAGTAATTTTCAAGGTATTGAGAAAAAGTATAATTTCAGTATCAAGTGGCAAAATAGCATTATCTAAACCTGGTCTTTGACCTTTGACCTCACAGTTCCACAGAGAATCACTGTTAGGTAGAACATGCATTCTATATGTAAGTTTCATGATGATACCTTGAGTTACTTTCGAGATATGGAGGAAAAAGTGCAATTTAGCACTTTCACTTGACCTTTGACCTTTTGACCTTTAGGCAAGAAACTACCCCAAAAATATATATTGGGTAATACATGCCATACATCAAGTTAAAAAAAAAAAAAAAAAAAAACAAAAAACTTCAGGCATATTGCATTTTAAGGAAAGTAGTGATATTTTGAGGAGTTGACCTTGACCTTTGACCCATGACCCCCAACTTCCCTAGATAATCACTGCCCATCAGTACAAGCATATATACTAAGTTCCATGAAGATACGTTGAACCATTTGCAAGATATGGAGAAAAACATGAAATTTCATTTTTTTTTACAAAATAACCTGTGACCTTTGACCTTTGACCCTGTGACCCTAAAATCCACACAAATATTATCCCCCAAGGATATACCCTCATACCAAATTTGATGTAGAACCACTACATGGTTCTTGAGATATCGACACAAACAAAACGGGACGGACGGACGGACGGACGGACGACCCGAAAACATAATGCCTCCGGCCACTTCGTTGCGGAGGCATAAAAATGGCTATTCTTTTCAAGAAATTGTTGGTTATAAATATTCATGTACAAACAGGAAACATGTTGGAATGAACAGGTGAAAGTAGATGTTCTTGTCAAATGGATCAACGAAAGACTTACATGCAGCAGTTACCAATGTGCAATACCACTTTCTGCTTTATTAGCTGTTTTTCCACTGATCTTTTTCCACTAATTTTACATATCTTGTAAAGTCTGTGGTCCCACACGTCATTGCAGACCAGTTAGTGCTATCTAATTTATTTTAAACTGTAAACTGGCTTATTGTATGTTATGTAAACCTTTTCTCAACTTCTCTGGATTAGGAACCAATAAAGAAACTTGAATAAGCCATCAACAAACAAATCAAACAAGCAAACATGTTATTAACAGAAATACATCTCATTCATCTGTTCATGCAGAAAAATAGAAGCAAAGATTATCACATGATAAAACAAAAAAGAATTGACAACTCACAGAGTATAATCAATGGAAGAGACGGCCATCCAAATTCAGAATTATTGGGTATTCACACTTCAAATCACGCTGATTCTTCCTCGAAATTGTCACGGTGGTAAAAATCTTGTAAATGAAGCAAAATCACTATCAGCATTCTTCTCTCGCTACAGTGAAATCCATAGTAACGCCATGGTTCCATTGTCAGTGGCTCCCTTTGGAAACCTTACAAAAAATTGTTTTTGTGAGTTGTCAATTTGCACATCCTCAGACTCAGATAGAACATTTACCCCGTGGTCAAATGGTCTTTTGTCATTTTATCACATCTCTTGTGCAATGATTTGCTTCTCCAGTTTGAGGTCAGTTTTCAATGTCCTCTTCTCATCACTGAGACAAACAATGTGCAGATGGACTGCTCACTGTGTTGATGACGATGCCATGCTGTTAGTTCCAGACAATTATTTCAGGACTTAGTAGACAAGAACGTACGGAAACAGTATTGGATGTGCACGCCAAGTACATGTATACTGCATGATATACGAGAGTTTCAAGTAAATTCATCCGCAATGCTAGAGGATTTGTGCTAAATCTCTGACAGTATATCTCCATCAACCGCTATAGCTGCATGCTTAAATTTCTCAGTGCCATCTCTTCCTTTCTCTCAACGAGGCAAAATGAGAATGGCTTAGTGTCCTTGTTGATGATGCCTTCTTGATGCGTAAAAAATAAAGCAGTCTCACCAACAAAACAAAAGAATCAAAGGAAACAAAGTCGATTTTGCTATGATCGCAATGAGTGCATGATTCCTGGCTGTATCTGAGATCAATGGATATGTATGGCAAAATTATTGAGAAGCTGCTGGCATTGGTCACTGTGCAGGCATCAACTTCTCCTTATCATTTTTTCTTTCTTTACCAACTTTTGCGAGGCAAAGAAAACTCACAACTTATCACTTTCTGTTTGGTGATGGAGAAAAGACTTGCACAATCTTGCATCCGGGATGCGACTCCTAAGTCCGCCAATGGCGGCAAATTCCGCTGACGGCCCACGGGAAGTTTGATTCTATGTTCTGAAACGTGATGGGATGGGGCATTCCTTCTCTGCTGCCCTCTTGATGAGCTGGAACATGAGCTGGTAACGCTGACTTTGTTAAGAAAGCCGTGGTGACGCCATCACCATCTCAAAATGTCGCAAAGAACAAATGTGCATCCGGGGCACATGCATTTTAAAGGGAAAGGCGCCAATCTCTGCATCCTCTGGGAGCATGTTGGAAAGATCACATGTCAGCATTCACTGTCATCAGTGGCTTAGGAATCCCAGGTAACCATCTGTAGCAACAGAAAAAAAAAAAGGAAAAACACACGATGATGATGCCATGAAGAAAAATGTTCGTTATCTGTAGCCAACCATCACAACGGACTCTGATGATTTTATGATCAACAGTTTTGACAATTCTGTGCCCTTAACTCGTTATAGGACGGTTTGATTTTGCTACAACACATATTTTTCATAGACACTTGCCCGAGTATACTCTTGACCCGTCCTCAATGGGTTAACAGTACAAAACATGGCATAAAACTTTCACCTACGGTACACTCTGCCCTTTATATTTGAAAACAAGGATCCCTGTTAAGTTGCTATCTCCTCTGAAACAACGCACATTGTATTCAGTAACTTAATTCTATCTTTTCCTTCCTTTTTGTAACATAACAAAAATTGAAACTTTCAATATTCCAAGCTTCATCTCCTCTCCCCTCTCCCCAAGTAAAAAATATTACAACTTTAGATTGTCAAATCTCTTGATCTGTGATCTTGCCCACTGAATCAACTTCCATCTAATCTTAACCTGTTGAGGATGAGCCCCGAGAATACTCGGGCAAGTGTCTATAGGAAATGCATGTTGTAGCAAAATCAGTCCGTCCTCAATGGGTTAATATGCAATGGAGCTACAGTCCAGCTTCTACTGTAAAAGTGGAAACTTTCGCGCATTTCGTGCAACCAGAAACTAGCGCGAAAATAAAAGCACAAAAATATTTTTGCTTGCAATATATTCCTGTACGTGATGTCTTGATTCCTTGGAATTACAAACGCGCGAAACTCTTCTGACCTGGCCAAGCGCGAAAAATTAGTCGCACAAAATATTAGTCGCGCGAACATATCCACTTTTACAGTATTCTAAGCACCCGGCACAGAGAGAGTTAAAACAATTCTTCATTTATCACTCTTGACAACCTGCAGGCTCTCTTATAATCAGTAAGACAGACCATATGGATGCTTGGCATATTCGTTGCTTGCATAAAAACAACCATCCACAGAATGTCGACATCCCATTTGCCAATACAAATAGCATACAAACTCATCTCAGATATTAATTGCCAGAAACATGCAATGTGTCATTCTAAATCAAGAGAAATAAGCCACAAAGCTTATTATCTTCATGACTGCGGCAACATTTCTTTTCATAAGCACAATTGTGGTTTGACGACTGAGTAGGTGGATGTCAATCAGTTTACAGAAATATGAAGTGAAGCCCAACAGCCTAAATCCATTAGATCAAACATCTTGTGTGGCTTCAGAATATTACCATCTGAAATCAAGAAACTGCAACTGTAGATATACTGATAACCCAACAAACATAAAAAGGGTATGTACAGTTTTGGTTGAGGTGAGGATTTAGCTTTTAACGTTTTGTGAGATATTCAGAAACCACTCTATAAGATGTCAAAGAGCATGCAATTCTAAGGGGTATCAAAAGTTTATTTGATGAAATTCGGTTTTGAAACGGCTGAGATATCCAAAAACAAGTTGAAACAAAGAGACCATAATAAAAGGCGTGGCCTGTCACCTTTTATTATCACTTTTTGGGGTATCTCAGCCATTTGAAAACCAATTTTCATCAAATAAACATTGAATCCTTCTAAAAATTACATGCTCTTTCATATTTAATAAGAGGTTTCTCACTATCTCACTTTTAAGGAATGTTCAAAACATGAATACCCACCTAAACCAGTACTGTACAGTCCCTTTAAGCAGATCTAGGTACGGAAAAACAAAAATACATCTTGGAGAAGGTTTACAGCCAGAAAGCAACCCATGATGCACCGTTGTGAATAGCTAAAGGATTTCAGTGGGGAAATAAAGCAGGATGTTTTGTCATACAACTGAACTAAGCATCTAAAGTGACAACTTTTGATAACTTCACTTTTTTTAAATCACTCCTTCCAATGGTACATGATATCTTTAACAAGTGTGTGGTATGTATAAATGGATAGAAGAGGAATGTACAAATGATGAAAGTTGACTGGTTAAACCACCCCCTGCTTTAGAAAAAAGAAACAAAACAATTCAAAATAAGACAAAACGAAAACTTTCTCTGACAGTGAAATAAAGCTTTAAAAAGCAGTTAAAACATTTATTGAGAAATCTCATTTTTCAAGAAAAACGAGCCTTATAATGGTTATCAAAATATTTTGAGTATGGGATCTTACAGAGAGTTAAGAGTAAATGATAGCAATTGTCATTGCAAGCTCTCATTTATTTTCATTGTCCTCTCTCTTCTTTTTATCTGTCTTGCGACACATCCTGTTTGATACAACTGTATATCCAAAACTTCTATCGCACTTCAACTTAATCCCCTTTTCAAGCTTTCCAATTTACTGCAGATTATAGCACAAGTTTGCAAAAAGCATCAGATCTACAACAACAAAAAGGGGTAAGAATGATGATATTCTATTTCAAGATTCAAAGCCACTTAACAAAAGAAATGGGGGGGGGGATACTTTATTCCAAAGGAATACATAATGGACAAATATCTGGTAGGTACCAGATTATGTGTATAGTGACTACAGCCACTCATTTGGTATCAATTATGACATGCTACAGACATCTTTCTGTATCTACCCTGTATGTCCAAGTAGCATTTCATATTGAAATTTGTGCATGTAGGCCTATAATCTTGCCAACTATTTTGTGAGGTCTTCTAAGTATTTCTATAGCAAAATTGTGCAGAAGTACAAGTATGTATGTTGATTCAAGTTTTCAGAGCAACTCTTATCACACTTAGGAGCTCTGGAATTCAAGTCAAGAAGGGTAGGTAAGATTGGATTATGATTGGATTAGGATTGGATTAGTATGATTTTAAAAGCAGATTATGACAAAATCACTTTAACCCGTTGAGGACGAGTCCCGAGTATACTCGGGCAGGTGTCTATGGGAAATGCGTGTTGTAGCAAAATCAGTCCGTCCTCAACGGGTTAACTTGAATAATAATAGAAGATTGAACAACAGCATAGACAAAGTTTTCAAACTCGGGCAGTGTCTGGTAAACAAAGACAGATAGAAAAAAAGACACAAAAAATAGTACTTGTGGGGAGACATCAACCAATATGCACTGATGGCATATACTGTAATCCAGTTTATAAGCCGTCGCTGCCAAAAGCTATTTCATGCATGTTTACTAAAAACTTTGCTGTCTCAAATTCAAGGTAATATGTCACAAAACATTAATTACCGTATATGAAAAACTAAATATATGGAAAGCTAGCTCAATTGGTAGAGAAATAGTCCTTAACATTAAAGATGTAAATAAGCATCATGTGATGAATTATGGGATGTTTTGTTGTGTGAAATGGTTTGTTTTTGTTTTAGTTAAATAAGTTGATAGTTGGCTAAAACTGATTATTTATTTCTTTGCGCATTTAATGAGGCCACAATATTAAGCTCTGCTTACTGGGAACCTCCTGTATGGTACTTTGATTATTTTTTTTATTGTATCTGTTCTCTATCGCAATGATTTGCTTAACTTTCATAGAAAATCAGCCATGTGCATATTTTCGAAAATGATTATAGTTGATTACTTGTATCACGCAGAAACAATAAAATGAAATAAACATTAAATTACATATGAATTACAAATTTATGAATATTAGTAGAATAGCTTATTCAAAAGAAACCACCAATGAAAAAGATTCATAGTCATTATACAGAAAAACTAATTTTGATTATGAAATCTTCATACTGAAAGCTTTCTGATAGTATACAACTCATAAGGCATAATGCTTACTATTATATGAAAGCTGGTAGATAGCTGTGGACTAGTGTGGTCTCATAAAATCCTATGGATGGGACTACAGAGAAGCACCCACACCTATGGCAGTGTCTGATCTCACATAGATGTTGACTTCCCTTATAAAAAAGTACCATGGTTTTACCATAGTACTTTTACAATGGTAATACCATAGTATTACCATAGGATGGTAAATTGACAGATGAAGGCAGTACATTTACCATGGATTTACCATGGTTAAAATACTATGGTAATACCATAGTATTACCATGGTTTTACCATAGTACTTTTACAACATGGTAATACCATAGTATTACCATGGTTTTACCATAGTACTTTTACAACATGGTAATACCATAGTATTACCATAGGATGGTAAATTGACAGATGAAGGCAGTACATTTACCATGGATTTACCATGGTAAAAATACTATGGTAATACCATAGTATTACCATGGTTGTACCATGGTAATACCATTCATTACCATGGTACTTCCATGCCGTACCACTTCCACGGTAGTACCACGGTAGTACCACGGTAGTACCACGGTACTACCACGGTACATCCATGGTAGTAGTACCATGGTAGTACCACGGTACTACCACGGTACATCCATGGTAGTAGTACCACGGTAGTACCACGGTACATATACGGTACTACCACGGTAGAACCACGGTACATCCACGGTACTACTGTACCACGGTACATCCACGGTAGTACCACGGTACATCCAGACGGTAGTACCACGGTTCTTCCATGGTGGTACCACGGTCCTTCCATGCTAGTACGACAGAACTTCAAGTATCACATAGTATCACATCATCCACACAACTACACTAGTATATAACTGTACTAGCACAAAATAATACTTTAAGTTCAACCCACTCACCTCATATCTTATCATGTATGCTTTGCATGGCTAATTGTGGTAGCTTGAATGAAATGCTCATTATAAGCAATGATCTATGCCATTGCACGTCTGCATGACCTTGTGGAGATCAATATGAAGTAGGCCATAATATGATTTAGTGGGTTTGGTGCTGTTGTATTTCGATGTACTATGAGATACCTAGCAAGTATTAAATGAGTGTGTGATGTCAGATGAAACGTAACCAAAAGTATTGATCACTGACTTCAATAAATTCACACACACACACACCATTCACATGAATGTTTTCTCAGTGTAGCTCAAAGTAAAAAAAAAAAAAATAAATAAAATCCAAGGACTCCACATGCCCATTCACCCCACACTTTTGATCACGGGATTCACAGATAGATTTCTAGGCTTTACACTAAATGTTACACCACGCAAACGAAGGCTTTGGTACTGGTCGGTATACTGTTCAAGATATTTGGCTTAAACCATTTTTATTTATGAGGCATCAGCCATCAAAAATAAATCCAGAGAAAACACAGCGTGTCTACAGAGTTCTTAAATTGTGGTTGACAAGTAAGCTGTGGCTCTGTTTGATAGCGGAAGGCCGCCGCTTAATCTTAAAACTGGTTGACAAGTATACAGCTGTGGCACTGTTTATATAGCGGAAGGCCGCCGCTTAAACTGTAACATTAACGTACATATGTTCTAATCACAATGGCCGACAAAACTGAGACTAAAACAGTATAGACTAACGTTAGATAGCCTATCCTATACCAGGATACAGACTGTAGCAGTAGGTTCCTAGGCCCTACACTACAGTACGCACGTTAACCAGCAGGGACTGTTACTTTTTCTAGTAGGTAGGAGCCTAACCTACAAAATACAGCTTAACTACAGGCACTGTTTATATAGCGGGAGGCCGCCGCTGTTTACAAACATGGATTGTAGTACATGGTTGTACCAAGTATAAATCTAAGACCTAATAATAAAAGCTACCTGCTAGGATAGTCCAGCACTAGCGCGGTAGTCGATATGTCGGTAGCAGTCCCGTCGACAGTTAGATCTGACAGTAACACAGCCACAGGCGCTAGCACTAGAAATAATCCGTAGAATCTTGGAAGAAAACTCTGGCCGCTGACGATGAAACTAGGACTAGGAGGGTGGTATTCACTGTTCACTGATGTTCACTGCCGTGCTGGGCGCCCGCGTCGTCGAAAGAAACAGCTTGAAACCAAGAAGGGACCCTGCTGTGCACGCCACGAGTACTGCAATGATGGCAGGTTCAGACGTCAGTGTAGGGACCAATGCGAGGTTAGCTCCCTACGCCACGGAGATAGCCTAGCCTGATGTGATACTGCATACTACTGTCAATATCCAATCAGAAGTCTACGCAGTGCGTAGGCTAGGGCGATGTACATGTACGACTGATAAAAAACCTTGGTAGATTCTAGCAGTAATCTAGCGTCACAGGAGTGCCTGCTATTCCGGGGTTGGAATTATCCAAAAATAATGCTCAGTCCAAAATATGAATCCACCATCAGAATCAGTATATAGGCAACTGTGCAGAACACAACTGAGGTCTACGTAGGCCGATCGAGTAGGTGACCTACAGTGAAGTAGGCCTAGCTAATCTCAAAGTCAATAAAAACTCATCACTGACAGTATCGTGTGCCCGAGTCACAAGCACGTGCCAGATCTAAGCAGAATAGAGACACACTGGTGATCACTCTATGAAAGTTGCAGCAGGACTGACTAAATTTTGGGGCCTGCAAAAACTTACCCTAGACCCTGCATGGCACACGTAAGTGCGTGCGCGCTAGACAGGAAGCATGTTACGGGCGCTGCCATGATCACAGATTCAGCGCATTTCAAACTCGAGGGGGCGCTTGCCGCTAATGCGATTAAATATCTAAGCGCGCGATAATTTGATTTTGTGACTTCAAGACCGTAAGTTTGACGGCAAAATTGACAAGAAATAGGCGAGGCCTCACCTGGTTTCTACGGAAAAGTGAGAGTACCGATGGTGATGATGCATTTTGAACATAACATGACGTACATAAACCCAAATAAACAGGTCTACACCCGCCGCACCTAAACACTACGGTGGGCGGTGTCGGCACTCGCACGCAACACAACATCTCAATACTATTCACTTCTCATCTCTTGTTCTTCTTTTTTTCGTGTATTTTTAACATACTTATCGATTTTTCCAGAGGATATCTTGTATACTCTGTGATTCAGTGATAGTTTTCTTATAATTTAAGTGCATTCGCTTTCATTCTTAATTTTTTTGAACGTTGGTAGTGTATTCCAAAATAAAGGGAACCTAGAGGCAATCCCACCATAGCGCTGTACGAGCTGATCAATTTTCGCGTACAGATATTTCGCGAATTGCTACTTCATGGACATTTTGGCGTGCTGTTAATTTCGCGGTTGCGAGGGTCTAACTGAACTTAGTTATTTGCGCGGTGTTATTTTCGCGGGTTGTTATTTTTGCGGTTCAAAGGCAATTCGCGAAAATAAAACCACCGCGAAAATTTCAGCTCGTACAGTACCGGTATATCATACAAGTACACAACAGTGAAATCAGTCTGAGGCCATTACAGCTTGGTCAAACAATGAAATACTGTTTGTAACTATGTTTTGCAAGACATCTAAGCACTTGTGTCTCAAGAGACAGGTTAATCAACATCTCACATTCAGAGCATAGAGCATTTCTAATATATTCTTGAACATGAGAACCATCTCATTTTACCTGTTTTGATACTGCATGTACCTCTCTATATATAGGCTTGTTGTTCTGTAGTCCTATATATGGATCAATTTCCCTTTAGAACCTAAACATTGGACATCATTCTTTTGTTCGACTGTACTTCATCTCACATACAAGCCTTCATTTTCCTTGCAGTCTTCATGAACAAAATCTACAAATTGTGTTATGTACGATATGGATGATGAATATTGCAATTTTTTTTTTTTAATTTCTGCACAGCAGCTCGACAGGTCAAAGCAAGTAAAGAAATAACCTGACTGCCACTTGTGTAATATTTCTTCTAGGTTTGGCAATGAAGATGGTTTTAATTTTTTTTTGTGGGGGGGGGGGGGGGGGCTGTTTATTTCACTGTCATATCAATGCCAGTGCCTGGGTAATACAATTTGAAACAGAGTACATACCACCGAAGTTGTTTCTCGAAAAGTTATGTACTTGGTAGCTTAATTACCATTAAAGTAGTTTCTCCATAATTAAGGTATATGTCCTTGGTAGCTTTAATCAAAGTATCAGAAACTTGTATGAAAACAAAAAGAGAGAATTATTTGACATGATTCTAACTTATGGCTATTGAAATATCAAAGATTACATAGTTACTTCATGACAATTTCAGAAAATGAGAATGCGGTTTTTAGCAAGATGGCATCATCAGACTCAGAGAATATTGGAAATTATAATTATAATGAAGGTATACCTTCATTGTACGTCATGGAATTCTTAATGATCAAATATTTAGAGAGCATCTTTGCTTTGGGGATAAACCTTGAAATCCCAGAGGTGACTTGTTTGTATTTATCTGGTACGTTGTACAATGTAAGTTTTTTAGGCTATTGTAATCAATGCTCTTCTGATGGGATGAATGTTCTTTGAGAATGCAAGCAGCTTTAGGACTGTGTAGCTCATCTAACCAGCATATCAGTAAGTATCATAAGGCATTGCCTTCATTCACATATTGCTATGGGCAGGTCTGTATAGCAAGGTTTTCATTTTCACAAAAGCAAACAATTTCTTTATAGTTCCTTTCATTTCTGAAGTTTGTATTACTATGTATGCCTACCACTTGCCTACTCATATAGACAATATCTCAGCATGATACAGACAAAATTCATAATCAAGAATTAATTTGACTGGAAACATTGACAGGAAATTATTCAGTACAGGCCTATAAATCTGTTTATAATGCAAATTTTCTTCATGAATCTTCCTCCATTGCATTGCATTAAATGCAAATATCAGTGGCAATTCACCTCAATTTGTAATATGTTTTAGCATTACTTGTATATGACTGGATTGTCTGTTGACTGCCAGAAGTACAAACAATTGCATTTTGGGCGAAAGTATTCAGTCAAGATGGCACCAATTGGCATGACCGCTGTCACATTCTTTTGCTTCAAAGGGAGTACAGAATGTTCCCTATACACATTCTGGGGCCCATATCACAAAGACATTTGCAACTACAAGTATTGTGAGTTGAAAAAGAAATCAGAGCTACTACAGCAGCTAGCAACCAGAATTTTCATGTGTAAATATTGAAAAAGTACATGCTGCAGTGTAAGTTCAACATCATAAAAAATTACTTGAACTAACATTTGGGCAATGTGGCATAACTCAACACTGGTATTTGCAGGATTGGCAAAAATGGAACAAAACAGAAGGCAGTAGCATAATCTTTGCATCCCAACAAGCAAGTGCGCAGGGAAAGAAGTCTGGCACATGAAACAGCAGGAGTGGGGTGCGCAGTGCTTGTTTCATCTGGAGACTGCGGGAAGGGATTCTTCTGCATTTTTTACATTGTTTGGCAGATTAAACGCAAAATTGTGGAATATTCCTCATGTAAGAGCCATGCAACTTTTCATGCACGATATATGGACCCATCAACCATACGGTACTGCATGCGAAGCTGTCCAACACATCAACTCTGCACATTGAAACTGACACCCCTCCACTCTGCGTAAAGAATAAAAATGCATGCATACTGGTCAATCATTGCCACTGGTTCAACGTTCAACTCATCATCAGGACACATTCCAGGTGTTCAATACAAACACGTAGACACTTACTGTTACCAGGTAGGCCCTATCTAATTATGGTTACGGTTAGACATGAATTACCTGAATTAGTACCTGAATTACCTGAATTCAGGTAATTCTGGTAATTCATGTCTGACTGTATCCGTACTTGCGTAATATTACATAACACTGTACCTGTATGATCGAGGGTATACCACCTATCATCACCCCAAGGATCTGCAGCTTGTTTATTTCAAAAGCATAAATCAAATTCACCTCATTTTTACCTCAAATATGTAATGAATACAGCAATTTTGAATGTCGTGACCGTCCTCTTGATTCTGAATCTCTGTAGTGAAATATTACGCAATTTTGGTGCATGCGATGCATTTTCTTCGCGCGGCTTGAAAGGTTACCTTACAATCGGCACCCCTTCCTTCCATAATACGCATGAATTTCACAGTCATGCGTCGTTACAGAGCGGAGGTGTATTTGAAACGTGTTTAGTTTGGTTCACGTTAGTTTACGAGTTTGATTTTGTTTGTTTTTCTGGTTTTCATAGCTAGTGGCACTTTGAATCCCACGCGTACCTTTTCGTTCTATACACAAACAGCCATGATACGCAGGGTGGTCAAGGTACCATGCCCATATAGGTGGTACCCTTACCATACTATGAATTTACCAATCAAGGCAAGTGGCGTGTCAGTGGAGAATCATTATGGCATATGGGAAATAAAATCTGTCACTGATCGTCTTGAGAAAGTTCATTTCGGGATTCTATACCTAGTTAGACTAAGTGTTAGACTTATCTACAACTCTGCTACTAGAGGGGGTTCTACAAACATTACTATTTTTTTGAAGCTAACGTTACTACGTTAGAGTTGGACGTCAAATATCAACATTAACAAGACCTTTTTTAGAATGCCTAGATCTAATTATGGAATTATGAGTTCGAATAAACCAAAAGCTTGACTTTTTCATTTTCACTATACCGTTACCACTACAACTTTACAAGTTCTAACGTTAAATGGAACCCCGCCTACTTCAACAACGATCTACAGGCCCGACACTTGCCCCCATAATAGGCCTATAGTGGGCCATACGATATGGGACTGCCTGCATGTACGGGATATCGCGGGCGCGAGCGAGTACGGCATCCCGTACGCAAGAAAGGTTCTGCGGCTCGGTATGTCACACGTTCTGTACTTTTAAAATAGAAAATAAATGCAACGATGATAGATATCATTGCATATCTAGCGGCCAAATATGTCAGCTTCACAATATAACACAACTGGTGTGTAATGAGTGCTTTGAGCGAAGGTAAATAGTATTCAGCTGGAAGACATGACGATTCTCAACAAAGGCATCAATCTTTCATGATTTTTTACCGTATGATTTGCCCACCTGACGTCGTCACAGAAAAAAATAAGAATGGAAGGAACAGTTGCCAAGTTAAAACACGTGTTCTAAAGAACAGACTACCATACTTTAATTTCTCTAAAAAAATCAAAAACATGTCAAAAAATCTTTGTAAAAAAGTGTTATTGGAAGTGCAGAAATTAACTAATTTTAAGTGCATTTTTAGAGACCTAAAATATCGGTAATTTAAAGACAATTGGGTTTGATATCTACCTCCCTTGCTGGCCGGACAGAGCTTTTGAATATGTATGAAATTTGTTTTGAATATTCATATTGTCTCTCAATTCCTATTTTTCATTGGTCGTCAGGAAGAAAGGGGTGGGAAATTTTGAAATATGAATATTTACATCGAACGTCATGTAAACAGACATTGTCTCCTGACGCAATGCGCATGCGTAGCAACACGTAAAGTGCGTGCGCGTGTGTACGTGGGCAAAGCGCAGCTCTCAATGGCCACAAAGGCAAAACTATTTTGATTGGCTAAAGAATACTGAATATATTACGTAACTTAAAATGATTGGCTGTCATAAAGATAATTATTCATTATTACCTCATTTGCATAAAAACCAGACATCACATGACATTGCAGACAGGAAGTGACCTGGGCATCCAGGGTACGTCTAGCCTGCAATGCCTGTACAGAATGTATACACACAAATAAGCAACCATCTACAGTAGATGTTGAAAAGCTATGTACACTTGTAACTGTGTATGTGTGTGTTAGCAAAAACCTACAGCAGTGTATATGCACACTGCATATCACACTGTATATTACAACTACAACAAAAAATATGCACTGTATGCATATCCTCTTCATGCATTATCATAATAGATACTAGTAGACAAATGTTGAGCTACTACAACCTTAAATCATGCATTCATCAACCTCATGCAGGTCCACTCATTAGGATTCTTTGAGGAAAACTGGCATTTCGAACTTAATAATTCTTTTCTTAATGTAAATTGCACAAAGGAGATTGGCGAATGAGGTGGATGAAAGCACTGTACGATAAGATATGATGGTTTCACCAACATCACACCATGAGCCGTTTCAAAATCAACACAGACAGCAACAGTCCTTAGGAATCTGCAAAATAATCCACAAACCAAAAAAAAAGTAATTTTCTGTTTTTAATAAAGACTTACTTTAACGTTGTAATACAACTGCAGAAAAACAAGATTTGATATTTTGAATGATTTCATGACAAATAGAACACAGAGAATACTTTGGTGGCACTTGGCAGTTGCCACATAATACTGGTGTTTCATTTAGCACACAAAGTTACAATACTCATGGTAATTCCCGTAATCCTGGCCTTAAAATTACACACACACATACATATTAAGAAAAGTGCATTTCAATTATGCAACTGTATCTAAGCAACAAATAACAAGACTCTAGTGGGTCTTGTACTCATACATTTCACTCAAAGGGGAAAACTTGATTTCACGCATCCAACCCAGTTGATAAAGTACAGTAAACCTTGCCTAAGTCAAATCGAAAGGGACTTGAAGAAATCCTTCGAGTTGCGCGCATTTCAACTATTTGAAGTAAAACAGGGCCTGACACAATCACTTGCACACTTTCCCGGGGCTAGTAAAATCTTATGTCGGGCAAGTGAACAAATTAAAATGAAGAAATTCACTTACCCATAGGCAAGTAAAATGTAATAAAAAAAAAATGAGGAAAAATGTGGAAATCTTTAGGCTGTTTAATGCCTATTTCATAGTTTTTGCAAACTACAGAATCACTTGTAACAATATTCCAATGCTATGAAAGGCCGAGCTTAAGTGATTAGATCATTAAAGAGGAAATTATCATTTTCAATGTTTTTGACTTTCTTGGGGCAAGTCAACTTTGCAAGATTATGGTAGCAGTACCATATGCCAGTCAAACAAGTACCATAAGGTACCATGAAAGTACCATAGAGAACTGTGAAAGTACCATAGAGAACTGTGAAAGTACCACAAAGTGCAATGAAAATGTCCAAGAGTACCATGGAGTACTATGAAAGTATCACAGAGAACCATGAAAGTACTATGGAGAACCATGAAAGTATCACGTGTGAGGATGGCACTCTGTTCAGTATAACATCAACCATATAATACATATTGTAATTTCATTGTAATACCGTAACATCTATGGTACATTCATGGTAGTACTATGGTACATTATGGTACTTCTATATTTTCAAATAGTACTTTCCTATTCCGTACGGTACTTCTGTGGTAGTACTATGGTAGTACTATGGTACAAATGAATTTACCATGGTTACTATGGTAATACCATGGTAATACCATAGTAATACCATGGTACTTAATGGTACTTTTTTACAAGGGTTATTCTGTTTGCTGTAAACCTCAAAAGTAAATACCAATCCGAACCACAGTGACAGGAAGTGAGGCAAAGGACTGTGGGATGTCAGGTCAGAGTTCACAGGCTATTAACAAGCTCTAATAAATGAAATCATCATCCAATCCATTTTGCTAGTTTTCCAACTTTACCCCTTTTCAGTGTTTGGTCCAGGAAGATAGATCATAACTAGAATAAAGCACTCAGAGAGCACAGACCACCACACAGCGTATTTCCACCCTGAATACTAGTACACACAGGCTGAAAATTGCCTAATTTCCCAATATAGAAGCCTTTTGTTTTTGTCATCAGCTTCCAACTGCACGGCACCTCCCCCAAGCAGGGCACGCTCTTTAGAACGCACAAACTGAAATATGAGCAGCTTGAACTTACAAGTTCATTGACCCTTCAATGCCCAAAAGATAAAAAAATCCTTCAAAAATCCATAAAAATTCCCACATCACTACCAAAATTTAATCATCTGTTCCTTGTGTTATTATCAACTTTTCCTGCAAGTTTCATCCAAATCCATTCACAACTTTTCGAGTTATTTTGTACACAGACAAACCAATGAAAACCAAAACAAAACCTCATTCCTTGGTGGAGGCAATAAAAAAGAAGACACAAAAGAATAGTAGAATGTGGAGTAACATTAACCGCATGATGAACCATTCATTACAAAGTAAATTTAAGCCTCCCACATTTCTTACTGATCCAAAACAGGAGGCTAAAAAAGGGCTGCATGATTACAATGCACCGAGATCATTAACCCATTGAGAACAGACTGAATTTGCTACAACACGCATTTCCCATAGAACCCTACCCAAGTATACTCAGGACTCGTCCTAAATGAGGAATGATTTCTACTCCAGACTATCCTTTCAAGGTCTTATTTGAAAGCATCTCCATCTGATGGTAAGATTAGAATTGCATTTCCTTGCAATGACAAGAAAGAAATCAGTTTTCTTGGAACCTTAATCATCAAGAAGGCACTTGGGAAACCATACATTGTGGTTCATGGTGGCATCATGACAACATGGCTTAAAATTATCAGCAGAAGATACAGACTGTAATTAGCAAACATGCTTAGATTAGCCCCAAGGTGATTTATCCTGTCTGAAAACTGTTGTTGTTGTTGTTTTTTTAGAGCCCTCTATATTAGCCACATTCACAAAATACCATAGGGTTAGTGGCATTTGATGCCTTTATCTTAAAATGTAGATCGTAAATTAGCACTGCGTCACAATCACTCGTTGGATATCATCAACGGTCATCCGAACCACTGTATATCTCGATTTTCGGTCAAATTTTCGATTTTCAGATTTTCCATCACTTTGGACATTCTGTTATGCATGGTAACTATATATACTGTGAAATTTTTGGTTTCTAAATTGATGTAGTTTTTGTGTAAATTTTATCACTTTTACAGAGTTTGATCACTTTATTAATTTCCTCATGGGCACACTCGTAAAAAAAACAAACAAACAGTGATACACTGTTCTCTCCTATATACGGCAGTTCGTTCGGATGATCGCAAACACAGTACGCGCAGTCAAACCGTCATATATCGGGCGCACTGATGTTGCGCGTGATATTAGTGATACGACAGTTTGGTGACCGCGAGTACTGTGCACGCAGCATACAAAACTGTTCTATACAATAATGGTAAATGACAACAGTCTTCACAAATAAAAAAACATACGTATGTTACTCTGCTTATTTCTTGCATAATTCCTATCACTACAATCGACGTAGACATCACATACATGTATTAGAGTAAGAATTAAAGTCTGACGTAGTTGTATTACAAAAATAATTGGAAATGCCACACACAAATTAAAGTGTAGCAATCATGATTGTAAAAGGAGTAAACTTCAAATGTGATTATCTCAAAATGTCATTCTTAGTGGAAATTGCATTCTGTATGACAGTTCGGACACCCGCCGACGATGTGATTGCCCAGCTCAAAACCCACAAAACATTGTAGATTTAATCTCTGTAATGGACCAAATGGTCATTTCAGTTGACCTACTGAAAATGTTAAATTTGACCTTATCTCTTATCTTGGATAATAATCTTTTCTCTATACCTATTTCCAAAATTCGGCTGCCTACAACAAAATCACAGTCGAGATATTAGCAAGTTTTCTGGACCATACAGTAGGGTTATGTTTGTTTTTTTTTTCTTACTATTGCCATAGATGGGTTCTATTTAAAATAAAATAAAAAAAAACTTATACACACTTTTTCCTTTTACATTCACTAATCTACAGACATTTGGGTTAACATATCACAATTAAATCTGACATCTGTATAACCAAACACATCCCTGATTAAACTTCAAGAAAGTCCTTAATACTGATATCTCTAAAATACACAAGAGGCATTTTGGTAATAATCAGAA
Organism: Diadema setosum; assembly: GCA_033980235.1. Lineage (NCBI taxonomy): Eukaryota > Metazoa > Echinodermata > Echinoidea > Diadematoida > Diadematidae > Diadema > Diadema setosum. Next base: position 4,085,205 of record CM067071.1, on the reverse strand, counting down.
CATCATTTAGGATACTGTATTTGATACCACAAACGTATGTCATTTTGGGTATGTGATGCACTCAGTGACGCTATTCCGATTTTTCATATGTGCCGTCACTTCAGTGCACAAATTTGTTGTGCTGCAATACAACCTTTGTGGTCCATGACTGGGGTGCTTGGATGAGGTGACTTTTGTTTGAGAATGCCCTCACCCCCACACACACCCTTGTCATGACCGGGACGGCACAGCTCAGGAAAGAACCGAGGAAATCACGATTTAATGTTTTCCTCCGATTTGATCAATAAGGTTACTGCAAATAAATTTACTGTACCATGTCAGAAAGAATTTGAAAAGAAAGGAAAGTTAAAAACAAAATCAGAAAGCCATGAATATCCTGCAGAGTATATGAAGAGTTTGTTTGCAAAAACCGATAAGTCCATTTTTGAAGATTTTAAAGTATGGTCTCTGTCATAAAGTACAAAATAATACCTTTTAAATGATATATTGGTCACTACATATAAAGGTACATTTTTGAAGTTATGGTCAAAAGAAGCTAACATTTTCTTATTATTCTCTTTATTTTTCTTGACCTTTAATCGCAAATATCTCCATTTGGCAAATATGGACTTATCGGTTTTTGCAAACAAACTCTTCATATAAAACATAACTCTGTAGACCTACACTATTACCTAGTATTAGCACCGATGAACAATAAATTATTTCAAATGGTATGCTGTACATTTCTATGGGAGAAAACTGCCATACAACTCTGTTAGTTTGTGTAGCAGTGGAGTAAAAATGCATCGTAAATGGCGATGCGATACCAGGAAAATCATTTCATACTTTCACACTACAGCGCCACTCGGGAGTCCCTGCAAGATCTTGGGTAAAATCTGCTCAGTGTGACAGGGGGAAGTGGAAGGAAGATTTGATTTTAGGGTTTGTTGAGTGAGGAAATTTGAGTGGAAAAAATTGGAGAGGGTTTGTTTGATGGTGAACTTTGGGAGGGGATGGGGGGGGGGGGGGGGGTGGCTGATAAGAAGAGTAAGGTTTGGTTTAGAGTGAGTGGTGTCCGTTGATCTGAAGGTTCATTAATCCGAAAATGAAATAAGATTTATTATCCCAAAGGTTCGTTAATCCAAAAAATGGAACTAGATTTGCAATTGTGAGATTCATTAATCTAAAAATGAAACTAGGTTTGGTATTCCCAAGGTTTGTTATTAATTCAGAAAATGAAATAAGGTTCGTTTGAAAGTGATATTGAAAAGAAGGTGCATACTAATAAACCTTAAGAAAGACCTACTTCTTTTTGGATGAAAGAACATTTGCAACATTGACAGACTTTTTATTTTTTCATTTTTGGATAAAGAAACCTTGGGAATAATGAACCTGTAATTTTCAAACCTTCTGAATAAGGAACATTGCAAATCTAGGAACCTCTGGAATAAAAACAAACAAACAAACTGTAAGCATGTATTGATGGGTTTGGGAAAGGGTTTGTGAGTTCATTTTCCTTTTCTAATCTTGACAGCTGAAATTGAGTACTGCATGATACAGTACAAGAGACAGATAAAGTCAGCACTATTTATCTTAATCTTTATCAATGCACACACATCCAATAATTCCAATCATCACTTTCTCACCCTCATATGACAGAAGACACAAATCTGCCTGTTCCTTGACTTAAAGGGACTGTACAGTACTGGTTGAGGTGGGGATTCATGTTTTGAACATTCCTAAAGCCTAGCTCACACCTTTGCGTTTTGAGCTTGCGTTCAGCTGCGTATTGCCCGAACGCAGTCTAACGCAGCCCAACGCAGCACTACGCAATGAAACGAGCTAATACGAGGTCAATACGCAGACTAACGCAGAGGCTTTGCGTTCTAGCTCGCTAGTTTGAAATTTTTTCAAACATCCGCAACTGAACGCAAGATCAAAATCCATACGAGCTAAGACGAGGGACAACCAGCTAATGCGAGCAAGGACGAGCAAGGGCGAGCGACAACGAGCTGCTTAACGCAGGCCAACGCAGCTTTACTTTGAACTGCGTTTCACTGCGTATTGTTACGATACCTGCTCGCTTCACCTCGACTTACCTCGCTTTAGTTCGCGTTACCTCGCTTTACCTCGCATCACCTCACTCTACTCCTAGTACTCTGCTCGCATTAGCAAGGACCGTTGCGGATGTAACTCGCTTCATTGCGAATCTAGCTCGTCCGTCGCTCGCTCCCCCTCGTTCATCCTCGCCTTACCTCGTTCCTCCTCGATTCTGTTCGATGCTGCTCGCTTTAGCTCGCTATGACTGCGTATACATCTGTTCACACAAAATCTAGTTAGATTTAATTAAAATTCACTGAGTTGACTAAGAAACACAATATGCTTATCAAATCATGAAGCTTTTGGAATGATTGTGTGCTTTCAGCAACATCAGATTCAAACATATCAGTTTTTAAAAAAATCTCAAACTGAGTTTCCCGCTGTTATTGTAGGTTTTGTGGAAAATCTTTTTTTTCTTCTCAGAATTGTATTACCACACAATGTGTATTGCTAATAAGTATTTTTTTTAAAACACAGTAATATGCTCTGTTCAGTCCTCAACAACTGCAGGTAATGAGCAAGGTTGTTTTTCCTGTTATAGTGACCGTAGGCAAGCCATTTTGAAATAACCTGTAGTGAAAATAATGTCCTGACCCAAAGCGACATTAAGGGTGACCCTGTATAAGGAAAAGCTGACTTCAGACCATGAAAACGACATTGAGAATCGATTTCATTGACCCAGAAAACGTATAATACAGATTTTGAAAAATATTGTGAAATGTTTACCTTTTTAAACAATGGAAGTGACTTTTGAATTTCAGATGGCAGCCATATTGGATTTGGCCAATATGGCCTCAGGGCGCCCTTCTTGGCGGCCATCAAAAATTGAAATAGTTTGGTTTTGGCAACACCTGTACCAAATTTAGTGCTTTTTGAAGAATTTGAACCAAAAAGTCCTTGTGCCCCCCGTAACTGTAAAATGTCAAAAATTATATACCAGTGAAGCTCTCTACGAGCTAATACGCAGCAGGGCGAACTGATACGCAGCAGATCGAGCAGGCACGAGCAACAGTCGAGTGGATGAGCAGTGAAACGAGGAGAAACGAGTTCATGCGAGCTGCTACGAGCTAGTGCGAGATGCCAGCGAGCAACGAACGAGTGGCGAACGAGGTACACGCGCAACAGGGCGAGCAATCTTCGTACTGAATCGTACTGTTACGAGCAAAAGCGAGCTGGAGCGAGGTGAAAAGCAAATTAAGGCAACCGTAGGCAACCATTTTGCACAAAATATACGAGCTACAACGCAACAGTGTGACTGCTACAAAATATTTTGCCGCGGAGTGCTGCGTTAGGCTGCTTTAAGGCTGCGTTCGACTGACGCAGCTATACGCAGCTAAAACCGCAAAGGTGTGAGCTGGGCTTTAGTGAGATAATGAGAAACCTCCTAAGAAATATGAAAGAGCAGGTAATTTTAAGAAGGATTCAACATTTATTTGATGAAAATTGGTTTTCAAATGGCTGAGATATCAAAAAAAGTGATAATAATAAAAGGCAAGAGGCCACGCCTTTTATTAGGATCTCTTTGTTTCACCTTGTTTTTGAATATCTCAGCCATTTCAAAACTGATTTTCGTCAAATAAACTTTTGATACCCCTTAGAATTGCATGCTCTTTGACATCTCATAGAGTGGTTTCTGAATATCTCGCAAAATTTTAAATGCTAAATTCTCACCTTGACCAAAACTGTACACACCCTTTGATGTCAACCAAATTGTTTACTTGGGGTGCTTTAAAAAAAAAAAAAAAAAATGTTGAATTCATTTAATAGTAGTTCTCAAAATAAATATGGTGCAATTCCAACAAGTTTTTGTGGACAACTGAGAAAGACACAATTACACAAATTTACAGTATTCTGGCCTCTTGCTAGCTGTGCAGAGCTTTACTAGGTGTTGCAAATTCAAAAGCTTTCAATGAATTTTCTTGGAGTTAATTGCACCATAGTTCTGTGAATGAACAACAAAAACAACAACAACAACACAAAAGTTGCACGATTAACACATGTCATATGTATACTCAGTGCGTCAGCAGAGGCATGACATTTTACCTGCTCTTTGCTTTTTTTGAGTTTGCATTTTCATTTTTGTAAATTCAATCTTGGACACACAGCTTGCGACTTTTCTTGCCCGGGAGCAAGATTCCTTGGCTATCTTTTCCGCTACCACAAACCAACAGAAGTCGCACCTCTACAAATGTATAATATACTTAGTATTCAGCAAAGGCATGGCATTTGGGTGACAGCCTTGCTTTTTTTTTTTCTCCCAGCTCGTATTCTCATCTTTTAATAAATTCAATCTTTCCCTATCATATACCTCAAACCTGTCACGAGATGCTTTAATGGCCGCCAGACAGTATTTCATTCTCCTGAGATTTCCGCAAATACATTCTGTCTCTTCCTTTTTTTCTTTTTCTTTTTTTTCTTTTTTTTTTGGGGGGGGGTTCTTTTCACCTCCTGACGTATCAAGATTTTGACACCTGAAACGGGTGGCTTGTCTCCATTTCAATGTCCTCACAGGCTTTGCCCGGCTAGAAGCAAAGCTTATGCAAAGAAATTTTAAGACTCCATACAGGGAAAGAAAACATTGTGCATGCCTATGGCCACAGTGCATCAAATCTTGAAGGTATTCAAGTCGGCTGAAAGGGACTTACATTACCATCTGACAGTATAGTATCAAGATGGCAACGATAAGATAGCGACTGTGAAGAGTATTATAAAATCCGTGGGGTATATAAGCAGAGATACATTTCTCATCCAAGCTCAAGTAGAAATACCACTGAATGTAACATTCCTAAAAGAATGTGAAGTAAGAACCCTACAGGCTTTGACTTCCCTATAGATGCAACACAATAGCTCCAATGCCTGGGCTGTCACAACTTTATCTCAAAAATTGAATCATAGAACCAAGAAAACATGTATCATTCCCACAGAAGGCCCATTTACATGGTTAACAGTGAAACACTGTACAAGTATTTTGTGTGGTATTCCATAATGTGAATGTAATTCTGAATATACAGGATTATCAGGATAGGGGTGTGGTTTTTGTGAAGATGGCATCTTGTGTACCATTAATGTACTTGTGTTTATATGTTTGTTTACAAGTGTGAGTGTGTGCGCGCCGAAGTTTGTGTCCATTATAGTTTCTAGAAAGAGGAGACAAAACAGAATTCGATTACAATCTCTTCTTATAGATAAAACTACAAATGTCGCTATCACAGCGATGGGTATGCCTCCTCCCTAATGCATGGTTCTCCTAATAGGTCTATAGTACAATGTCTTGACATGTGTGATGACAGTTTCACATAAGTGGCAAAATATTAAAATGACAGGTTTGTCACAAATGTGCTGAATGTTGTGTACTTCCCTTGAACTAGGTTTAATTGGATGAATGACTAAGTTGTCAGAGTGCAGGTATTTGGGAATTTGAGGATTTTTAGTAAACTATGAATACTAGGACACTATGCACTTGAACACAAGTACACATTGTACTCAGAGCAATTCCGTAGTTAGTATTTATCAGCTGATGACTAAGCAAAGAATTCAGTCCATTCTAAATGTGTGTAGAAAGTCATATAATCTTTTAATGGATTATAGAATTCATGCTAGCTAAACGCAGTTCGAGTAAATGATACATTTATCACAAGTTGTTATTTCTTTGGTGAGTTATGGTAGGCCTAGTGTATTTAATCCTGTCCAGAAAGCTGTCATTCAGTTGCAACTTGTACTATGTGTTAAAATTTGAGTGTGTGTGTCCTCACAAATTTGACACTATAGTGTTAAATATTTTGTGCTAGGGTTGTTACTTTACACATCTTTATTGATTCTGCATTATTTCTCACGAATACATTTAAAAATGCTTTCAGGCTTAAATTCTCATAATTAATGTAGGCCCCCTTAGTAAATAGAGATCTAGTGTCATAACAATCCATTTATGTGTTTTTTGCATCCATGAAGATTAATTCTGAAAAAAACAAGAGACCTGCGGGTCTAGCGCTCACCTGAGTATCGCAAGTTCACCTTTCACGCAGTCACTAATCTAAATTATTCACAGCTCTACTAAAATTTGACCAGGCATTCTCAAGTAGAAGATGAAAATGTACAATAAGGGCCCAAATTTTTTAAGATTCCTTAATATTGGGGGACTCGGGGCCCCCTGGGGCCCTCTGGGTGGGGCATGGTGCCCATTTTGATAAATTGAGATCCTGACCCCCTAGGGATGCTACCTGCCAAGTTTGACGAAAATCCATCATGAGGTTTTCAGGAAGAAGATGAAAATGTACAATTCAGGCCCCCATTTGGACCTTCCCAACCCAACCCCGCCCCCCAAGAGGGGCACCCCTGGATTTGCTATGAACAAACTTGAAACTACAGTCATTAATGTACTCACTCATAGTATTATCTTAGCTCTATAACTTTTGATTCTAGAGAAGATTTTTAAAGATTCCTTCATTTTTGGGGGTTTGGCCCCCCTTGGGGCCCCTGGGTGGGGCATGGTGCCCATTTTAACAAATTGAAACCCTAACCCCCTAGGGATGCTACCTGCCAAGTTTGGTGAAAATTGGTCATGGGGTTCTCAAGAAGAAGATGAAAATGCATAATTTAGGCCCCATTAGGACCCCTCCCCACCCCCCTCCCCTGGGTCCCAAGGGGGGCACCCCTGATTCTGCCATGAGCAAACTTGAAACTACAGTCATCAATGTACTAACTCATAGTATTAACTTAGCTCTATCACTTCTGGTTCTAGAGAAGAAGATTTTTACAGATTCCTTAGTTTTGGGGGGTTTGGGCCCCCCTGGGGGCCCCCTGGGTGGGGTATGGTGCCCATTTTAACAAATTGAGTTCCTAACCCCCTAGGGATGCTACCTGCCAAGTTTGATGAAAATCGGTCTTGGGGTTTTCAAGAAGAAGATGAAAATGTAAAAAGTTTACGGACGACGGACGACGGACGCCGGACGAAGGGCGATCGCAATAGCTCACTTGAACCTTTGGCTCAGGTGAGCTAAAAATACTTGTATTATATATATATCTATCTATCTATATATGAAGAGTTTGTTTGCAAAAACCGATAAGTCCATTTTTGAAGATTTTGAAGTACGGTCTCTGTCATTAGGTACAAAATAATACCTTTTAAATGATATATTGGTCACTACATATAAAGGTATATTTTTGAAGTTATGGTCAAAAGAAGCAAAAATTTTCTTATTATTCCCTTTATTTTTCTTGACCTTTAATCGCAAATATCTCCATTTGACAAATATGGACTTATCGGTTTTTGCAAACAAACTCTTCATTATATGTGTATATATATATATATATATATATATATATATATATAACATGTATTATATAAACAATGATTTATACTCAATTGAGGAGAAAAAGAGCAATGTCACTTGTGCAATAAATTATGAGATCTAGTAGATTATTTGTGTGGATAAAACTAAATATAAACTAGACTCAGAATTTGTCAAGACTGACAAATTAGGTGATCCGATTTTTTTTTTTTAATCAATGATTCGAGTTCTCACCTGAGATTAGGGACATTGGTCGTGTGATGTTTGGATTCTCATTTTGAAAAGGGAGTCAGACCTGCCATCTTGGGTACCGAATTCCGTATACACTATCAAAGATGCAGAATGAAGTATATTTGACCTTTGACCCCACTTTGCACCCCCAAGATGGCATCTGAGCAAAAAGTGGTTATTTTGTGAAATGATTCTTGTAACATGGTCTTTGCGTGTGCAAAATATGGGAAAGATAAGACATGTATTCACCAAGATACAGGATGAAACACTTAAGACCTTTGACCCTAATTTACATACCCAAGATGGTGTCTGATCAAGTAGTTGTTATTTCATGAAATAATGTACGTAACATTAACTAAACATGTGCAAAATATGGGGTTGATAGGGGCTATTTTTCTTGCGTTATTGCAAAGAAAATTGGAAAAAGGAAAGAAATATGAAAATACATCAAAGATAACCTTTAATTTCAACCACGTTTTTGGACGTGATCCCGACACCATATGAAAAACAAAGGGGACACGTACGATAGCGCAAACTCTCAGCTACAACATATTAAAATCTGGGAGAAATTCACTGAAGGGTAAGTGAGCTAGTGCTCAATAAGGACAATCATGTCAATTTTCACATCTAGAAAAATTCCCTCCCATAGAGATAACACGTCAAAACGAAGATAAAGAAAGAAGTACATATGACCTTTGACCCCGATCTGCACAGACAAGATGGCATCTGAGCAAAAATTGGTTATTTTGTGAAATGATCCTTGTAACACGGTCTTTACGTGTGCAAAATATGGTGAAGATAGAACATGTATTCACCAAGATACAGGATGAAACATTTATGACCTTTGACCCTAATTTACATACCCAAGATGGCGTCTGATGAAGTAGCTGTTATTTTATGAAATAATGTACGTGACATGAACTAAACATGTGCAAAATATGGTGGTGATAGAGTATGTTTTTCTTGAGTTATTGCAAAGAAAGTTGGAAAAAGAAAGAAATATGAAAATATATCGAAGATAGGCTTTGATTTCAACCAAGTTTTTGGACGTGATCCCGATACCGTATGAAAAAATGAAGGGCACACTTAAGATAGCCCAAAGTCTCAGCTACAACATATTAAAATCTTGGAGAAATTCACCGAAGCATAGGTGAGCTAGTGCTTGAAAAAGATAGTCATGTCAATTTTCATTTCCAGAAAAACTGCACTCCCATTAAGATAACACGTAAACTGGTCAAATTTGACAAGATTACTTTCAATCCAATATTTCGAGGTGATGCCGTCATCTAATCAAAATGTTGTTATTATATTAATGAAAGAGCATTTAGTAAGCTACAACATACTGAAATCTGGGTGAAAATGGGCAAAGGATAAGTGAGATACGCTCGAGTGAACTTGTAATTTGATGACGTCATTTTGAAAATTTACTCCTTTTATTTTATTAAGAAATTTGATATCTTTTAATCATTTTTCCAGCATCGCCAACCCATGAAATGACATGTACAACTCATCAGCTTTCAGAATATGTAAAGAAAATGGGGGGTCACCGTCCATCCTGAGGAGTAAAATCGGATTTAAAATTGGCGGTTTTTTGGCATTGTTGCACTGTATATGTGACCCGCTCCAACAAAAAGGTCCTAAAGTCGCGCACGGTCGAAGCCGTGAAAATCGAGTTTGAAGTCAGAGCATTAAAATTGGTCAAAACTTACGATTTTCTGATTTTTATATATTATTGGAGTCTAACATGTCTTCTATCATCTGTCGAAATTTTGAAGCAAAATGATCAAAGGAAAGACCCAAAAATAGCGTTTTTCTGAGCCATGTTTTTTGGAGTTTCAACGAAGCAGAAACTGGTTCGAAAATTTGGATTGAGCGCCACAGATAGGTTCCGCCCCTAACAACGACCAGAGTGATCTCATTGGTCAGTTTGCTGCTTGCTGCTAACTGAAGCGTGAAGCTCGCACACTGCCCAGTCGACTGGTGCGTGCGGGCGGGGTGCGCTATGCTCAGCCGCTTCTCACATCCTGGTCACTGATTGGTTGGTGAGGAGACCGCCGACACTGATGTGCTTGAATGAACTCTTCGGGGGTTGCTAGGGCTTACCTTCTATTGTCCAGAGGTGAAAACTAACTTGCGTGTCCGTTGATCGCGATTGCGTCGAAAGGAAGACTTTTAGGGCGCTTTTCTCGAAACAGTGATTTCCCAGACGTCTCGACATGCTCTCTTTTAAACATCGATATCTCCGCAGCCGATTATTTTTATAAAATGTTTTACATATCAATCTAAAGCAGAAAGATTAGGGGATTATATCGTGCAATTTTCAAATAATCGACCTCTCCCGACTTTAGGATCATTTTGTTGTAGCGGGTCACATATCGCCATTGACGCGCGCGCGGAATTTCAACTTTGACGGGCCCGTATGACGTCATATTGAGTCAGATTGACTTGAACCTTGGAAGAAATATTCCCTTACATTTCAGGCAGGCGATAAGTGTGAAAAAACAGGAAATTTCCATTGCATATGAGCTGTGCGTGATATATGCGCGCGCGCTTACGCGTCAGTCCGATTTTTTCAATTTTTCAAAAAATGCTCTAAATCGTCTGAAACGTGTGCAAAAAAAAAATTTGAGCTCGATTTGAGCATACAAATATTTCAACGCGCGCGTACGCGCACGTTTTAAGGTATAGATGAATTTTGAGAATATGAGTAGAATGCGCTTGACTTGAAATATATGTGACGTAATTTTCATTGAAAAATTCCATTCCATTAATGAGATATGATTGAGAATGTGTTTTCATATAATGACGTCATAGTGACGTCACGGTCGACTGATCACTTTGATTCTAGTTCGATTGCCGTCTTTGGGAGACGATACATACATGGTATAAGTTTGAAATTGATAGGAAGAGGACTTTCTGAGCTAATCGATGCACAACTTTTGGGGAGAAATAAGAAGAAAAAGAAGAAGAAGAAAGAATCCGTACAAAAAACAGAAGGTGATCCGAGAGGATACTCGGATCACCTAATAATATGAATAAAGGAAATTTTCTGACTCTGACAGCATTAACCCATGGAGGACGATTTGATTTTGCTACAACATGCATTTCCCATAGATGCTTGCCTGAGTATATACGGGACTCGTCCTGAACTGTACGGATTAAATGAGATGGCGGTGACGCAACATGAGTCATGTACTATCTATTAATCTCCTTTCTCTCTGATTCTGTATCTGTGTCTGAGTAGGAATTAAAGGTTTCATGATGTAAATGATGCTGATAGCTTGGCGGAAATTATCATATTAAAAAAAAAAAAAATATATATATATATATATGTGTGTATATATATATATATATATATATATATATGCATATATATATATATATATATATATATATATATATGCATATATATATGTATATATATATATATATATTGGGTGACAAGACCTCATATCTACAAAATGTCATATGCTCAGGAGAGCAACAACAACAAAGAAATGGCAGTCAAAGCACTGTATCAAATGGGAGAGCCTTTCCTTTAACATGCCGTGGTGGCTTCATTTGTGGGGTAAAACAGCTAGGTTTTGGATGGGACATCACTAACTGATTATCTGATCATTAATCAAAAAAAGTCATTTTCACCCAAATTTCAGTTACGAGGTCTTGTCGCCCTAGTGACAATTTACTATCTAACCCTTAGCATGCTTTGTGGCACAAGAAACAAAACAAAAACAAAAATGCAGGGCTCGACACAAACGGTGGCCCGGTGGCCCGGGGCCACCAAAAATGAAAGTCGCGCCACCAAATTTCAAAAAAGGGCAAATTTGGTGGCCCGCCTCGAGCCACCAAAATTTTTGGAAAAGTGTGTCAATTAATTCGTAACTTTTTTCGCCCGAAATTAGCATTAGGCCTAAATTTGTTTAAGGGATGGATGAAAAGGACTGAATGAGTGCATGAGAGTGAATGTTGCGAGTTTGTTGAGGTTTATTTATGAGTAGGTTCAAGATATGTCCAACTTCCAATTCTTACTATGATAAAACTTAGATATTTGACTCATTAAAAAAAAACAGGACTTTAAATGTTTGTTGTTGTTGTTTTTTTCGGGGCCACCAAATTTTTCTCTCGGGCCACCAAAAATTTGAAATTGAGGATTTATGTGGCCCCATCGGGCCACCAAACAAAAAAGTTAGTGTGGAGCCCTGAAATGGTAGGAGCATTGTACACAGTGTTCAAAATCATTGGCACAGACAGTTATTGCTGAACGTTATCTCAAGTTACTGTCGTACTCGGTGCTATATAGAATTAAACTCTTTATTTTCTGTATATGCCTACTGAACTCTTAATTAGTATCTATTGCTGAACTAGCTCTACGTAGGCCTACGCACGTCAGAAATCACTGGTTTCCTCGCATATTGGTTCTTTGGCAAGAAGATGTTGAAGACAAGTCCCAAGTAAACTCGGGCAGGTGTCTACGAGAAATGTGTGTTGTAGCAAAATCAGTCCATCCTCAATGGGTTAAACTTTAAAGTCCTTTAACCGGTCATCACTGACTCCTGTTCAAACTGACCCTTCTTTTTAGTGATGGAACAGATCAAGTTCTACACAAAAGACATGAATCAATAGTATTTACATGGAAATTTTAGACATGATAATCAGTATCATTGGTATATTGTTCTATACCATCAACATTGTCCAAGGAAATGTAAAGAAAAGCTAAATACACTACCAAACAGTACATTCATACTCAGTGCCTGCAAAACATGTACACACAACTCAGTCAATAGGGTCATTCATGAAACGTGTGTTTGCTAGAGTCTCAACAAACTAGCTACAAGGTGTTTTTCTTCTCGCCCCACAATACAATCATCGCCAAGACCTCAGTAGAGGGCATAAGCAGTCAATATTACCCTTTCTGTTGGTTTCTTCCTGGACTACATACTTACACGCTGTCTGGGAAGTCCAGGTCCCCCCACACGAGGGCAGGCTACACAAACATGATGATATTCCAAGTCAAGGCGATGTGCTTGTATAACAATTATAGGGAGGAACCAACATCACCACCCGCAGTCACTGATGTTTTTTTGCTTTCTTTTTTCCCCCTCCGAAGCTCTCCACATCTTTCACGCTTTCTGCTCTTCACGAAATTCACAGCATTTGCCCTCCACGTTCTGCAAATATCAGAGTAGAAGGAGTCAAGTAAAATACTAGTACTGGACGCTGTAATTGGTAGTGTGCCCTAGCGATGCATTTACTGTTTGTGTTTGTCTGTGTGTGAGTGTACGTCTCCCCTAGTCTCATTGCATTGTATGTGTGACTCCAGTGTGTTTTCTATGCACAGGCATTGCAGGCTAGACACATTGACCGAGAACACTCACAATTTATTCAGAGCAATAAACACACTGACTGGAAGTTGACCTTGGAATTGTGTGTATGTCTGTGCGTGTGTGTGTGTGTGTGTGTGGGGGGGGGGGGGACTTGTGTAAATCGGGCCTAGTCTCCTCCAAGCACCCCTATTAATTTAATCTTTTTGAGAACATTGATGCCAAGTGGTAAGAGTATAATTACAATGGAGCCAACATCCGTATATCCCTGGGTACTTACAGGTTCAGATGAGGAATTATTTTTTATTTAGTATAATTCATTTTTTTCATTGAGAAAGAGAGAGAGAAATACTTAGGACCTATATAGAAACCACATATGAAATGTTTAATACAGAGCATACATACAGAGGAATTCAAGGTTTTGGTTTATTAAAACAAAGTGATCCTAATAAAAGGTGAGAGCCATCTTTTGCTGGAATTGCTTTGTGGCCATATCTCAGACATTTTAAAACCACAATAACCCTTGAACTCCTAATAGAAATAAATTATGTTCTTTTTATATTTCATATATGTCTTATTATCTCACCATACCATTAAAACCTGCAGCCCAATCTAAAAAAACAAAACAACCCCCCCCCCCACTAGAATCCCTTTAAACCTTCAGTATAATACTCCTAAAATGCCCCCCCCCCACCCCGTTAAATTGTTGTCAATACTTCCTTACCCTTAATATTTTTCAAAATTCAATGACCTTTTTTGGTGATCCCTCCTGCATTTATATACCAAATCTATGGTAATCAGACCTACGGCAAGGGTGTCAGATTTTGTACCCGAACACATTCTGCTGAAATCTTGCTATTTCTTCATATAATCATAACTGTAAAACCTACCGACAAAATCAGAAACTTGTCCACATTATGACATTATGATGTATCAAAACTTTCTCATATAGGCCTACAAATTTTTGTAGAGTAAAACAAAATGCACACACACACCAACACACTTCCTCTTCCACATTGATGTAGACATAGAGAAGGTTGAAAAAGAAATACATATAAAGAACATTGGAAAACAATAAAATATATAAGAAATAAAAATCACAACCTAATTATTACCTTTGAGGAATTGACAAGGATGTTACAAAAGACATATTTGTACCAAAAATTGCTATTCCTAAAGCTTTATTCAGTGAGAAATAACCAAAGCTATGATTTCACACATACAAACCATGAATCCAAAAGGACATTTGCCAATTTAGCCATAAAATCTTGTAGATTATTTAATTCTCTACCCTAACGCGAAAGTATATGAGGCAATCAGATGACCCATGGCCGGAATCTTTGGGGGTGGGTGTAATGTTCCTACGTCCCCTTGGTAAACCCACAACAAGACTAAAAATACCCCGAGAGTATTAAGTTGAAGTAAGAAGGTCAACAGAAAATTTCATCTGTTCTTGTAATATACACTGTACCTGTACATGAGGCTTTATAGTAACAATCTCAATGCTATTGAGAATTATGAAATTTGCCTTTTTACTTGATTTCACAATTTTATACTAGTGTTGAAGACTGTGTCCTGAGTATATACTCAGTCAGGTATCTATGGGAAATGCGTGTTGCAGCAAAATAAGTTTGTCTTGGCAGGTATTTTTCATGCGTATCCGGGCAATTACCCCCGGAGGGCAATTACCCCCCGGCCAAATACTGGTTAGTGGTAAGGTAAGAGTAAAGATTAGGGTTAGGGTTAGGTTTAGGGTTAGGTTCAGGATTAGGATTAGGATTAGGGCCAGGGGAAGGGTGCGGGGTAATTGCCCAGGGGGTAATTGCCCTAGACCCTTTTCATGAAGCATTTTGTCCGACAAACTTGTCAGACAAATTTGCTCTTGGCAAATCAGATGCATGGATTTCAGTAGCTCTTATAACAGTTTGTCAGATGAAATATCCGACAAAACACATCATGAAATGCCCCCCCCCCCCCCCCCCCCCCCCCGATTAGGCTACAACGCAGATTTCCCATAGACACTTGCCCGAGTATACTGTACTCGGAACTTGTCCTCAACAGATTAAAGAAGGTAAAATGTGCTCAAAATGGCCAAGGGCTTGAAGTCCACAATTTACATCCATATGAGTCATTAAAGGTTCCACACAACCACATGCCCACTATAGCAACGGACATCTGCTTATTAAAACAATTATGGAGCCCTTTCTTAAATGCTTAATTAGGACAATTTTGGGAGAGATACTTTATGCGTAGGCCTCTACGTACATGCATCACACATACACTGTACATTCATAATTTCATACAAAATACACTTCACCTGGTATTAAAATACATTTTACTGTAATTATACAGTGTATGTACATGTAGGCTACAAACCCTGTAGATGTGTTTTGATGTAAAATTGCATTATAATAACACGGTATCATTTTCTCCAAAGGCTATGGCCGCTCTTCTACACTATATAATGCCAGCGCATTTTGTTGGAAACAACAATCATGTAGCACGCAGCACAAAAGCAGCATGAAAAATGTACATGTACACATTATTGTGGCATCTAGCACAGTATAGTTCAATAATTCAAAGTGCAAAGTTCGCACTCAAAATAAGATGGAATAATCCCTGTGATTTAAGTGATTTCAGGGGTATTAGGCACTTTCAATATAGTTGCTTGAGGCTGAATGCTCAACAAGAAGCAATGACTGCTATTGAGGAACATGCAAACACAAAAAGAGAGAGCTTTTGGGACAATAACTCTTTTCATCTATTTGAGGATGGGCTGATTTTGCTACAACACACATTTCCCATAGACACTTGCCCAAGTATACAACGGACTCGTCCTCAACGGGTTAAACCAGGTCTGAATGTTGTAAGCACAATTGCTGATGCACGAGTGCAACTGCATACGTGAACACAATGGACACAGAAAAATTTAAACTGAGGCAGTGGATTTTGAACTGGGATCCATATTAACCCGTTGAGGACGAGTCCCGAGTATACTCGGGCAGGTGTCTATGGGAATTGCGTGTTGTAGCAAAATCAAACCGTCCTCAACGGGTTAACCCCTTCAGTGTCAGGGACTTATAAAAGGAGACCTCCGGATGATTTTCAGATTTTTACATTTGAACAACTATAAATTAGTTATACTGAGGACAGAGTTTCAGAATTTGTGGTAATTGGGATGAAGAATAAGAATATTTTCAACATTTAGAGCAAAATTGCAATGAACAAGGATGATGACATGGCAGAGTCACCATAAGAATGCATGAGTTGGGGCTCAAGGAAGCAGAACAAAAGAAGAAGGCATGCATAGATTACACACAGGTGAACTAGCAAGCAAGCGGTATTGTAATGGAATTACACTTCTGGCCCAAAACCACTATTTCGGCGCAATCGGTCAAAAATCGTGTCGCTTATGTTCCTTCTCACCCAGGAGAGATAAAAAGCTCTTTCAAAATGCTCCTGTGATTTTATGTGATGCCAATGGACATATAGACAAAAACTGAAATCATTACGAAGGCGAGATTGTACCACTAAGCCATTGGTGGAAGGTTAAGTTCGGCCAACAGGCTCAAAAGTGCATGTCGCCAACGATGATTTTTTATGTTTTCTCAACTTTGTGGGAAAATATGAGCATAAAGAAGAAGCTTACTCACAGTTTCAGAAACGTAGCCGAACGTTCTGTAAAAACCTAACACAACTTTATAAGCTTATCATTCTTTAACAACAAAATACCTGATGGAAATGTGTCGCCAGATCTGCTGAAACATACGTTACCATCTTTGTACTGCAAACTTGGTAATGCTATTACAGTGAATACTACACAATTGTATTGTTTTTCTGACCAAAAGGGGTCTAAGTCTATGTTAAAAAATATTTCATCACTCAGCTTCAAAAGACATGCGACTGCTAATCTCGCAAATATAGATTTTGAAAAGGTAGATTTAAGAGAAGTAACATACGTTACCATCTTTGTAAAAAGTATGAAGGTGCATGGCTCTGAATGATTGTTCTAGAGTTGAGACTTATGGAGTAGATTGTCCTCATACCCATGGGTGGTAAAAGATTAATTATTATGTTGCTCACTTATACGATTTAATCCACAAGTGTAACATACGTGATGTAACTTACGTTACCATCAAATGACAGAAACCTTGATTACACCATTAATTACCACCTAAATGTATATTTCTCGAATCTGTGCCGTCGATTTGAGGTCATGGGATAGCTCAGCAACCTCTTTTACTGGCATCTTGAGCATTGACAGCGCGCAAAATACCTTTACATGATGTGTTGAAAAACTGAGTAAGTATTTGATTGTTGGAAATGTGTTGTTGTTTTTCATAGAATCATGCTTTACTCCTGTTTATTGTGTGTTTATTAAGTCAGTATATTCCACCGTAAAAATCCAGTAATTACTTTGCTGTACAGGCTTATTCTTTTGAAATAAATCACTCAATTTGTTGAGTAACGTATGTTTCAAATTTTGATAACGTAAGTTTCAAGATGTTGTCATGGTAATAACAGACAATCTACGGAAAAGCCCCTTAAATCTGAGACAATTTAATTGTTGCAGTTATGATGTTGATGAATTTCTACGTCAAAACATATCAAATTCATTTACAGCTATAATGTTCTTGTTTGTTTGGAGGATGCAGTAAAACGGGACATAATCATAGTATCTTTAAAAAAATCGTTTGGTGGGCGTTGATGTTCAACTTGGCTTTAATGATGTCATATTTCAGGTATAAGCAGTGAATTTAACATTGTTTTAAGAAAATTCAATGAATAGCTAATAAAATTAGAGATTACACAGATCTCTACTTCAAAACTAGTGGACCAGGTCCCTGCATTAATGAGGTAACGTAAGTTTCTAGTTTTGGTAACGTAAGTTTCATCAATTCATGTCATTGAAAAAGGATATTTTAGACAATGTGCGTGGATAAAAATAACATTGAATTGTTCTAGAACTATTGTTGAAGGAATTCTGTAGGGAAATACGTCTTTTCAATTATATTTATCTTTGGTTATCATAAACCAATATGGTGACTTACTCCCTGACTATTTTTAACGGAGAAAATAATCTCAAATTTCTGTCGTAATGTCGTTGATGATCTCAAAGTGAAGAAAAACACATTTTGAATGAAGAAAAGGCAACAAAAATACAGTGCATTAGAGAAATGTAATTTCAACTATTACTGTTACCATCATAGATCAGTCCTACATGATAATAATAATGATAATGATAATAGTAATTATAGCAATATATGTTTCAGTAAGCTATATGTTTAAGACATTAACATTTTTTGTTCTTCCTTCTCGTTGAAGTTAATACAGTTGCAATGGGGAAGAGCAGTGATAGGATTAAAACCCCACATATAGGGAACGTGTTAGCTGTAATCAGAATGGCGAAAAAGCATATATCTCTAAGCAAAGATTCAAAAAAAACAACTTATGCCCGTCTCATATTTAACAAAGAAAAGAAGAAAAGTCACACATCTTTTTTTTTACCCTACCACATCAGGGTAATTATAGGGGAGGGGGTTCAGGATCCCCCGCCCCTTTGCCAGCAGTCAAAATATAAACAAAAGGAAATAAAAAGAAAAAAAATGAATTGCGGACTCACCCTCCCCCGCTTGAAATAAAAAACAAACAAACATGAAATTGGGCTTGTTCTGGCAGCATCGAATTGAGTTGAAGCCTTTTTTTTTATATTTCTTCAATTTTCTTTTCTTTCTTTTTTTTTTTCTTGCTTGTCAGTCGATGAAACCCGGCAAAAGAAATGAACAAAAAAAAATGGCACGGGAGCTTTTTATTTTTCTGCCCGTCAGGAGATTAAAACTGGAAGTGGTCGACTTTTTCTAACTCCTTACCCCATCCTCCACCCCATAAAAATCCTACTTACGGGCCTGCATGCCTATAATCATTATCAGTACCTTTGTTGTGCATGTATAGCAACTTGTCCTTTCACTTTTCTTTTCAAAGATTCAAAACATTTTTTCCTGGAGACAATTTCAAGATACAGTAAGAATTATTAATGCAAGACTTGTTATTCTTGTTATCCTTGTGGATTATATGGTTTTATGCATACATAGCAAGGAAAATCGAGTACATCATTTTACTAATGACAATTTCATTCATCCTACCCAGTATTGTGCTAATGAAACTGTGTAACTTGACGTTATTTCATGGACCTCATTTTGCCATAGTCAAGTTAGTAAAGTGGTCATTTATTTAGTTAACAAAGAACATTTCTCGTTTTCTTCTTTCCCTATCTCTTGTTTACCGAGTTCAAACATTTTAAATACAAGCAATACGGCGTTATTGTTCATTATGAAGCACTTTAACAGAGTAATCATCTCGTTTCTGTCGTTTCTTGTTTCATACAAGTGTTAAGAATTTTGTGAATACTATTTTATTGCAACTGCTATTTTCAAACTGTTCCTGCATAGAGTAACTGTTGCGACAGCTGATGAGTCTGCAAAGTTATGGATTCGAAACATATCTTTCAACAGCATGAAGATAACAAGTTACAAGACATCAATATGAAGATAACAAGTCACAAGACATCAAGCATACGAAAACTTTTATTATGATAAAATTAAAGTGAAACCTACGTTACCCACCACTCGTTTTATATTACACGTACATCATGACAATATTTTCATCCGTTAAGGCACGAAACAGCATGTTCCTAACTCTTATCATTTCAATGCCACAAATTCATAAGTATGAAGCCAATTGTCTTCAAAATATCAACAGTTACGGATTACTGTTCTACTGAAGAGTTTATACGAGGACATGTTATAAAGTCTTCCAGTTTTACAACTATTTTAATTGTTATTTTTGAGAATTGTATCGCCATAATATTGCGACATCGTGTTATAATATTCGTTCACTTAGAGTTGAAGAGAAATTAGTGTAAGAATATATACAAAAACCAAAAAGAAAATGTTTCAAAATTTGCTGCACATGTAGTAGTATTGTCTTTGTAACTTACGTTACATTAACGTGAAACATACGTTACGTGGAATCTAACGACTATAGTTTCACGCACATAGTTTCACATGTTTCATCGATGATACTCAAGAATTAGCTGGCAATTTGGGACTGATAAATGTTGAAAATATTTTCTGAAGAAAGTCTGACGTCAAATTATCGAGAAAACAAATCAACATTACCTGTATAAGGTTTAACACAATAGGACATGCTGTGTTCAGTATAACATACAGGGAATTTGCCATCCTTCCCATCTGCAGGCGGTATTTACAAACATGGCAGCGGATGGTATACTTCATATCTGACGCATAATTATCTCAATCATAGAATGTATTCACCAATCTTAATGCATTTGAAATAGAATGACATGGTAACGTATGTTACACGATGAAATTTACGCCCCATGAAAGAAATTATCACACCTTTAAAATAAAGCAAAACTATGTGTTCATATTTTTCAACTACAAACTTGAATATTTGTCTCGTGGATTGGTATAAAAATGAAACCTATTCTAACAACTTTAATTTTCCCGTTTTGTGATTGTCCAATTGTGCCGAAATAGTGGTTTTGGGCCTTCTACATTTCTGAAATATGTGAACCTCCTATGTCATCATCCTTGTTCAGTGTAATTTGTTTCAGGTTTTTCAAAGTATTGTTTTTCTGCTCAAGAACCACAATAAATTCCACAAATCTATACATGGAGTTGTCGATTTATGTACGACATGATGTGAAATTATGAAAATCGTCTGGAATGTCCCTTTAAGACAGTGTGTGAAACACTATCATTTTTCGGGAGAGAAAAAGTACAGTACATGTGTCAACCATGCAAAATTCAGAGCACTTTGTTATCAGCTTACAAAATGAATTTCTAATGACGTGTACAGAAATTATGAGCTATCCAGACACGATGATAACAGTCTTCAGACCGACCGCTGACATTTCACCGAACAGTCGCGCTACAACATCAATGGCTTGCTCATCAAATAAGCTAGTCTATGATGTATGTAATGTGCACAAACATATAATATGATAGAAATGAATGCAGGGCCCAATGAAATTCCACATCCTTGACCCTTTTAGCATCATCTTCTCAAAATTCCACTCACAATGCGTGTAACATAAACTCCAGGGTGTAGTCAGAGGGTGAATATGTGACCCGCTGCAACAAAAGGATCCTAAAGTCACCGTCGGCTGAGCCGAGAAAATTGAGTTTCAAGTCACATCATCAAAATTGGTCAAAACAATCGGATTTCTGTTGTTGGCATTATTCTGTACTCTAATGTTTTGTCTATCATCTGACGAAATTTCGAAGCTAAATGATCAAAGGAAAGGCAAGAAATCAGCATTTTTCTGGGCCATGATTTTTCGACTTTCAACGTAACAGAAACATGTCCGAAGATTTGGATTTAGCGCCGCAGCTAGACTCCACCCCTAGCAACGACGGAGTGATCTTATTGATCAAAAAGTGGCAACCTGATCACTGATTGGTCGTACGTAGATCGCTGGTGCTAAGCTTGAATGAACATCGCAGAGGTTGCTAGGAACATACATTCTATAATTGTCAAGCGGTGAAAACTGTCTCGCCTCCCCTAGATCATGATAGCGTGGGAAGCATAACTTTAAAGGCGTTTTTCTCGAAACTCTGTTTTCCTCAACCACTTGACATGCGCTAATAAAATCATCGATATCTCCGCAACTGAGTTCTTTAACTCTTTATGTGCCATGGCGGAAACCCCCTGTGTGCCACGTTATTCTAAGACACGAAGGTAGTAATGATTTGAGAAAGAATTCGTTTTTTTTTGCAATGTGTATAACTTCTACAATAGTGAGCAAAGTTAAAGAAGAACGCCAAACTTTGCTGCGATATAAATTGTATGACAAATCTATTTTCAATTTTTCGTTCGAATGACCAGTTGCTACATTACTGTACAGGCATGACTTTTGCACATAAAACCGTAACAGAAACTTAGAATGTGCACGCAAATCTAGTTGGGAACACCGCTTGATAGTCAATCACCACATAGAATGCAAGCCGTATGTGAGAGGAACAAAAGCGCGAGAAACGCTTTCATTGTACCGCGGGATTAGCAATTTATCGATTGGTTTAAGCGGCTTTGTGTGTTGAGCAGAATATGCGAAGTTGGCACGCCATCGACTGAGTCGAACGTGCGAACGTGGCACAGAAAGAGTTAATGAGTTGTGAGTATATATGAAATTAAAGTAGCAGAATACGGGAATAATGTCATGCAATTTTCAAAAAAATTGTCCTTCCCCGACTTTCGGAACCTTTTGTTGTAGCGGGTCACATATTATCGAGATGGAGTCAAATAATACCCACAGAACTGAGCAAAACATGATAGGAAGGCACCTGTTTACTATGAAAGGCTGGATACTATTTAAGAAACTTGTTTGGGAGAAATATGATTCCAGTCTGGTTTCAGACTTGAAAGAACACAAAACAATTAGAATGTCATGCACTTGAAACAAACTGCAGCTCTCTTTTTATCAAACGATTCCTAGTAACCCTAATTTTGGTGGTTTTCGTGATTATCTTTTTGCTACAATTTTTCACTTTCTATTGTAGCAGTTGCTATTACACATGGCAAGTTGCAATTCTCTCCCATCTGAGCCTTATGTTGTTACATAGGCCTATACAATAGTTCGTTTCATTTGCAAAACTGTCAAAATCCTCTTAATCGCTATATTTCAGGCTGATGCTTAAATAGGCAATACAATATTTCTTTATGACAACTGTATTTTCCTTTTCTCTCAAATTGACACTCTTCTGTGATTCAAAACGTACTTGGATTGATACACTGCAAAAAGTGCGGTGTTAAATATGAAACACCGAGCTGGTGTTAAATTTCCGGTGCTCATTCATGGTGTTAGATTAACACCTCCGGTGTCATTTCAAAATACAAAATTGTTTTTTTGAAAGTTTCTTAGTTACTGAATTTCTTGTTAATTCTGAACTTCAACAAGATGATGAAGAATTTTCCGATAAAGTACTTGATTTTTGAAAAAAATGTGCAAATACATTTACACCACAGTAACACCAGTTGGTGTGGTCTCCTATTGAAGCTGGACGGGTGTTATACCATTGAAATTAACACCACCAATATCAAATCAACACCACGCGGTATCATTAATGAATTAACTCTAGCGCAGTGTCAAAAAAATCACCAGCTACAGTGTCAAATTAACACCACGAAGTGCCAGGTGAACACTTTTTAACACCGTCACAATACATTTTCTACACCGGTGGGTGTGGTCCTCTATTGAAGATTGATTGGTGTTAGATTTAACACCCATGGTGTCAAATCTAACACTGATGTTTTTACAGTGTACTCAGTAAGCCCCCCCCCCCCCCACATCTCAGAGATCCTTGAGAGACCACCGAGACATGCCCCAAATCAGCAAGATCCCTCAGCAATCTCCAAGACTAGATGAAAACAGTGTTCTAAACTATGTGGAATTGCTCTAAGAACCCTTGAAAGATCATTGCAAGACCAAACTGAAATTTTCCAACAAATTTCTCAGAGATCTCTGTGGGACCTCAGGGATTGCCAAACATTCACTGAGAGATCAAGAAGACTATTAGGAGATCACTGCAAGATCACCTGTAAGACTCCTTGAGATCTTAGAGAGATCATTCACAATCTCTAAGAGACTAGTCCTTCAGTGCTTCCTAAATGTGACCCTGCACCTCAAAACAAACAAAAAGTCGCCAGACATGAATTTTTAGTTAAGACCATATTCTGAAAGAGCAGACTTTAAGCTTTAAAATGATGTAAAACTCAAATCAAATGGACTCTCCTAACCTATCCAAATATTGGAAAGAAAGCACAAACTCAGGAAAAGTGTGAACTGAGAAAAGAGGCTCTGAAGTACAGCATCGCACAGTGCTGGCTGTGCGATAAATGGGACAAAAAACAGGAAATAAACCTCCAGAGTAACAACAATGAAGGGATTATCAGATTAAACTGAAATTAAGCATGCCTCATTAACACATTTCTGTTCATAATTAATGCCAACTTTCAAAGCAATATCGCTATCCTTTCAAAAGTTATTAGAGTTGAAAGTGAAGAGTGTGGACAAGGTTTTTCAGAAATGAAAAAGGGATTCTAAAGACACACCTAATCTCACTATTCTACCAAAAATGTTCGAGATAAACTGCTAAAAAACACACTTTCCTGCCCGTTTTATGATACCAAATTTTAGCATAATGTAAAAGAAGACCCGCTCTTTCAGAAAATATGAAAAAGTCAAGTTCGGCTGGGTTGACCCATTTCACTTATTTTCAGTCCTCACGCAACATCAGTGTGTGCGACTTTATGTTCGTTTTGAGGTGCAAGGTCACAAATGATCTCTCAATAATCTGACAGTGATCTTCTCCATTGTGGCAATTCTTGAGAGACTGTCATAAGATATTGAAAGACTTATGAGCATCCTCAGGCAGATCACTGAAAGATTGCTGACAGCTCTGCCACTGAAAGTCCATTTTCTTGAAAGATAAGGACTGTATTGAGCCATTTCAAAAATTTGTGAAGATCGTGGAGATCATGAAGTTCACTGGCAGATCACGCAGGGATCATGAAGGCCCTCGGAGATCACTGGAACTCACTGAAAGATCATTGAAAGATCTGGTAATTTTTACAGTTTTTCAGTGGTCTCTGAGAGGTCTTGCCAAATGTGGAATGGGGGTGTGATCTGACACATATAACTATGATGCTTTATGTATGGTCAGGAACAGAAATGAGAGAAGTTCTACAGCTTCTGCAATTCCTTTTTTTTTTCCTTTTGTGCAGATTTAAATAATCAAAAACTTGTTCCATCAAATCTCTCTCCATAATAACATCTATGAAGTAAAATTCAAAGGTGGCAAAGACAAGAGAAAGACGTCTGAGGCAATTCCCCCCAGGGTTCTATGGGTTACATTTGAAACTACTTGAGGTATAGAATATTATTTGACTTTCTCCATCCCCCCTCCCCACACACTTCACTGACAGCCTAACATGATAGAAGAGTTCAAACAAATGCCCTCATAATTATCTTCCTTATTTTTCATCGGGTTCTGATCATTTCTGAGATGACTTTGCCATCCCACAATCACTTTGTCATCTTCAAATTTGCAACTCTGACTGGCAACTCAGAAATTAACCAGTTTCACCAATCTTTCTTAAGTGCAGGTTAAATGGAGTGAACTGAGTTGCCAGTCAGAGTTGTAAATTTTTCTAACCCGGCAACTTAGGGGAAGCTCACCAGGGAAAGCCTGACATTTTGTATTCTTGTAATTTGCTTGTTTTGTTTATCTGTTATCACTAGTATTGTTTTGCAAATGCCGAATAAAATAATAATAATAATAATAATAATAACTAGAAATGTCGCTACAGCGACTGGTTATACCCCCGCCAAACAACATTTCATAAGCTTTGGTCAAAACAACATTTCATAAGCTTTGGTAAAAAACTGAGGAAGTAGTTAAATCCGCAAGATCTTTCCTTGATCTTCTGCCATTAATATGCCGTTACCATGGCAACGTACTTTCGGGTACTGTCAAAAAATGCGTCTTGCACATCTACAACCAAAGGCACACATCTGTACCAAGTTTCATGGAAATCGGGCAAAAACTGAGGAAGTAGTTTGCAACACAAAATTTTCCATCATTTTGGCTCATAATATGTGAGCGTGTTACCATGGCAACATACTTTTTGTAACTGTCAAGAAATGTGTCATGCTGACCTATATCCTAAGACAAACATTCAATATGAATTCCATGAGAATTGGAAGAACACTGATGAAGCAGTTTTGCCATGAAGCATTTTGCCCTATATTTTACCAATAACATGCCGTTACCATGGCAACGCACTTTTTGCCACTGCGGAAATATGTGTCTTGCACATTAAGATATTCAGATGAACATCTGTACCTAATTTCATAAAAATTGATCAAAAACTGTGGGAGGAGTTCGCGACGCAAGATTTGTACCCATTTTTGCCCATAATATGCCGTTACCATGGCAACATACTTTTGGGTACTGTCAAAAAATATGGGAATCGGTTGAAAACTGAGGAAGTAGTTCGCGACGCAAGATTTGCAACGGACCGACCGCCCGACCGCCCGTCCGCTGATTCCTATATACCCCCTTCAAACTTCGTTTGGCGGGGGTATAAGAAGAAGAAGAAGAAGAAGAAGAAGAATAGTCTAAAAAAATAGGCAGGAAGTTTCATCGAAATCAAAAGGTGGGAAAGTTATGGAATAGAATGAAACAGAAGTAGGTAAACCAACATTACATTGTCCACCTATATTTTGCCTCTTGGACTTTATATTTAAAAAATCAACAACTCTCGGAAATATTGTCATGTGTAACATAATTACTAACTACTGCTTGTTTCAAAGTTTGGAAATTGTTGTGACTTTTTCCTGTAATACCAAATTCCTGGGCCTCACTCCATTGCCAAGGTGCTTGAATACAAAGTAAACCACTTTGTCTATGAGACAAGTCCATATTTGCAAGATACTAAGCTCAAGAGATAATGGTAGGCCTATCCAGTGGCAGTAGGTACTACAGTTCAACTAAGAAAAAAAAAAATCAACAAACACTAGGTACTTGAGGCAAGACTATACCAACAGTATTGCATAACACCATGGACTCGCACCATGGACAAAAACAGAAAACGTGACTAGTCTGCTGACCACTACACAGAGAAGTGACCTCAATGAGGTCAACATTTTTCAGTGGAAAAGGCAACTTCAGTCACAGGGTCAATGGGGGGGGGGGGGAGGGATAGGGGAGTAGGGGTGGAGAATAGGGGAGTCTATAGGAAAGGGGAGGGGGTAATAATAGAGAAGGGAGAGGGGTGGATATTATAGTAAAAGGGGAGTGTGAGGAAGAATTAGGGCAAAACAGAGGGAGAGATCAAAGAAGAAGGGGGTAAATGAAAGAGGAGGAAGTGGAAGATATATGTATGGTGGGGAGAATGGAGCAGGGTTGATAAAGAATACAGTAGGAGAGGGGTAACAAGGACTGGAAGGAGGAAGGAAGGGAGAGGGTAGGTGGAGCGCAAAGGGAGGAGAAAAAGGGGGGGGGGGGTAAGAGTGAGCTGATGGTGGGGCAGAAAGAAGGAGCAACTAGGGAGGTTTGAAAAGAGGTACGGAGATTTATTCCATGTGCCATCTTCATTAGACATGAGTTTGACAATTTGTGGTGTCACAATAGTTACATAATATCAAGAAAATGCAAGACAATTTAAGGAAACAAAATATTTTCTATAGGGCCTACCATGAAAAGAGTACTAACCAGTAACCTAGCTTTTCCAGAAAGCTAGGAGAATTATATTTGTTGGAAGATAGATCCTGAGTACAGACCAAGATATTGTGTAAGACTTCATATCAAGATGAAACTTTGTACATTTTTTCTTTAATTGTCTTATGCCTTTCTATCACTGTGAGTTTTAACACAAATTGTGTTTAACTCTTTATGTGCCATGGTGGAAACCCCCTGTGTGCCACGTTATTCTGTGAGAAGGTAGTCATGCTTTGAGAAAGAATTCTGTTTTTCCAATCTGTATAACTTCTACAAATTTCTGTTAAGATGGGCGTAATGGTAAGCAAAGTTGAAGAGGAATGTAAAGCTTTGTTTCAATATAGATTGTATGACGAATCTGTTTTCAATTTGTCTTTTGAAGACCAGTTTTTACATTACTGTAAAGGCATGACTTTTGCACATAAAACCGTGACAGAAACTTAGAATGTACAAGCAAATCTAGTTGGGAACACCGCTTGATAGTCAATCACCACATAGAATGCAAGCTGTATATGAGAGAAACAAAAGCACGAGAAACGCTTCCATTGTGCTGTGGGATTAGCAGTGATTAGCGATTTATCGATCGGTTTTGGCGGCTTTGTTTGTTGAGCAGAACATGCGAAGTTGGCATGCCGTCGACTGAGTCGGATGTGCGAACGTGGCACATAAAGAGTTAATAGCATTCCCATCTCAAAGGGAAGTGCGGCACATGGAATTGAAAAAAAAAAGTTCCTGATTTTTATCTCCATACTACACTGTAGTCTAATTATTCTAAAAGCCACAATATGCACAGGGATGCCAACCTTGTCAACAGTATTGCAGTATTCTAAGGGCTGAAAAGGTACATTCTGGGCAGAATTTTGTTTTCCCTTTGCCTGTTGGTGATACATGTTTAAAGCACACCCAATATCCAGTAGAAAATTCAAATGAAGGGAACTGAAAAAAGACCAGAGAATCACATTTGACACAAATTGTGGACAATGATCATTCAGTTGCGGGTTATACTTCATCAAGTACCTGTTAAAAGAAAAAAATGGAAAATGTTCTGCTGTTCAAGCTTAATTTAGGAATGAAATATATATCTCTTGAAGCATTATTACCACACATAAATGGTCAGCTAAGATTATTATATTTTACTCCTCTTCATGGACAATCATCTCAGACCCTTCCCCTGACCATAAGTATTATTGTAATCCTGAACCTAATCCTAATCCTAACTCAAATACTTATGCTAAACCTAACCCTTACCCTAGTCCTTACTCTCATCGGTAATTGTCTTGATTCATGTATGTAAACTATTCACATACACTGTAAATGTGTCAAGTGCAATGTAATAATGCCTTCATAGAATGTGCAATCAATCCCTTTGAATATGCACCAAGGTCAATTCATTCATTCATTCATTTATTTCCATATCAAAACATAAACATCTACAAATATCAAAATACAATTGCCTTAGAACATTTATACATTTTGAATGGAGGGATCATAGAAAGCACACAAGAGGCTTGTTGGAAATGATCCCCTACAAACAATTATCAATACATTTCAACTAAACAATTATCATACAAATTCATTTGATAAAACAAATGTCAAAGATACAATGAAAAGAGAAGAAAAGAGGCAGAGGTGGAAACAATGCATACTTATACTTACAGTTTCAGATACATTTCATCAAAAATATGTTTTTTATAAAGCCTTTTAAATTGACGTAAGGTCTTGCTACTCTTGAGTGTTGGAGGAAGAGTATTCCAAAGAATAGGGCCATGGTAAAAAATGGAGGATTGAGTTTTTGAAATCCGGTTTAATGGTGTGTGAATATTTTTTGCATTCCTGGTATTATAATTGTGTATAGAACAATTCAAAGTGAAATGGTTGTGAAATACTTCAGAAAGAACATTGTTGGAAACTTTAAACATAAAAATCATACTTTCCAAAGAAATAAATTCTTGAACAGGTAGAATTTTCATCTTAAGAAATAATGGCTTACTGGGAGCTAAATATGAAGAGTTGGTTATCAAACGAATACTGCGTTTCTGTAATTTATGAATACGATCAATATTTTTCTTTGTAGTAAAACCCCAAACAATACTACAATATTTTATGTGAACTGAAACAAACGAATAATACAGCATCTTTAAAATATTCTGTGGAAGAAATTGTAATTTGTACAGAACACCAATACTTTTCGATATTGTTGAACATATATGATTCACATGAGAATTCCAGGACAATTTATCATCAATAAAAACACCCAAAAATTTTATATCATATACTCGTTTAATTTCCTCATCTCTATACATCAATTTCAAATTACTGTCAATTTTAGTTCTTGTTCCAAATAATATATAATTGGTCTTATCAACATTCAAAATCAATTTGTTTACCGACAACCAATTTCTTATACAATCAAGTTGAACATTCATATTATAAAATAATGTCTTTGGGTCTGTGCCTTTACAAAATACACTTGTGTCATCTGCAAATAATATGTAATCTACATCATATGTTGAATATGGCAAATCATTTATATACAATAAAAAAAGAAGAGGCCCAAGAATAGACCCTTGTGGTACTCCACATTTTATATCTTTAAGATTAGATGGGACACCATTAATATTTGTTAATTGCTTACGATTTGAGAGATAACTTGTAAATAATTTTAATGGAGTGCCCCTCACACCATAATAACATAATTTTTGTAACAAAATGAAATGGTCTATAACATCAAATGCTTTGGTTAAATCAATAAATACTGTTAAAGCATATTCTTTATCATCTATTGCCTGATTTATCTTATTAATCAGTTGTAATATTGCCGTTTCTGTTGAATATCTCTGCCTAAAACCATATTGATTACTAATAAGTATATTATGTTTATTCAAAAATTTTATTAACCTATTATAAATACATTTTTCTAATATTTTCGAAAATATAGGCAATACTGATATTGGACGATAATTATTCACATCAGTCAATTGTCCTTTTTTATGTATTGGTGTGACTCGTGCAATTTTCATTTTCTCAGGGAAAGTACCAGTACGCAAACATTCATTAAAAATAATACATAACGGAACACAAATCAATGAAATAACACATTTTACCACCTTGATATCAATATCATCAATACCAGAGCTGATGTTGTTCTTCATGTTATTAACTATAGTTATTATTTCATCATTTGTTATTGGCTTCAAAAAAAGAGTATTACTATTTGGCATTTTCAAATAATCTTGAAAAGACTTATTCTCATTTATGTCATTTTTTAAATCTTGCAATTTTGAACCAATATTAACAAAATATTCATTGAATGTGTTCACAATATCTTGACTATTGGTAACTTTTTCATTACCGAGATGAAGAGACTCAATAACTGTATTTTTCTGACTTTTATACAAAATATTATTAATCAATTTCCAAATACTCTTCATATTACCTTTTACTTTATCAAATTTCCTATTGAAATAATCTCTTTTAGCTTGTCGTATCTTCATAGTTACATAATTCCGACATTTTCTATACATTTCCTTTCGATACAAAGTGGGATTCAAAAGATATTTCTTATACAATTGTGATTTTTTATGACAAAGCTTTAATAAATCCTTTGTTAACCATGGTTTTTTATTTCTATTCTTTGGACAAAATAATTTCTTTGGAAAACATTCTTCATAATTTTCTTGAAATATTTGCAAAAAAATACCGTAATTATCATTTACATCATCTTCAACAAAAACATTTTCCCACCGTATATTAATCATCTTCATAAAAAACATCCGTAAATTAGATTCATTAATCAAACGTCTCTGATTTTTACATGGCAACACATTCTTGATATAAGTAGGGTCTGATAGAATGGAAAAAATCGGTAAATGATCACTGATGTCATTTACAAGAATGCCTGATTGTATAGGGATAGTTACATTTGTAAGGATATTATCTAACAAAGAAGCAGATGTTTGGGTGATACGTGTAGGACTATTGATAACTGGTTGCATATGAAAACTTAACAGCAAATCTAAAAATAAATTAACCTTATAATTAACATTCAGTTTTGTTAAATCGACATTGAAATCACCCAAAATAAAACAATTGCATAATTTTAAGTCGATCTTATCCAATAGAATTGTAAAATCTGTAATAAAAGCATCAATATTTTGACATGGTGGGCGGTATATAACACCTATAACAGTTTTTTTACAGTGAACATTACTAGGGATTTCTACAAAAATGCTTTCATATGACTCAGATAAAGCTGTTAAATCATCTCTTACAAAACATTTCAACGACTCATGTGTATACACACCAGTTCCACCACCTCTCTTATTTTTCCTATTATTACAAAAAAATTTATAACCATCAAGGGAATACATATCTATTGATGAGGATGAATTCAACCATGTTTCTGTTACTCCTATAACTTTAAATCTATGACTAATACTACTGAGACAGACATTCATATTTTCAAAATTGCATGGTAAACTTCTGCAATTAAAATGAACTAAGGAAAATGAGTTTGAATATACATCCCCATACTTTAGATTAAATTCAGAAACATCAAGGTAAGTATTTAATAAATCATTACTACTCATTGCATTGGCATTATCCATTTTGAGGTGATTGGGGGTTATTGAGAATAAGACTTTTTACACTTTTTGGGTACTGACAGTAAGACTTTCGACATTTTTTAAGGCAAAATTTCATACAGTGTAATTGTGCATAGATGAACATGCATGTATCATGACTAACTGAGTTTCCAATAGAACAGAGGTTAGAAATAGAATGAAGAGAAAGTACACTAAAAACAAAATATTGACACATTAAAAAACTGTTATTTTAAACATACATTACAAACTAACAACCAAACTGTGATCTCAGAAATGACAATTATAAGCTGGGTAGGAGCACTGGATTAATCATATATCAAAGTTTACCAGGGAAATCAATAGCAGGAGGCATCAGAAAAAAAAAAAAGAAAAGAAAAATCACTGTTACATTTCTGTGAAAATACCCTAACGCAATTTCTTCAGGTCCTCTTCGCAGGTGATCAGCTTTGTTATGTTTTTCCCCCCAGATGCAGCGACAAGAGCTATTATGCGTCCGTCTGAAGACCAGGCCGATTTGACGTTTTCTGCACTGCGAGCCATCGAGAGAAGTTTTTGATTTTTCAGGGTCAGGTCTTCCACAATCACAACTCCTGTTCCTTTCAGCTTTCTGTGGTTGGCGATGATTTCCCTCCTTTTTCTGTAGCTGGACAGCTTGACGATGATTGGGCGGGGATGAGCTTTTCGGTTGGATGCTCCTTCTGAAGGGTGGACCATCGTTGAGGGTGATGATGCGTCTCGCACCGATCCTGTGCGATGAGAGCGATCAATGTCCTTCATCGGATCCAATGACACACCCAGCTTTGACCTGATGATGTCAGCAGCTAACATGTCAGTATTCTCCCCTTTTCTCTCTTGCAGGCCGAAGATGCGGAGACATGCCCTCCTGGAATACTGCTCCTGATTGTTCAGAGAGTTTTCCAAGCGTGTGTTGTTTTGTTCCAGCTTGGCTATCTTATCCTCCAGGACTTTCACTTCTTTGTCTTTTTTCTCCAGATTTTGTTTCAGGTCAAAGACTTCGCCTTGAATGGTTTCCACTTTTGTGTAGATTTCACCAAGTTTCTTTTCGATGGCATTGCAGACAATGGACTCCAGCAGGCTGGCAAATTCCTGATTCTTGACAAGGTCTGTCGTCACTTGGCTTGCAATGGCAGCTGTTTGCCTGGTGTTCAGCTGAGTTGCCATTGTGCTGGATGTGAATGGCAGGATAACTAGAGCAGGAACAAAGGCTTCAGTGGAAAGGCGATAAGCTGGCTTCCAGAGAGAAGGTGGCTTGAAATCCTTACATGAAGATCAGTATATGGGACCAGCACAGAAATTTCCTTTAATCATTGCTGTACACTTGCCTCAAGTTCCAATCCAGAATAACTCCAAATGGGAAAGAATTAGAGATCCAACATAGTCCCTGCCTGTCTTGGTGTTATTCCTGATGAAGGTACAGTTTTCAATTTGTTGTTTAGGGCAGATAAACCAAGTAAAGTTGAGCTCAATTACAGACACAAAAATTACAGGACTTCAATGAAGGCCACCATCATGTTTAATGATTGCAAAATATATGAATTCTTTTCTACGATGAATTTGAGGGTTTAATTTTGAGAATCTGAGGAATCTGAGAACCCGATCAAACCTGCTTCAGTGACCACCTGTCTATCATGACCTGTTTATAATGGTCACTTGCAAACAGCAGCCGCATGGAAATCCCCTTTAGCAAAAGAAGAGGAGTTGTGTATAGTGCCCACGTGCCTAACACAACCAGCAACAACAGATTTGGTTTCTGCTAGATGACTTGTACCTGTAGGTGATCACAACCACCGCAGAGAAGTGTCTTTTGGGAGAGCAGCTACAAGTGTAGTTTAAAGGGATGGTATAGCATAATTGGTAGAGATGAGGATTGGGCTTTTAACTTTTTGCGAGATACGTATCAAGAAAACACTTGTGAAATAGTACAGAGAATACCATTCAAAGAGGAGTTCAAAATCTATTTGACAAAAATCGGTTTTGGAATGGATGAGATATCCACAAACAGAGTAAAACTAGAAATGTCACTACAGCGACTGGTTATACCCCCGCCAAACAACATTTCATAAGCTTTAGTCAAAACAACATTTCATAAGCTTTGGTCAAAAAGAGGAAGTAGTTAAATCCGCAAGATCTTTCCTTGATCTTCTGCCATTAATATGCCGTTATCATGGCAACGTACTTTCGGGTACTGTCGAAAAATGTGTCTTGCACATCTACAACCAAAGGCGCACATCTACAACCAAAGGCACACATCTGTACCAAGTTTCATGGAAATTGGGCAAAAACTGAGGAAGTAGTTTGCAACACAAAATTTTCCATCATTTTGGCTCATAATATGTGAGTGTGTTACCATGGCAACATACTTTTTGTCACTGTCAAGAAATGTGTCATGCTGACCTATATCCTAAGACAAACATTCAATATGAATTCCATGAGAATTGGAAGAACACTAATGAAGCAGTTTTGCCATGAAGCATTTTGCCCTATATTTTACCAATAACATGCCGTTACCATGGCAACGCACTTTTTGCCACTGCGGAAATATGTGTCTTGCACATTAACATATTCAGATGCACATCTGTACCTAATTTCATAAAAATTGATCAAAAACTGTGGTAGGAGTTCGCGACGCAAGATTTGTACCCATTTTTGCCCATAATATGCCGTTACCATGGCAACGTACTTTTGGGTACTGTCAAAAAATACATCTTGCACATCTACAACCCAGTGCACACATCTGTGCCAAGTTTTATGGGAATCGGTTGAAAACTGAGGAAGTAGTTCGCGACGCAAGATTTGCAACGGACCGACCGCCCGACTGACCGTCCGCTGATTCCTATATACCCCCTTCAAACTTCGTTTGGCGGGGGTATAATAAAGCACTCGTAATAAAAGGTGGGTCTCACCTTTCGTTAGGATTTCTCTGTTTTGGGTACTTCAGGAATTTCAAAACCAATTTTCATCAAATAAATGTTGATTTCCAATTGGAATTACATGCTCTTTCATATTGCACGAGAGGTTTCTCATTATCTCATCCAAAAATGTTAGAAACCTGAAGTTGGGTCTCAACCAAATCTACCGACATACAATCCCTTTTAATGGCTTTAGCATCCAACAAATGCTGATGAAACTTGTCCATGGCTATCCTAAGGATAGTGTGTCGTGTATATACACCTATTGAAAAGAATGTAGCTATCCGTTGAGGACAAGTCCCGAGTATACTCGGGCAGGTGTCTAGGGGAAATGCTTGTTGTAGCAAAATCAAACCGTCCTCAACTCTCTGTGCATTGCATTAATTTCCTGTCCATTGGTATGTGTGTGAAACTTGTGCACGATTTGACTCATTGGTAATGAAAGGGTATACCAGCTACATAGTATATCATGTTTCACCTTTTCTTTTTCTTCAAAAAATCCTATAAAAGTTAACTGCACTATCTTGAAAAAATCATATTTGGCAGACACGGAAAACAAAACACAAACAGAGGGACCTGTAAATCAGCAAAGGTTGTGCAAAAGGCTGCCCAACCTTTTCTGTGTTAAAGACGATAAAAAGCGTTCACGGAGGCAAGGGGGCAAGTATGCTTGTGCGAGCACAGTTTATGAGGTTCCCATTCTTTTACACACCACAGCAGTAAACACAATGCCAGCACAATGCCTGTGAGCAAGATCTTTGTCTTAGCTTTCACATGTACTGAGATTGCTTCATTTCCAAAACACGATTGAAATGACGCATCACCAGAAATACATTTCAGACTACGTACTGCAGTATACACACCTGCAATGTGAATGCAAATTAGAATGGGGGAGGGTGATTCAAATCGTAAAAATTGTGATCATGTTTTAAAGGCACAAAGACCCGCCGGTATAGTCCCATGCATATGTGGGAGCACGGCGCAAGTTTCCTACAGAGACCTTCATGTACACTTTGACCCATTTCCATGAGTCCGAAGAAGTCTAATCCACTACATAATCAGTGGTCAGATCACAGTATGGTTCACGATTTGGTGGATGATGACACCTTTATTATCATTCATTATTATTGTTATTTATTCGGCAATTCAACATGAAATACAAGCAGACATAGAATACAAAAATTGGAATCGTATTACATGATATAAAGATTGTGGTCATTCCAGGTGCATGCCGCTGGTTGCCAGGGGAGGAAAAGGCAAACTTAATCAGTGAGCAAACTTCTTCTGCGACGTCATACTAAGAAGCACGCATCCTGGCATCACTGCAGACAGAGTGATGCGCAGAGAAGACAACAAAGGCAACGTTACCTAGCAACACCTATGCGCTGTACTCTTGATGACAGCTCAACTTCGGCAATCTTCGCATCAATGCTAATGGTGATCAGCGCTATCATCCATCAACGCCCCCACAACTACCAGATCAACGCACATAATGATGGTCAAGAGCATACCTGCCAACATTTCAAGATGAAATATCTTACTCATGGATTGCAAAAATCTTATTTTCTATGCAAACTGAAGTTAAAAATCTTACTTTCGGTCAAATCTTCAGAAATTACACATGAAATGTATATATCTAAATATTTTTTAAAAATCTGATTTCTCTGACAGAAAATCTGATTTTGCTATTTTTAACTTTAAAAATCTTACTGAATCTGATAAAATCTTACTAGTTGGCAAGTATGCAAGAGGTGTTTTCCAATCGCATTTTGCCACAATTAAGCAGCAAAACGGTGGTGTGAATGTAATTATGAATTCCAATCATGTTTTGGGCAGAGGAGATTACGGTAACCTTCCACCCATTTCCACAGAAAGATCGCACTCTTCAAATGCTCGCACTGCAGTCAAAGTGCACGCAACTTATATAGATCAAGAGTAATTGATTGGAAGCCAACCTCCTCTCCTCGATCTGAAATTTAAGAACTGCACAGTCCACAGTCCTCGCTGTGTGAGCGCACAATGATTCAAATCGTATAAAGTGTAATCCTGTTTGTAATTCAGCATCAAATCAGGCACTCTCAGTACGTGTGAAAGCAAGACAAGAATGGGAAGGGCTTTAGTCTCTATTTGCTGCAGATCCAACTTCTACTATTAAAGTGAGCTCAAATAAGCCAGATCTCAACACAGCCTGCAAAAAGTTTAATTGGTGCTAGGCATATCCAGGCAACAAGAGTTATTTTTGGCAAACTCTGCTCTAGATTTATGCAACTCTGTGACAGAAGTGCAACAAGTCAAAAATTAATTATGGTTTTGTACAAGTGCATGACTTCTTACCTCCTTAGCGAAATGAATGCATTAATACAAACTATAATTATAATGTACTCTTAAAAGTTTGCATTTTATGTACACAAATTATATTAATATGAGTGCGATGATAAAAGGATGCTAGTCACAACCATAAATACAAAAATAAACCTGTCATGTGCTATTAACACTTCACTATTATTTGCCGAGCTTTTTCATCAACATTCAGCAATCTTGTTACGACCAAAATCACTCTGAGAATGATCGCACAAAAGAAACAATCAACTAATGTTCAGGCGGTTTATTAACAGTGATATTGTGGGTACAGACTCGTAATCAGTTTTCACATCAGTACAATAATGATCAATAGAAACAGTTACAAATCAGTAATAGAATCACTTACACTTAGTACATGCAATATCCTTGGAAATGTCCAAATACGATGCTCGATGCACAAAGGAATGATCCACGATGCACCGATGAATGATACCTTCGACGTAAATCCAGAGGTGCAGGTTACGATAGTCCAAGGTATAGATCCGGGGTAAAATCCACGATAGATGTCCACAGTAAAAATGTTCACAGCGAAACGTGTAGAATCCAGACGTTATGACGACCACGTCCAGTTGATGCGTTGAATGATGATTCACTTTATAATGTCCAGCAAGGAATCCAGCCCGTCACAGCTTTGCCGTAATAATGTCCGTTGACACTAAAATATGGAGTCTCTCTCCAATGTAGGCAAATTAATTCTCTGCAGGCAAAATGTCTCCCAGGCCTTATCTCCACAAACACAGTTTGTATAGCAGGTCAGCAGGTAACACAGGACTGACTATAACAAGTCGCTTCAGAGCCAGAAGTGACGTAACTCTCCAGAGCAGAGGTGTTGGGTACTCTGCCTACCTCAGAATTTCTCCGGCTTATATACTATCCATTCACCCCTTTCTAGTACATTCTGTAATTTTCTCCAACCTGGGGCCACATACCTGAACATACTAGCAAGTCCAAATTCCAGGAATCCTGGATGACTCACTTCCTAATATGTGCATAACATCATTGCCAAAATTAACTACCAATCACATTGGGCTACAAGGGCAGTGCCTCACTCAGCCAGCACTTCCCAGAATTTTCTGGAATGGGTTAAATCATTCTAGATTGAGTGAGCTATAATGTATTTCCTGTCACATGCATACATGTACACCTACTGTAGCCACATTGTATACTACATAGAAAATTCTCCACTGATCTGGTCAGCCTGTATGTACTATGTCTATATCATATAGAATGTTCTCCATTATTCTGGTCCACCTGTGTACATACACATTAAAACGACCATGCATACAGCCTTGATACATGTACATAACTACTTGTGTGTACATTTGTGACAATCTATCCAAACTTGACCAAAGTTTTAAGTTAGCACGCCTATTTTAGGTGTATAGCAATAGTCCAACAGAAGGCTATGGTGACACAATAGGGTTATAATTTATTTATTGACGATATTTTACTTGTATACAGTCAAACCTGTCTTAGGGAGAACCCGTCTATCGCGGCATCCGCCGTATACCACCACGACAAACAATTCCATCCGAGAGAAAAAGCATGTTAAAGAACCTGTCTATAGTGGCCACCTGTTTATAATGACCACACATTTTTTTGTTTCCCTTGGGTGGCCGTTTAGACATTTTTGACTGTATGTACCAATCAGTGATGAAGGTACAGCAGTATGTGCCCTATGTTTTGGTGAAGTACCGGATATTCTGATTCTATGCATGTTTTGTTCACCAATGTCCTCCAACCCTCCCCCCTCCCCCCCCCCCCCCAAGCTTGACTTACCTAGCAACAACACAGTGAGTTCCTGCCTGTAGAATGTTTGAAGAAGAACATGTCAGTGAATGAAACTTGCTTCATTACCAGGCTGTATATAGGCCTATATAAACTAGTAGAAATTGGGAATTGTACATGAATACATTACAGAAGCAGTCAGTTAACTGTGTGAAACATACAAGTGTATATGGCACAGTAAGGTTTGTAAGAGGGGATGACATCACTGACCTGCACCCGAATCTATCCTTTTTCTTTTTTTTTTTTCCAAAATTTGAACTTACATTAAAACCTTACATCCTTAATAATTTTCATCAGATTTTGTGCTTTTGGTTTTTTTTTACGTAATGTGGCTATGATATTTTGTAGGAGAATATATTATGTATTATACATAATTATGCAATATTGTTGGCCAAAATCATACAAGTTTGTTGAGTGTAAAAAAAAAAAAGGACAGATATATAAACATAGCTATCACCACCTCATCTAATTTGCATATACTGTAATGATTGTATGTATGTAGAAGTATGGCTGATTGGTGTAAACATGTGTGTAATTCTAAAACTGAATAACTTTCCATTTTCATGTCAGATGTTCATGAAGCTTCGACCACTGCGCTTGTTTTAACCCGTTCCATACAGGAACCTGGTGGCCTGTGTATTAAGTTTATGGGGATTTCAGAATTTAGTGTGGAACAGGTTAATGTTGGCTCATTCTTTAAAGCTAACTTGAAAATGTAGTGGCATTGCACTTTACATGCTGAGTGGTTTAAAAAGAAAGAAAGGGAGGGGAAAAAACAGGTGGAAAGTGCATTGGAGATGAGGGCACACCAAAATGAGAAAGATTTGTCATTCTTTACAGCACATGGCACTTTGCAGACAAGCTGCTATACTTGAATCACCACCACCTGCACTCTTTTCTGAGGGTCCCCAACAGCATTTGGCACTCCTGTGCAAAATGTGTGGAACGTAGAGTAGACAACTTACACTGCGTTGTGCTGTAAGCCCTGCAGAGATCTCGACAAGTATGCCCCGACTATCTTACAACCGATGGAAGCTGTGGACAAATGTCAAGAAAATTCAACATCATTCTGAATCATATTTGAGCCAGCTGAGCTTCAGCTGTGTGTTTAAAGACCATGTAGTGCTGCATGTGAGGATTCGTGGAGCAGGACGGCTGGCCCAGTCTGGAAACGTGTGTACATCTTTATCACAGATTTCTAAATAGACCAGTTCGTAATTCCACTTTGCGCATGAGCAGAAAAAGGTCATTTGTACCAACAGGCATTTTGATTTATTAATTCACTGAGATAAGCATCTGTGATGTGATTATTATTCATGAGATCCTTATCTAAATAGTGCTTGACAGCATATCCACCTGACAGCAAACCTGGTATTTGGCAACATCAAAAGAAAAAGGTTGT
The DNA here is from genome assembly GCA_033980235.1 of Diadema setosum. Taxonomy (NCBI): domain Eukaryota; kingdom Metazoa; phylum Echinodermata; class Echinoidea; order Diadematoida; family Diadematidae; genus Diadema; species Diadema setosum. Next base: position 4,044,898 of record CM067071.1, on the reverse strand, counting down.
TATTGCATTCAATACGAAACAATGAATTAGATGCCTGCTAAAGTGTCAACTGACGGACTATTCTGGTCACCTGGTCTAAACTCGAGTTCATAATTTGTTTGAACACGAATTCCATAAATTGTTATGTCGGGTAAGCTTATGCATTTTACAGCTTTGAAAACGAGTGAAGTGCCTAACCAACTGAGAAAAAAGAAAGGTCATTTGTACCAAGGTGTACATGAGCTAATTACAAACTGGCTTATTAGCACACACAAAGCTGCAGAATCTCATCTGGAGTCAACCATCACTGATGAATGTACGCTGAAATGCACATACAGTGCACTCCCGTTATAATGAACATGGTTATAACGAAATTCCAGTTACAACAAAGTAAATGTCAGGTCGCAACATTATCCGCTCTATGTATTTCTATTGTTTATTTGTTCGGTTACAACGAAATTTCGATATAACAAAAGAAAACTGCCAGTCCAGAGGACTTCGTTGTCACAGGAATCACTGTATTTCTAAACTGGTGTAGTTGTTTTCATATAAGTACCCAAGAGGGCAGCATATATGCACTGAACCACCCATGTATCCCTGTGTTACCGGGTCTTTATCCCGCTGAGCACAGCAGGGAATGATTTTCCTTCTCAAAATTGAATAACAATTTTTGTCGATGGACATATACATTTTCAACAAAATGGTATACAAGTCTACAATGTATGTAATGCAATGGCTGCTATGCAAATTGCATTTTGTATGACTGCTATGCAAATTGCATTTTGTATAGCAGTCATACCAAAATACATCGCAAATTGCTATGCGATACCAGGAAAATTATTCCCTGCATGGACTGATTTTGCTATTGAAATGGCTGAGATATTAAAAACAAAGCGATCCTAATAAAAGGGTGGAACCACCTTTTATTAGAATTGCATTGTTTTACTTTGTTTATGGATATCTCAGCCATTTCAAACGAGATATTCATCAAATTTTGAATTCCTTTTTATTATGCTCTTTTACATTTCGTAAAGAAGTTTCTATCTCGAAAAAAAAAATAAAAGCTTGACACTTACCTGAACAAATACTATATACCAATCCCTTTAAGAGAGTTTTCTCATTGGCCTTGGGCTAGGTGGCAACAACTTGGTGGTGTCTCGAGTCTCACCATTTGTAGGGACGTTGCAAGACGTCTCCGCAACATCTTTTTGAGACTAGGTGGGTCTTTGTGGAATTGTAAGTGAAGACATTGATTTTTTTCAAAAGATGAGTCTGCAATCGAGGTCTCTGCGACATCTCGTTTTATAATAGTTGCGACCACATCATAGAGATTAATTTTGTCTGAGATGTCTCTAAGACATCTCCGCCTTCGCAACCTTACGGAGACTTGTGGTCAATTCCAGCGTAACGGACATGACATTCAGACCACTTTTTTGTGATTCAAACCATCACACAGTGAAATTGGGAGTCTCCAAAAGATTCTAATTGAGTTTATCAGACACATTTAAGTATATGTAATGTACACAGAAAATTTCATGGAAATTCATTGAGTGGTTGTTGAGAAATTGCATTTTTAGCGAGCGTAACGGACATGACACTAAATGGACAAGGCATTTTGATCTACTTACCATTATGAAAATTCCTGTGAATTTTTGGATAAGATGCAGCTGGTTTTGGTCTTGATTAAACCTTTAGGTCATGCTTTACTCATAAAGTCCTAATTTAAAGTAGTTTTACTGTTCATTTTTTTTTAATAGTTTAAAATATTGCGTAACGGACATGACACTTCGAGTGTAACGGACATGACAGTTTTGTCCACTTTTTGTAAGCTAAGAGAATTTTTTTATTACAAGGTATAGCAGATACTCAATTGTTGGCATAGTAAGGTTAGAACATAGGGACACACATCATACCTGCAATCATGTAATATTTCTTATATTTATATCATTTTAGGGGGGTTAGTCTTTGTATATATTTACAAAACAAAGAAATATAAAACAAATTCACTCCTGCACCAGTTAGCTACAATTAGTGACAAATTTCCAGTTACTACCACCCACCATAGCAGAATAGGACATATTACTATCTTATACTATGATTATTTTTTTCTTAGTGGCCTAATATTTGATACTTAGTATTATACACTAGCGTAACGGACATGACACCCTTGTAAGGTTAACCATATTTTCACTTCTTTGTTTCAAAATAAAAAGATTAGAATAACTGCACACTGCTAACTACATTATGTTGTTGACCAAAACATCAAAAAGTCCTTTTATTGCAGGTTTCAGTGATCTAACAGCTACTCTAAAGCACATAGAGTGCAATGCCCAGAGTATCACAATGGCATACATGTATAATACAGAAGACCATATGTCTCCATATCTGCGAATAGGCAAAGAAAACAGAACGAACCAGATCTGTATGAAATAAAAAGTTTGAATACAACATCATTAAAATGTACTCGAGATTGCATCAACTTTTATGCAATGAAACAGGACCACAAAACTGTTTGGTACCATCATCAAATTAGTGTTATCATCTGAAAGAAATAAGGTACATGTATGTAAATATCATTTCTGCAAAGTTCTTTCATTTGGCATTAATGTCATCCTTGGAGGAGAATCATCCTCTGTTATCCAATCTTGGATAGACTATTGTAAAAACTTCCACTGCTAGTACCAGTACTTTATTATTGTCAACAAATGCTTTCTTTTCTTGGCTAGAAGTGAATGACCAAGCCCCTTTTTTTCTGAGAATTTTCACAACATATAATCCATTTCCATTTAGAGTGGTCACCTGGGCAACAAAGTATTTCTTGTTTTCTTCACGGCAAATTCAACTTGTTCAAATTGTGTAATCAACTTATTGCTTGCTTAGGCACTTTTTAAAGCTTGCCAGAGTGGTGTACTGGTTACATTATTCTCACCAGCTTGTGAGTAGGACATTTTGAAATACTGGATGCTTTCCCAGTTTCCGTACCAACTGGTTGTAACTGATTATACAGTGTACCTTTCAGTGGATAAACATCTTCTCATAGCATCTCAAAATTGTGCTTTTTGTACAATACTGTGTGCTGTCATATACACCGGATATCCCTTGGCATAGAGGTACATCTAGTTTAGTTGTATTGATGAAATGGATAGGCAGCATTCAGACCGACTTTCTCTGACGATAGAGCTACATGTACTGTCAACACGCTTAATAAAGCAAACAATTCCATTCTCAGCCCTTTTGGTAAGTGATATCTCATTAATGTGCCACTGAAGGTGTGGATTTATATAGTCATAGAGATGAGAGAGGTATGGATGCAGCACAAACTTAAAAAAAAATATGAGGCAACACCATCATTGAAGACATTGATGCTGGTGACATTTGGATTCTTTGTTGTTGTATCATCAGTGATCATGTATTTGGATGCACGAGGATCCATTTGTGCAGGAGTACCTGGCTGTTAAGTTGACTCCATGGCAGATACAAATGTGTTAAATGTGGTCTAAAATGTATTTATATGTAGAAAGTGCTCATTTTAAGTATAGAAGGGAAGGCCAACAGTGAAAACATCATTGTCTAATACTCCTTGGAATGACAGCTGCTGTTTATCAGTCAGGATTACAAGAGGTGGGAATGGATCAAACTGGTGTAACAGGGTAGCAAGATCATCTAAAATCAACAGTCTTCCAGTAGCAGAAAGCAAAGTCTGCTTGTTTTTGTTTTATTGAGTGATGTGCAGACTTAATTATTTACCCAAGTATAGAAATGTCCTACTATCCTCAAGCAATTAAAACTAATCACCACCCTGTTTCACTTGGCCACAGTGTTATTTCTGCCACTTGTCTAATATGAGGTGTCATGTCCGTTACGCAAAGTGTCATGTCCGTTACGCCATTTACAGGAAAACTAGAAGTGGTATAGAAAAGTGGTTTTCACACATGCAAGGGGATTCAATCCTAACATAGAAAATGAATTTGCAGCAACTTTACACTAATTTCCTCTTGGCTATGAAAACTTATAGTAAAAAACGTAACGGACATGACGCTTGAAATGTTATAGAAATCACACAACTTTGAGGATCAATAGGTCAAAAACTGATGAATGCTAAGGAATTTGGTTGTGATTTTCCATTGATATATACACTGGACTATAATTTAAAATCTGAACAAGGCCTCTGGGACATATCTGGCCTTCTTTAGAGACAGGAACACTAAACTCTCTAAAAATAGCCAAATTTTTGCATCATTGCAACACATCATGCAGTATTTTCATTGACTGAGAAAAATACAAAATTTTGCAATGACAAAGATGCGACCAGTGAAAAATGAAAATATATACGTTACTTTCTTAGAATATTTGAGAACTTAAGTGAAACTCAAAACTTCATTTTTTCACCAAAGTGAACATTTCTCATGGAATTGCCCTTATGGCAATCAACTACATGTGAAAACGTTGCGGAGACGTCTCCACAACTGAGAAGACGTCGCAGAGACATCTCGGCGGCATATCTGTCACTTAGACCCCGTTTACAGTGCGGGGCTGGGCTGAGCCACGGCCGAGCCCAGCCTCAATTGCGAGGCCGGGCCCCGCAATTTTGTCTGTTTACACTGCCAGGCTCGGCCGCGCTTTTGATTCAAACCTTTCAATATTTTGTCGTAGTGGCGCTCTACTTGTAAACAAACGCAATTTGGTATTGTCTGGTTTTCAGACCCTTTGCCAAATGAATTCTGTGGGGACAAAGTCGCCATTTGGGCAAAGGCCTTTGCCGAAGGAAAAATCCTTTGCAGGACAAAACCACCTTAAACTGTACTAGTTTTCGACGTTGAGGGGGTTAATATCCTGAATAGCGAAATAGTACAGGCAGAGGGTTTGGAAGCCAGACTAAAATTGGCCGCGCATTTGGCCCAGTTTGCATTTACACTGAGAAAAGGCCGGGCTCGGCCGCGGCCGAGACCACCTCCAGAGCGAGGCCAAATGCGAGGCCAATTTTGGCCCCGCATTTGGCCTTTTGCGCATTTACACTGAAGCGGGGCTGGGCCGAGCCGCGGCCGAGCTGCGGCCTCACCTCACACTGTAAACACGGTCTTACAGGCAAATGAGTTTTTACCTCGTTTGGACACACTTCAAACATCACCCTGCAATCGCCCTCTGAGTTACAGCGCAAGTCATTTTGTTTCTTCGTCTGTTTTTTGTTTATTGAGTCACAAAAGTCATGGCACCCTAGCACCACCTCCTTCAGTGAGATACCAGTAGTCCCTTTATTCACTCTAAGCTCAGTCAAAGACCCACATGCGATTTCAAAACACCAGGTCAAGAAGTGACACTGCTTTAGACCTACATACAGACTGGATCTCTCAGTGTCTAGCTGAATATCATGAAACATAGTATCAGTGTGAATTGGTCCCTGTACAATGTAAAAATACTGGACGACATGATGCCCAGTGCGAAAGGGGGGTACAGCTCTCAAGTTTGGCCTCTGAATGCCATCTTCATTCCAATGCCATTCTTGAGGCAGGAGATGGGGAAGGCGAGTGAGGGCGGAAGAGTTGTAATTTATCATTTCTAGCCTCAGAGAACTCCGGAAGCAGTGTAATCCCAAGCTAGGCCTACACATTGCTTTCTCTCATCTCCCATTTCTTCCTTCTTAACTAGACACCATCAAACATGATTGCTCCAATAAATCACCGATTCTGACCCTTCCTAAAGGAGATGGGTCAGGGTGGAGTTCAAGTCTTCCTTTGTCCCATCCTAATCTATCTCCTGATGGAAAGAGATATACTAAGAAAAGAGAGAGATAGGAGAAGGAGAGCAGAAGAGAAAGTTGCAAAGAGAACAATTAAAGGGCAGGTTCACCTTCATAGACATGTGGATTGAGTGAATGCAGCAATATCAATAGAATATACACTTTTTTTATCAGCAAGGGTTTGAGGAAAATTGGACAATCCATTTAAAATATATTATTTTTTGAAGTTTGTGCTTAGTCACTGCTGGATGAGAAGACTACTCCAGCTTGTGATGTCATATGTGTATAATATAAGAAATATAAGAAAATATAAAGAAAAATTTAGATATTTTCACTTTCTCTCATAATAAAAGAACACTTGACTTCCCATTTTCAGAAGGCAAGGGGGAGTAATATTACCCTTAACATACATCAGTGATGAGTGGAGGAAACGTGCACTTTTTTCAAAAAGCAAAATTTTGTGAAATTCTCTTTATATTTTCCTCATATCATTGTACGCATGTGACATCATACACTGTAGTAGTCTTCTAATCCAGCAGTGACTATGCACATACTTTAAAAATTCATAACTTTTGAATGGATTGTCAGATTTTCCCCAAACTTTCACTGATGTGTTCCACTAATATCGCTGCATTCACTCAATCCACATGTATATGAAGGTGAACTTTACTGTCCTTTAAATCTCAAGTTTAGTTTATCAAAGGGAAAGATGAGAATGCCATTAGAAGTGCTCTAATGAGTTCTTTACAATGAAAATTTTACTTACACTGAATCCTCTGACCATTATAATCTTAACATCTTTTACAAAAAGCAAAATACAACCAACCAACCAAACAAACAAACAAAACAAGCAGATACTATATATCGATGATACTGGCCTTGAAATTTTACAATTGTTTTCTTTCCAGGTAAACTTGTTTGTACCATGCAGTCCTACTCCTGAAATTATTTCTACAGTTGAGACGTTTATAAATAAAACCTTTAAAAAAATCCTCTGATATGGATGGGCTCTAGGATAGGGATTTTCCCTCACACGATAGTTTAGGTTTTAAACATACCCTATAACAAGTTGTATCTTTGAGAGCTACAAATGGACATTCAGTTTAATTTGTTGTATCTAAAGTATTTTTATGTATTTTCCTGGCTTTATCAATGATAAAGCCAACTAAGCTGCTGCGGTGGATAATTTGAAATCCATCACACCAACAATTCTATAACCACCCAAATTTCCAAGGATTCAAAACACCATCATCATGTCAGAGAAAACAAATTTTAAGCACTTCTTCATCAAACTGAAATTCAGACCTGTGGGCTACTATATATTTTGCAGTTTAGGAAAACACCCCAAATGCGCATCTCAGTGGTGGATCTGGGGAGGATCATATCATGCGAACGCCCCCCCCCCCCCTTTATTTTGTTTTTGTTGAAAAGAAATAAAAAGAAAAAATGGGGGGATGGGTGTATGCGCCCCACCTTTAATTATGTAAGCATGCCCCCTCTTTACGGAATTCCAGGATCCGCCCATGCATAATCATCAGCTCAAAAACAGCCCATAAATGATAAATTAGCCTGAAGTTAACACATGCCTACTTGGCTTGCACAGGTCACATTGGATTAAAGAAAACTTCAGGCTGGTGGAGATGCAACCAAAATAGTGCACTAGTTCACAAAGTAGGGCGCTATTTCACAAGCTAGAACAAGATATTTTTTTTGGAAAAATTTCCTGACCAAATACTGTATACACCAAATATCTAGCAAGGTTTTTATTTTCACGAATTTTAATGAGTCAGGTGCTTTTCGCAAAATTAAAGACATGCAAAAATAATGACTCTGATCCCGATATGAATGTGATGAATGTGTAAACAATTCCCCATTCAGTACAGACTTCAGAATTGCTAATCTAAGCAGGACTCGCAAACTAGTCTAGAAGTCCCAATTCATGAAAATTTAGACTCGCTATTCATGTTGTACACAGGATTGCGCTCATAGGGTCTTCACTGCACAAATAGCAGGTCAATTTGACATCAGGCTAATTCCCTAACCACAAACGTTCATTTTCACTAATTTTGGTGTGACCTCAAGGATCACTCTAAAATCTTCAAGTGATCACTGAGGTCACTCCAAAATTAGTGAAAATAAACATTTTCCCTCAAAATTCACTCCAATTTCACTCTAAACTCACTATTTTCTGTTATTCACTCTTTCCAAAGTGAACTTTTTCACTCTTTCTTTTTCCTAGCTATCCAGACTCTGGCTGCCCAACCTGGTGCACCCTTAACACTCAAATGTATGTTCTGATTTCGAAAAATGTGATATGATATTTGTGATTGAAAGCCGCATAAATGATGATAATAATAATAATAATAATAATAATAATAATAATAATAATTATAATAATAATAATAATAATAATAATAATAATAATAATAATAACAATAATTACACAGAGAACATTGGTCAACAAGACTTTCTTGGATTCAAACCTGGACAAGCTAGAGTATTTCAGTGTCATACAATCTGCAAATGCAGTGCAGAACTTTAAATTGACTGAGGCACCATTGATGATGCCGCCTTTTTTCTCTCTTTTTTTTTCTTTCTTCCCCCCCCCCCCCCTCCCTCCAGTCTGAGATCATGACACCTGTGACAGGATCTGTTTCCACAGCAGTCTTCAAAAATTGAGAACATTTTGTCTCTGTGAAACATTCTTCATGCAGGTGTTGGTGGAATCACACTGCCGGCTAGGACTCGTAGCAGGTGCAAAGGATATCACTGTTTATTAAAGGGCAATGCCCCAGTTGTTCTGTGGAAGATGGCTCTTTTGGGTTGGAATGGGGGACTTCCTTGCACCCCTCGGCCTTGAGATAACCCTGTCCCTGACTGCTGAACCATTTACTAGTCTACTCTAGCCTACATTCCAGACTATGGGTCTATTTTCTCTCTGTTTTTAACTACTGGAAGAAATCCTTGAAGATTATATCTTAGGGCTTTTTACACTTGTGTTTCTTAACCCCGGACTTTCTCTGACCCGGGACTATCGTTAGTCCCGTACCAATTTGTTCAGCTTTTTACACTCGCCAATTAGTCCCGTACTATCTCTTGTCCGGGGCTAAGGAGAAAACTCAACCTCTTTACACTCGTATTTCTTAGCCCCGGACTTTCCAAACAACATGAATATTCATAATTACGCTGTGTACTGTACACGTACACGCACGCACCGGCAGCACTTGATTACCTCGTTTCTGATTGGTCAGCTTCCTTGTGAGGGTCGGACTTCGTCTCCGTCGCTTAGCCCAGGATTATTTTTCCGTTCTGTTTACACTCACTTGCTTGGCACCGCAATTGCGGTGCTAGCACCGCAATTTGCTAACCCCTGTTATTTTGCAGGGCCAGATAGTACCATACTATCGGTGGGGCTAGCCCACTTTGGCAAAAACGAGTGTAAACAGAAAGTGGGCTAAGGATAGTCCCGTACCAACAGTGGGGCTAAGGCCCCCCTTAGCCCCACCGTTGGTCCAGGGCTAAGCAAAAATTTACAAGTGTAAAAAGCCCTTATGCCATGTTGAGTATGCTAATTTTGTGTAGTAGCTAGCTATACTTTGCAATAAATCCTACTTTCAAACAGGGCTTCTACAAAAACTGCAGCTGTAGACTTGATTGCATGAGGAGCAAAAAGATGTTTTTGGAATAGACTAGTGAAGCCACAAAGAAAAACTTATACCCCCCTTCATGCCTAATGATAATAATAATAATAATAATAATAATAATAATAATAATAATAATAATAATAATAATAATAATAATAATAATAAAAATAACAATAACAATAATAACAATTATATAAATTATAGTAATGATGATGACGATCATCATCATAATAATAACAATAATAATAATAATAATAATAATAATAATAATGATAATAATAAAGATAGATAAAGAATAGTAAAATGATTTTAAAAATAATAATAATAATATTCATGGGGGTATTCATAATACCCTTCACTACTCAGGATAACTGCTTGAAGAGCATGACAATAATAGCACATTTCTCCTGAAATCTCATGGGAACTCATGGTGTGACACTATCCCTCATTCATATTGACTGGTTCCATTTGAGAACCTATGATACTGTGTAAATGTGACAGTGCACCTCAAAACAAACAAAAAGTCGCCAGACATGAATTTTTAGTTAAGACCATATTCTGAAAGAGCAGACTTTAAGCTTTAAAATGATGTATAACTCAAATCAAATGGACTCTCCTAACCTATCTAAATATTGGAAAGAAAGCACAACCTCAGAAAAAGTGTGAACTGAGAAAAAAGGCTCTGAAGTACAGTGTCTATTCAAGCGCTTAATCTTTACCACTACCGTGCTGGCTGTGCGATGAATGGGACAAAAAACAGGAAGTAAACCACTGAAGTAACAACAATGAAGGGATTATCAGATTAAACTGAAATTAAGCATGTGTCATTAACACATTCTGTCTATAATTAATGCCAACTTTCAAAGCAGTAGCACTATCCTTTCAAAAGTTATTAGAGTTGAAAGTGAAGAGTGTGGACAAGGTTTTTCAGAAATGAAAAAGGGATTCTGAAGACACACCTAATCACACTATTCTATCAAAAATGTTCGAGATAAACTGCTAAAAAACACACTTTCCTGCCCCTTTTATGATACCAAATTTTAGCATAATGTAAAAGAACACCTGCTCTTTCAGAAAATATGAAAAAGTCAAGTTCGGCTAGGTTGACCCATTTCACTTGTTTTCAGTCCTCACGCAAAATCAGTGTGTGCGACTTTATGTTCGTTTTGAGGTGCACGGTCACAAATAGTCTATGGGGATTTCAGAATTCAGTATGAAACGGGTTATCACTGATCACAATGGACCTCGTAACACGGGGACAGTCACCAGAGATCTTACTTTTAATACGACTGACCATCCACACTGCTATCTGGACTGTCCCTGAGCTGCGGGGGCAATTCGGGGCTTGGATTGGGCTCTAGCTGGCGCTCATAAACAGACTTTGCGCATACTATCATTAGTTGGCCCACAATGGGCAAATTGAGCAATTTCATTGGTCAAAGTGACCAAATCAATTATTCAAGGACCAATTATAGTGAGTACGACTGGGAGTGTATGTGAGTATTGAAACCAGGTAATGAATAGATCTCAAAGCTCTCCTTGCTGGCGTGCTTGACTTTGGTTCTCTACCATTACAACTTTTTGCTGGAGACCCTAAAGCACTAATAACAGCACCATGGCTTCTGAAGAAGCCTAATTTTACCATTGTTTTATTTCACTTATTATTGAATATTAATCATTATTATTCTTAAGTCCTTGCAAACATATATACAAACTAGAATTATCACTAAAGGTGATTAATACCCCCGCCCCTAGTGTTGCTTTATAGTATGTGATGTCATGAGGGCAATGACATTAATACCAAGTTTGTGCACTTGTCGAATTGGAAACAGAATAATTTTAGTTTACTGTACAATTACAGAGTTGACACTGAGTATAAAACTTACAGCAAATGGAAACATGCTTTCCCCTAGCATCACTACACTTTTGTAAAGACCATCATACACACCAAATTTGACCTTCATAGCTTGAATGTTTTATTTTGATACAAAAAATGAGTGGTTACCATGGCAACACATTTTCCTTATGCTAACACTTTGGTGTCTTGCAAAACTACACTTCTAGATCATGATACACTAAATTTGACTTTAATTGCTTGAATGATGGAAAAGCTTTTCGATCTGCGAGGTTTTGGTAAAATTGTGGTTACCATGGCAATGGTTTGTGTGACAAACACAAAAATTATGTGTTCTACATCTATACCTCAGGGCCATAATGCCTACCAAATTTGGTTTCAATTGCTTGAAAACTGTGGAAGAAGTTCACTCCACAGGATTAAAAAAAAAAAAGAAAAAGTGGTTACCATGGCAACGCATTGTCCGATACAAATACAAAGGACATTTTGCAAAACTACACTTATGTAAAGAGCATCATACACACCAAATTTCACCTTCATAGATTAAATGGTTCAATTTGATACAAAAATTAGTGGTTACCATGGCAACACATTTTTCTTATATCAAAACATTGTGGTCTTGCATAACTACACCTCCCGATCATCATAAACACTAAATTTGACCTTAATTGCTTGAATGATGTAGAAGTTATTCAATCCACAAGGTTTTGGTAGAATTATGGTTACCATGGCAACTCTTTGTCCGACAAACACCAAAATTATGTGTTGCACATCTATGCCTCAAGGCCATACTGCCTACCAAATTTGATTTCAATTGCTTCAAAACTGAAAGTTGTTCACTCCACAAGATTTCGAAGAAAACATGCGGTTACGATGGCAACACTTTGTCAAGTACAAACACATTGAGTGTCTTGCATAACTACACCTATAGATCATCATAGATACCAATTTTGAAATTGATTGCTTAAATACTATGGAAATTATTCAATCCACAAGGTTTTGGTAAAATTATGGTTACCATGGCAACGCATTGTCCGACAAGTTTACACAAAAAAACATGTCTTGCACATAGATCTACACCTCAATATCATCATTTACCCTAAGTTTCATTTAAATTGCTTCAAAACTGTAGGAGGAGTTCGCGACGCAAGATTTTGCAACAGACCAACCGACCGCCCGACCGCCCTCCTGACCAACATCACGGTGATTCCTATATACCCCCTTCACACTATGTGTGGCAGGGGTATAATCATAACCTCTGCAATTAACAGTAACCAACACACCTTGTCTCAGATGTTGTCTCAGTCTTACTAGCAACAACCAGCACACACAATAGAAATTCTAAAATTTTTGAGAGTTGTTTAATTTTGAGAACTTGGTATTTTATCACTTGGCATCAAATTGACAGAATCCATCCAGAAATTCTGAAAATTTCCAAGTGCCATATTCTAGAGAAAATTTGATGTGTGTGTGTGTGTGTACACGAATTGCACTATTGTATTTAGATAGGCCTATTGATACACTTTGGTTAGCATGGTTTACATATTAGCGGTATTGTTCTTGTCATTTATCCTGCTGTACACGCTAATAAGCCAAGCTTTATGGAAAATCTCCTGAAAGGTGGTGATATGTCTTAGATAACCTTTTGCGGAGGAAGATCCATGCATAAAATATGAATGAATACATGATGTGCTCAGTCCACTGAATCTAATCGATGCAAATATCACAATAAGCCTCAGGAGAAAACCTTACTTTCTGTACATACAATTACGTACAGTGTAAGTACACGTGTGTGGTACACCAGTACCAAGACACATAGGGCATAGAGACAAGATTGCTATTAAAGGTCCTGTTTACCTTTGGGAGCAGTGGGTTCAAAAATGTTCAAGATATTACATTTGATGCATGTGTAGGTCTTTTGTGTCACAAAACATCCTGCCATATAAAATTTTCGCAATAAAGCCTAAAATATAAGGAGGTGTTTTTCTCAATAAACGGTAACTGTAGACGGTTTAGTCTTATTAAAACTATTGTTCACATTTGTGTATTTAACAACACTTAACATCGATTGAACAGATTCAAATTTTTAAAATGGTTGTTTCTATCCATGACTCATATTTTAGAACTATTTTAAAGCACCATAATGCCGGGTTTTCATTTCATCTGCAAATGGTAAATTATGCCTTTAAAAGTATTTAGCAATTTGCTGAACATTTTCAAGCCAAAGCCTTTGACTTTCTTAGAAGCAAACCTCTTTGTTGTGGTCACCTGCTTCACCTGGACACTGTAAATTCTTCTGGCAAGGAATAATGCCCTGCAATGGAGACCCTGTACATAATGACCACCTGTCTAGAATGGTCTCTGCTCATTTAATTTTTCTTGTAAAGAGGAAATCCAGTCCAAACATACAAATGTACATTAGTCTTAAAAAAAAGAGTAAAATTTCACGAGTTCAATGGTAAAAATTTTACTGAAATCAAATGAAAAATAAGAAAGTTATGAAATTTTGATAAATTTCTCGAAAACAGTTCATGTACAGTAGGCATGAATATATGCAAATGAGTGAACTAACCATGTCATACCCTCACAATGTCATACCCTCACAATTTTGCATTGATCATGTACAAAAGAATGACGAAAATTCAATGTTTCGGTCGTTGAAGTCTGAAACATGACATTTTCCTGGTTGAATAACGTCAGCATAGTGATCAGTTAGATACATGAGAATTTGAGCCTCAGGCATAATTATATTTGAATGAAAAACAGGAAATTTCAATTTTGTTTTTGTACAAATATAGAGGTATTGGTAGGTTGTGAGGGTATGACATACTCACTTTGCAAACTGCATATTTATATTGACTGTTCAAGAACTGTTTCCCCCAAAATAGTGAAACTTCAAAATGTCATAACTTCCATTTTTTTTTAATCCGATTTCAATCAAATTGATACCGTCGAACCTAATATTTTACTCTTTCTTATATAGTGATCAGACAAAACTATTTGACTGGATTTCCCCTTTTATTGTTCAATGCATCTACATGTAAATAGAACCAGCCTCAGACCATGTGTGGGAATTATCTTCCTGCTATCGTTCCTGTATGTCAAAGAATGGCCCTTTACCAAGCAGTAGTAAAAATATATAAGAAAAAATATCCAAAATCTCTTTCCCCATAATCTGAAATGGAAATCATTATAAAAGGGGTAGTATAATATTGGTTGACGTGAGGATTCACCTTTTTATTATTTTGCGAGATATTACAAAATCACTCCACAAAATGTTAAAGACTATCCTGAGAGCATACAATTCTCTATGGGGAATTGAACACTTATTTGATGAAAATCAGTTTTGATATTCACATATATATCCAAAAACAAGGTAAAGGAAAGAGATCCCAATAAAAGTTGTGGCCTGTCACATTTTATTACGATCACCTTTTTGGGTATCTCAGCCATTTCAAGACCAATTTTTTAAACAAATGAACTGGTCGTGAATTCCTCAAAGAATTACATGTTCTTTCATATTTCATACTCTTGTTAAATCTAAACTAGAAATGTCGCTTTGGCGACTGGTATGCCTCCGCCATAATGCATGATTTTCCCAATAGGTCTAGATAGTACATGTGGACACTGTGTGATTACATTTTCACAAAATTGGCAAAATATTGGAATGACAAGTTTGTCACAAATGTGTTGAATGTTCACCTTCCTTGACGTAGGTTTAATTGGATGAATAGGAGAGCATGTATCTAGGGATTTAAGGACTTTAACTTGACTTTGAACCATTCATACATTTAGGCATTGAGTAATTTTCAAGGTACAGGTGTGGAGAAAAAGTGCAATTTCTGAATTGAATAGTAAATTGTTACCATTTTCATCTGACCCTTGACCCTAAAATTCATGAGATAATTACTTTCAGGTAGAACATGCATAATATGTACTAAGTTTCAAGGTAACTCGAGCCACTTCTGAGATATGGAGGAAAAAGTTAGTTCAGCACTTTCAATTGATCTTTGACCTTTTGACCTTTGAGGCAAAAAGAGAAAAAAAAACTTTCCAGAGAATTTCTATTAGGTTACACACACATACACCAAGTGTAAAAAAATAACCCTGCTGGCATTGCATAAATATGAGGGTAATAGTAAAATTTTGAAGTCTTGCACTTGACCTTTGACCCCTGACCTTTGACCCCATGAACCCTACATTCTCTAGATAATCACTTCCAGTCAGTACATGTACACTATGTTCCACGAAGATACCTTGAACAATTTTCCAAGGTACAGAGAAAAAAAAGAAGTTTTAATATTTCTACTTGACCTTTTGACCTTTGACCTTTGACCTCATGACCCAAACTTTCACCAGAGAATCTTAATTGGGTAATACATGTATACACTAAGTTCCAAGAAAATATCTTCAGGCATTCAATAGATATGGTGGAAATAGTGAAAATTTATGTATTTGACCCTGACCTTTTGACCTTTGACCTTTGACCTCATGACCCAAACTTTCACCAGAGAATCTCAATTGGATAATACATGTATACACCAAGTTTCAAGAAAATATCTTCAGGCATTCAATAGATATGGTGGAAATAGTGAAATTTTATGTATTTGACCTTGACCTTTTGACCTTTGACCTTGAGCATGTGCACCCAAAAGTTGATAGGCACAACTTCACCCCCTAATACACATACATGCCAAGTTTCATTAGGATACCTCAACAGGTTTCGATAGTTACCTTGTCCACAAAATTCATTACGGACGGACGGAAGGACGGACGGAAGGACGGACGGACGGAAGGACGGACGGACGGACGGACGGACGGACGGACGGACGGACAACCCGAAAACATAATGCCTCCGGCACCACTTCGTGGCGGAGGCATAAAAATGATCTTAAAAAAAAAAAAAAAAATCTTTAAAAGCCGAAGTCTCATCCCATTTGAAACTATACAATCCCTTTAAGACTGACAATTGTGATTGCATAAATTATGAATGTACAGTAGATCTATTGTATACTGTATATATGTGGACACAGTGCTCATTGCTGGTACCTGCTGACATTATCTCCTGATATCACTGAACTGGCCTCTACTTTGCCTTACCACTGCTATCTACTATCTTACCATAGAGGCCATAATCATCATTCCTTTCTTTGTTTACCTTGAGTGGTTTCAGACAGGTTTTTCCATCTGGATTAAAGGTTAACATGAATGTACAGAGGAAGACGGCTGGAAACTTGGAACAGAAAAAACTAGCAGCTGTTCTCATCACTGTTGTTTGATGATAAATCCATGCCCTGTATCTTGCGCCATCGGTGGCAAAATAGTACAATGAATAAACTCCAGTGATATAAAAAAGACAGTGATGTATTCACAAATTTATGCGCACACAAACCACACACACACAATAAAAAAACAACAAAAAAAAAACCACCTTTCCTTCCACCTGATACTGTAAAACATGAAATATTCGCGGCATGAAATTTTCGCGAATTGGAGCTGACAGCCTTTTTCGCGGCATGAAATTTTCGCGAATTGCCACTGGCGTTCAATGCATGTAGTGTAAACAAAAACTTTCGTGTGCATTTTAATTTCGCGAATTTTGGCGCTCGCGAAATTCGCGAAATTAAAATGCACGTGAAAATTTCTCGTTTTACAGTAGTTGATACCTTACCCCACTGAGGATGAGCTGATCTTGCTATACACACGTTTCCCATAGACACAGGTCTGTCTTTTCTGGAAACTGGTAGTCTTCAATGGGTTAACATGTGTACATTGTAGAGGTGCAATAATTTCTTAAACTTGTGTTCACACTGAGGTAATAAACATGAACCTACAATGTACAATAGCTGTACAATGTACATTGTAACTCCGCTGATAGTGGATACCCAATGAAGTTAAATTTCAATCTACTGTAAAGGGAATGTATCGAGTGAACCCATCACAGGTCTAGTTCATTGTTTGATCTAGGCAAGTTCAACTCAACTGAATGATCAACAACATTTTTTTTTACATTCAAAGAAGAACAGTCAAATCTCAAAATGACAAATCAATGAAAGAAAAGGAGATGGGGCAATTTGCACAGATCACACTTTCAAATTAGTTGTCAAGGGATATAGATTAATACCTAATCACCTTAATCCCTATTGTGCCTTCTGTTTACCCGGGAATGCAGCGTTTACATCCATCGTTCAAAGGCATTATTTACCATAACTTGCAGATAAAGCAAAACCCCAGCTTTAGTGCTTATAAATTGTTCTTTGAAAATATGACTTAGGGAAAGAAACAACCAGAGTAAAAAAGTTCATCAATAATCAATGTAAAAACAATATCTAATATTAAAACAAAACGTGAACAATGTGACCCTGCATCACAAAACTATTACAAAAGGTCACCAGATATGGATTTTTAGTTTAGGGCCAATTCTTTGAGCGGACTCTAAGCTTCAAAAGGATGTATCAATCCAACTAGACTCGCCTAACCTATCTAAATATTGGAAAGAAAGCACATGACACTTTGTACTCTGGAAAAGTGTGAACTGAGAAAAGAGGCTATGAGATACAGGGTCTATTCATTCACTTAAAGGGTGTGTACAGTTCTGGTCGAGGTGGGGATTTAGCTTTTAGTGTTTTGCGAGATATCCAGAAGAGATATCCAGATGTCAAAGAGCATGCAATTCCAAGGGGTATCAAAAATTTATTTGATGAAAATCCGTTTTGAAATGGCTGAGATATCCAAAAACAAGTTGAAACAAAGAGATCCTATGAATAAAAGGCATGGCCAGTCGCCTTTTATTAATATCACTTTTTTGGATATCTCAGCCATTTAAAAACCTACTTTCATCAAATAAACGTTGAATCTTTCTTAAAATTACATGCTACTATAATCTTTCATATTTCATAAGAGGATTTACATTATCCCACTTAAGAATATTCAAACGTGAATCCTCACCTCAACCAGTAATGTACAGTCCCTTTAATCTTTACCAAGCTGTGCTAGCTGTGCAATGAAAGGAACAAAACACAAGATGTAAACCACCTGAGTAACAACAATGAAGGGATTAATCAGATTTTAAAAGCTAAAATTGAGCATGTTCTACTAATACATTCTGTCCATAATCAGGGCTCGACACTAACTTTTTTGTTTGGTGGCCCGATGGGGCCACCAAAATCCTCACTTTCAAATTTTTGGTGGCCCGAGAGAAAATTTGGTGGCCTCCCCCCCCCCCAAAAAAAAACATTAAAAGTCCTGTTTTTTTTAATGAGTCAAATATCTAAGTTTTATCCAGTCATACAAGTACAGCTTGTAGTAAGAATTGGAAGTTAGACATGTACATAGATCCAACTGTTACTCATAAATAAACCTCAACAAACTTGCAGCACTCACTCTCAGGCACTCATTCAGTCCTTTTCATCCATCCTTTAAACAAATTGAACTGCTAATTTCCCGCGCAAAAAGTTAGGAATTAATTGACGTACTTTTCAAAAAGATTTGGTGGCCCGGGGCGGGCCACCAAATTTGCTCTTTTTTTTATTTGGTGGCCCGACTTTCAATTTAGGTGGCCCTGGGCCACCAGGCCATCGTTAGTGTCGAGCCCTGCCATAATTAATGCCAACTTTCAAAGCAGTATCAGAGTTTTCCTTTACAAAGTTATTAGACTTCGAAAGTGAAGAGTGTGCAAAGGATTTCAAGAAATGAAAAGAGGACACTAAGACATACACTTTGTGCCTGATCATTCTACTGTAAAACATTATATATTCGCGGCATGAAATTTTCGCGAAGTGGAGCCGACAGCCTTTTTCGTGGCATAAAATTTTCACGAATTGCCACTGGCGTTCAATGCATGTAGTGTAGACAAAAACTTTCGTGTGCATTTTAATTTCGCGAATTTCGGCGCTCGCGAAATTAAAATGCACACAAAAATTCCTCGTTTTACAGTATTCTCTCCCAAAAAAGGGTTGTAAAAATTTGCTGAAAACATAATTTCCCATTCATGTTATGATCCTAAACTTAACCCATTCCTTAAATGGGAACCTGGTCAATTCAATTCAATTTCAATTCAATCATAGTTCTACCAGGTTCCCGTGGGAGCAACTGATATATAATACGGGAACCTGGTTTACCAGGTTCCCAAGATGAAGACATGAGTGCCTGCTTCCGTGGCAAAAATTCATGCTTCTTTAAAGTCCCCAAAAATGGGTTTGATAAAAAGATTCTATATAGAGTGTATTCTATCAGCACTTGTTCTCTTTCTGTTGGAAGAATTTGTATTATAATCACAGTATTTTTTACCTTTATTCTGATTTAGTTTGCCCTTTCTGTTACAAAACTCGTATGAACATGTACATTAGCGATCAAAGCTGATCACAATAGATATCTGTATTCGCTGACCCCAGTCATCGCATTCTGGTGCCTGATTTGTGTCTAAAGTCTGTGAGCCCATTAGTGCATGCTCTATTCATACATCGCAACTGATTGATAATTTCTATTGTTCAAGGGCACATGTACAGTAGTTGACCTTGGGAGGGGTTGCATGTACCGCTTGACTGCTTTCGCACAGGCGGATTATCAACCTCACCGTTCTCTGTCGACGGGCAAAAAGAATCTGGTTTGGGGACATTGAATGTATTTCAGAAATTGCAGTTAAGGAATGGGTTAACTAAGAATATAATTAATATAGAAGGATAGATTTCAGAAAATATGAAAAAGTCAATATCAACCTTTTATTTTTTAGATAATGAAAAATCTCTCTTATCTAATATGGAAGAGCACATAATTCAAGAGGACTTTAAAGTTTATTTGAGAACAATTTCTTTTTGAAATGGTTGAGATAATATCCAAAATAAAGCTATCTTTATGGGTCTAGGGCAATCGCCCCAGCTGTGCAATCACCCCAGACCCTTCCCCTGACACTACTCCTAATCCTAATCCTAACCTAAACTCTACACCCTAAACATAACCCTATAACCCTTACAATATTAACTATAACCTTGTTACTTACCAGTATTTAGCTGGGGATGGGGATGGGGGTGGGGGTAATTTCCCGCATTCAATACGATCCTAATAAAAGGTGTGACTATGATGGCTTTGTCATATTTTGTTTTTGATTACAATCTCAGCCATTTCAAAACCAATTTATCGTATACATATGATTATTATTATACGTTCCATTCCTTTGGAATTGCATGCTTTTAAACATTTCATTAAAGTGGGTCCTTAGTATCTCAGCTGAATTACGTGTATATTAAAAGGTGAAATCTCAATTCAACCAAAACTATACTTTAACAATGTGAAAAGCTGAATTCTCATTTCAACAGATAGGACCTACTATAATCCCTTGGAAGTTATGGGATGAAATTCTGGGAATGCCCTTAAGTAGCATGATATCTTGCTTTTCTAGCTGGATGGAGTTTGGGTGAAAATTGTTTAAATATTTGCAGTGATGCAGAATACCTTTTACAATGTAGTTTGGTGTAAGGAGTAAGGTTAGGGTCAGGGTTACATTTGTGGGTAGAATAATTATAAGTTTGGCTTTAACCCCTTGAGGAAGGGCTGATTTTGCAACAACACACCTACCATCTAGACACCTGCGCAATAATACCCGGGATTAGTCTCCAAGGGGTTAATAGCAATAGCATGCAATGCTTCGTGGGAGCACCTGTTGTTGCAGTAGCAATTGAGGGTATCGCCAATACGTAGGTGCCGTGCGCAGAGCAGTGTTTTAGATGCATTATGGGATAGCTCGGGTGGCAAACTAGCCCCGGTTTTGGCTGCACATCCACTTACAATATGCTCTGTCTTTATACATGTTAGAGGTATTTTTTGTTTAAGATTTCTTCGCTTTCCATCATGTGACCAGCACATTGAAGCCTTGCAGTAGTGAATCATGATTCTAGTGACCGCAAATCAGTAAAGCTTAGACACTTTCAACTCTTTTAAGCTGAATTATAGCCAAGAAAAAAAGGGCTAACAATGGAAAAGCAAAGAACTCCATTGAATCGTATGGTAACTGCGACTCATGTGAGACAACCGGAAGCGAACAATGGACCGAGGAATCCCACAGTGCACGGGTCTGTGACAGAGCTCTTCAGCGTGCGCAGGAGTTTTTTACGTCATTGGCAATAGCAAGAATTGTCATCTGAACCATTAACCCGTTGAGGACGAGTCCAGAGTATACTCGGGCAGGTGTCTACGGGAAATGCGTGTTGTAGCAAAATCAAACCGTCCTCAACGGGTTAAGTACCAGTCACTACTTCAAGACAGAAAAATTCATCCCTCCGAATGAGTTTTGTAACCATTTTTTGGCCTTTACACTAATTGCAGCTCTCCTCCGTAGACAACATAGGATTCCGAAGTGAAGCCAGACATAATTCTTCATGGAACATATCCCCAACAACAAGATACAGACTGATTTTTCGGTCAACCAGGCACTATGTCAAAGCTTCTAACCACACTGTCTATCCGATCATTACAGGAACCTGCTATTATACAAATGATGCACAGGATAGAGTGCGTTAGTGGAGATGTAGCGCACTCCAGGGTATTTACACGAACAATTCGTCTGTTGAGAATGAGAAGGGCGTTAAGTTGTCTCAAACACTATGGGTTTAGTGACAACTTAACGGCCTTTTCATTCTCAGCCGACGAATTGTGAAACATGCACGAGGCGAAGCCGAGTGCATTCTTGAACCCATTTTATAAACCACTTTGATACCACATTCCCATGGAACAACTGATATGTGAACCTGTTCAGGTTCCCAAGATGAAGACACGGGTGCTTGCTTTCATGGCCTAAATTTAAAGGGATAGTCCAGTATTGGTGGAGATGAGAATTGGGCCTTTAACTTTTTGTGAGATACCAAGAAAACACTTTAATATGATAAAGTACAGAGCATACCATTTGAAAAGGAATTCAAAGTTTATTTGATGAAAATCAGGTTTGGAATGACTGAAACATCCAAAAACAAAGTAAAACAAAGTGATCGTAATAAAGTGTGGGTCCCACACTTCATAAGAATCGCTCTTTTTTGGATATCTCAGCCATTTTAAAACCAATTTTTATCAAATAAACCTTGAATTCCTCGTAGAATTACATGCTCTTTAATATTTCATAAGAGGTTTCTCATTAACTCACCAAAAAAGTTAGAAACTTGAAATTAGGTCTCAACCAAAACTGTACGATCCCTTTAAATGCTCTTTGTGAACTACAATGACCAGGCAAATGAGTTTGATAAAAAAAAATACTGTAAAATGAGGGAATTTTCACATGCATTTTAATTTCACGAATTTCGCGAGTCCAAAATTCACGAAATTAAAATGCACGAGAAAGCTTTTGTCTACACTACATGCATTGAATGCCAGTAGCAATTCGCGAAAATTTCGTGCCACGAAAAAGGCTGTCGGCTTCAATTCGCGAAAATTTCATGCCGCGAATATATCATGTAGAACTCAATAATATTTGTTGTCTTACTGTCGAGAAAATGCATACATTGTATTTCTATAATGAAGTATTATTTGTAGACCTTTTTTGAGACTTTGTTTGCGCTTGTTCTGCTATAAAACTTCTACTGTTCTGATTAACATGTGCATGCGTGTAGCGATCAAAGCAGTAACCTGAGCTAAGTAGATTTCTGTGTTCCCTGACCCCAGTCATCCCATTCAGGTGCCTGGTTTTGTGTAGAACAAAAGAGTCTGTGAGCCCATCACATGTCAGCGCATGCTCTATTCACACTTGGCACCAGATCGATAATTCCATTGTTCGATGGCACATGTAGTTGACCGCAGAAAGAGAATATAGTAGGCCCTACTGCTTGACGGCTTTCGCACAGGTGGATTAAAAATCTGTTTGATCTCTGTCCATGGGCAAAAATAATTTCATTTTTGGGTATTAAAGGCACTCAGAGAATTGCGGAAGGAACAATTTAATCCATGTCCGTCAGAGCAATGCATATATGTGACCCTGCACCTCAAAACAAACAAAAAGTCGCCAGATATGAATTTTTAGTAAAGACCATAATTTAATTATTCTGAAAGAGCAGACTTTAAGCTTTAAAATGATGTATAACTCAAATCAAATAGACCCTCCTAACCTATCTAAATATTGAAAAGAAAGCACAAACTCAGGAAAAGTGTGAACTGAGAAAAGAGGCTCTGATGTACAGTGTCTATTCAACATATTGAAAACTTTCGCCCTAATTCACGCAGAAAATCGGAGGTAGCAGACGATGGAGAAAGTGAGTGCGTGTTGGGCGAGTGGCTAGTCGACACGTTAATGGGGTGGCCTGCAGCACCGTGCGTGGAGGGACATCATGTTCACATATAATTTCACGCGTAGTGTGTTGTGTGTGTAGGCTGCAGAAATCGGGTTTATAAATCTACAGTTGAGATATAGTCTAGGACCTTATCATTCCTTTACAACATCATTTCAGTTCATTACCTGTGTACAACACGTGTATATAAGCACCTGCGATTGCAGCAGCAGGTGGTAAGCGACCGTTGCAACTACTTACATTATTACCACCTCCAAAGAAAATGCACCAGTCCGACTAGAGCCATCGTCGAAAAATGAGACGGAATGTGAAATATATTTGGTTGTTTTTGCTCCCAAACTTAACAGTTATGTTGCTCATAAGGCTGGTATGTATCTAGATAATGTCTCACATACAACTGTATCTTGATATTACATTGAAAATGATATTTGGCGAGAAACAAAAGCTTGAAATCACAGGAATTCACACTGCTGGCGACGGCAGACAGTGAAGGTCAACAGCTCAATTTGCGTTGGTAGTCTCGTCACGTGATAGTTCTCTGTGGATTGTACACGTTCCCTATGACAGCAATTGTGACTGGGTAGTCTAGCTTTACTGCTTATTTGCGTCAGGACTGCTCAACCAATGAACAAGATTCTTATATCACAAGAATGGGCAGAATCTCTACTTTCTGAAACCGTGCGCCCCAAGTTCGTGCGACTTTCCGTTCTCGAGATATCCCGTGTGGAAGAATTGCAAGACGGCAAAATATGCTCAAATTCGTCAAATTTGGACTGCTCGCCATAGACAAATCTACTCATAAGGTACTTTTCTGATCAAATTTGCGTCACTGCTACAAATGTTACAATAATGATATATACAAGTATAAATAATCCCTAAAGTGTCCACTTTCAGAATCCGGGCGCCCCAAGTTTGCTTCTCAAATAGTTAAAAAGTTATGGCAGATTTTGTGGAAAAATGCGTTGATTTTTTACCCGTTTTACGTGTTGTAGCGTTCGCGCGGAAGCACGGCTTCGCAGATGACCGAAAGTTTTCAATATGGCGCTTAATCTTTACCAAACCGTGCTGGCTGAACGATGAATGGGACAAAAAACAGGAAATAAACCACCAGAGTAACAACAATGAAGGGATTATCAGATTAATCTGAGATTTAGCATGCCTCATTAACACATTCTGTCTATAATTAATGCCAACTTTCAAAGCAGTAGCGCTATCTTTTCAAAAGTTATTACAAACGTGTAGAGTTGAAAGTGAAGAGTGTGGACAAGGTTTTTCAGAAATGAAAAAGGGATTCTAAAGACACACCTAATCACACTATTCTACCAAAAATGGTTGAGATAAACTGCTAAAAAATACACTTTCCTGCCCGTTTTATGATACCAAATTTTAGCATAATGTAAAAGAAGACCCGCTCTTTCAGAAAATATGAAAAAGTCAAGTTCGGCTAAGTTGACCCATTTCACTTATTTTCAGTCCTCACGCAAAATCAGTGTGTGCGACTTTATGTTCGTTTTGAGGTGCACGGTCACATATGACCTTTCCCTCAAAATATAACAGTGTACTATACTGTACATAATGTAATTTTTTTTTGCAAACATAAGAAATGTTTTGAATTGCACATAATGCAGGCCTACCTAGGTACATGTATCTTATAGCACTTGTTGTTTCATACATGTATGTACATAATACTGGGTATACATTACCTTACAATGAGTAACACTAACAGAATAATTAATTCATGGGACAGGGCCTAGGCTATGTAGGCTCTAAAATATGCATTTCATACATCTATAGACTATAGTAACCCTATCCATAGAGAAAGATAGAGAGAGAGAGAGAGAGAGAGAGAGAAGAAGAAGAAAAAGAGCGAGAGAGAGAGAGAGAGAGAAAGATAGCTATACACGGAGGTGCTAATATTAAAGCCAACAATTTGTATAAGTATATGTGGGTGGGTGCATGCTTGTTCGTTTGTTGCTTTTTAACCCGTTGAGGACGGTTTGATTTTGCTAAATTTTACATGTATTTCCCATGGACACTTGCCAGAGTATACTAGCTATTGGGACTCGTCCTCATTGGGTTAAAGAGCTAATCTAGGCTTATTACTGTGTGTGTGTGGGGGGGGGGGGGGTAGACCCTGTGTCTATCCCATGCATTCCTATGTATCTATTAATTGTCTATGAAAAAAAAAAAAAAAGTGGAACTGGGAGTCCAGTCCCACCCCCCTCCCCCCTCCCCCCTCCCCCCCCCACGCCCCCCCCCCCCATGAAGTTACATTGTACCTCGTTAATGCATGATGATGAGCTATCTCCACCTGTCAACAATTTAAGTGGCTATTAGTGGCTTGCACACTTCAAATCTTTTCCTCTCGAGGTTCTCGTAATATGACATGCAATAAAATTAATGTTATACTGTAGGCCTTTAGATACAATCCGTTCCACTAATGATAGTCACCTACCTCACTTGCTTTGAAGTTCGAATTCCGAGCTCCTGTAAGTAGAAGTGGAAGTGAGCGCTGTGGATGCTTCCCCAAAACAAACCATCAAGATTTCTAGATTCTCGAATCTCGAGCAGACTCAGTGTACCAAGATTTATAACCGATAAAGCAGTGTTCCATTCAGAGTAGAAAATATGTAAGTTCTCCAGTGTTATTGAGAGCTGCCCTGGCACATCTCAGCACACGTTCTCAGATCCTCCTTAGCTACAGCTAGCTGCTAGTACTACTACATAACGTCATAGCGCAACGCGGGTATACTAGTACTAGTAGTATGTTTTCATGGTACATCCACACTCCTGTGAAAGCATGCACGTGCCAAAACAGCTGATAATAATAATGCCAGCCCTGTTCAAAAACGACTGGGTATATTCAGTCATGTATACGCGGCTCAAGAATACACAGTCAAAAGGTGGCGCTAGATCATGATTTTTCATCAGAGCGGGTTGCAACCCGCTCTGGCTTTCATTTATATATTTCACCGAGTTACACCACTGAAGCTCATGCGGAGATTTTGTGATCAAGTACCGGTAGCCTACGGTATGAAAATCAGTTAATTTTAGGGAACTTTACCTCAAGTGTCGGTGTAGTAAACCTGTTGATGCATAGAAAGAAAAAGTCAACAATCCGTGCTGTTTGTTAATTAATGACCTTGTAAAGTTTAATAATCTAAACCTCATACCGTCATCTTTGCATACAATGTAAAAGGCTATACCAAGTGAAATTATACAATAAATAATTATTATTGTTGTTTTGATGTAACAGTCTGAGAAAGACAAGAAAAACTTCAAAGATAATTAAAAGTATTTTCATTTTCTTGTAGAATTAAAAGGTTTCAAACTTTGCACCCCTCGAATGGCAGGGGAATGAATGACATTGTCGCTGAAAAAGTATGGTAGTAGTAAGTGCTGAAGAAAAGTATTTTATAAAGTCATTATGTGACCCTGCATCACAAAACCAACAAAAAGTCGCCATGTCCGAAAGTCAGAGCAGACTCTAAGCTTTAATGATCTATAACTCACTTCAAATGGACTCCCCTAACCTACCTAAATACTGGAAAGAGAGCACACACTCTGGAAAAGAGTGAACTGACAAAAGAGGCTGTGAAGTACAGGGTCTATCAAGCAAGGCTAGCTGTGCGATGAAAGGGAGAAAACACAGGAGCAACAACAATGAAGGGATAATCAGATTGAGTAGAAATAATATTGAGCATGTTCTATTAACAAATTCTGTCCATGATTATTGCTAACTGTCAAAGCAGTAGAATTATCCTTTCTAAAGTTATTAGACCTGAAAGTGAAGAGTGTACACTGCAAAAAGTCCGGTGTTAAATAGTGAACACCGAGCTGGTGTTAAATTTTCGGTGCTCATCCGGGTGTCATTTCCAAATTTTAAACTGTTTTTTGAAGAGTTTCTCAGTAACTGCACTTCTTGGTGATTTTTAATTTAAACAAGGCGATCAAGAATTTTACATTAAAATACTAGATGTTTGAAAAAAAATGTGAAAATAAATTTAAACCAAGTCTATAAAAAAAAATCGAGTGAAAATATTCACTCTTAAAGGAGTGAATACAAAAAAGAGTGAATTTAGAGTGAAATTGGAGTGAATTTCGAGTGAAAAATGTTCATATTCACTCATTTTGGAGTGACCTCAAGGATCACTCGAAGATTTTGGAGTGATCCCTGACGTCACTCTAAAACGAGTGAATATGAAAATTTTCACTCAAAATTCACTCCAATTTCACTTTAAATTCATTTTTTTTTTTTGTATTCACTCCTTTAAGAGTGAAAATTTTCACTCGATTTTTTTAGAGAGAAAGTAACACCAGCTGGTGTGGTCTCTTATTGAAGCTGGACGGGTGTTAAACCATTGATATTAACACCAACAAATATCAAATCAACACCATGTGGTGTCATTTTTTAATTAAAACCAGTACAGTGTCAAAATAACACCGGATACAGTGTCAAATTAACGCCACGAAGTGTCAGGTGAACACTTTTCAACACCATCACAGTACATTTTAACACCTGTGGGTGTGGTCCTCTATTGAAGTTTGATCGATGTTAGGTTTAACACTCGTGGTGTTATACACCCGTGGTGTTAAATCTAACACCGATTTTTACAGTGTACAAAGGATTTCAAGAAATGAAAGGGGCCCTCTAATACAAACCTGATATTACTACTGTCCCGCCCCAAGAAGAGTTGTAGAAAAACTGCCTAAAACACATTTTCCCATTCGTGTTATGATCCCAAACTAAAGAATAATATAGAAGAAAGATAGCTCTTTCAGAAAAGATGAAAAACTCAACAATGACGTACAGTAGTTGACCCATTTTTTTTTTGCCCTACTTTACTCGTGCATTGTTGCAATCTCCTGCAATATCCAATGATGACGATAAAAGATTGGAATATTGACGCAAGCCTTAATAATGATAATACAAAAAAAACAAACAAAAACTTTGAACTGATTTTCCTATTCCCTCAAGAAGTTTGTTCCTCAACATGTGTGTGTGTGTGGGGGGGGGGGGAGGGAGTCAGACAACTCTTTACCCCCCCCCCCCCCCCAATAATTCCAGAGATGTGGGAAGTTTTCTTGCTTTTTTTTTAGATAGAAATTTGTCCAAATAGTTCATCCAAAGTGTGCTAGAATTTCATTTTTTTTTTCAAAATTGAAAATCCCCCTCGCGTGGGAAGGGGATGCCTCTTTCCCACATCCTCACCCGCTCGGTCGCTTGCCGCCTTCGCCCATATCTTCCAATCCAAGTTTGCCAACGGGCCTCCCCCCCCCCCCCCTCCCCATCGTGAAAGCGGATTGATAATCCTTTTATGTAATCATATCTCATTTAATTTAGATGTTTTTTTAGGTATATTCTAAGTTTGAGTTGATTTTAGTTTGATTTTATTATTCCACATCTCAAATACAAATAACATGATACAACGTATAGACATAGTGCCGTAAATTTAAAAAAAAGAAGAAAACAAACAAACAAACAAGAAAAGACAATTTTACAGACATGTTAATGTTGGGGACTTTTATACTAAAAAGCAGATCTACTATATAAATTTAAGAAGAACTACTGAAAAACAGAGCTTGTAATTATTGATAATGCTCATATTTATTGATACGCTTATAATAGTTGATATGCTTATATCGCGTGTGTTCATTGTAGGCGATCATCCACACCGAAACTGAAAGCAATGTTCACTAAATTATTAATGTTTACTTATACATCATGCTATACCTATACTTGAACAGAAATGTCAAGAGTTTTAAGGCAACGCTTTGAAAACGAAGAGAGTCTCAAACAATGGACATTAGGGATCACTGAAATAATAATAATGATAATGACATTTTTATAGCGCATAAATAACAAATGAATGTTCCCTATGCACTTTACAATTTCATCACAAAACATACCGTAAGTAACAAATTACTTTCAATACACACACACATGTACCCGAAAAAAAAAATCAATTCACAATTAATGAATAAGACAACTTTTTAATCTTTAAAGAAGATTTGAATGAGACCAATGAAGACGACTGACGGATAATGTTGTGGTAATGAATTCCACAATCTTGGGGCAGCAACTGAAAAAGACCTGTCACCATAAAACTCTGTATTATAGGAATGCAGAGAAGGGATTGATGTTGTGATCTACGACTTCGTGTGGGGACAGGTGAGGTAATCAATTCTTTGAGATATTGTGGACTGATATCATTTTGAGCTTTATAAACTAACAGGAGACGCCTTTCAATAGGGAGCCAGTGAAGTTGAGTAAAAGTATGTGAGATTTCGCTACACTTAAAGAACTTTTCAATGATGCGGGCAGCATGCAGTGTTCTGAATCCTTTGAAGATGATAACAGGGGCGGCGCAGCCTTGGGGGCCGTGGGGGCTCGGGCCCCCACACTTTTTTGTGCACCATACAAAGGAATACATAAGGTGTCATCACTTTGGGCCCCCACACTTATTTCAACCCGGAAGTACGTAAGAGGCACTACAATGGGAGGGGAGAGAATGAGCTGAGGACCTTTTTTTTTTTTTTTTTTTTTTTTTTGCTTGTCAGCTGAAGAAACCGGAAGTGGACGTTGACGGCGAGACATGTGCTGAGAACCTTATTTATTTATTTATCTATTTATTTTGCTTGTTAGCTCATGAAACCCGGAAGTGGGCCCCACACTTTTGAAAACAGTGCGCCGGCCCTGGATAACAGTCCGATTTGGAAAGATTAATCAACAGACTATTACAGTTGTCTATCCTACTGATAACAAAAGAGTGAACTAAAGTGTGAGTGATCTTCTTCGTGAGGTAGGGTCTATAATAAGTTTGCCAAGACATCGAAGAGCAGCTGTAGCAGACTTGCAGACCTGTTCCTTCATGGTGAGATGTCTGTCAAGAAGGACGCCAAGACTTCGAACACAGGACGATGGTATAATGTTGATATCACCGATACTGACTGCCACAGGACTTGGGGATGTAAGAAACTTGGAAGAGAAATGAAAAACTTCAGTCTTTGTCTCTTTGAGTCATTCAAGGTACCGTAAGGCAATAGTTGACAGACGCGTTTTATGTCAGCCAGACTCTTGACTCCAGACTCATGAGAACAGACACCTCTCGATCGTCCGGATTGTAAGTGACCAGAATCTGTGTGTCATCTGCGTAGACCATTGGCTGAAGGCCGTGATCATTGATGATGTCGATGATTTGAGAACTGTGAAGAGTAAATATCAGTGGTCCCATAACTGAACCTTGCGGGACGCCACAGCTGTCATGGTGGATATCAGATGTAGCGTCTGCAATCCATACACACTGTGTGTCCGGTCTTTCAGATAGGATTTTAGCCATTCAAGGACATTTCCGCGGAACCCATACTTTTTGTCCAGCCTTCGAAGGAGGATGGGGTGGTCCACGGTGTCAAATGCAGCACTATAGTCAAGAAGGACGAGGATGGCTTCCTTGTGCGAATCTCAGGCCAGCAGGATGTCATTAGAGACTTTCAAGAGGGCTGTTTCTACACTGTAGTTTTTCCCTATAGGCAGACTGCGTTGAAGGAATTAAGTCCTGCTCACAGACTCGGGAGGTACTCTTTGATCTGTGCACAAGCAGCTTTTTCAATCAGTTTTCCAATGAAGCTCAGATTAGAAACAGGTCGATAGTTGCTGAGATCATCACGTGGCAGTCCCTCTTTTTTTCAGACGTGGATGGACTAAAGAGTGTTTCAGAGAAGGAGGGAATCGACCTGTTGGCAGACTGGCATTTGCAATTTTTGTGATGGGGGACAGCAGGCTAGACATACAATTTTTCA
The DNA here is from genome assembly GCA_033980235.1 of Diadema setosum. Taxonomy (NCBI): domain Eukaryota; kingdom Metazoa; phylum Echinodermata; class Echinoidea; order Diadematoida; family Diadematidae; genus Diadema; species Diadema setosum. The sequence continues at coordinate 4,013,617 of CM067071.1, read as the reverse complement.
GCAATGATGCAGGATCGAGTGCTGACAAGGACGTGGAAGCTGCCTTGAGAGTGTTTGATAATACTTCTTCTGAGACGTAGTCGAACTCACACATTGTGATGGTATACATTTCCTAGCTGAAGTGAGAGATCTTCTTGCCCATCAGCATATATATATATATATATATATATATATATATATATGAAGAGTTCGGTTTCACAGGTACTACATCCATAATTTCAAGTTCTGAGAAAAACGTGATTTTCTTATTATCATATCTAGCAAGTTCAGACTGGAATGATAATTCCCCCTGTTATACTGCTAAATGATACAACACTAAAACCTCTCTCAAAGAAAATCCAGGTTCATACATTTATTTTTAATGAATTAATCATTTTTATATTTTTGCGGATGTATGATAGCACCTTTTGAAACCGAAACTGGATGTAGTACCTTTTGAATCCGAAATTTCGCATACCAGAGATATGAAGGGTTTGATTGCAAAAACCGATAAGTCCATTTTTGAAGATTTTGAAGTACGATCTCTGTCATAAAGTACAAAATAATATCTTTTAAATGATATATTGGTCACTACATATAAAGGTATATTTTTGAAGTTATGATCAAAAGAAGCAAAAAAAAAAAAATCTTTATATTCTCTTTATTTTTCTTGACCTTTAATCGCAAATATCTCCATTTGGCAAATATGGACTTATCGGTTTTTGCAAACAAACTCTTCATATATTCAGTGTGATGTTATGACATTGTTTCGCGGATTTATTTTTTTCTGAGCAATGGTGTTGATGGGGATGGGACATGAGGTCAAGGGGGCCTAGGTAGTTGACAATGCCCTGCCCTATTTAGCAGCAAGATACTGACAAACCAATGTGCACAGCTAATGCCCCACTTCTCCCTTGCTGACTAATATTTTGAATGATTGTCATTGGTCATAAGCATAATCAATTTTCACATGCTTCAAATGTTCTGGATCCATCGAGCATGGGTAGGTGGGATCCATTATGCGTAAACGGTTATAGATGGGGAGGGGTAACAATATCTCACCAGGTGATTTCTCTCTTCCCTTTTCTCCTTTTGTTTTTTTTTCTCTCACGAGTTTTATCTCATGATTTCTTTTCTTTTTCTTCTTTGTATTATTTTTGGGCTATTTTTCTCCCTGATGTTAATTCTCCCTTCACGTGTGTGAAGAATACTGTATTCATTATCTTCTTTTTTTCTTCTTCATTTTCTTTTTCAATGGAACTTCGAAGGGAAAAGGTGGAAAAGCAGCATCTGAATGTGCTGTATTTTTTCAACGCTGTACTTAAATTCATCACATGAATTTAATTCTGGTATGTTCTTTATCAGGTAAGATAATTCTGATACTATAAAAGCTAATAAAATACAGACCGATGACGAGCAATATGTCCACCTACACTAAACACACATTTGGTATTACCTTTGTGACATTGTTTAAGTAAAAGGTGTCAATTACAAGAATGAATATGAATCTATAATGTTCAAAGCTTCATGCCACGACGTACTTTCCAGCCCTGGTACAGGTACTTTACATTATGCACGTATATAGAATAGCACAGTATACCCACAGGTAAAGCACTGTTCGTAGGGGTGTCAGAATTGCATGCCATTGTGTATACATTGAACAAAGTACCTCTGCTTTCAGTCGAGTTGTCACACACTTATTAGCTGTGAAGCCATTTATATAATGCATAAGTCACACCTACAAAGTGTTTGTACTTAATTCTGGTGACAATTGATGGCTCAAACTCAACACCCTAGCAGTAACGCACAGTACCGGTAACTAACAGTAAATGCAGTACGTTGGACTACATGAAAGTCGCATAATTTCTCCAGTCTCTCCGCCTTTTCTCCTTTGCTCTTGTCTACTGCCTTTAATTCCTGATCCTTTTCTTGGGATGGTTTGTTTTGTTGATGAGTTTTCTTTCATTTTCTTCCATTGCTTGATCAAAATGTGATGAGTTTTTTTTTTTCAAGATATTTGTCAGATTTGCATGGTGATTTTAACAAAAAGCCAAAAGCCAACTTTTAATGTTCACAGATAATAATTCAGTAGACAATGGTAGAGGGTCAAGTCACTGCTGCTCTTTGATTGGTTCATTTCCCGATGATTTCATTGGAGTGGATGTAGTACCTTTTATTTGAAACCCAAGTAAAATGGATGTAGTACCTTTTGAAACCGAACTGATTTTTTTAAATGTAATTTTTAACACTTTCTGGTTGGAAATTCAGCTTTTCATTAGTATAGGTGTAAAGAAGTTCTAAAAATGAGTACATCAAGACGAAAAAGTGGATTTTGATGGAAAATGGATGAAGTACTTTTTTTAACTGAGCTCTTCACATAGATATGTAAAATAAAAAATATTTTTAATTGATCATAGTATAATTATTATGATATATATGGCTATTAAACAACTCACAAAGGTGTTTTTTTTTTGAACACCTAAAAAGACAAATACAAGAAGATATTAATCACAAAAAGAATTGGAAAAAAAATTGAATGAAGATTACAAAAAAAGAGAAGCTGCCAAGGTTACTGAAAATGCCTAAACGACTAGATTACAAATCACTATAACCGTTGGAACAGTCAATACACCTTATCATCCCCACATTTATTTCAACCTTGACGAAAGGTTAGTAAAAACTAAAATGGTATTAAGTAAGATCAAATCCACTTTTTAACGCATGAAAGAGGCAAACATGAGATAATATATGAATAGACATTAAAACAAATTTGGGGGAAGAGATTAACTGTCAAGTGTTTCATGTGTTATGAAAGTGAATGTTGAACTAATACGAATATAGGCACGGCCTAATACAAGTCCAGATTTGGCTATCACCTTTATGATAATGATAATGATGATAATCTAAATGACTGTTTAACATTTTAATTTGCACTCATACAATTCTCATAAATTGAAAATTTAAAATATATTTGAAGTTACTTACTGTTTTTTTTTCTTGACCTTTTCCTCCCGTGGACATAGGTCCTTCCAATATTCATAACATGTCTTGAGTAATTTAGGAACTACAAGAATTTAGTCGAGCTATCGAGGGCACATAGGACCCATTATTATTGTATGATCGTTTTATTTTCCCCGAGAGAAGAGTTCTTCTACGTTACTTTAAAGATTCGAATCTTAAAACGAATACGAACTTGTGTCCAGTTTTTCTAGAATACATGCATAATCTGCCCCCCCCCCCCCACGGAAAAAAGCAGTAACTGACATTTTTATGAATGTTTACTTTTTTGCAAAAATTAATAGTTTACCCAATGCTCTTCAATGTTAATAGGTCAGTTTTGCAGAAAAAAAAATGAAAGTGACCAAAAATTCAATTTTTCACTTTTGCAAAAAGCAGTAACTGCATCCAGTTGATTCAACTTAGCAAGTTTCCCCACGGAAGAAAGCAGTAACTAACAAACCCACGGAAGAAAGCAGTAACTGTCAATTTAGTCTAATTATTCAGACTCTGTATAGTCCTTCCTGTATATTTTCTCCCTAATGCCGTATATATTTTTTTCTACTAATTTTTTTTAAAAACAAGATAAACAACAGTTTCTTCCATAATTTAGGGGAGCAGATATAAAAAGATTGTTTCACCAGTAACTTGACTCTGCCCGCAGGGAATCATATGACAAGTTGTAGAAAAAGTTTCTCTCTGGAGACTAGCAAACCTGGCAGACTCAGCGCGCTCAGAGTGCAGAATACGCGTGCAGCTAGCTGCATGCGCATTCCCCTGCAGCATAACACTACACATCACAGTCATCACTTGCACAGTACAATGTTTGCAGGTCTGGTACAGTCTGAGCTAGTGATCATGCCAGTGCTAACCATGCAGTCACACAGTTTCTGCGGTCCAGGCATGCCTGCAAATCTATCATCAATTGCAGAGAAAAAGTCATGGTAGCCATGGCTTTGGCCAGAACCAGAAAATCTAGGTGAGCTGAAAATAAGGGAGATGAGCACTAGTATTAATACACTAACGTTAGACTAGCGTTAGATGTAACATAGGCCCTAAAGTTAGGTCTACCACGTATAGTAAGGGTACTAGGTCTCGCGCAGGGACGTAATGATCGCGCATAGTGCAACTGCGTATAGCAAGCGATATTACGCGTAGTTGTAAGCGCAAAATTTGCCGATACGCCCATGGAATAAACATACCTGACCTACCGCTCAACATGAGAAGGAAGCAGCTAATAAATTTTGATTTCCAACAAATTTTCCACTAAATTTCCAATTTTTTACCTTGTACAAACCTACCTTCCCTTAAAATCTGTTCTAAGGATGTTGTAGCCTAGACGTGTCGTCTCGCTTGTCTCGTTCGTAGTCGATCTAAGAATTCGTAATTTGTTCGATCGATCGTTTACCACGTGACGTCATCATACACAAGAACAATGTATGCTGCCAGCTACGCTGAAATACTATTAATAAATGTTGTTTTAAGTCAAATTTTAACACAACGATTATAATGTTACAAAGGAATGAATATTTCAGTCTATCGAAGTTGAAGTGTGATTTCAATTTGAATTTGCTTGTGATTTCTTGCGCTAACTTGTGATATATTTGTGACAGGGGAGGGCCATAATGATACTGAAGAAAACAACTTAGATGAGAGTGTGACAAATGGGTGACGAATATGAGAGGGTGACGAATGGGTAAGCACACACACACAAACACACACACACACACACACACACACAAAATATATGTTCATATTCTACTTTTTTCCATTTTATATTACATGTATATTATTGGTTAAAGTGATTAGAAATATTGTAAGAAAACTTTATAAATGAAAATCATTAACGATTTATGAAAATATCAATGATAAAAATAATGATAATAAGAATGATAACATGAGATGATGGTGGTGGAAGTGATAATAATAATAATAAAAATGATAATGATGATGATGATGATTATGATGATCGATGATGGTGGTGGTGATAATAGCAATAATGATAATAATAATAATAACAATAATAATAATAATAATAATAATAACACATATAACAATGATAATAATAATAATAATAATAATAATAATAAGACATATAATAATAATAATGATAATAATAATAATAACACATACATTTGTATAATAATAATAACAATAATATACACAAGTTAGGTAAAACTGCTGTTGCTTAACAGGGACAAATTTAATATCAAGTGAAAAAATATTCTACGAAAGCCGGAGCACGTTACAGCCGCAGAGGGGCAGACACTTTCACGCATGAAACTACAGAGGGCAGCTGCGCGATCTTTACATACCCCGAGAAATTGAACGCATAAAAAAAAGTCCGACATGCAAACGGCGACAGCGCACTACTCCGTGATCATATTATCAGGAGATTCTGGGAGGTGATTTTTCTGCATTTTCGTGATATTCATTGAGAAATTCAGGTACGGTTATGGAATAACTTCTATTATAAGAGCATTTCAAATTTTCGTGCGCGATATCTAGACCCCTCAACCATACCAGATCTAACGTTACAAATGTAGTGTTCACGGTTAACTGTTTTTAGACAAAATGTCAGTATTTTCTAGGCCTAACCTAACGTTAGATCTAGGTCTAGCAATAACATTGGGCATAGATCTGTAGTCTAGCTTAAGTGTAACGTCAGAGTTCGACTGGGATCTAAGACGAAGAGACTTGATACTTTAAAGTTTATTGTCTAACACGTTAGTCCAGGATCATGTGTTAGGGGCCAGGACGGGCAACTTCAATTAGAAACTACTTTATTGTTACACATAATGCCATTCAATCGACAGGACCTAGTCTAGGTCTAACGTTAGGTCCTACATCTTATAGATCTAGACTAACCAGAAAGTAGAAGAACTTCATAAGCTGGTGGTGGTAACAATTCTCCTCCTATGGTCATGTGACATGTGCAGTTACTGCTTTTTTCCATGGGGAAAACAGCAGACTCCTGGCCGTCTGCAGTTACTGCTTTTTTCCGTGGGGAAACTACCCAGAATCAAGGGTGAGTCACCGCAGTAACTACATTTTCCTAAATAACATTTAAGAAATAACGGAAACATACTTTTTTCCTAGGTATTGTTAGACAACTAGGTATGGTGCATAATCATACCACAAAATCATTTTTGAATGTTTCTGTGTTTTTAAAGAATCTGCAAAAAACACAAAATCGCATTTATCTCAGCTCAGCAGCTATGCAGTTACTGCTTTCTTCCGTGGGGGGGGGGGGGGGGGGGCAGATATATACGTGTGCACGTCACGAGTTCGACACCCACGAGTCATATAGTCCGTGAGTTCAACCCTGAGCAAACAAGGCCCACGAGACCGACACATTAAGCAGTGCTGCACTAGCGGACTATTTTTAAGTATTGTTAAACTCATGGACCATATTTGCCTAATGTCGAACTGATGGGATGTATGACTCTTGAGCTGTATGACTCATAAAATGGACCTTTTTTTATCCGATGTCGAACACGTGGGCTGTATGATTCGTGGGTGTCGGTCTTGTGGGATGACCCCCCACTATAGGCCTAATATACGACCTCCTTGCAACTACTGCGATTTCACTTGGAGCGGTGCATCTGCTTCCCGTTGAAAATAAGAAAGTGGTGTCACGGAGATGAATCAGAGCATTCGTCCTTGTTACTGGTTCGCTTTTGATAAACCCTAATCCACACAGCGCAAAACACACCACTGGAACACTCTTAAAACATCCCGAGTCAAAACTGACCCGGAATGGGGTCCGTTGGGGTCATACACCGTTCCGCGTCAAAAATGACGTGGATTTTGGTTATGAAGACCCCGAATGGAGTCACCCAGACCCAATTCATGACTCTGAATGGTTAATATGTGACCCCATTCCTTGTCATTTCTGACCCTGAACGGTGTTCAGTTCAGTTCAATTCGTTTATTCATTTCTACGATAAAAAACAAACAAACATGCAATGCATACATACATAAATACAAAGCATACAATAATTGATTAGAATGTATAACACAATAAATATAACAACTTAACAGAATAACGCACTTAGATATTTAACTGAGGAATACAGCCTTTGGTTAACTAAAATGTGAAATGAAAAAAAGAGAACTTGTAGGAAAGCATCAGAAGCCTTGTGAGGAAATAAGTTCTCTTAAACCTTCAAATGAGGTATTTTACCGGCATATGTTACAAGTCAGATTAATGAGGAAACACACAAAAACACACACACGCGCACACACACAAAGAATACATTTAAGGTATATAGATACAAAATAAGAGAGATCAACTTTCCATAAATGATTCAATAATTCAATAATAATGACCTTTTGAGGGACTTTTTAAACAATCTTAATGTTTGACATGACTTAATGTTATTTGGTAATGAGTTCCAGATGACAGGAAAGCTAAATCTGACAGATCTTTGAATATTAAAGTCATGACTTTTGCGGGTCTCATAATGATGAATATTGCTATTGACATTAAACATTTGCATTATGTGCACTGGTAGCAAGTTTTTGAAATAAAAAAACTCATAGTAAGCCGAGTATTGCAGTATGGTAGGAATATAAATCTTGAATTTGTAATATGTTCAGTTGTTTAAACAGTGGCGTAGAATGAGAACGATAACGACTCCCTGTGCAAATACGTACAGCCTTCTTTTGGAGTTTCACAATGGAATTTAACTTGTACTGATTGCTGTTGCCCCAGACTGGTAGACAATAATTATGACAGATAAGGTAATATCAACGAATTATACAAAATAAAGAGAACAGATCGGGGTAAGCAATTTTTTAGTTTGTATAAAATACCAACACTCTTCGAAACCTTATTTTTCACATAATCAAAATGCTCATTCCATTGTAAATGTTTATCAATTTGAATACCAAGAAAATTTACATAATTACATTTCTTTAATAACTTAGAATCAATAGTTAAAACAATATCATCTAATACATCACAAATATTACTACATCTATTTTGAAATGGAACAAAATATGTTTTGTCATAATTCACAAATAACTTATTAACTTTAAACCATTTTATGACTTTACCCAATTCATATTCAACATTTTCTTTTGAATTCCTTACATCAGATTGGGTATAGAATAAGGTGGTGTCATCAGCATACAAATCAAATTCCATTTTTTGGGAGGATTTTGTTATGTCATTGATATACAATAAAAATAAAAGGGGACCCAAAATAGAACCTTGGGGCACACCGTACTTAATTTGACTTTGATTTGAAGAGTGATTAGCAAATAATGTATATTGGGAACGCTTGTTTAAATAACTAGTAAACCACTTAAGAGCTGTACCACGAATCCCATAATGCTTCAATATGTAAAGTAAAATTTCATGATCAACCATGTCGAAAGCTTTGGACAAATCCATAAATATTCCTAAACCAAAATTATTCTTATCAATTGCTGATATGATTTTATCCTGTAAATCTATTAATGCATGGGAAGTGGAATGATTTCGTCTAAATCCGTACTGACTTTTTGATAATATAATTATCATTGTTGCAACAAAAAGAATATACACGGTTAAATACACATTTTTCTATCAGTTTTGAAAAACAAGGCAGGATAGAAATAGGACGATAATTTTGTAATATATGAGAGTTCCCCTTTTTATAAACAGGCACAACTTTTGCAATTTTTAATTTAATAGGAACATTTCCTGTTTCAATGGATTTATTAAAAATATAAACTAATGGTTTATCAATAAAATGAATTATTTTCGTCAAAATATTAACATTCAAATAATTACAATCATGAGAATTACTACATTTCAGTAATTTACATATTTCAACAATTTCACATTCTTTAGTAGGATTTAGAAAAAGAGATTGCTGACAACTATTTGTGAGAAAAATATCAAAAGTGTGGTTACATGAATTTTCTAGTGAGAGCATTGATTGTAGAGCAGTTAGTACAACAATTATCAAAATATAAATTGAATTCATTTGCAATAACTTGTGGATCATCTATTTTCTTTTCATCAAACATAAAAAAAAACTTGGAACACGCTTCTCTGATTTTTGTAAAACACTATTAGTAACTTTCCAAGTATGTTTGATATCATTTTTAGATTCCCTAAAAACATTACAATAATATTTTTTCTTTGCCTTACGCACTAACATTGTAACCTTATTTATATACCTTTTATATTTATTGTCATTAAAAAAGATGTACCATTCAAATTTTTTTTTTATATAATTTATTTTTTCTTCTAATATACCGAAAAAGCTTTGGAGATATCCAAGGCTTTCTAATTTCATTAACAAATACTTTATTCTTCTTAAAAGGTAAATGCTTATCCAACAAAAGCATGAACATAAACAAAAATGTATTGTATGCATCATCAACATCAAGGGCAGAGTACACAGGGGACCAATCTGTATTACAAAGTTCAATATTCAGCGCATTTATGCCCTCCATTGATATATTGCGACCGAGATTGGATAATTTTGTTCTCTTCTTTGATAATTCTACATTAGTTAATAAAAATATAGGGAGATGATCGGTAATATCCACATATAAACACCCACAATCAAAATGAGTGTCTAAGACGTTCGTAAATATATTATCAATGAGTGTAGAACTACTTGCAGTCAAACGGGTCGGAGAATTAATCAAAGGAAATAAACCAAAACATGAATTAATATCAATAAAATTACTGACATATTGATCCAATGAACGCTTTATCAAATTAATATTAAAATCACCTGACACATAAAGATTCATACGTTCTCTAGATACAGTTGCAAGCATTCTATGATAATATTCAAAGAAGATTTCATTATTACAACTCGGTTTCTTATAAATAACACCAACTGAATATTTCATATTTTTATCAACAAAATCAATAAACTTTCACAACAATCTTTTTCCTCCTTTTTCTGAATAACATCAGTATTAATCATAAAATTTATATCATTAGATATAAATAAACCAACCCCACCCCCTCGACCACGGTATCTATTGACGTTTGCAAAACTATATCCTGGTAATTTAAAAGGAATCAGTGGTGTTCCTGAAATCAAGGTTTCCGAGATGGCTATAATAGAAAATGAATGTTTAATGATAATAAGAGTTCATCAATTTCATCAAAATTTTTTGAAGACTTCGTGCATTAAAATGAATCAAACTAAAACCGGTGGAATTCACAAATTCAACATTAAACTCATTAGCAGTATAACAACTATATGAATGGGAGGAATTGAATATATGTATATCTGGGTTAATGTTTTCTAGGTTATTATCCATAAATATGATATGACATAGTATATTTCGTCAAAACTGGAATATCAATATGTCCAACTCTTAATTTAGGTCATGAAAGCAAATAATTATATTTACCAAATAATATTCAAAGGTAACAATCATTACAGTTTTTACAGATCTCGAATGTATACAGAAAGTCACATACAACATTTCACAGAATAGAACACAATACATAAAAAGCAAACAAAAAAACAAATCAAATGCTCATAAAGAGAAGTACAGGTATGAGCGGGATGAAACGTCAAATGAAAAATGTTTAAAAAGTTCAGAATGCAACAATGATTCCACCGGGATCATGATATCTAAAGCATTGGACATTGTCATACACCAATCACTGTCACTTGAAATATTTCATAGCTTTTTCAGATCATCATTGTTATGTTTCAGTTTTGTCTGATTGTTTTTTCCTTTGAGCAGGGCATATATTCGTCCATACTTGCTCCATGCAGTGTAAACTTTGGCATGTGTTCGCGTTTCGTTGAGAAGTCTTTGATTCATCGCTGTGAGGTCTTCGCCGATCTTCTTGCCCTTCAGTCTGCGTCTCTTGGAGAGGAACTCTTGTCTTTTCCTGTAGGATTTGAATTTAATGATGATCCCTCTTGGATGGTCCTTGTTTGGGCGCTCTTTTTTTCTGACCCACCCTGTGGGAGCGCTCTATGTCATCAAGCTTGAGATCTACCTGGAGTTGCCACCTTCAGCGCGATGACGTCAGTATTTTCCCCGGCCCTTTCTGAGTACTGTTCCTGGGCATCGAGCTTCAGGTTCAGTGAACGAAGGCTGTCATTGTGTTTGTCCATCTGCTGTTGAAGATCTGTGAGCTGCCGGGACTTGTCTTTGTTGCTGATTTCCAACTCCATGATGTTTTTCAATTGTTTCCTCCATCACTTTGAACCTTTTGGCGACAGAAGCTTCCACCAGTGAAAGGAAGCTCTTACTCTGAAGAATGTCTTTTATCACCTCTTGGACAATCGCAGCATTGGCAGTGTCCACAGATTGTGATCTGGTCTTGATAGAGGATGAAACTGGGCCAGTTGACATGCTGGATGAATGAGAAGCTGTCTTCTAAAGAAACTTGAATGCTCTATTGTGACAGGATTAGCAGGGAATTAACTCTGGCAGAATTCCTTCCGAAGACGCTTTGTTCAGGATGAAGACAGCAGTTTATAGGCGTATCAAGTCCATGGTGCAAGGTGCTCTCCAAAAAGCAGGCATAAAAGCGAGCATATGGGACTGTAGCAAAAGTCTTGACACTGATAGTCAAACAAGACAGTTCAAAATATCATTGAAAGTCAGGCACAGCCACAGCTCATTGGGATCATATTTCTCTCCCGGTGGATGAGAACAGTCGTCCAAGTAATTACATGATGAGTTTAATTCCACAAAGATACATGATGAAGTTCAAATTGAAGAAATATCGAGAGCAATTTCCAGTACATGTGTATCCAACCAACCATGTATAACCTACGCAATCACGCAATCACTTTCTTCTTTCTGTCTTCTTCTACATATCAGAAAGGAAAACACTTGGCATTCGAATAATCATGCACATTCAATATGCCAGGACTGTGTGTGGAATTATTAAGCCAGTCAAACTTCCGACTAATTGCATGGATAAGTAGACCACATTACGAACACTCAATGATTTGATACCATTAACACAAACATTATCCCGATATAGACACAATGTCTCCAAAAGCGTGTATGAACTGACTGGCAACTAACTACACCATAATATAAAACATTAACTTTACATTAGCTGTCATCAGCACTGCTATACAATACATACATGTATACACACTCATTGGAGCAACAATCAGAATCCTGTGCATACAAACGTAACAATAATCTATGCTTTACATGTGCCTTCATGTACATTCTACCAATTACAAAAAATGACACTAAATAGGCCTACAACTGCAAAATCAACTACCTTACGCTGTAAAAACCAGAAAATATTTCACAATATCAACTATCAAATACATACCTAACTCGCTCACATTCTACCCTTTTCTCACAACATGAAACATTACTATTGTACATAAGTACCATGATCTCCACATTCTCATTCACTCTTTTGTTACAACACTATCGAACACTGTACATGAATAACATACAGCTGTAATCATTTTTCTTCTGATGGAATGTAAAACAACAGTACATAAACACCACACCATAGCTGTCTTTCCTTTACAGTCCCCCAAAGAAACACAATGCTGTCAGAACCAAATAGATGACCAACTATAGGCCCCAAAAGGACAGAAACAAAAATCCCTAGATAAATCAAATTAAAGCATAAACCCATTACAGGTTAAGTAAACAGTATATGGCATGGAAAACAACAATGGTGTGTATTCATTATAATACATGTCGTACCTGATATATGTATTCAAATCGGTACGAGTAAGACACACATGTATATGAAAGCCGCTGAAAATAGTCACCCACCTAATGTAACAATACCAAAACCTTAGTGTCATCATCGACTTATCATGTGAATTATTACTACAAAATGTACAACCCTTTGGCATATACCAAACACAACAACTGAAAACGATACATTCAGTAAAAAAAAAATGTTACATATGAAAACACGTTATCAGAAATAAGCAGATATCAAATACACCTGTATTATACTTTTGAAAACATACTCAAACTTCCGAATCATATTTTGTCCTTAAAGTGTATCACTATATGAACTGCTTTGTACACATGCATCACAAACGGAATCCTACATCGACGTCGCTCCATACAATATGACCTGACACATGATTCGTACATATCAAAAAAGGGGAGGATGAGCTACATGAGGTACATCAAAACTATGTGCTATGTACAATGTGTTACCATACATATCATGTAGGCTTCATATAATTACAAACTATCATCATACATACAATCATCTTTTCTTTATCAAAAAACCTGTTACTGATATTCTACCCTTGCATGTGCAACAAAAAAAAAATCAAACGAGCATCATACATGTATTTGACATAAGACACAGGTAATGACTCTAAGAATCATACACATTGGGCAAAATAAATGGCAAAAACACAAACATAAAAATGCTGACTTATACTTACTGAGTTGCCATCAAAACAATCATGTGCATGCTACATACAAATAAAAAGATAAACATGTAATTCTAATTTGCACAAATTGCTATGTGCAAGTCACCTGGCTACTTACGTGATGTATACTACAACATGGACTTGCATCCAATAACAATATACGTGTACATGTACTGTTTCTGTACATTACATTGAATCAGAATCAATGCAAAACACTTAAAACCATAACAGGAATATCATCAAGTTTGTAATATCCTTAAACCGAAAAAAAGGAATACATGCATGGATTCATTCCATACAATCACAGAAACAAACAAACAAAAAATGAACACAAGTTTTAAATCTCAGAGTGCCGAAAATATCAAAAGATGCAGAACTACACAATTCACACAAACTTCACTCGTTATCAGAAAAAAATTCCAATGTAACTAACATAATTGTCAACTAAAATTTACAATATTACCTTGGGCATAAAACATAATGGATCACAAACTTATACATCGCAAGTTTGTTTCTCACTTCGAAGCACGAATTACACGTACGTTATACATTGTGATAAAAAAAAATATTCCATAAACTTAAAACTCCTTTGTTATTTCAATGAAAACAGTCCGTTTATCCTATTACATACACAGATATATGAATTTAACAAAACTGATAAAGGTGAAGCAGTATATAGCACATAATTCAAGTCACAAATCAGAATCCAGAAACATCCGGTAGCCGAGGTCACAAGTGGAGGTTATCACCTTCTGGATAAACAGTCAATGTCTGGAGGACGGCCAGGAGGGGGTCCTACATGCAAGCACGTGTAGTGACCTGGTTGAGGGTGAGGAGCAATGTCTGAGGTTAGAGACTTCACAGGAGTGTTAAGATGAAGACGACGTGCAGGAATCTTCTCGCCCCATGGAAAGCGAGATGTACCTCCAGAAGTGGAGGCATTGGTGAAGGCACGGGGTCCACTTGAGGCATCTGGGGGGGGGGGGGGGCGCCCAGGAGGGTCGTTGATCTCGATAATGCGAGGATGGTCTGGGGGCCACCGTGTCGATGAGAAGTGGTAGTGCGACCAACACTAATGTTTAGAACATCCACAGGAAGCTCAATCAGGGGGATGAGGTGTCCAAGGAACACTGGTTGACATCTGAAGATGGCTGACATGCTGGCCAGCCACAGAGATGACGAGGTGTGGCTAGGGCATCACAGGAATCATCATCAGTGACATAGGGGATGGTGCCATTCTTCGCAGGGGTGCAAATGATGGCTAGCTCAGACTGAGCTAGACACTGATATGCAGGTTCAGCATCCTGGGAACAGGGGCGTAGGCCTATGCCTTTGTGGTGACCGTTGCGGGCTGGTGAAGGTTCGGTCACATCAGCAGGGATGGATGAAGGTGGGTTGTAACGGGGAAGGCTGAGAGACATTGGAGGCGTACGGGACAGCCGAATGTCTGCCTCTGGTGTAGGATCAGGACCATAGGTGTACGAAGGTCCATCACCAATTGTGATGCGGCGCTTCGCGGGATGGATGGTAATGACGTGTAACACTATGAACGGAATGCCTGCCTCAACTAAAACATCCGGAGAGTCAACAACTAACCCTTCAAAGAGAAATGCCTTTCCATCTCTTGTGAGTGTAAGGCACGTCCCTCCAACGATTGCATACGGTAAAGAACGGTCAACTGGATAAGCCTCGGAAGAGTCCGTTGAAACACCACCAAGACTCTTAAGCACTGAATAGCCAATCAAGTTCTGTGGAGAACCGCTGACAAGAGTAACCCGGACACTCTGTTGGCCATGGTCAAGATCAATGTAGGGACTAGGGACTAGTTACTGGAGACTGTGGCGACTGATCAACCCGGAAGTGGAACTCATCCAACTCCGATGAGCCACGATCATAGCAGTAAGAACTGTCTTGAAACCCTATTGACCTGTCTGAATCTGACATATCCTTTGCATCTCCAAGACAAGTACTGTCTGAGTCAGCAACACATACCCTAGCGGACAAGCAGACAATATCTGTAGCCAAAGCACTGTCATGAAGATCATCAAAACATTCAACTTCTGAGAAATCACATTCTGACTCTATAGCTCATCATAATCATCCAGATAATTGTCATGTGGACACAGGGAATCAGAGTAGCCCAGGATGGACGCCGCTTTGCGAGCACATGTAATGATATCTCTTTCATGCTCTGGTAGGAATGTGCAATCACTGATGTGATGCTGGTTCGGGCGATTGGCCACGAGATATATTGGGCAACTGTGAACTGTATGTCTAACATTAGAACGACTGGACTAACTAACACTAAGGGTGGGATTTCACGGAGCACGCGAATGATTTGCGAAGGACGCGAATAGCAAAATCCAGCATTCGTATTTTAGTCTGCAAAAGATCGCCAAACGAACGTGAGGGTTCGCAAGCGTCGTCAATTGTTCTCGAATGTCGTTTTTACTTTGGCGAGAATTTCAAAAAAGTTTGAAATTTTTTGCGAACCTTTTCCGCACACTTGGTCGTGATTTGCTCGTGAATTGTTCTCGAAAGTGTCTTTAAAGCCTCGTCATAATGCGCAAGACCTTCGCAAGACACGCGCGATGTTCGCAAAATGTTCGTGAAACCCCAAACAGACTCCGAAACTTTGGAGAATGTCTCGCGTATCTTACGCGAAATCTGCGAAGTTTTTCCGATCATTTTACGACGTAATCGCGAACTGTTCGCGTACCTTTGGAGACATTCTCGTGAACGTTTAGCGCACGTTTGGGGGATGCATGACCTATACGTTTTCTAGAAATAAAAATCGTAACATACATCTAAACATCAAACAATTATTAACAACTATAGTAACAAAAGAAATTAAAGACTAACAAAGAGAAATAAATGTTTGATATACAAAAAAATAATCGCAGAATACACTTAAAATTAATCTAAAATATGTAAAATTTCATTTGAACTATAAAGATTATGTGCAAAAAAAAAAATCAAATGCTTTACTAGTGGAGATATGGTCCTAGGAAAAAAATGTAGGCAAGCACACGATATAGAAATGAGAGAAAAAGAAAGGAGAAATAGAGGAAAGAAAAAAAAAATCAACTCAAGACAGCTTCCACCTCTCCTTGGGTACATTTTCTCCCATGATTATTGAAAATTTTTCGTTGTTCGCATTTCCGTCGCGTGTTCTTCGTGTACGTAACATGCTGTACTTTAGCAATGATACACACGACATTCGCACATACGTCGTGGAAACTTCGCACAAATTTCGCAAGAATAGTTTTCGGCTTCATTGTCGGAAAACATTCGGAGGAAAACTTTTCCGAATGTTGGATTTTGTCATTCGCGTCCTTCGCAAATCGTTCGCGTGCTCCGTGAAATCCCACCCTTAGACTACTCATACACAGAGGGACAGGACGAGGAGTAATGCTACATGAACTTGGATCGACGCCATCATACCGAGTAGCATGCAATACTAGATCCTCATGGGGGCGAGGTTAGTTAGGGTCCCCAAAGGGCTCATCACAACTGTCATAACTTTCATCATCATAATCGTCACAGAAATCATCATAATCAAGCCCGACATAATCATCCTCAGTCATCCATCATTCATTGCTTTCATTTCTTTTGATTTGAATTGACTCAGAATCGTAAACACTGTAAGGTACCTGGTACATTGTACTTCTGGTTAGAATACTGGTAGGGGCGGCCTCTCTCTCGGGCCTGGGTGCGAGGTCGTTGCCTCAAGAGGGGACAGGGAACAGAGGTTATGACGTATGAGTGGACAATAATATAAAGAAAATATAAAGGGAATTCCACAAAAATTCACTTTTCTAGCAAATGAAAGAGTACTTGACTAACCGCTTTCAGAAAGTAGGGGAATAATTGCTACCCCTAACATATGTCAGTATCAAGTTGATGGAATGTGTAATTTTCATGAAAAATGAATTTTTATTGAATTGCCTTTCTATTTTCTTTATATTGTTGTCCTCTCATACGTCATAACCACTAGTAGTCTCCTTACCCAGCAGTTCCAACACCAAAACTTTGACAATTCATAACTTTTGCATCGATTGTCCGATTTTCCTCAAACTTTCACTCATGTGTTCGACTGATGTTACTGCTTTCACTCGATCCACATTGCTTTTTGGGTTTGTGTTCCCTTTAAGTGAACATCGTTCGGAGATGGATAAGCAGTCACAATAGTTAAGGTTTAAGCAAACTTTATTATGTTCACGCAACACAAACTGCCGGCCGAAAGGGGCGAAGGTTGTACAACAACAATTTAACATACTTCTTAAACACTGCCCGTAAGAGGGCAGTATAACACACTGGCGCTAAGAGCTGTTTTTCACAGGGGTCCGACCATATACAGTATTACAACAACAAAAAAAAAAACACCAAAAAACATACATTCATTAAAATGTACAAACATTGAAACATACGTAAAAGGAATAAGAAAGAGATAGAAAAAAAAAACATTTGTACAATATATGCAATATGCTTAGAAATACACACAATACATTACAATATGATATACATTACATTATAAAAAAAAAATTCACACAGAAGAGATGATGCCTCCATCGCTAGACATTTTTTTCTGTTTTTATATGTAATGAGTTCCATGACCTTTCACCCCATGACCCTTAATCCAGATCAGTTCAGCTTCAGAGAAAACATAATTCTATTTAAATTATTATAATAATAAATTTATTAATTTACTATTATCATGATTTAAGTCCTTTGTCCTTGACCTTGTGCCCTGATAAATCCAAAACCCCAAAATAATTAATAGCTGCCACTCCAAGATGTATTGTTATTACATGTCAGGAGGAATCGTTTGAAGGATAGAATAGAATTTATATCCTGATAATTTAGATCATTCCATAGTTTAGCTCCTCTGTACCTTAGGGATCTTTTCCCATAGTTAGTTTTTGGTCGAACGAGTTGTAGTTTCTTTTCACCTGATGTAGTACAATACACTAACTCACGGTAACAAAATAACTCACATAGGTATGGCGGATAAAAGTTAAACACAGCTCTGAACATAGTACATGCTAACTGTTTCCACCACCGTAAATCAAGACGGTCGAGTTTCAGTACAGTGTACAATGAATTTGAAGGATATCTATAATCAACATTCATAACAATTCGTAAAGATCGATTTTGAAGAACTTGCAATTTTCTCAAAAGCGATTTACTAGCGTTGCTCCATACAGAACTACAGTAATCAAAATGACATTGAATTAAAGATTTAAAGAATGTCAAAGCAACGTCTTTATCATTATATGACGCAGTCTTCGAAGCAGATACATATTCTTCACAACCTTATTCATTACAAGATCAATATGTTTTCCTTGTTAAATTGTGATCAATGACCACACCAAGGTATTTACAAGATTTAACTTATTTGATTTCATTACCATCAATGTAGATACTATGACAGTTAGCCAGATCATTTTGAACATATTTCAAACGTTGTTGTGTTCCTATGAACATCAGTTCGCATTTCCTCTCATTCACTAACAATTTATTTTGCTTTAACCACAGTAATAAACTGTTTAAATCGTGATCAAGTTTAGTAACGATTTCAGGTATGTTCTCTGAAGACGTAAACAGGCACGTATCATCTGCATATAGCGATACATTGCATCGCAGTCTATTTGGCATATCATTGACGAACAAGGGGAACAATAACGGTCCCAGCAAGGACCCATGTGGTACACCGCATGTTACTCTACTACAATGGGATGCATAACCATTAATGGACGTGAACTGAGTTCTTCCATCAAAGTAGCTCTTAAACCAGTTCATAGTAGAATTATCAAACCCATAGTTTCAGTTTCTTGAGCAATATACTATGATTAACCATATCAAAAGCTTTACGCAAATCAATCATTACCAGCCCAGTAAAATTGCCTTTGTCTGTCCCACAAAGCCATTTATCTGTCACATTTAATAAGGCAGTTTGTGTAGAATACAGGTCTGAAACCTGACTGACAGTCAGATAACACATCATACCTACTGAGATAACTGAACAGTTGATTATACACAACATTTTCCATAACTTTGGCCAAGATCGGGATCACAGAGATAGGTCTATAATTTTCCAACAATGATTTACTACCCCCTTTATGTACAGGTGTTACCCTAGCACATTTCCACTGACTGGGTACAATTGCAGTATGTAGTGACAGATTAATAATGTGAGTGACAACAGGTGCAATAATAATGGATACAGCTTTTGACAACTTAGCTGGTAGATTATCTGGACCTGTTGCCTTACTTTCAGATAATTTTTTTTTTCAATATCATTTCAACGTCAGAGGACATGACATCCTGAAACACAAAGGAGGGCAGATCAAGATAAGACAAAAATGACTCTTCACACCGATCTGTATCATCTACATTATCATCATGTAAATCTTTACCAATAGATATGAAATAATAGTTGAAAGTATTAGACAATGCCTGGCCGTGTACAATATTACCGTTCACTTTAATAGAAGTTGCTTGCTTGCCAGTTTTCTTTCTAGGGGTAAATGAATGCAAGGCATTCCATACTTCCTTAGGATTTTCCATTGCAGACACTATCTTCATAGAGATAAATTCACGTTTAGCTTGTCGAATGGTTGCAGTTACATTATTACGTGCAATCTTATATTTTTCCCAATCATTATCATTCTTAGTTTTCTAGGCTTTAGCCTTAAGGCGATCTCTATCACGCATAAGGTGTAGAATACTAGGAGTCATCCACGGTGACTCTTTTTGTTTAATACGAGTTTTACGAAGTGGTGCATGTTTATTGATGACATCCATTAACATGGAGAGAAAAATTGAACAAGCAACTTCAGGATCATTTAACAGAAGTAATGGCCCAAAATTTAACTGATCCACATCTCTCTTGAGGGCATCTGCATAAAAATGCTTCATATTTCTTCCAGTTTTATACTTATGACCAGTAAAACTAGATTGTTGCCTACCAAGAATGCAACATATCATGTAGTGGTCACTGATGGACAATTCAACAACACCACTTTTGATTATTTTATCTCTAGTACTACAAAATATAAGATCAACTGTTGTGGAAGTTACATTAGTTACTCGTGTGGGCTTATCAATAATCTGCTGACAATTGTGTGACTTCATGATATCTAAGAGCTTATTTGTGTGCCATGCATTCATTGTGACATCACAATTCATGTCCCCTAAAATAAAATATGGTAAGCCCAAATCGTCAATCTTTTGCAAAACTTGATCAAATTCATTAAAAGTTTGAGCATTTGAATTCGGTGGTCTATGCCACGTTATGACAATAAATGACTTTTGTTTTTCATTATGAATTTCTGTGATTATCATCTCCAGTTTGTCATTTATACATAGGTCATCTCGTTGAACAAATCTAATGTTGTTATTCAAAAAGACTGCAACCCCACCACCGCTTCTGTTACGATCACGTCGTAGTAGGGTATATCCATCAATACATATTTCAGCATCAATGATACTTTCACACAAATGGGTCTCACTAAGAGTCATTATGTCAGTTTTACACTGATATATTACTTATCTTGTTTCATCAATACTTTTTAACAGTGACAAACAATTCAAATGTGCAGTTTTCATGCCCTTACATGATTCCATATTTTTGAATTGAATAGATGGTAATGCATTTGTAGAAATGCAGACATCAGCTGATAGTAGCGACGTGGCAGTGACATTTTTCTCAGTCATATCATCCTCATCGGCAAAAGGGAGCTCATGGAAAATACATTTCTGACAAATCCAATCTTTGTCAGTAGAAAACAGAAATACATTCATTAGAACATTTTAATTGGCACCATTTTTCACAAATGATACATAACATAGCATTTTTTATTATTTTAACACTTTTATTACAAACTATGCATGGATATTTTATCCTCATATTATTAACAAGTCTTTATGATAATGAAAACAAGCGTAAAAAAAAAACAAGGTAAAAATGTCAGAGGTAAAAAATATCAGAGGAAAAAATGTCAGAGGTAAAAATGTCAGAGATAAAAATGTCAGAGGTAAAGTTGTCAGTGGTCGAAATGTCAGTGGTCAAAATGCCAGAGATAGAAATATCATTGGAGAAAATTTAGACGTGTAAATGTAAGAGGACGAGGTAAAAGTACCAGAGATTTTTTTTCTCCATTTTTCTGAAACACTTGTCGCAACACGCGTTTTCCGTGCCTTCTCCTGAAAAAGACCGGAGAGAAATGGGACACGGGAAAAATACAGGACAGTATTGTAACTTGCAAAATGCTCAGCCAATCAACAATCCAATTTCATCAGTGAAAAGATGATCCTCGGTACATCTCAGAATAGACATATTAGCCACTATACAGCTCTAAAGGTAAGTTAAAAAAAACAATTGTTTTTATAACCCCTTTATGTTACTTTTTATTGTTTCTTACTTCCTTGTCAGTAAAATTTCAAACTTACTACATGTACATAGATCTGGTAGGTCCTATACTATATCAATTGGTAACTTTTATAGAAAGTGTGCAAACTTCTGAAAATAAATTTGCTTGATAACAGACACGCAGGTATGAAAAATTGACAGGGATTTGTTATTGCTTCTGTTACCACTGGGAGAAATCTAATAGAACAGTGTTACATTTCATCTCGCTGCACATGTAAAAATCCGACCCGTGTAATACAAATTTCATTGCTGCGAAATAAAAAAAAAAAAAAAAACGTAGAAAATCTTTATATTGCGCATTTAAAGGACAAGTCCACCTTTATATACATGTGGATTGAGTGAATGCAGCAATATTAGTATAACACATCAGTGAAAGTTTGGGGAAAATCGGACAATCCGTTCAAAAGTTATGAATTTTCAAAGTATTTGAGTAGTCACTGCTGGATGAGAAGACTACTACAGTGTATGATGTCATATGCGTACAACCGTATAAAGAAAATAAAAAGAGAATTTCACAAAACTTTACTTTTTGAATAAAGTGCACATTTCTTCGACTTGTAACTGACACATGTCAAGGGTAATATCATTCCCCCTGCCTTCTGAAAGAGAGAAGTTAAGTGTTCCTTTGTTATGCGAGAAAAGTGAAAATATGTTAAATTTTCTTTATTCTTTCTTTATATCGTTGTACTCATGTGACATCACAAGCTATAGTAGTCTTCTCGTCCAGCCTTGAGTGAGCAGAAACTTCAAAAATTCATAACTTTTGAACGGATTGTCCGATTTTCCCCAAACTCTCAATGATGTGCTCTACTAATATTGCTGCATTCACTCAACCCACATGTCTATGAAGGTGAACTTGTCCTTTAAGACTGTCCCCTGCTTAAAGTACTCGCAGTTGGCCTAATTTTTATCCCAAATATCAATTTACAAATACACCTATTTCCACACCATTTTTTGTCTTGTAAATAATTAAAGTTCAAGTTTAAGTTGATGTATTTCACTTCCAACAAACAAATAATGAAATGTTCGTATATACAGATGTCAGGAAATCAGTACATCAGTGCGATGAATATAACAAAATGTCATAAAAACACAGGTAAATTATCAACAGAGATACAAATAAATGATGTATCATTATGGTAAAGGTAGAAACAAAATTGCTGGAATGGAGGGGACAGCTGAAAAATCAGAGCTTGTAGTATGCAGTCCCCTCATAAGAAAAAAAAAAATCACACCGAAAAAAAAAGGCAATTTGCCTAAGTGATACAAAAAAGACAGAGTAATACACACATAAACGCAGACACGAGAACGCACGTTAACAAACACAAGGCGGCTCTCTTGTAAAGGAAGAACTAATAGGATAGAAGGATAAGTGAGGAAGGTTGTCCGAGGTGAACAATAAAAAAGGGGGATGGGGGAGAAGGGAATGATGGGTCATAACCAGGGCAGTGGAGGCACAGAAGCTCGGACTCCCTGACGTACAAAAACTAGTAAGATTAAACTGGAGCAAAAACAACTTTGAAAATTTGGAGGAAAGAAAAAAAAGAGAATAATTTTCTATCGTCTATGCTGTATACGAATCTCTCAAATAATCACATTCTTTAACTCTTAGGGATAAATATGAAAACGTAAAGATTCTTTTATGCTATTTTTAGAGAATTCCAGAATTTTGGTCCAGAAAAGGAGAATTATAAAGATTTTGCAAAGACCGTCCTTGTCAAAATCAAATGATATTCATGGGTTTGACGGGTTGGATATGTATGAACAGTTTTGTTTTTTAAAAACATGGAATCAAACACAATGGGGAGAGAATGGTTTGGTGACTTTATACATGAATTTCCCAATTGCAAACGATATATGCCGTGGATTTTCATAATATTATTTTCGTGAAATAAATCTTTAGTATGACTTCTCCACGATTCGCACGTGACAAATGATGAGAACAGCTTTCTTCTGTAATATGAATTTAATTATTTTTTCTATATAAGTAGAAAAGGTGTTTCCTCATGCGAGTATCCCATATTTTAAACGAGGCCAAATCCATTTTTTGGAAGATATAATTTAAATTTGTTTATTATACTTATATTCTTTGAAATACAACGACATACGGAATCAATATGTAAATTCCAGGTGCGTTTATTGTCCATAATCAAGCCAATAGATTTGATGGAAGAAACTTCTTCTGTGGTAGTGTCTTTTCTTCGTAAATTTTGCAACGAATTACTGACCATAATACATTTAGTTAGATTTTTTTTTTTTGCAAATTAATTGACAGTTTGTTTGCTCTTATCCACTGAAGTAATTCCATTAATTTACAGTTTAAAGTATCAATTAATCGATCAGAATCGGAATCACATAAAAACACATTAATGTCGTCCGCAAGTGATAAAAAAGAAAGGATGCCTAAAGAATTTGACTTATCATTGGAAGGACCTAAAAGTAAGCTTCTTTGCTTGATGAGGAACAAAGTGTTTTCGATTCGTAAGGTATTCATAACTCCTGAACCACTCCAAGGCCTTTCCTCTGATACCATAATATGATAATTTCTGAATTAGTATGTTGTTGTCTATGGTATCAAAGGCCTTGGAGAGGTCCAGGAAGACTCCAATCGTATGATAAAATGTATCTATAGCTTTTGAAACCTTATCAAAGAAGTTCAATGCTTTTGGCGAAAATATAACATCCAGGCATCTTCAACAATAATTTATTATTCTATCCCAATACGTCTGTTACAAAAAGCCTTCTGTTTACCAATTATTCCCTTTTTGTCTTATATCTTTAGATAATCAAAAGTTGTTTGTTTTATCACTAGTCTACACTTTGTGATAATCTTACTGATCCTTTTGTGCATGGTTGTCACATTTCTCCCCAGATTATCCCATTTCTTCACGCTTGATGTCCCATTTCTCCCCTGGGTGTCCCATTTCCCCGCAAATTAAGTTAGGGTTTAACAAATCATTAATTACACAAAATGTCTAATATAAACTCCTCAAAAAAAAGTTCTACAAGTCAAATTTGACGTATCATATTTCTCTTAAAACTGTATCATTCATTTAAATGTGTCATCATAAGAACGCCCAATTAATTATCTTTAAAATGACACCTCACTTGCTATGACTGGGTAATCCTGGAATGCACAGTATGACTCAGTAATATGAGGAAAGGCCAAATGTAAAATGTTGCAAAATAGAGCAAACGTTCTATGTAAGACAGTGTAATTATCATTATGCTTTGTCGTTTCAGGGAGGGAATGTGCTTGAAAAGAATGCATTGTGAGATTATCAGTAGATTTCAGGCCTCATCCATGAATTAAAAACTGCAGTAGCATCTGCAGAATAAAATCAAACATAAAGATTGACCAAACAGTCATCTAATGTCTAGGAAATGGGAGTTTTTGAAAGTGCTGTCATTTCAACATTGCTTATTCAAGTGGCCCTTTTTCATCAAAACTGTACATTATCAATAGCAGAATTGTTGCGACTTTTCACTTCTGATCTGTACTCAATCATAGCAAGTGAGGTGTAATTTTACAGATAATTAATCGGGCTTTGGAATGTCATATTTAATGAAGATAATGTGGGTATAAGAGAAATATGATGTATCAATCTCTAATTGCAGAACTTATTTTGAGGAGTTTATACAGTACATAGGGGTGTCACTAAATACTTTACTATAAACTTCAAAATCTATAGTACATAATTATGATCATGACCTAACTTGACAAAATATTTCAAAAGTTACAAGGAATCTTTCATGATGATGCAAAAATACTCCATTTTCCCCGGTGACCCTACACTTTCCTTCATTTTTTTTTTCTCGCGGATATACCATCTGTGTTTGAATGGAAAGGACCAAACCTCCAACCCACCCCCAACATATCTAAACTATTGCAAATGGAGCATGTAAAAAATATATTGTCCAGATTGAAAACTGTATTCTTTCACGACCAGGACGTACATGTACATAATATTTCCCTCGTTTACTATACAGTACTCACTTACAGGTAGAATGCGGATCGCCTCACCTGGCCTCTTTCTGGTATATCCGAAACATATCCATATACAAATGTTATTATGAAATAAGAGTGCATAAACCGTGACCTAATTGATGTACGATATCATTGGCATTAAAAACGAAAAAAGTACATGCGCGAGAAAGCATCACGCGGAAAGGTTTTATTCCACGCAGTGTCATGTAAAGGGTGGCAAAATTGCAGAAGTCACCCAAAAAGGTGATCCAGATGAAATTAGCAACTATCGACCTATTTCTATTTGCCGAGCATTTGAAAATACTGCAAATAATGTTTTGATGACTTTTTGCAAACCCCTAAAATACTTTTCACTAAAGCGGTTCCAGGAAAAAAAAAAAAAAATATTGTCCTGATCTGGCACAAGTCCAAGTATAGAAAGACACTCTGAGAGCGCAGACCTCCGCCAAGCATGCAAATCATTTTCACCAATGATCTTGTTCTTCCGTGGAGATATCAGTGATTTCCACTCGTACGTATAATACTTATAACATTGTGTGCTGAAAATTGTCAGATTTCCGAATATAGAAGCCTTTGTTACGTCATAAACACTCACCCCAGCAGCCTGACAATGACAATGACAATGACAATGACAATGACAATTTTATTTATCTCATGTCACCCAATCAGGGTATTGGAGATAACCATGTGAATTATCAATTTGAGATTACATATCGACAAAAAACAAAACAACAAACAAACAAACAAACAACAAAAAGTACAAAAAATACCAAAAAATAATAATAAATAAATAAAGAAAGAAATAAAATAAAAATAAATAATTATGAAAAAGTACAATGAAGGTACATAAATTTACTGGGGGAAAAAAAGAAAGAAAAAAAAGTTGTATAATGCTATGCAATTAACCAAATAACCAAATAACTAAATCTGTAACATAACTGTACAAGAAAAAATAATAAAACAATGCAAAAACAGGGATGGTCCTGCTTGGCACCAGTAAATGATGATTCAATGCGGAAAATTGATATTCGAAAATGACAAATCAGACAGGAAATTAACATTATAGTAACAATGTTTACCATAAGTTTTCTATGAGTTCTTGAAAAAAAGTCATTATTTTATGACAAAACTTAACTAAATTAGAACGTGTTCTAGGATTGCAGGAATTAAACATTTGTTCCATTTTCAACGTATTGGGTCTAGTAACAAAATATTTTTAAAGATATAATTGCCTATCGTTGTCGAAAACAGGGCATTCAAAAAGGTAATGAAATTCGTCACCTAGTGTATTCATATCACAAAGACCACAGATCCTCATGTTCCTGGGAGTATCTGTGTATCTCCCAGAAACAATTTGGTAAGTGATGGTTTGAACACCTAAACCTACAAAGAATAATTCTATCCCTCTTCGGGAGTTCAATCAAATAATTCTCATTATCAGAATTTAGCGATTGTTTGAATATACGATAAGTCTTGGTTTGTGAATTGTCTAAGATAGTAGACGACAAATTTTGTTTGTGTATATCAACGAGTCGGCGCTCTACCGATGCTTTGATCCATTCACGACTTGTAGTTTCACACGTGTTCCATAGGTTGTTCATACCTATATTATTAAGCGTCGTGTGTATTTTCATGAGCCATGGTGAGCGATAGATATTTCGTTCAAAAAGTAATTTCAGTATCAAGTAGATTTTACCAGATAGTTTACTTTGTCCACTATGTACAAGATTGCTCCAAAAGTTTATGATTCTACTTTCAATGTATTTTTCTAATTTCAGCCTTCCTAGCTCGCCTAGAATCATACAATTTACACGATTTTTTCGAACATGTAATATTTGTTTACAAAATTTCATATGAAATATTTCGATATCATTAACGATATCAAACCCCCAAATTTCGCTTCCATAAAGCAAAATTGGTACTACTAATTGATCAAATAATTCTAGAAGAATATCAATAGGCAAACGTAAATGATACGTTTTTGATAAAAGGCCATACATTGCCCTTCTCGCTTGATTGAGTTGTTTGGATTGTGCCTTACGGAACTTATTATTGTAACTAAAGGTGGTGCCAAGATACACGTATTCATCAACAACTTCTACGATATCACCATTAAATCTAAAAATGGGAATGTTCCGTACTTTTCCACGAGAAAATATGACCACTTTTGTTTTACTCGTGTTCACTTGGAGGTACCATATGTTTTTTTGCAATATTCTGATAATGCATTGAGAGCAATATCAAATCCAATATCGTATGCTTCAGAATCAAATTCGTGAGGAAGAAAATCTATCCCTTCGTATTTGTTGCAAATGAAATCTCTAAAGTCATTTAGGAATAGGGCGAATAACACAGGGGATAAATTTTCTCCCTGACGTACTCCATTGTTGCACTCAAACAAATTTGATTTTCCAGATCCAGTTAATACACATGATTTAGCTTGCTTGTACATATGATTGATCACTTTAAAGAAATTACCATCAATATTGTGTTCCAACAATTTGCACCAAAGAGAGGATCTGTCAACCAAATCGAATGCCTTCTTATAATCAACAAAAGCACAATACACTCTCTTTTTCTTATGTAATTTAATGTAAATCAATCAATGAGTGAAGTACGAATATGTGGTCTAGGGTAGAATGACCATCACTGAATCCAGCCTGTTCATCACCTAATAATTCATTATCTTCAAGATAAGAGGTCAATCTCTCATTCAAAATAGCGGAAAATAATTTTCCAAAACAGCTTAGCAGAGTAATACCTCTGTAATTATTCGGATCATTGGCATTTCCTTTTTTCTTATAAAGTGGACGAATAAGGCCTATTGTCCATGCCGTTGGGACAATACCACTTTCTAATACAATATTAAATAGTTTGACAATAATTTCCAGTAAAGAAGTTGTACTCAGTTTTAAAAATTCATTTAAAATCATATCTTCACCGTGCGCTTTTCCATTTTTTAGACGTTTAATTTGCTTGATAACTTCTTCACTGGCAATGGGACAATTCAAGGCATGGTTGGTTGAGGAAATATTCTCATATTCAGCGTTGATATATCCAGTTAAATTAGTATTCTTAGATTGACTTAAGTCACGAAAATGTTTTTCGAGCGTCTCAGTATCGATTGGAATTGTCTGAGCTTTCGTTCCGCTTGAGGAATTTATAACATCCCAATACGCTTGAGGCTGTTTCTTTTTAAGTCCCCTAAGATCATTCAAGAATTTCGCATCAAATTGTTTTTGGGCAGAACGAAGAGTTTTTTTTTTTTTGTAAATTTTCTTGGCTTTTGCGAGTGCATTGCGAATACTGATTGAATTTTCCGATTTAACTTGGTTTTTCAAGCGAAAATATTGAGCACGTTGTTTTGCACACATTTCATCAAACCATGGTTTTGAATTCCTTTTATTTTTGTAGCTATTCTGTTTGGAATAACGAATTTTGGAGTAAGATTTTATCATACCACTTTTATGGGCTGCATCAAGATAAATATCTTTGATGGAATGAGCAATATTATCAACAGAATTTTGGTTAACATTTTGACCCTCCAATCTGTTTACTTCTGAGAGCAATAAGTCAACTGCATTGCTCTCAATATTATTAACAAATTAATTCCCTGCATCTTTCTTCCATTTCACTTTCAACGTTTTCAACGTCTAAACAAATTTTTCATGAGTTACCTTTTTCTGATTGCTCAGGTCCACAAACTTTAAAATAATTGGATTGTGTTTGTCAGAGAGCAGAGGGTCAAAAGTATCGATCAACCTCAAAATTATCAAGGAACTGGACTAAATCTGATGATGCAGCACAATAGTCAATCGTACTTGCATTTGCACAGGTAAAATCTCCACGTTGTCTATCGGTACCAATACAACCATTAGTTATTACGAGATTGAAATTTCTACATAGTTCCAGAAATTTATGGCCATGGTTGTTAACTACTGTATCGCAATTTTTTCTTATCAAGCTAATCCCGTGTGACGGGAACGGTTGATTCAACCAGTTTTCAGATTTATCTATAAAATGGTTGTTAGAAAAGTCGATTAAATCTTCATATTCTAATAGTTCACTTTCGGCCCCAGTTCTAGCATTAAAATCACCAAGAAGACAAATAGGTAAGTTGTAAACATTCTTCAGCATGATCAAATCTGTAGCAATGTCATCAAACACAGATATATTGTAATATTTAGAATTTTCTGGAGGAATGTAGACGACACCCAAAATAAACGAAAATCCAAAAGCCTTTTTACTAATCTGTACCCATAATACTGTCTCAGATTTCCCATCCTTCAAAACTGAAATACAATCATATATTCTATCTGTCACCAAGACTCCTATGCCATTTATTCCACCAAAAGGAAATTAAATTAAATTTATCGTCAGGACTGTCAACTGCGTGTTTCACTTCTTTCCCGCCATCCTTCAGGATACAGAAGACCTTGCCATCAATAGTCCATACTTTCGTCACCGCCGGGTCACTGCGCAGCTCGCGAACCATTCCCCCCCCCCCCCCCCCCCAGCAGAAACTAGAGCACGCACTTTAGTGCGCGCAGGCAAACCTCAAATGCGCGCAGGCAAACCTCAAATACGCGCATCCTGAACTCCCAAGGATTGAGTATACTTACCTTGGAGTGGTTTTTAATTATAAAAATGATTTTAAAAAGGCCCAAACTAAACAAGTTGATAAAGCGAAACGAGCAATGTATAGTCTAATGGTTAAGTCTCGAAAGATGCGGCTTCCAATAGATATCCAATTAGAATTGTTTGACCGGCTTGTTGTACCCATTCTTATTTATGGTAGTGAAGTTTGGGGATATGAGAATTTAGCACTCATAGAGAGTCTACATTATCAATACTGCAAACATTTACTGAGACTAACAAAAAATACTATGAATAGCATGGCTCTGGGAGAACTAGGAAGGCTTGAAATAGCCTGTACTGTTAAAGAAAGAATGCTTAATTTTTGGTTAAAGATTATTACAGGAAAAGAAAGAAAATATTCATCTATTGTATGTAATATCATATCACTTTTGCATAATTATAAGATATATTCATCACCATGGTTGTTGAAAGTTTATGATACACTAAATGAGTTAGGAATGTCTTTTGTTAGGAATAACTTTGAAAACGTAAGTTCTTCGTGGTTTAGGTGTTCGATAAAACTTAGATTAAGAGACGAATTTGTACAGAATTGGCAGTCTAAGATAAGTAACAGTTCATGTTGTACGAATTACAGAATCTATAAAACGAATTTATGTTTAGATCCATATTTGTTAAAAATCCCTTACATTTTCAGACAACTTCTTTCCAAATTTCGCTGCGCCAACCACAGATTGCCAATTGTAACGGGTAGGTATGCTGGTATTGAACATTGTGATCGATTGTGTAATTTATGTAATTCTAATAGACTAGGGGATGAATTTCACTATTTATTTGAGTGTCATACATTGAATAATGCCAGGAATAAATTCATTAAATCCTATTATAAAATAAGACCAAACACTTTAAAGATGTCTCAGTTATTTAATTCCCAAAATCGTAGTGAGTTGATAAATTTAGCTAAATTTTGTAAGGAAATAATGAAGCTCCATAAGAAATAATAATTATTAATATCATTATTTGTATTTTTTTCATGTAAATATAGCTTTTTACAATGTTTAGTTTTATATTATTGAAATTGCTTTTATCTGCGTTATTGTTGCCCTGCTTTTTTTTTTTTTTTTAACTGTTTTGTTTGTCTTCCTTCTCTCTTTCCTTCTCTCTCTCTCTCTCTCTTTCTCTCTTCTGGGTCCTGCACCATTCTGTATATTTTGTATATTTTGTAAATATGCAATTTTCTGTATATATATGTAATTTACAATGTATTAATGTATTAATTAACTGATTTTATCTGTTACGGTGTTTATTTTTGATTTTCTTCAATACCCTGACGTTGGGTGACATGAGAAAATAAAAAAACCATTGTCATTGTCATTGTCATTGTCATTGTCATTGTCACCCTACCTGCCAAAATGTAAAAAAAAATCCTTCATAAATTCCTCAAAAATTCTTGGATCACTACCAAAAGTTAATCGTTTGGTACTTGTGTCATTCACAACCTTTTCTGCAATTTTCATCCCAATCCGTTAACTACATTTTGAGTTATTTTGCACACGGACAAACTAATCTGTAAATAAATTGTATATGTAAATAGCACCAGTCTGCAAGAATATTCAGTCTATTGAAGGAGGCAGACATAAAGGGGCATAGTCCCGGTAGTGTAGATGGCGCTGTTGATGATACTGCCGATCACCGTTAGCATTGATACGAAGATTACCGAAGTAGAGCTGTCATCAAGAGTAAAGTGCGTAGGTGTTGCTAAGTAACGTTGCCTTTGTTGCCTTCTCTGCGCATCGCGCAGTCTGTAGTAATGCCAGGGTGCGTGCATCGATGTGCTTGTTATTATGACATCACAAAAGAAGATTGCTAAAGCTGTCATCCCCCTCAGCCGAATCATGAGCCGAACTGTGGTCGGACCACTGACTACAGTGAATCGGACTTCTTCGGACTCGGGAAAGTGGGCCAAAGCGTAAGCGCCAAAGAGAAGTCGATAGCGTAGGTCTCTATAGGAAACTTGCGCCGTGCGCCCGCGTACGCATTTGACTAAAACACGGGGACCATGCACCTTTAATCAGGGAACCGTTTCATGAAACTTTTTGTCAGTGAGTTACACTGACAACTGTTAAAAGCTACTGGAATCCTTGCGTCTGATTGACTGATAGCACATTTGTCGGTGAAAACCTCCGACGAACTCGTTGATGAAACGCCCCCCCCCCCCCTGAAGAAGAAGAAGAAGAAGAAGAAGAAGAAGAAGACTAACTAACTAACTAACTAACGAACAAACCAACGGTAACGATAACATTACCTCCTCCCTTGGCGGAGGTAATTATTAGAAAGAGCAGATTCAAATCACTAACAAATAACGCATGTTAGAGTTTTTTCTATGGATTTATGGAAGGCGTTTCATACGCGGAAGCACAAAGTAAATCATAAATTATATTTTAAATTCATATGCTATCCCTCATTCTTCTATGTAGGTCCTGACGTGTGGATCACCCTTCCTGGGGGGCGTTTCGACAAATTTGCTATCAGCCAATAAGATGCAAGGATTTCAGTATAGCTTTTAACAGTTGTCAGTGTAAATCACTGACAAAAAGTTTCATGAAACGGATCCCTGAACTATTAAAATTATTTAATGAATTATATTATTCAATAGCTATAAAAAAGTACTATCCAAATAAACAACTAGTTGTATGGTCACACATAAGCAAAAACTGGTCGGCGACTATAATCGCCGCCTTCTGACGTTACTTGAAATCTGATCTGTGACAGCATGAATTAAGCCAAGCAAGATACTCGAGGAACCGGTTGTTGAACACTATCAACACTATCACTATATTAACCACTGACGTTTTTACCTCCGACATTTTTACCACTCACATTTTTACCTCTGACATTTTTACCTCTGACATTCTTACCTCGGACCTTTTTACCTCTAACATTTTTACCTATGACATATTCCATTTACATTTCTAACTCTGACATTTTTACCTCTGACATTTTTACCTCGAACCAAATTTGCAACATCTTTGGAGATAGCAGACAGAGTATTGAGGTATCCCTTTAAGACAGATCATTAAAATATCATCATTTCACAGAACAGTGATTGATCTCTTGAAGGTGCGAGGATCTCTCAATAGCTTATTTGTCTTTCAAAGATTCATTGCAATAAACATCCAAGTTGTCCAAGATATGAGAGTTACAATTCGTAATGAACTTTCCAATGGTAACACCAAAACTATTATTGACATCATAAGAGCATGAACAGAATTTTGATTAAAATTAAAAGTGTCACTTAGTAGAAATAAAATGTAAGACTTGAAGGTGTATGGTGTATTGTAAGTCTACCGTGTTTTTGTGCTGTTATTTACTTTCGTATTAACCAAGCACAATTGCTTCGCTTTTTTTTTTTGAAAAAAAGAAAGAAATTGTCATCCATTGTAACCATTATAATATAATGACCAAATTTTTTTGAACTTTTCGTATCACCAATCTATCAGGAAACAGGTGATACATAATTATTGTTTAAAGTCAACTAGGTAAGATAACCTACCCTCTCTATAAAAGTAATATTCAAAAAATCGAGTCAAAATATTCACTCTCGAAGGATTGAATAACAGAAAAGAGTAAATTTAGAATGAAATTGGAGTCAATTTTGAATGAAAAAAATGTTAATTTTCACTCATTTTAGAGAGCGAGTGATGCCTTAGGTCACTCTAAAATGAGCAAAAATTTACATTTTCACTCACAATTCACTTCAATTTCACTTTAAATTCACTCTAGATTTATTCTTTTCTGTTATTCAATCCTTCAAGAGAGTATTGAATGCTGTCGTGTCAACGAGAGTTTGAAATAAAAACACAGCACTTGCGATGTTCAATGATTTGTATGTCAAGCATAATTATCTACTTAAATGCTTCCGTGCTTCAAAGCAATCAAAGTTTTAACCTTAAAGGTACTAGCCCACATTTGCAAACCCACGAAAATCAAAACTGCATAAAACAGGTCAAATATGACTTTAAGTACAAGTTATAACAGTAACATACCTCACCTGTCGCTCTTTGTCTATACCATTCGATAAAAGAAAGAAAATCATCGTTTTAAAATCAATTTTCAAACCGGGTCAACCCGACCCAAAATCGAATTACGAGCGCGGGGTATAGCTACGTACATTGTACATGTAACACGTACGTGGACCGGAGCTAGCGAGCGTTATACGCATGCATACGGATTAAGGTGCATTTTCATTTATTTTTATGAAAGTAATGGACTAATTGAAACGAAATTTTGCACAGGTGTTACTGCAATCATACCCAAACTCCATGCTAACTATGAGACCGATTGCTGCAGGTTTACAAATGTGGGCTAATACCTTTAAAGGCAGGCGATCGCCATCCCTTATGGTACGTAAACTCCGAACGACCGAAGTTTGTGCATGCAATTGCGCAATACCAGACTGGGTGCTTTATCCATAAACGTGTGGGACAATGCTGCAACTGAGACACGTGTGTGTGTGTGTATGTGTGTGTGCGTGCGTGTGTACGCATCATACACAAACATTGTCACCGCGAGCTGCGGTGATTGGAAGAGAGAGGCAAGAAGACGCGTGGCTCTGTTGGCCTCTCTTCATGCGCATGCGCACTGAGAGTGTGCGTCCATTCGAAAGCTCTCGTGGCTCGCTCGGACAGCCATTTTGGGTTAGGACATTTGTAGCATAGAGCTCTTGTAGGTTAGCGTGTTGTTGGCTGACCCATTGAGCCAGCGCTATTCTCATTCGGGGTCACTACATTTGATACAGAATGGGGGAGGCAGCGTGTTGCGTTCGTCTCCGTGCCGCACAAACCACTCGCCACGACTGAGTGCCTTTAAATAAACATTAGCAGATAATCATTTCTATTATGTTTTACAAGGATTTTCGATACAAACACATGGTATACTTTCTATAACTTCGAGTGTTAACCGAAGCAACGATCTTGTTTTTAAATCATTCCCAGGACTTTATTGTTCGACTGAATTTTTGTTTGTATTTGAAAGGGTAACTCTATGTCTTTCAATTCAGTATAATCCGTCAATTTTGATGTTGTATAAACGGGAAATATGTTTATTACCTCCGCCAAGGGGGGAGGTTATGTTTTCGTTACCGTTTGTTTGTTTGTTTGTTTGTTCGTTCGTTAGTTTGTCCGTGTGCAAAATAACTCAAAAAGTAGGGTCAATGAACTTCGGAGTTCAGGCTGCGCGTATTTGAGGTTTGCATGCGTGCACTATGGCAGAAAGTGCGTGCTGTAGTTTCTGCTGCTAGGGCGAGGTTCGCCGTGCAGTGAGGGTTTATGACGTAACAAAGGCTTCTATATTGGGAAATCGGGCGACTTTCAATAGGGAGCTTTTGATTTTCGGCGCGCGGACGTTCAAAGGAAAAAAAAAACATGATCTGAGCTTGCGCAGTAGCGCGCGTAAAGTCAATCTATTTTTAGTTTGCGTCGCCTGAGTTGTTTACAACTACGCGTACTGGGCTATTTTCACGTCCGCACAGCGTTTGCGACGCAGAGAGCTTCTTCATGCACTGATCATAATATGGGGGCGCGATTTTATTTTTTATACGTTGCGTCCCAGCGTAATCTAAAGCTACTTTTCCACACGACACAGAAAGAGGAGAACGTCCAGCGCAAGCGTCGGCTCAAACGTCCGCACGTCAAAATCTAAAGCTCCCTAATGATAGACCGATTCGATTTCGAGGTCCTGTTCACCTACTGCCGCTAGCGGCGCTATGACCGTCGCCACAGAGCGGTTTGATAGAGAGTATTGCGACACCGGAAGTTCGCGCTGATTGGTCAATCCCTCAAAATAGCTCCCCCCCCCCCGTTGATGTCGATAAGACGTTAGAAAACCGCGTACCCTATTATGACGCAAACAATGCACTTATTGTTATTTCGCTCCGTCACTCGCGCAAAGTACAGTTACGCGCTTCGCGCATGAGTTTTACGCGAGAGTGCAGAATAGTTTCCCTCAGTAGTCATGACAACAATAAAGACCAATAGCCGGGGATTTTGAATTACAACAACAATTGTAAGGGAGTGGGACTACATGATATTTTCGTCCTTACATTTTGACGTTCGCCCATCAACATCATCCAGGACCGTTAAATCAACTTTGAAAATATTTCATTATCACCGGTTGTTTGCCTCCGTTTCCCTGACTTCGACCGCAAATACTCCTATCTCTACTTCATTAAGTTTACATATTGCCGTAAAAACAGGACATTTTCTCAACAAGTCACACTCCCGTCGCAAGCAATGATGGTATGTCACACTGCCGCTGGGTACGTATGGTACTGCACGCTTAATGTGACACCCTGTAGAAATAATTCGTCGACATCGACGACCAGGGGGAACTATTTGACGTGACCTTTGTACCCCAGTGTCGCAACTCTGTCTATCAGCCCGCTCTGTTGGGGAGGTTATGTTTTCGTTACTGTTGGTTTGTTCGTTCGTTTGCTATAATAGTTAGTTTGTCCGTGTGCAATATAACTCAAAAAGTAGTTTAACGGATGCGGATGAAACAGGCAGGAAAGGTTGAGAATGACACAAGTAACAAACGAATAACTTTGGAAGTGAGCCGAGAATTTTTGGGGAATTTATGAGGGATTTTGATATTTTGGCAGGTAGGGTCAATGAACTTGGGAGTTCAGGCTGCGCGTATTTGAGGTTTGCATGCGCGCACTAAAGTGTGGGCTCTAGTTTCTGCTAGGGCGAGGCGCGCCGTGCAACTGAGGGTTTATGAAGTAACAAAGGCTTCTACATTGGGAAATCGGGAAGCTTTCAGCACGCAGTAGCCGGGTTCACACGTACAAAATAGCGGGATGACGATCGCGCTCCATATCTCGAGATTTTAGCAACTGTTCACACGCTCCAAATTAGAGGGATAACGATCGCGCTCGGAATCTCGAGTTTTTTGCAACCGTTCACACGTACAGAATTATCCCGCTCATTGCCGATCGAGATATCGGCCAAACCTGCAAACTCGGTCAGACAGCGCCCTTCTCTATCACTGCCTGCGCGTGCTTCTCTTTGCCCATTTGTGTGTGTGTGTGTGTGTGTGTGTGTGCGCGCGTCAGTGGTGTGGTTCGCGCACTGTTGTTGTTGTGCGCTAAAAGCCGGGTTCACACGTACAAAATAGCGGGCTGACGATCGCGCTCCATATCTCGAGATTTTTTGCAAACGTTCACACGCTCCAAATTAGCGGGATAGCGATCGCCCTCGGAATCTCGATTTCTTTTGCAATCGTCCAGACGTACAGAATCATCCCGCTAATTGCCGATCGAGATAACAGTAAAGCCTACAAACTGGGTCACACAGCGCCCTTCTCTATCACTACCTATATATGCGCACTTCCCTTGTCCATTGTTGTTGTTGTTGTTGTTGCTTTTTTTTGCGCGCGCGTCAGCGGTGTGGTTCGCGCGCTGTTGTTGTTGTGCACCAAAGAGAAGAAGGACCTCTTCGCAGAGGCCTCGCTGTTATGATGTGCGCATTGCATGATGGGATATAAAAACAGGTGATTGTTATATATATATATATATATATATATATATATATATAATTTTATGTAAATATATAATCATTTCTTGCGCATTTCGGTGCGCTCGATTAAAGCCATGCCCTGAACATGCTCAGTCCAGGTCCCGACCGATATGTCCAGGGGCGGATCCAGGAATTCTTTAAAGAGAAGGCGCGTTTACAAAATTAAAGGGGGGGGGGGCGCACGCACCCCTCCCTCCCCATTTTTCTTTTATTTCTTTTGTTTCAACAAAAAATAAGGGGGGGGGGGCGTGCGCCGGTTGCAGTCCTCCCAGGGCCTGGATCCGCCCCTGATGTCGGCACAGATTCAGTTCCCTCAGTTAGTAAAACTTATCGACGCTATCCCTATTTTCACGAGAAAATCCTCGCGCGGAATCGTCTTTCAAAACGGCAATGTCCTGCCACTTGTCTTCAACCGAAAGGGGTACATCGTAGTGAGCGTTGGAATCCGCGTAGTTCTGCCTCATCCGAAGAATCACTTTGTCATCCTGGTAGACAATTGCGTAGATTGTTTTATGAGATACAGCAAAGTCTACCATGCTCGAAGGTGAGAATAAATTCTCCACCTTCTGTATCTTTTCTGGGTTGAATCCAGCAGTCGTCAAGTTGGAGAGAGCCGTGTACACGAACATATCCCTGAAAGTGTTGAAGAGAAGATGACGTCCTGCGAAATTTGAAAGAGAGGTCACATTAGACTTGGCATGTTCTATGAATAGTTGTCTTCAATACTCCGAGAATTCACGGCAGGTGCATTTTAAGTGTTTGTTGGAAAACACTAG
The DNA here is from genome assembly GCA_033980235.1 of Diadema setosum. Taxonomy (NCBI): domain Eukaryota; kingdom Metazoa; phylum Echinodermata; class Echinoidea; order Diadematoida; family Diadematidae; genus Diadema; species Diadema setosum. The sequence goes on along the minus strand of CM067071.1, from coordinate 3,974,906 downwards.
GGCCAATTTCACACATTAAAGAGGAAACTCATCCCAAAATAGATACACTTCAAAAGAAAGAGAAAAAAGATAATTCCATACAAAACGATACAAAAATGACAAAAATTGGATAAGATATAAGAAAGATATAGGACATTTCGAAATGTCACATTTTGATCGGAAAACATTTCTTGACCAGTCCGTATGAATTTTAAAATCAGCGCGTTAATGGTGTCATACCCTAAAATTGTTCATGTATGTTATAAACTCAACAACAACAAAAAAGAAAGTAAAGACTTTCTTAAGTTTATATTTCTCATAGAATTTTTGGTGAAATGTCAACATATTACATACCATATGAAAGGTAATTTCATCGGCTATCAACTTGGTAAGTCATTTAAAAGGGGAATTTTACGCATGAGTGAACACCTTTCATTTTCCCTTCAAAGGCACAAAATTGAAAGTTGCAGAAAGGATCAAGTTGTCATTCATGCGTAAATACTCTTCAATGTAACAATAACAAACGACAAATTTAACGCAATAAAGAACATGGATTCAGTTCCAAAAATATACCCATGATCTGCATACTATCTTTGAAGCCCAACAGTTCAATAAAGGTTAAAAATAATGGAGACATGAAGAATATTCTGTCAAATCCAATTTCAAATGAAATGAGGGAAGCTAAGAAAAATGGTAGATTTCTGAATTGATTTCTCAAATTATGAAAAGTGTAAATTCGGATCTTGAATTTATTTGATGAATTCTTAAATCACAAGAATGAATGAATGAAATCAAGATATTCTGTTAATTAATCATCTTTGTGTCCTTATTCCCAATGTCATTATTTTGAAGTTTGAGTTGAGAGAAATTGCAAGGAGTTTTCTTCAGTCAATTTCATAATGATTTCAGGTAATGACTTCTACACACACAATAATTTTATATACACAAATGTACATACATTGTATGTGCACACACGCTTACACACATACAATCACACACAAACACACACACATTTTGATCGAAATCGGATGAAAAATAAGGAGTTCATGACATTTTAAAGTTTCGCGATTTTGGGAGAACAGTTCATGAACGGTCAAAATGAATCTCTATGTAAAGTGCCAATGAGATAAGCCTACATATTATGTGTACGTCAATAGAGCACGCGCCCTCATTATTACACAGAAGAGGAGCCATTTAACGATCCTCGGCTATAAAGCAGAGGGGTCGATACTGAAGTCGAGCAATATTGCGAAGAAAACACCCGTGTTACCTACCTGCGCTCTACTGAATAAGGGAAATTCAGTCCAGATAATGATACGTTAGTCTGATAAGAAGGAGTAAAATATTAAAGGTTCATTTCTCATAATTCTGATCGAAATCGGATGAAATACAATATTAAGTGAGGTTATGACATTTTGATATTTCACCATTTTTTTTTTTTTTTTGAGGGGGGATGGGGTGGGAATGGGTGGGGGACAGTTCTTGAACGGTCAACCTGAATATGCAAATGACAAAGTGAGCATGCCCTCCCTCCACAATTACTCCCCTTTTAGTTTGCACATAAAATTGTCAAATTTCCAATATTTCATTCAATCGTAATTATGCTCGAGGTTCAGTTCCTCGTATATCTAACTGATCAGTATTGTGAAGTTATTCAACTAGGAATAACATCATGTTTCACACTACATTGACAGAAACATTGAATTTTCGTCATTTATTCTTTTGTTTACATGATCAACGGAAAATTGTAAGGCTCTGACCGGTGGTTAGCTCCCTCATCTGCATATTCATATCCACTGTACAAGAACTGCTTTGCAGACATTTAGTAAAACATGAAAACGTAATATAACTTTCTCATTTTTCATCCGATTTTAGTCAAATTTTTACCGTCGAACGCGTAAGATTTTACTGTTCTTTTTATCAGACTAACTTAAACTTGGACGGAGATTTCCCCTTTAAGGAACCCCAAATTCCCCCAAGAAGATATGCAGCATTTGACTGCCAAAGCACAAAGAAAAAATCAGTCATTTCGTCGACGAAATAGGCCATGCGACACTTGGCGCTCCACTCAAATTGTCCATGGTTTAAACCATAGTTGTCCCCGCCGAACGAGTTCGATCAGGGGACTATGAAACGGGCTCCGTACGTGTGTGTGTCCTTGTGTGTGTCCGTCCGTGCGTCCATGTGTCCGTGTGTGCGTCCGTGTGTGATCAAAATCTTCAATTTTCTACTTCTCTGTCATTTATGAGCCAATTTTGATTCTGTTTGCTTTATATGATAGCACTACATGGGAGCTTTGAAGCTTCTACACAGAATTTCAGTTGTGACCTTTGACCTTGACCTTTGACCCATATTGTACATTTTGCTACAAAATGCTACTCCTTCGCCATTTCTGACCCGATTTCGATTCCGTTTGCTTTATGTGATGGCGCTAGTGGAGGGCTTCAAAACTTCTACACAGAATTTTGACCTTTGACTTCTTTCACCTTTGACCTTGATTTCTGACCTGTATTGTACATTTTGCTACAAAATGCTACTCCTTCGCCATTTCTGACCCGATTTCGATTTCGTTTGCTTTATGTGATGGCACTAGGTGAGGGCTTCAAAACTTCTACACAGAATTTTGACCTTTGACTTCTTTGACCTTTGACCTTGATTTTTGACCTATATTGTACATAGGCTACAAAATGCTACTCCTTCGCCATTTCTAACCCGATTTCGATTCCGTTTGCTTTATGTGATGGCACTCGTTGAGGGCTTCAAAACTTCCACACAGAATTTTGACCTTTGATCTTTGATCTTGATTTTTAACTATATTGCACATTTTGCTACAAAATGCTACTCCTTCGCCATTTCTAACCCGATTTCGAGTCCGTTTACTTTATGTGATGGCACTAGGTGCGGGCTTCAAAACTTCTGCACGGAATTTTGACCTTTGACTTCTTTGACCTTTGACCTTGATTTTTGACCTATATTGTACAATGGCTACAAAAAGCTACTCCTTCGCCACTTCTAACCCAGTTTCGATGGGGGCATCCCACGAGACCGACACCCACGTGTGTCAGGGAGCGACATTGTTATGAAGTACACAAATTGAATTGTATTCTTCATGCCCCCGCCCCCCCCCCCCCAAAAAAAAAAAATAGAAGAATTGGTATTCTTCATCCCCCCCCAAAAAAAAAAAAGAGACAAAAAACACAAATGAATTTAAAAGAGGACAATAACGATGTATGGATTAAGTTAGAGCATTGATAATGCCATCGTGCTATTTTTAATAGGCTTTACCAGTTTTTAGCTAGAAAATGGACAAGATATAAAATCTACCTCTTCTCTTTCCCGATTCACTAGTTACTTATTCTATTTAAGATATTCTACCCTCCTGCTTTGACGTTTTGCAGTAAGATCTATTTGTAATTTTCTCTGTAACTATGATGTATGTCGCAGGGATTCACCTCAATTTTGTGGCTTGTGTTATTCTCTTCCAAACAGTACATTTTATCGTGAAATACAATAGCTGTTTTCATGGATGCATCCGGTTTTTTCCGAATCCCTAACGCTACCTTAATAGAAGATTACGTTATTTTTTCATTTTTAATTGATACTAAATCAACACCCTCGCAGGTTTCTGTTACACACTTTTACTGTACTTTGTTCATTTTTTTTTTCACAAACACACACCCATGCAAACGCAATTAAAGATCTTGATCATTTTTTTTTTTTGGGGGGGGGGGGGGGGACAACTGATGGGGTAACACCCTGCCGGAGATGGCAACTCTTCTTTTCCATCTCTCATATCTTCCTATGCTATTACTGGTATCAGGACACCTTATACAATTAATTGGTCGATAGGTGGCGCTGTTCATCCTGTCGGTCTCGTGGGCCTTCTTTGCTTAGTGTCGGTCTCGTGAACCTCTTTTGCGTAATGTCGGTCTCGTGAGCCTTGTATGCGTAGCGTCGGTCTCGTGGACCTTTTAAGTGTAGTGTCGGTCTCGTGGGCTTTGTTTGCTTACTGTCGGTCTCATGAGCCTTTTGTGCGTAGTGTCTGTCTCGTGAGCCGTATAACTCCTGGGCTTATTTTACTTGATGTCGAACTCGTGGGCTTTATTTACTCAGTGTCGAACTCGTGGGCTGTATAACTGGTGGGCTGTATGACTTGTGAGCTGTATGACTCGTGGGCTGTATGACTTGTGAGCTGTATAACTTGTGGGCTGTATGACTCGTGGGTGTCGGTCTCGTGACGTGCACCCGTTTCGATTCCGTTTGCTTTATGTGAAGGCACTAGGTGAGGGCTTTAAAACTTCTGCACGGAATTTTAACCTTTGACTTCTTTGACGTTTGACCTTGATTTTTCACCTGTATTGTACATTTTGCTACAAAATGCTACTTCCGGCGGGGACATATATTACGCACCGCGTAATTTCTACTTGTCCTTGTTTCAATTGTACCACCTTCGTGAATTCGGGCCAAATGGTTATAACTTCCTGAGCTCCGTTTCACACCAATGCAGCATGACTTTGCTCGTGGGCCCCGCAATCATAGTACGCTAGTTTTTTTCACGGTAGTGACAAGGCTATGGCTAGGCTAAATCGACATTTTCTCAATCTAAATGTGAATTTCTTAACGTTTCTACATTTTTTGGTGTTGCGTTTGTTTGTTTATTTGTTTGTTGTTGTTGCTTGTTGTTGTTGATGGTTTTGTTGTTGTTGTTGTTTGTTTCTTTGTTTCTTTGTTGTTGTTGTTGTTGTTGTTGGTTTTTTTCTTCTTTTTTTTTTTGGGGGGGGGGAGCAATTTCGGCCCATACACATAGTCTACGAAGTCCCGCGCGTATTGAATGCCATGCATTGTCAGGGAGCTTCAGATTTGAGACGCGCGGACGTTCAGAGGGGGAAAAATGTTCTGAGCGTGCGCATAAGCGTGCGTCAACTTGACCCGCGCTTCTGCGCACGCTCAGAACATGTTTTTTTCCCCTTTGAACGTCCGCGCGTCTAAAATCTAAAGCTCCCTATTAGGCGAAGATGTGCGCGTCTGGAATCCTTACCATGCTCTCCGGTAATACTATATATCTGTATACCTCGTTAAAATAATAATAATAAAAAAGGTTATACTTTGGAGTTTTAAAATGAGTCTACAGATGGCAAGTTGGAACGAATATATTATCTCAGCAATTTTCTACCTCCATTTCCGATTTGAAGTCCGTAAGCAGAGATATACTGCATGGAAAATGTGTGGATAATTTCTGAGCTGCTTTGGCCTATGATAGTTTTGCGGTAGATTTTCGTTCCCTCTGACCAGTAAAGGTACCTGTATTCACAAGGGATGAAAAAAGGACAACATATCTGTCACAATTCAGGGTAATGTCCTTTCTTCCGGAAGTTTGTAAGTCTAAGAATGAAATCAGGAACCTTAATCCTAAGGTTCATTACTCTCTGTAAAAAAAAAAAAAAAAAAAAAAAAAAAAAAAAATCGAGTGATAATGTTCACTCTTGAATGAGTGAATAATAGAAAAGAGTGAATTTAGAGTGAAATTTGAGTGAATTTTGAGTGAAAATGTTAATTTTTCACTCATTTTAGAGTGACCTTAGGGATCACCTTGTTTTCCATCTATCTTATTAGCCTGGGACACATATTGCGCCAGCACAAAATTAATTATCACATATACGCTGATGACATTCAATTGTATTTGTCTTTCAAACCTAACCAGGCCGATGCCTTACATGCTTTGAGTCAGCTTGAGAATGCAATGAACGATGTTTATTCATGGCTGAACTCACATTCTTTGAAATTGAATACGGATAAATCTGAGTTTTTAATGTTTGGTTCGAAGACACAATTAGGTAAACTTGACATTAATTTTATCTCCTTTTCCGGTATTTCAATTAGTGTGTCCCAAACCTGTCGCAACCTGGGTGTAATGCTAGATTGTAATATGACTATGTCTCATCAAGTTTCTAGCATTTGTAGATCTGTAAGATACCGGCTTCATTAGAAAATATTTGAACCGCTCTTCTACCGAAAAATTAGTCCATGCCTTGATATCCTCTAGGCTCGATTTTGGAAACTCTGTCTTATTTAACTTACCACAAACTCACCTCTCCATGCTACAGAGGCTTCAAAATGCGGCAGCAGGCATCATCACACTATCCAAGAAGCACACTCACATCACCCCTATTTTGAGATCACTTCATTGGTTACCAGTCAAAGATCGCATTATTTTTAAGATTTTACTTTTGACTTTTCATTGCATTCAGGGCGCTGCTCCTCAGTATAACATTGACTTACTCCATAATTACATCCCTGCTAGATCTTTACGCTCATCCAACTCCGGTTCTCTGATAATTCCAAGATTCACTACAATATGGGGCACACGTGCCTTTGGTCATGCTGCTCCCACCTTATGGAATAACTTACCTTCAGCCGTAAAAAAATGTTCTTCATCAGACTCCTTTAAAAGCAGTCTAAAAACTCACTTGTTTAAAGCCACAATTTGACTACACATTACATGTACTTGATATTTGTATGTCCTTTATCTCCTTCACTTTCTCTTCCTTCCGCGCCTAGAGCACTCTGCAGAGTGGATTTGGCGCTATATAAATCATATCAATTATCATTATTATTATTATTATCACTCGAAGATTTTGGAGTCATTACTCTCTAAAAAAAAATCGAGCGAAAATGTTCCTTCTTGTGAAAATTCACTCCAGTTTCACTTTGAATTCACTCTTTTCTGTTTTTCACTCCTTCAAGAGTGAACATTTTCACTCGATTTTTTGTTAGAGACTATTTTGACACTCATTATACCAAAGTAGTTTCGCTATCCGAAAAGGAAAGTTCATTGATGTGAAAACGAAAAGGATGTGCTAAAAACAAGAAAATAAACAAACAAACAAACAACAACAACAACAGCAGCAACCGCACCTTGGGAATAACGCACCTTATGATTCATGTATTACGAACATTCGGAAAGACTACGTCTTTCTGAATAACAAATTGTAACTGTGTTTAGGGCTGTACATTTCAGGGGTCCCTGAATAAACGATACACACTGCCATATGCAGGCCCACAGTGTAGAGAGTGAGGAGCTATACTGAATGTTTACTTTTAAAGGGTTTGAAATGCAGTTATGTGTGGTTATAAGCAACGATAAGTCGTTATCCCTCAACTTAAAATTGTAGTGGCATTGTTGTTGTTTTAAATTTCACGAATGACTTGATCGCTACAGGTATTATTGTTTCATTATTAAAATAGTTTTACAAAACAATGTTCTTCGGCCATGGGTAGATTTCCCAGATGGTCTATCACAATGTAGTGGTCGTGTTTAGAACCGTTATAAACGTCATAGAATAAATCATTTGTCCATAATAGATAACGAAATAAATTCATACCCATCTCTATCATTTGCTTCCATGCACATCAATTCAGATTTTACACTGTCGAAGTCTCCTAATTTAGTCATCGTATCCACTGATATTGAGGTGATGCTCCTCATGTTGTTAGAGAGGCTAAACATGATTCGATTCTTGTCAGATAGGGCAAGCAGCTGACCTCGTTCACCTGTTTGTATAGCAAAATAAAAACTTTGACAAAATTCCTATTAATCATATACATTTTTAGCTTATGTGTGCTTTTTGACGTCATGCATGCACGCAAACACACACGCATACATATTCACTACTACAGATATACTACATATTATGTAATGTTATACACTTGTGACCGTGCATCACAAAACGAACAAAAAGTCGCACCCCTTGATTTTACGTGAGGCCTCAAAAAAGGTGAAACGGTTCAACCAAGTCAGAATTGGATTTTTATGCCTCCGCCACGAAGTGGTGCCGGAGGCATTATGTTTTCGGGTTGTCCGTCCGTCCGTCCGTCCGTACGTCCGTACGTCCGTACGTCCGTACGTCCGTACGTACGTCCGTCCGCTTTCGTTTACGCGATAACTTGAGTAATATTCACTGGAATTTTACCAAACTTGGTCCAAGTATGAAGTATGATGGGGCAATGATTTGATTAGATTTTGGGTGAAATCGGCTAAAGGTCAAAGGTCAAAGGTCAAGGTCAAATCATGAAATTTATCCGTTTACGTGATAACTCAAGACTGTATGGAGCAAATTTCACCAAACTTTGTTGGAGGATGATGTATGATGGGACAATTACTTGATTAGTTTTTCAGTGAAATCGGACAGAGGTCAAAGGTCAAAGATAAAGGTCAAATCCTAAAATTTATCTGTTTACGTGATAACTCAAAACTGGATGAAGCAGCTTTCACCAAACTTGGTCCAAGGATGATGTATGATGGGACAATTAGTTGAGTAGAGTTTAGTGACATTGACAAGAGGTCAAAGGTCAAAAAGGTCAAGGTCAAATACTAAAAATGTTGCTATTTCCCCCATATCTATGCAATGCCCGCAGTTATTTTCTTGAAACTTAGTGTAGACATGTACTGCTGCATAAAGATTCTCCAGAGAGAGTTTCATATCATAATGTCAAAGGTCAAAAGGTCAAAGGTTAGGTGAAAATGTTGCAATATCACTTTTCTCGCAAATGGTTCAATATATCTTCATGGAACTTAGTACATATGCATGTACTGACTGGCAGGGATTATCTAGGGAATTTAGGGGTCATGGGTCAATAGTCAGGGGGTCAAAGGTCAAGGTCAACTCCTCAAAATGTTACTATTTCCCTCATAGTATATGCAATGATTGCATTATTAGTTTTAAAATTTAATATATGTACATGTATTACTTAATGGAGATTCTCTTGGAAATTTCCAGCCAGAAGGTCAAAGGTCAAAGGTTAAGGGTCAAAGGTTAGGTTTGAATTAAAAAAAAAAGATATATTTTGTACTGTAATTACACTCTTTCTTCATGCCTTGAAAATTATACTCAATGCATAAACTTCTAATAAGGTCGGTCAGAAGTCAAGTAAAAATTTTCAATTCCCCAAATATGTGTACCTGCACTCTTTAATAGACAATTATAGCAAACCCAGTTCGTGGAAAGTGAACATTCAAGATATTTCTGACAAACCTGTTATTTCGATATTTTGCCAGTAATGTGAAACTGTCATCACACATTGTGAAGACATTGTACTATACACCTATTGGGAGAATCATGCGTTATGGCGGAGGCATCAGTCGCCGTAGCGACATTTCTAGTTTTTTTTTATTTTTTGAAAGAGGTACCCTTCCTCTACATTACTCTTAACTTTGGGATTATAAAAAGAATGGGAAAGTATATTTTCAACAGTTTTTCTACAACCATGTTTTTTTTTTGTTTTTTTTTTGTAGAGTAGTGAGATTAGGTGTGTCTTAGAGGCCCCTTTTCATTTTTTGATAACTCTTTGCACATTCTTCATTTTTAAGTCAATTAACTTTTGAAGAGATAACGCTACTGCTTTGAAAGTTGGCATTAATCATGGACAGAACGTGTTAATAGTGCATATTTAATTTCAGCCTAATGTGATAATGTCTTCATTGGTGTTGCTCCGGTGGTTTACGTCCTGTTTTTTTTTTGTCCCATTCATCGCACAGCTAGTGCAGTTTGGTAAAGATTAAGCGCTTAAGAAATATTGAATAAGATAGGTTAATAGGAGAGTCCTTTTCAAGTGAGCTATACATCATTTAAAGCTTAGAGTCCCATCTATCAGAATCTGCCCTTAACTAAAAATCATGTCTGGCGACTTTTTTTTTTTTGTTAGTTTTGTGATGCTTGCAGGGTCTCATTTATGCTGAATATCTTGATATAGGCCTATTACAGGCGCGCACTCGTCGCAAGTGTTTTTACTTGTGAGATGTACACCCCTCATGTTACTTGTACTTGTATGATAGCTGGAAATTTAATATAATTGAACTTTCAGAACTTGACATACTGTGTCAGTGTTGGACCCAGAGGGGGCGTGAGGGGCGCACACCCCTCTTTTTTTCTTTTATTAAAACAAAAGAAATAAAAATATGAAATTGGAAGGGGGTGCCTGCGCTCCTTTTAAGGAATGAATGAATGAATGAAAAGGTATTTTTATTGGGTAACATCCATAGCAGCCCTCAGGGTGAATTGCAGACATTTTACATGAGTCAGTATAACATTGAAGTGATTATACTATACAAAAAATACAAAATGCTTAGAGTAAGAGAGAAAGAGAGAGAGAGAGAGAGAGAGAGAGAGAGAACAAAAATGTCTTTGTTAAGTATTGCACAGTGACATTGACCTTTATTTAAAAAATTATAATATCATATTATACCACCACACATGTATATATTCCAATGTACATCTTACAATGCTTGATTACAAAAACATACAAAGAACAAACAAATCAAATCAAACCAACGTCAGTACTGAAATCAGATGCGCACAATTTGCTCGTTGATTATATATAGTGCAGGTAAAGCCTGTGAAAGCTGCAGCCGTGTAAAAATGTTTACTGAAGAATAAACATCCATCCTGCGTTTGCAATTCAGACTGTGTTACATTGAAAATACATCACACTATACTATATCGTCATTGGGGCTTTAATTGTGCAAAGGTGCGTCCCCTTTAAGGAATTCCTGGATCCGCCCCTGCATATTTGTGTATATTCATTGTGACCGTGCACCTCAAAACGAATATAAAGTCGCACACACTGATTTTGCGTGAAGACTGAAAATAAGTGAAATGGGGTCAACCTAGCCAAACTTGACTTTTTCATATTTTCTAAAAGAGCGGGTCTTCTTTTACATTATGCTAAAATTTGGTATCATAAAACGGGCAGGAAATTGTGTTTATTTAGCAGTTTATCTCGAACATATTTGGTGGAATAGTGTGATTAGGTGTGTCTTTAGAATCCCTTTTTCATTTCTGAAAAAAAAATCTTGTCCACACTCTTCACTTTCAACGCTAATGACTTTTGAAAGGATAGTGCTACTGCTTGGAAAGTTGGCATTAATTATGGACAGAATGTGTTAATGAGGCATGCTTAATTTCAGTTTAATCTGATAATCTCTTCATTGTTGTTACTCTGGTGGTTTAATTCCTGTTTTTTGTCCCATTCATCGCACAGCCAGCATGGTTTAGTAAAGATTAAGCGCTTGAATAGACACTGTACTTCAGAGCCTCTTTTCTCAGTTCACACTTTTCCTGAGTTTGTGCTTTATTTCCAATATTTAGGTAGAGTCCATTTGATTTGACTTATACATCATTTTAAAGCTTAAAGTCTGCTCTTTCAGAATATGGTCTTAACTAAAATTTCATGTCTGGCGACTTTTTGTTTGTTTTGAGGTGCAGGGTCACTTATGTGACCCTACATGGCAAAACAAACAAAAAAACTATACTATAGATATGAATTTGTAGTTCAAGGCAGATTCTTATCATTAAAAGAGGACGACTGTCTTGTTCCTGAAGTTAGGGCCACCATCTCAACTTGCAGCTAAAAACCTAAAAGGATAAGGAACATTTACCCACTCACCCTTATAAAAGGTTCCTTGGTCAAGCAGTTCGATTCTAAAGTTATTTCTTTTATCCGAGGTCAAATGTTTCTTTTATGGACGCCCGAAATGTCATTTGGGTCATCTATACGTATATAGATATTCATAATGAGAAATTTTCAAACTGGCCTACCGACGGTCAGTAAATAGGAATGGCACATATCAAATAGCATTGGAATTTCTAAGGACTGCAAATTGACTATTCTTGGTAAAAACGGTATACATGATGTTTGGTAACTGTGATGTAATGGGATGAGATAGAAAACATAGCTCCCAAGCAATTTCAAAGAATCTACTAATGAAAGTGGATTCAACCTATCGGAAGGCTAATTTCTTAAAGGCCCATGATACAGAAAAGGTTTCTCATGAGTAATACGAAAATCGGAGATGTAGGAAAGCGTGGAAATATTAAATATACGAGATAGATCACGGCTGGCGCAACCGGGAAAGGGGGGGGGGGGGAGGGCTCCTCCTTTTTTCCTTTTTTTTTTTGCTTGTTAGTCGATTTTCCCCATTAATCCCTGAACTGATTTGAAATACCTGTTCCAATAAAAATAATGGGCTCCCTCACTTTAAGACATAGCGTATAGATACCAATACAAAGTATTCATACATTATGTGCATGAACTTTTCTATCAATTTCTTGGAACAGAGATTTATATAAGGCATGGCACTGACTTTTTACTTTCGAACACTCATTCACATACACTTATTTCTTTCTTTACTTTGAGCAAGCTTTGTAATCTAAAAAAAAATGGTGTTGTTTTAATGTCGTGCAAACAAGAAAAAAAAAATCAAAGTACAGTAGTTTCTGCCTTACGGTAAACAGTCTCAAGGAGATCATCGAATATTCCAGCTCTAACGATCTCGAAGTCAGTATTTGAAAAGTACAGCTTGCGTTGTAATTGGCTAACTACGATGTCCAGCACACTCGAGGCTGTGTATGGAATGTTCCTGACGACGGTTCCGTTTGGTTTACAAACGATAAATCCAGATTTACCGGCCAGAATCACCAAATCCCCGATCTCAGATTCTTTCACACCTGAAAAGAAAGTTTTTTTTGTTTGTTTTTGTTTTCGCAGTTATATTCTAACGAGTAAGCTGTATGTATATATTATATTGTTATGTCTACAAGCATGACAAGTCGATGTGCCTGAAAATAATAGGACCAACTCACCAGGTTAACATTGTGTGTATCCGTCGTACACGACGCTTTACAACGAGGTTTGTGGTTTCACCTTCCTTTGAGGTCATGTACTATGTGTACCACATTCGTTGCCTTTTGTTAAATTTTATTTTGTAATCAGATAAAATATGTGATACACGAGATTTGAGATGTACGCGTTTACCGAGTATAGAATCAGTCCCCACCAACAGAAAAGACCTATTTTGATTATAAACCATGTTTTTAAAGTTAAGTGATTGTCTTCCTTTCTTAAATACGGATTTTGTTTTGTTAGAAAAAGCTGTTGTGACATTCTTAATGTATGATGTCGGCTTCCTTGTCTCATGATCATTGTGTGCTGTGTTTATCTGCTGGGGTTTGTGACCGGGTTTGTACGTAGCTTTTTGTTTGTTTGGATGTGTGTGTCTGCCATTGTCACAAATTCTTTACCATTACCTCTTCCTCCCTTCTGAATCGTGCGATGTCCACTCCTTCATGTATGCACGTATGCAAAGACCCTTTTCGTTGCCCCCCCCCCCCACCAAATCAGGGAACTTGCTATTAATTGTGCTCTGCTTTTGTCTCAAGTTCCCTCCGTATCCATATCCCCCCATATTCCTTGCTAATAGAGAGGGCTATTTAAAGTCACAGTGAATTCATAATGATCAACCATGTAAATCACATGTAATCACTGTATTTATATGTTTTTGTAGGTGTAGCTCCGCATGTAGGCTACAATACTTTTGAATTATTGTTTGCATTTGTATCAGTGGATCATGACACTTAATGTACAAATGGATTATCCTATTTTGCAATTGTTCTGCATTAGGATATGGAAACACACACAAAAAAATGATATAAATAATATATTTTCTACATATTCTATATTTAATTCAATAAAAGCCTTACATGTACTTTCAATTTGTATTGTACATCTGTATTATGATTAAATTCATTTTCCGAATAACAGCTAACTTCTACGATAAATTGGCAAATTTTTTCGCAACAACTCAACCTTCATGCGTCAGAAACTAGGTTGCTTACTTCTTGTAACGAAATTGTAGGAGATTAGCATAAGGGACACATTGTGTGTGGAAAAGTGGAAATCATCGTTATGGGATTGAAAAATATGGATATTATTTTTCTTATCCCAAATCTCAATATAAAGCGTTTAGCATCCAGGAAGTCCATGTCAAACGCTAATATGGTAACCTTTAATTGAAAGGTTGCAAGTCATTTTGAGGCCATAAACAGTGCATGGGTATACAAATTATTAATTACATTAAGTGGAGATAATATCCCAATATTTTCACTGAAATAAATGAAATAAAATGAAATGAAATGAAATGAAACATTTCAGTTCACATTTCGTAGCACATGATAAGACTGAATATTTATTCTAAGTTCGGCATCTTATTTCGTAATTCCATCCAAAGGGTCTTATCAATCTCTGGAAGAAATTTGTCTTTTGTAGTTTTTACCAGGAGTCTGGTCAAATTCTTAAACACTCACAGGAACATCATCTCAAGTGCTTCAAAACTTTGTACATGAGCAGGTTGCCGACAAGATTGGCACAGTAAATCACGAATACATACAAGAGACTTGGGTAGGACGATAACACAGTATTAGCAAACTCTGATAAATTTGTGTAATAAGAAGTTTTTAATACCCTGGAAAATGCAAACTGGAGGTATTTGATTTATTGACCGTTTCATTTTCGGAGCATCAGTTATCTACAAAAACAAAAACCCATCTGGGGTGCTTCGGGTGGGGAATGAGGGAACTCAGGGAAAGTTGTAATTACCTTGTGAATTACGTGGTTTCTCTTCTTTACAGAACATTAGTAAGTAATTGCTAAAGCCAGGCATCTGCTTCTTAGCGAGTTCGAAGCCTCCATTGTCTTCACAGAGTACTGACAGACAAGATCTGGTAACAGCACTTGGATTTATGACGTCACCTCCCCTCGATTGTTCTACATAAACACAATTCATAAAGAAATAAAGCAAAAAAATGCTTAAAAGATCTGGCAATCGCACCTTTTGAATGATCACGATCACACATGAAGTGGAGACCTACGTCTACTATTTAAAGGCATAACACCTCATTACAGAAGACGAAAGATACGCGAATTAAAAATAATATTTTCCTTATTACAAAAATCGTCAAAACAGTGTAGAAAGGGCATAACTTAGAACGGAATTTGTAGCGTTCCTGAAAAACCTAAACAAACAGGGAAACAAACAACATTTTTTTTTTGCATCACATGAATAGTGAACTCTTCAGAGTAAAGACACTTGAAATTGAACGACCTGTTGCAGAATATTATTGTTTAGAGCATAATATAAAAGTGACAGAAGAGGATAAGAATATTATACTTTGGAAAGTAATGATATAAAGTAAGGAATTCTTTAATTAAATGAACAATGAATAATGTACTTGCAGTAGCTCCTGCAGATTTCATTAAAGGCCGAGCCAAGGCTTATCAAAAGTACAGTTTACCATTGGAAGCAGTGATTTGAAAGGAGATGGCTAGTAACTGATCTGTGGGAATCAGTGGGAATGCTGGAGGATGATTGTTCCAATCCTTGTGGGATTCATTTAAGAATACGTAATAATTATATCTATTGTTGTGTGAAAATTATTTGCTTCAGAATGGTCTCATTTTCAAATGATGTGCAGTTCAATGTTTCCAGGTTAGCATGACTGTACAGTGACGGGGCGATCGTTAAGCAAGGTTCCCACTTAGCCGAGTTGGAGTCACGAGTTGTGCCGAGCTTCGCGAGTTTGAACTCGCGTGAACTCGCGTGAACTCGCGTGCAATTTGTCAGTTTTAATGAGTGATCAACGAGGCAACATCGACTTTACTACGATAGCGGTGCGAGTGATCCGAGCGTGATACGAGTCACACCGATCTTGGGGCGAGTTGTGATGACCTGTGTACGACTTAAATCGAGCTTTCATCGAGTTATAAAGAGCTTGTTACGAGCCCGTTACGAGTCTGTTATGCATTCGCGCAATCCCTGTGAAATGTGAATAATTCCATATAGGTCGGTTCAATGCACTTTCAATAAGTGAACACAAAACCCGTTGTAAGTCGCAGAGCTCGATCTAAATTCGCGCTTAGCTCGAGGGCAACTCCCCCTTACACATACTGGTAGTAGGTTCGTAGTGCTCGTGTTGCACTCTTCAAAACTCGAGCAGAACTCGCGTATATACTTGAAGGTGGCGAGTCACGAAGAGTTCATCGCGAGCTTTGTCCGAGTATTGAGAGTTTGTTACGAGTAATAAGAGTATATTACGAGTTTAGAAGTGTTCAGCACGAGTTACTTCGAGTTACGGAAAATTTTGAACTTGTTCAAAATTTTTTTGAACCACTCGCGAGTTCACGGTGAGTTTTGCAGATTGACTACGAGTTACGCGAGTTGTCGCGAGTTATCCCGAGTTACATGAAGAGCTTTACGCGAGTTCCCCTTTGAGGCAATTCGCCACAATTCGCCAAAGCTCGGCAGTGTAACTGGGTTAAGTGGGAACCCTGCTTTAGAGTTCCCCAAACCTTTATTAGAAATGATGTGGCGGTATGTCTACATACAAAGACAATGCCATTGGTGGAGGAAGCAGCAAGAAAGGGGAAAAAAACCTTTTGAGTAGCTGACCCATGTACTGTAACATACATACCTTTGACAGATTTTAAAAAAAGCAAATCAGTTAAGTTGACGAAACACAACAAGTCAAAACAATGCATTCATTACAAAACAAAACTACGGGTGTATGGACGATAACAACACAATAAACAACAACAACAACAACAACAACAAAATAGTATAGGCCAGCTGTATCACAAGCCATCTTACCATAATTACAAACATTTTGCAATAAAACCTAAAATATAAGGAGATATCACTATTTTTGTCACCAAACCATAGCATTACTGTAGATGCTTTAGTCTATATATATATATATAAAAAAAAATCTCCATTGTTACTATTGTTCACATTTTGAATATGTAACAATACTTAGCATTGATTATCCTGATTAAAATCTTTACACTGGTTGTTTCTAATTTTACATTTCATAACTATTTTGAAGCAATAAAGCTGGGTTTTTGTTCCATCTGCTAATAGTTGATAATGCCTTTAACTAAGCTTGGCGAGTGGAGCCGTCTATGTACATGTACATTTTGCAAGGACATTGGATGGATGTAATTCATATGATATGGACATACCTGTTATGAATACGATGATTACAAGTTTCACTATCGTCGACGTCATCCTGCAAGTATTGGTGGGCTCTCTGGAAGAAACATTCCCCAAATCATAGAGATAAAAAGGTTAAGAAAGGCAAATAAACACCTAGATAAACGATATTCAACGAAGTGCTTAATCTTTAAGATCACTCTACAACATGGTATCACTATCAAGAAAACTATCGGATAGAAGTTGAACAGAAAAAAACAAAAAAAACAACAACAACAAAACCATGATGATGCTATCGCAAATAGAGAGAGAGAAGAGAGAGAGAGAGAGAGAGAGAGAGAGAGAGAGAGATTTGGTAGTTTTTCTGATAGTTACAGAGAGTGAAAGGTTACTAGTTGGGGGCCTAAGGGCTCAATGAGTTGTTTGGTTCAGATTTTTCCAGAAGCACCAAATTCGGCTCACAGGTCCCTTGCATCATACTCTTTCGATTTTTGACTCTGTGTTTGATGAGCGCCAAGAGTAAAAACCCCTGGGGCCGCCATATTGGTGAAATCTAATATGGCCGCTATCCGGGTTAAAGGTCAACTGCAGTTACATAACTCGAAAAAGTTTATTAAAGTACTGAATCACTTTGGAGGGGCTTAAGGGCTTACAGAATGTGATTCTAAGTATCATTTCTGCAATTCAAGGTCACTATCACCTCTTAAGGTCACTTTCAAGGTCCAATAAGGGTCAAATCAGGCACTTTTCGGAATGGCGTATGTGAGCACTCAATTGCAATTCACTGGTACCCCTATTTTGTCCCACCTGTCATCTCTTCTATACTTCTTCAATGGTCAATAAGGGCCAAGAGCGGTTTCATCCCCTTACATGTTTATGATAATCATAACAAATAAATGGAAAATTATAGATTATTCAATATTATATATATATATATATATATAAATATATACAAATACATATACGCTTAAATACCGCCGCCATCATATTCCCAAGTGGTGAATCAGGTGCAGTGGTAAGAGGGTAATAAACACACGTGATCTTATTTTGTCTTCATATTCCTTCTGACGAGATAGCTTGATAGGCCATATGCAACTAGATGGTCTGTTTGTAGCTGGCCAGTTGTATGTATAGGCTTATACTTGGGGTGGACCACTTTAGCGGGTTGTGCACCTTGCTTTTTCCGATAACGGAATGCCAATTCGGGATCTTTCTATGTGCCTGGGTTTGTGACTCTTTCATATACACGGGACGGCCAATTTATATATCCTAGTGCTGATGGTTAAAGTGTTGTGCCTCTACTAGAGGGGACGGTATGACAACTCACACCACTGTCCAGCTACATGTAGACTTGAGATAAGTGGGATTCGAACCTGCGACCGAACTCAAGTTTTTAGACTGCAAGTCATACGCTACCGACTGAGCCACCTCGTCACCTTTCATGGTCTCTTATACAACTTTCCAGCCGGTGAGCGATATGATTCTCCTCCTGCTGAAATTGGTATATGCCTTCTCTCCCTTGACAAGACAGCGTCTGCATCTTCAGTGAAGGAAGCAATGGAAGAAACTTAGATTCTAGGGAATCGAGCTCCTCAATAAAGTCAGACCAACATTCTAGATGCAGTTAACTACATGCGATTATTAGAGTCCTTCGATGGCAGTATCTTATCAGAAGAGGTGAAGACAAGCTGACGGTTTTTTCTTATCTTTTTCATTCTTTTTTTTTATATCAAACGAAACAGTTTCTTTACAGGAGGCGCCAATGACTAGGGAAACTGAATACCCATTGATATTGTATGGGATACTAATGCGCAGCAACAATGTGCAGTCCTCTGACAAGAGATGGTGATGGCACCACTCAATAATCTCAAAGTATGATCTGAACAGCGCGGCGGCTTCCTGGAAAATATGATTGATAAAAATGAAATGCCCTCATCTATCAGCGCACAGATCTTCAAGAATATCTGAGACGGAAAACTCATCCTGAGCACCTGATACGAGACTGCAGTATCTAACAGGAATTGTGATCTCAGCCTTTCAGCAACTTAGAGGCGATCTACGCAAAGACATCTTACGCAGGATGACATAATGTTGCAGAAACTTTTCTGAAAACAGTATACAATCGCATGGATGAGAGCAACATCACTAAAATCCCTTCGGTCAGAGAGAGTCACAGGTGGGTCCTGGAATTGGACAGATAAAGGACTTTTCAGCCCTTTCTTTTACAGCACTGGCATTAAAGTGGCATACCTCTCTTCCAGAGCCCAACAGGCACTGACAGGTGCGACATTACTTCAGACTTGCTTTGATGTGACATGCAAAATGCCTAAGTAGTAATGATGGGTCAGCAAACTAGAGCTCGCTGACATATTAACTACTCAGATCTCATCCTGGACCCTGAGTTCCTTGACGGTATCGAGTCCGTTCACATGCAACAGGTAGGACGCTTTTATAATCGTGCTCATAAGCAGCAATGGGCTGATGAGCAACAATTAAGGTTTGTGGTGCAGCCATGCAGTGTCAACGCGGGTAGGCGTCATCCTGTCATAAGTAAATCATCAGAAAACATCTGCTCAAGCTGCGCTGGAAGCCGGAAATAGTCTTTGCAGAACATAGCAAATGTTCGATTCTCCTGCGACTCTTGGAGATTGGGCTCGTTTCCAGGAGACGTGCGTCGTGGAGATGTTGCGGGGACTAGAGTTGCAACCTAGTCTTCAGACAAACGAGATATAAACTTAAAGTCTTAAGCAATGTGACATCATACCCATTCGCGTCCAAGCACTTTATAATCTGAATAGACCCTAAAATGGTGTCATAAAAGTTGTACTATGGCATATCTAATCTGTACCCCGTTAATGGTGTTACTGACACCTGTGAAATATGTTTGTACCTTACATGGCGTCACCAGGACCGCCATATTCTTTAAACGGCATAATTCGCTGAGGTGGCACATAAAATTTTCTATAAGGCATTTCGAATCAAACTTTCGTACACAAGTTTGAAAATAGTAAATTGATGCCATCCTGATCTACTAAGAACTCTCGAAAGATTAAACACGACAGAATTATTATTTTTTCACCCAAAATACGAGAGATTACTCCATCGAATTTCAATCTGAATTATGAAAATCCATTGTGATTGAGATCTCTGAAATGCGACAGAAAAAATAAAAACACTTCTCTTTTTAGTTGCAACGTCAAGGACGCTGATTATATAAATAGTAGCCCTCCCCCTTATCGCTGAACTATTGATGTATTGCATGGCCGGCGGAGCCGAGCTGATTATATTGGGGGTTGGCAGGGCCAACCCCCACTTTTTTTTTTTTTTTTACCCCGGAAGTACGTAAGTGGCATTAAAAAGCGGGCGGGGGTGGGGGGGGGGGGCAGGGACTGGGCCCCACCCTCACTTGTTTTTACCCCGGAAGTACGTTAATGGCACTAAAAAGAAATATATATCTTGAAGTGCTGAGGGAGGTAAGGTTATCCACCCCCCTTTTTTTTTTTTTGCTTTTCAGCTGAAGAAACCTGGAAGTGGAAGCAAAAAGATGAGCTGAAGATCTTGTCAGCTGAAGAAACCCGGAAGTGGAAAGGAAAAGATGAGCCGAAGACCTCCCCCCCCCCCCCCACACACACACACTTTTGAAAACGCTCCGCCGGCCCTGAATTAGGTAGCAATAGAATTCTATTTCTCATTTAAGTATGTTTTTATCGCAATTCTTGCAGATGAAGATGTGAAATTAGGATCTGGATAAGATCCCAAGAACCGTATTACTCTAAGAAAGGGGTTGTCATAATACTGTATTACATTCATGAGTGTATGCCTAGACATAAGCAGACATACTGATGTTACTCGTGAGAAAGCCCGCCCCTCCCTCTCCCACAGTCCTCAACAACTGCTATTCTATTAGCAAGGCTGGCATTCCCACTAAATTGACTACAGGGAAGCCATTAATTTTTTTAAAGGTACCTATTATGAATATGTATATTGGTTTGACCCCAAATGACCTTTAGGGTGACCATATAAGAAAGAGTTGACTTCAGACGATAAAAACAACTTCAGAATCGAATTCCTTGACCCAGAAGACCTCTAAAGCTGACTTTGCAAATTATTGTAACACTTTTAAACCGTTGAGGGCGCGTCTCACTCGAGCAGGTGTCTATGGGAAAAACGTGTTGTAGCAAAATCAGTCCGTTATAGTGGCCTTTAAACGTAGGTGGCGGCCGTATTGGATTTTGCCAATATGCCACCTCGGAGGGCGCCCTTCACCAGAAATATGCCTTCTTTCAACCGTCAACAACTGTAATTTTGTTACCAACGCTGGCATTCGTGGAATATTGGCCACTTTTAAATTACATGACTCTAATGAATACAATAGCCTGACCCCAAAATGACCTGTATGTGACCTTATAAGATAAAGTTGACTTCAGACCATAAAAGCAATTTCGTATTCGAATTCCTTGATCCAGAAAACCTCTAAAACGGAATTTTTAAAATGATTGTAACCCTTTTATGTTTTCAATTGCAAGTGACCTTTAAACCTACGCGTGTATATGCCATATTGGATTTTTTCCAATATGTGACCGTGCACCTCAATACGAACATAAAGTCGCACACACTGATTTTGCGTGAGGACTGAAAAAGTGAAATGAGTCAACCTAGCCCAACTTGACTTGTTCATATTTTCTGAAAGAGCGGTTCTTCTTTTACATTATGCTAAAATTTGGTATCATAAAACGGGCAGGAAAGTATGGTTTTTCAGCAGTTTATCTCGAACATTTTTGGTAGAATAGTGTGATTACGTGTGTCTTTAGAATCCCTTTTCATTTCTGAAAAACCTTGTCCACACTCTTCACTTTCAACTCTAATAACTTTTGAAAGGATAGTGCTACTGCTTTGAAAGTTGGCATTAATTATGGACAGAATGTGTTAATGAGGCATGCTTGATTTTAGTTTAATCTAATAATTCCTTCATTGTTGTTACTCTGGTGGTTTACTTCCTGTTTTTTGTCCCATTCATCGCACAGCCAGCTAGACATTGTACTTCAGAGCCTCTTTTTTCAGTTCACACTTTTCCCGAGTTTGTGCTTTCTTTCCAATATTTAGATAGGTTAGTCCATTTGATTTGAGTTATATATCATTTTAAAGCTTAAAGTTTGTTCTTTCAGAATATGGTCTTAACTAAAAATTCATGTCTGGCGACTTTGTGTTTGTTTTGAGGTGTAGGGTCACATATGGCCGCCCCAGAGGGCGCCCTTCTTGGCGCCCATTAAAAAACGAAATAATTATGGTTTGGTCTACGTGTGTACCAAATTCGGTGCTTTTGGAAGAATTTGAACCAAAAAGTCCCTTGCGCCCCCCACCATACTGAATATACTAAATGAGTAAAACACAAATCGACATTGAGGATACGTTAGAACAGTCAGTAATGATGTCATCACACCTCGTCAATAGTTGGTGTTGTTTGCCGACCTCCAAATCAAAGTACTGATGAGTTTCGTTTTTACTTATCTCATATTTTACACGTTGTAGATAACGAAAAGAAAATATTATATTTGATGGGTAATTTTAACATAAATTTATTGAATGCCGGGAAAGTGCAAGATGTTAATGAATTTTTATATATGTTGATGTTGTACTCCCTGTTCCCTTCAGTACAATGCCCCACGCGAATCACAAAACAAACTGCCACTCTTTTGGATAATGTACTTACAAATGACACTTGTGTTATTCATTCAGGAGCCCTTTTTACAGATATATCTGATCATTTACCCGTATTTTGTATTTCTGATAATAGCATCAAGTCCCAAAGCAAGACAATTTATGAAAAGCGGGATATCAATGAGACCACTATCACTCTGTGTGTACGTATGATGGAGAATGTGGAATGGTCACCTGACGCAAATGATGTTAATAGTATGTATAATGATTTTTTGATTAAGTTTTCAAATGTTTACAATTTTTGTTTTCCTAAAAGGGTGTGTTACAAAAAAGAACTTAAGAAAGGTAAACCATGGATAACATATGAAATTCGTAAGTTGTGTAAAAGAAAGTGCCGTTTGTATAGATTATTTGTAAAGAATCCGAGTGAACATCATGAGACTGTGTATAAGAGATGTCGAAACAAAGTTACAAATATGATTAAACTTGCCAAAAAAAAAACAATATTATGTCTAACAGTTAAACAAATGTAATGGAAGTAAAAAATAAACTTGGAATATTATAAATAAAGCAATGGGTAAAGAAAATAACACATTCAAGTGCAATGGAATATTAAAGAATTGTGAGAAAGTATCTGATAAGAAAGAAATATGTGATGTTATGAATAAGTACTTCGTTGATATTGGATATGATTTGAATTCAAAGTTTACACTAGATGTTACTAATAATTTCATGCAATATGTGAAAGTAAATGAACGCACTATTTATTTTAACCCTGTTAATGAGAAAGGTTTATTATAGACATAGTCTGTAACTTAAAATCAATTACCAGTGCCGTATATGATGATATTCACATAAAAGTTGTAAAGAGAGTTATACATGTGATAGCAAAACGTTTGAGTTTGATATTTAATAAGTGCCTTGAACTTGGTATTTTCCAAGAAAATATGAAAATTGCTAGAGTGATTCCTGTGTATAAAGGTGGAAGCCCTGAACTCGTTTCTAATTATCGGCCAATTTCAGTCTTGCCAGTATTTTCAAAAATATTAGAAAAGTGTATATACAATCGTCTTTTTAATTTTCTTACACAGTGCAATATAATACACGAAAATCAATGGTTTTAGGCCGGGGCACTCCACATCATCTGCAATGGTGAATTTTGTGCATGAAGTTGTAACTGCGATTGAGAATAAAGAATATTTCATTGGTGTATTTCTTGATCTAAGTAAGGCGTTCGACACGCTTGGTCATAGTATATTGGTACATAAATTATATGCATATGGAATTAGAGGATTACCATTACAATTACTTAAAGAGTTATTTGTGTGAACGTAAACAATATGTAAGCATCTGTAATGATAAATCATTTAATTTAGGCATAAGATGTGGAGTGCCCCAGGGCTCTATTTTGGGACCTTTGCTATTTTTGTTATATATCAATGACATTTTTAATGTTTCTGAAACTTTAAAGCTTATTCTTTTTGCCGATGATACGAGCATATTTTTTTTTTCACACAAGAATATTTTAGAGTTACAAATTATTTTGAATCAAGAACTTACTCTGATGACAAAGTGGTTTAATTTAAATAAACTACAATTAATGTTCAAAAAACTAATTTTATGTTATTTACCAAGTGAAAATGTAATATTAATAATTTTTCTGTCAATATCTGTGCCTCTCAGGTAAAACGTGTGTCGGGTTTGAAGTTTTTAGGATTAATACTTGATGAAAATGTTACCTGGAATGCTCATGTAAATAACGTCTGTAATGTGTTGGCAAAGAATATTGGTGTTATGTATAAATTAAAGTCAATGCTTAAAGTGTTTTTAAAAATGATTTATAATTCAATTGTTTTACCACATTTGTCATAAGGGATCATAATTTGGGGCAATGCATCAAAAACCCAGTTGAACAGAGTTTGTGTCTGGCAAAAACGTGCAATACGTATAATACACCATGCTTCATATCTTGCCCATTCCAAACCAATCTTTCATTTGTATAAGATGCTGCAATTCTATGATATTTATCTTTTACAGTTGGGTATTTTTATGTATCTATGTTACAAAAAGTTACTTCCAGAATCCCTTTTAGATTATTTTCTCGCTGAACAGCACTATTCATAATTACGGAACAAGAAATTCTGCAAACTATCATTTATATCACATGCGCACCTCATTTTTTAAAAAATTCAATTAATAAAATCAGGGTCCTCATATATGGTATTCTATCCCTAGAGAAATTAAAGCATTAAAATCTATAAATAATTTCAAAATCAAATATAAACACTTTTTACTGGAAGATTACAAACGTAGTTAATTTAAGGCGTATTTTTATTTTTGTTGTTGCTGTTTTTCTGTGTTGTTTTCGTCCATATCTCACTGAGTTTTCTTTTGTAATGATTGCATTGTTTTGACTTGTTCCGTTTTGTCAACTTAACTGTCATTTCTTTTCCTTAAATCTGTCTAAGGTATATGTATGTTACAGTACAATGGGTCAGCTACTCACCAGGGCTTTTCCTTTCTTGCTGCTTCCCCCACCAATGGCATTGTCTTTGTATGTAGTCATACCGCCACATTATTTCTAATTGTATGTCCTATGTCTTATGAATTTTTCTCTTTTGTATCTCATCTTGTACATTCATGTTTTTATTGTTTGCTCTGTATATTTTCAATGCTTGGTGCAAAATAAACTAAACTGAAACTGAAACTGAAACCTATTTCAGCTTTGACGAAAGGGTAACAAACCCAGATTACATTGAGAAAGATTAAATTCACACGTGAAAGCGCGAAAGAGGCAAACACGGCACTGCACGTGATAAAATCAGAATGAAATAACATGGAATTGGGAGAGGATAGTTATGACCAAGTCGAACACATATAAGAATCGAAACATTTGTTTTTTGTACTCCATAAACTGTTACATTAAGTCGAACTCTCGATGAGATACTCAGTCAATTAGACTAGCATTGTTCATAGACTTCTTTAATCGAAACCGAATGACAAATTGCCCTTCGTTAATTGGCATAAAATCATACGATGTCTAAGGCAATTTGTCATCTACTTGCAATAAAAAAAGAAAACGTTAACGCAAGAATGTCTTAATCTAAATGCATTTTTCTTTGTTCATAAAGACAAATTCAAAAGATAATATTTTGATTCCATAAAATTATTCAACGTAAGTAATAGCCATCACGTGATTATGCAAAAATATGCAAGAATAACGTAATAAATACAAAACCCATACTACGCATTGGCTTATGGACAAATTAGACGAGAATCAGTTTGCGGACAAGTACTCAGTTATCACATCCCTTTTCACCCAATTGTTTTTGGTTTTACTTTTTGTATTAGAGCAAAATCTTAGGCCACAGAAGCAGGCATTTTCATTTGAAGGGTTTGTTTGCAAAAACCGATAAGTCCATTTTTGAAGATTTTGAAGTACGATCTCTGTCATAAAGTACAATTAATACCTTTCAAATTATATATTGGTCACTACATATAAAGGTATATTTTGTAAGTTATGGTCAAAACAAGCAAAAATGTTCTTATTATTCTCTTTATTTTTCTTGACCTTTAATCGCAAATATCTCCATTTGGCAAATATGGATTTATCGGTTTTTGCAAACAAACTCTTCATTTATAAATAAGGAAACAGGTTTTTCAAACGAAGACAAAATTGAATCTTCTCAAAGTCTCATTTTTTTTTTTCTAGAGGGGGCATTAACTGTCCAACGTCATTGGAATATATATTTCGATTATTATACCTTTTTAAGTCAACCTTTTTCTAGCTATTCTAAGAGTGTACATCTACAAAGAAATGCGATAACTTTTACTTACCAATAATGCACCAGTAAGTATTACATCTACTCTAATAGGAACAGTGTATCCTTCGCCAAATATTTTGGAATTGTGTAAATTACCCCTGTTAATTTGCGCGAGGGCTTACATGTCGTTGCCATGGTAACGACACTCACAAATATGGGCACGCGGAATAATATACAACAATTATTTTCCAGAGCGAGTGCTTCCTTCCCAATTTTAGGAGAGCCCATTTGAATTGAATTATACATCATTTTAAAGCTTGGAGTCTGCTCT
This sequence comes from Diadema setosum, assembly GCA_033980235.1. Lineage (NCBI taxonomy): Eukaryota > Metazoa > Echinodermata > Echinoidea > Diadematoida > Diadematidae > Diadema > Diadema setosum. The sequence continues at coordinate 3,948,355 of CM067071.1, read as the reverse complement.
TTCAAAAACTGACCTTAAAAACTAAAATTATATGTTTGGCGACTTTTTGTTGGTTTTGTGGTGCAGGGTAACAAATAATATGATAATCAAACAAATGGAAAACTCACCAGAAAGAAACGATAGTGAAACTCATTTTGTTTGCTCAAAATTCCGTGTTTATACAGTATATATATATATATATATATATATATATATATACTCTATAAATTGTCACTCTTGAAGGAGTGAATCACAGAAAAGAGTGAGTTTCGAGTGAAGTTGGTATGAATATTGAGTGAAAATGTTCATTTTCGCTAATTTTGGAGTGACCTCAGGGATCAATTCAAAATCAAAATAATGGTTGTCTTTAATCACCTGTCTGGATGCGATATTATCCTCTTTGTGTACCCTGTTACTTCATTCTACTTTGTATTCATATTTTGTTTTTGTTTCCTACGTTTGTTTGTTTCTTTTCACGGGAGAGAAAGCAGATTAAACCAAACAAAGCCCGAAGACCCTTTATGATAGTAAAAATAATAAAAATATACCATTCGTTTCCATCTTTACTGAGTATCGTTACAATGGCAACGACATGTACACCAGGTTCTGTTAGCAGACTGACAGGGGCAATTTACACAGAAGCGATATATCCAGTACGTATAAAAAAAAAGGTAATAACATTTTGAAGACCACTGTTCTGTAGGGCTCAACTTTATAGAGCCCTATGACGGTCGTTCCATTCTTTCAATCAGTACTTTAATAATTGTGTTTGACAGATGTCATAGATAGCTTAGCACATTAACGTTAAAGACATAAGAGGAGGAGGAAGTAAGCGTCAAAATGATCGTTCATTATTATCATTGTCTTTTTTTATTGTTATTTTTTCAGTCTTCAGTTTCCATTATATCTGATCTGATAGTAAGTAAAATACCAGGCGAAGTGAATTGGGTGAATAAGCAGCCAGTATAAAAGTCCCAGCGATTATAGTATACGAAGTTATTTGTCTGTTAATACATTAATTTAATGGATGTGATTCTTTTTGGTATTACTGTCAAAAAAAAAAGGGAAAAGAAAAACAAAAATCGGCTAATTTATTAAAGGGATCGTATAGTTTTGGTTGAGACCTAATTTCAGGTTTCTAAAATTTTTGGTGAGATAATAAGAAACCTCTTATAAAACATGAAAGAGCATGTAATTCTATGAGAAATTAAATGTTTATTTGATGAAAATTGGTTTTGAAATGGCCGAGATATCCAAAAAAGAGCTATTCTAATAAAGTGTTGGACCCACACGTTATTACGACCACTTTGTTTCGGATGGTTTAGTCATTCCAAACCCGATTTTCATCAAATAAATTTGGAATTCCTCTTAAAATGGTATGCTCTGTATTATATCAGGAGTGTTTTCTTGGTATCTCGCAAAAATTTGAAAGCCCAATTTTCATCTCCACCAATACTGTACCATCCCTTTAACACCCACTTGTCTAAAAGTGAATAATGGTTATTAAAATAGCTGACCAGGAAGACAAAAAAACGTTTAAAGCTATTGCTGTTTTGGTCTTTGAAACTCGAGAGAATCCAGATTCTACTTTCTTTCTTCTTCTCTTTTTTTTTTTTTTGGTGATATTGAGTGATTTAGAGGAAAGGAAACAAAACGAATTTTGAATGTATCAAAGTAATAGAAACGGCAAGTTTGAGTTATTTTGTATTAGTGCGTCAGGCCAAAAATAGGAAATAGACAATCACAGTCATTATAGTTATTTGGTACGAATTCATAAGCATATCACTTCTCCTCAAGCTGTCCTTAAGACGTGCAACTTTTTGGAATGTCGCTACGCTGTATCATAATCGTAGTTAAAGGCGACAACGGTAATACAAGAAGTATGATAAACGATTCCATCATCAAGACTGTATCATCACGACTCACAATTTTTATTTAAAAACAACAACTTTGATAGTATGATACGCATGCCTCCTTTTCAGAAAAACTTACGCCAAAGTCTCAAAGAAAAAAGGGGATAAGTAAGTGATATGCAAAAATACAATCTTTGTAAAAGTAGGGACATGGATGAAAGCACTGTCCACAAAACACACACATACACACACCCTCTCTCTCTCACACACACACATGTACAGAGCGAAACCATCTACCTTGTCACAAACAGGTGATCTTCAAGTCTGACTTAAATCAGGATGTGAGCAATGCTTCATAACACTCAGAATTAGAACGGAAATAATTCGGGGACAGTATCGGCCTACTCACCCTGAATGCATGAATGAATGAATGTTGTTGTTGTTTTATAGAAAGAAAGAAGAAAGAGAAAAATGGGGCCCTATACAAATAATTTGCCCCAGACATCACTTAACATAAAACAGTCATTATCAATCTTAGAAAAAATATGAACATTATTGAATATATATGTATGTACCAAGTCTCCACGATAGAGCTCATATCGTTTCCACGAGGGAGCTCATATTGTCTCCACAAAGGAGCTAATTAGGTCTCCACGAGGGAGCTCAAATGATATTTATAAATACCTCAAATTCTTTGGTTAAGCAAACTCAAATTACTATACCATACACGCGCGCGTGTACCACACATTAACTCACCCATGTGCACATACACTTACACACATATCCATCTCCAACCACGCACACACTTACTAATATCAGAGGTCAACCCAAAATAATATACAGTATCTAAATAAAACGCACACACAATGATGTAAATTACAGAATAGGGAACATTACTATAACTGTATCATTGTTTCAAGAAAAAAAAATATATATATTCAGTGTTTATATGAATATCATTATTTCGAGAGAAAGGAAAAAAAAAACAAAATATATATATACAGTGTTTATATCATAGAGCTCTGTGCGTCACATCAATGATTCGTGAAAAATCCAGAGGCGTTGATACAGCAAAGTCGTTTGCAAAAAACAACGGAGAAATGATGTACAAATATAATCGTGGTTCCTGTATGACGTACGAGTACACCTGCGGGCTTCAAGCCCCCCAAAAAGGTAGAAATTTAGAGCCAGAAAGTGGGAGTCATATATTCTTCAAATAAATTTTTTGAAAACCACAAATTCATAAGTATTAAATAAGTGCAGGCGACTCATACGATATGCATTTATGCATGAATGAATGCATAAAGAAAGTACAACGTCACATCACATGCACAGATGTGTACAGTGTGTGTATAAGCTGCACATCCACAGCTCTTTTTTAATATAAATGACATCCATGGAGCTCCCCCAGTGGCGTAAAGTATCCCATCAGTAACATACACTATCTGCTGTTTTACCTAGGACACCAATAGACAGCCAAATCCTCCCCAGAGGGCGTCCTCCCAAATCCGACGCTAAAATGTTTTTAATCTCAGTCTTCCTCCCTATCCCTTTCTTTCCTTCTTTCAATCTGCATTCTCTTTGCTTTCATTACGTTTTCTTCCTTTTCCTATCTCACTCCACTCTCTGTAGATGTGTAGGATCGATATTTGCTTCTTCTGGTGAGTTGCGTTCTTCAAGACACTGTCCGATTGGAATGAAGAATACACCCATTATTAAGTTAAATTCTAATTTGTCCCAAACATGCCAAGTCTACAAGAATATCATCATTAAATCTAGTAAGGTAGCAGATTGCGACAAAGTCCATACGAGAATTTCATGGACATAAGTTCAAGCTTGTCTGTCATACTGGGATCCAACAACCATGATTGTATCTCAATTGTAATAAGAACATATTTTGGTTGATTTTTCAAGTGCTTTACGTCATTCTGTGACGTCACTGTTAAGATGCAAAATAATGGAAACAGGTGCGCTCGTCACGAAACCGACACCCACGAATCACACGAGCCATTACAGTCCATGACTTATAACACAGCTCACGTGTTATACAGCCCATGGGTTCGACACTTAGCAAACAAGGCCCACTTCGCGGCTATATCTATCAAACTCGTGGGCTGCTTTTAGCTATAGTGTCGAACTCACGATTGGGCTCTCTGTGCCTAGTGTCGAACTTAATGGGCTGTATGACTCGTGAGCTGTATGATTCATGGACCTTTTTTCAATGTCGAACTCGTGGGCTGTATGACTCGTGGGAAGACCCCAAATAATGATCGTACTTCTTATCCTATATGATGCCCATTATCCTCTTTTCCTAGAAGACAGTCCCATGGAGCTACACAGTATCATGTTCAAGACTCTAACGAACAATGTTCTTTACTGTTTAAACCATTTAATCGAACTTTCAAGAGGATCAGAACAAGAAAAGAGTTCGCGTTGGATTAATATTGATATTGCAGCGAAGGTGACAGATGTCTAATATCATGTCTTCAAGTAATGAAGTGCTACGATAACAGGAAGCACGGTGATTGTATCGTTTACATTAATGAGGAAGTATGGTTATCTTCATGTGTTTGTTTTGCAAACGATTGATACTAGACCGTCCAGGATGTAAGAAGACTTAAAGATAAGAGCTTAACGCGCCATACAAAACAAGGTGGCAGCAGGTCAGGGTACCCCCGACACATATCAGGACACTTTCAGAGTACAATGTATAGGCTTACTTTATCACGGGATAAATTAATGATAAACGAAACTTACAGACACAAACATGACGATAGCAAAAAGGTAATGTTTTTTAGATTCCCACGTTTTGAACAATGTAAAAATGGGAAAAATTAAGGTCAAGGAGTATCTTCGGTCAAATCCCCTTTGTTACCACAACATGGGCAAGATCACAAATTCCAAATGTTTTTACACAGTACTAGGTACCAAATAGAATTCCGCTACTTTGTTGAATGATTATTGTTATTGTTATCATATCATCATTAGTTATTCGAAAATAAAACGTATTATTCAATGAAAAGGGATCACGTCTATATCATGAACACGTTAGAAGGTTGCTTGTACAAGCATTTCACAATATTCTTCACAATTGGGGAAAAAGCATTGTTCGTTTTACAAAATTTTCATTGTCAACTTTTTATATCTACAATGTAACATGGCGCATTTTTTTTTTTTTGCCTCCATCCCAATAAGCAAATCTACTCAAAGTTTTCAAATCGCAAACTAACAATGAGGTCAATTCAATTCATCTTATACTTTCTCATGGGTATGGGGCCATTCCATAAACTTTCCATTTAATTATTAGAATTAAACACAAGACAAAAAAAAAAAAAATAAGCGTGGGAATTAAAGGATGTTCAGATGATTATGAGCAAGACAGCGAGGGGAAAAACACTTAAAAAATGATGAACACTATCTTCGGTTTCAGGAATAGCAAAGTTTTATGAATATTTTATGGGATGGTATTGGTCTATATACTGTGAATACAAGGTGTGAAGTAATCTAAAAATGAAAAAAAAAAGATCCTAATTAACAAAATAGCATTATTTTAAAGTATGTTTTTAGTATAAAGTTATCTATTATTTCTATGTATTTTTAAATAAATATGGGGAATCATATTTGTAGTGGTTTAATCAGGTAATTGTTTACCATGATTTATACAGGACCTTCATATGGAATCGTTTTCACTGAGAGATGTAGTTTTTTTCGATGTCTGTTTAAGAAGAAGAAGAAGAAGAAGAAAATTCATAACATTTCTACTAACATGTAAATGAGTATTCGAGTTTATATAATCCAGAAGAGGAGAAGATTAACACCTCATCTGGATAAAATCACAAACCTTTAATGATATATTGATGCATCAAGTTAAAAAACAAAAAACAAAACAAGACAAAACAAAACTTTGAACAGTATAATACCAGTAAATTGTGCGATGAAATTTTTGATGACTGACAATTTTTTTTTCGCTCGTATTAACTATGTTGTCATTGTTTCCAGGCTAAAGTAATTGAAATACACAAATTGAAAAAGGGGTAAGAATCGGAGACCAGTTTATTTCGGACAACCCAGGGTCCACGAAACGTTTTTCAATGTGTGTGTGTGTGTGTTGGGGGGGGGGGGGGGGCTGCGGGACCGGGGTTGTCAAGGTCAAGCCCTCCCCCCCCCCCCCCTCCCTTAGACGCTGGGGGGGGGGGGGGGGGCGAAGCGACCGAGGCCGAGCGAGCGGAGCGAGCGAGAGGGGGAGGGTGTGGGACGGGGGTGTTCCCCCTCCCACGTGAGAACTTTTTGCATTTTGATGTTGTAAATGGTGCAATTTGATGCATGTTTTATCGACTTGAAACGGCGGAAATTGTTTAAGGTAGGAGGATATTTTGTTGTTGATTATCATTGACCAATTTGCCTATAAAGTGGTAGCATTTAGTAAACGTCTTGTATTAATTCTTACAATGAAATTATTTCATGAACACTGTCTGTTAAGCAATTAAACAGAAAATGCATGCACACGAGGGTACATAAGGGAAATAAATCATCTCTCTTCCCACACGAAGGTGATTTAACTTTTTCAGACATGAAATTCAGCGATCTGGTGCAAACTATTAGTGCAAATCTTGGAATTTTTTCTAGCAACCCTCCCCCCCCCCCCGCCAAAAAAATGGACATAATTAGGGCTTTTTTTCAGGGAAGTGTTAATAGCAAAATCACAGCATTTAGCTCTTGTTCCGCGTGTGCATCATTTGTGTGTGTGTGTGTACAAAGTCTAATGAGGTAGAGATGGAGGGTATGGGAGGGGGATGCCCCCTTCCCGCTCAACGGAGCTTTTGCGTTTTTAAAATTGAAACAAAGCGATCTGAGGACAACGTGTAGTAAGTATATAGAGGGGACCAATCAATGGGAGGGTGGCAAGATATACCCCTCCCATATTCGAGGGACCTTTTTTTTTTCATTTTTAGAACTTAAATTCAACAATCTAAAGCACTTCTGTTGGAATATCTGGAAATTTGTCAATCAGAGAAGTGCAAATCTGTGGAAGGAGACATAGCAGGATGATGTGGGAGGGGATAAGCCCTATTGTCCTTCCTACATGAGGGGGATTCTGTATTTTCTGATGGCAGTTAAACGTTTTGGTGCGCACATTTTGTGGCATATATTTGGAAAACTGAAATTGTAGCCACCCCCATCGCCCCACCCCGACTTTTTTTCCAGACGTTTGTCTCTTTTTCCTTTCTTTTTTTTTTCACGAACCAAAAGTGTGTGTGTGCTGAGGGGGGGGGGGGATGCAGCCCCCAGCCCTCCCGGTTCCGCGGCCCCTGCCATTAACTTGTTTCCTTGTCAGGACCATTTTCAGCTGGGTGAAATCAACAAGAGTCGATATTTCTGTCCCACCCACCGCACTACCTCGTGCTTCCGCACGATGACCCTCCCAACGTAATACCATGCAGTCACGATATAAATGACTCACAGATTTACGGGCTTCATGAAGTGAAAAAGCACAACAATATGATATCCAAACGCCACGCTGCCCCGACTAAGTCAATGTGATATAATGCTGTTCATTCTATAAAGCTTAATGCTGACAAAATCGTATTAAATGATGATCAATAGCTAGTAAGGCAAGCGTATTATGGTAAGAAAAAATGATAAACATAAACGGTGTTCATAAAGGATGCATTCAATTATTCTACTGTTTGATTTACACTCACAGTGAAACAACATTGCCTTACCAGTGTGAACTTCATTTTGTATCTGATCTGATAAGGGTCTTTTTTTCTCTGTGTACGTATTTATGTTATCATTAGAACATATTGACCAATTTGACAATGCAAAAGAAAGATTGATAAACTTGTGAGGAAATATATTTGGAAAGATTGGTTAGATCAAATCCCAGACGAGACCAGAGACACGATAGAATTGGACCACGTAATGAAGGGCGTAGTCTCTTGAGTAACATCAGCGACGGAAGTGACCTTTGTACAGACAAACGCCTGTACGACGGAAAACTCTTCTTATTTCCATCCCTTATGATGAAGGCGGTTAGAATTTGCACGGAGAAAGGCTCTGATGTCTTAAAAATAAGTTGTCAATGATGAAAATGTATAAGAATATTTCCATGAAGCTGGACATGCTGTTTTAGTGCTCAGGTTGTTGACGTGTTTGAAAAGCACGTCAAGGAAGAAATTGCTTTGAATTGAAACGACTTCTCTACCTACAGTATAGAAAGCACACAATAAAGAAAATAGCATATTCAAACACAATATGAATACTGCAACAATAACCTTGCCAGACAATGTGAAATTATGGGTTATCTATAATGTGATTAATACAAAGTTTGCATATCAATCATTGCTTGTAATATTTCATTTCTGCCCTATTTTTCTGCCCGACCACTTCAGGAACTAGGGAAGTACTTCGACAAATGAATGCCATATACGAAGATTAAGATTTATTAAATTCATAACAGATGCATATTCCTAGTAGTCATAACGAAAAAAAAAAATCGGGATCTGACCGATGCTTTCATCCAAAATTTGCGTTTGCTTTGCCGAAGACGACGGAAGTAACATTTGACAGCAATTAAAGATCTATTTTGAATTGCGAATAATTTTCTCCAAATTTGGCGGTGCTTTGAGGAATGAGAGTAACAACTGAAGGAGTAAAATTTTAAGTTCCTCTGGGACATCGACGAACGATTTTTTCGTCAATCAGGGATTCGAAAATGCAAAGATTGTCCATAGAAGAAGCAACTAATATGTTTGTACCTGAACGGAAGATAATATCCTTTTTTTTATCGCACAAAGAGACTCCCATTATTTTTACGTGTTTTAAAGTGTCTATATAATTGTGTGAGAATATTAGAAGTGAGACTGTCATTGTAATATCCCCTCCCCATTGTTCCATGAATGAGATTGTGATTGAGAGGAAAAAAGTACATTAAGAAAAAAGAAATATGAGAATACATTGTAAGAACTATATTCGCACAGCTGTGTACGAAATTCCAGTGAAGATGAAAAATATAGGTTCACAAATTTATTAAACGCGATAAGACGAGGTGATTGAGAAATGCAAAAGATATCTGCAGACGCAAAGACGAACATATATGATTATATCACAGTTATATTTGAAAGAAAAAAAATGCGTGAGAGGATAAATATGGCCAAGGCACAGAGGGAGAGGGAGCTAGTGAGAGAGTGAGAGTAAAAAGAAGAAAACCAGGGGAGCGAATATTCAGGAGGCAACTATGAGAATGTATTGTATACAAAACACATATCCATACACACTATCGCTATTATTGTAATTATTTGTAATTATTACCTATACGAGGTAGTTTTGCGAGGCAATTGCTGTCGTTATTATGCAGGGTTTAAGGTCAGCAGTTCTTATTTTGCAGGGTTAAAGGTCAGCAGTCAATATTCGTTTCGCCACGTCGCTGCTTGTCGTTTACACACACCGCTCGTACACAAAACAATGTGTGCAAACAGCTAAATCTTCCGGGTTTCGCCATTCACTTTACACAGGGAGGTGGGAAGAGAAATAGTGTTTCCAATCTTTCTCCCCACCTCCCTGCTTTAAATGTGAACATTCCGATCGACCACGAAAAGAAAACATTCCAGGACGTCGCTGGTCGGTTACACTCACCGCAGAAAAACGCTGATAAATCAACTCATACAAGGTCGACCACTTATAGCAGCACTACGCGTCAAACAATCACTAGTCCATTTGTGCTCAATAATAGCGCAGTGACCATCAGTTTGACAACTCTCCAAATTTAAACAGAAGTAAAAATATTTGTTAAAGCGTTCAGATGTTTGAAGTTCGCCTGTTACAACTACAACGTACATAATATGTATCTTTGAAGTTGGAGTTGAATGATATACATTGATGAACAATTTTTCAATTATTCGACATGTTGATGATCTACAGGTAGTCAAGTGTGGCTTGATCTATATCACAGTGTATAGCCGTATTCACATATTTTCTTAATTTACCTAGGGGATAGGTAATGATTATGATATTGACTGGCCTTGAGGGAGATACCAGATAAATATTGCCCAAACTGAAAGAATATTGCCTACCCGAGTCGAAGACGAGGGCAATATTCTTTCAGTTTGGGCAATATTTTCTGGTATCTCCCTCGAGGCCAATCAATATTATATAATCATTGTAATCATCTTTGTACAAAACATTTCAATGATTTCGGATTTTGAAAAATCATCTCCCGAGCAGTGGATAAAATCTCTGCCTTTTATTAAGTCCTTTAGTGCCAAAAAGTCAAGCAACCTATAATGTCTGTACGTTATTTCTTTCTTCCCTTACTGTCGATAATAATGACGGTGATGAATCAAACAAATTTCACGAGCATGTCTACCAAGGTCGTCTACTGCAATTACTTTGAATCAAGCAGACTCTCTCTTTGTCCTGGCAAAAGTACACATCACATAATGAGACATTCACTACTCTTTGTATGGAATGGTAATACAAAAAATAACAATAATTGTTGAATCTTTGAAAGCATGAAAAACAAACAAACACATTTAACACAAACAATCAAAAACAAGCTAACACTTTTGTAACTACGAAGTCGATTCTTGCGCTGGATCACAATTTAAAATGTTAAGTCGATATTCACGTACACGTACAATATAGACTGAACCATCTGCGATTCGGGGTGTTTGCGCATTTGCAGGCATTATGATATAAGACATAAGACTTATTATGAAAAAAAAGGTATGGCCTGGTTCCGTAATGCTAATTTGCTTGGAAATAAGACATTTGTGGCAAGCTCATACCTTACGAACTAATTATAATTACACCCCCAAAACACATGATAATGAAAAAGGTAAATGACTGACCGTGATGATAAGATTTTAAGATAATGTGTGCCTATCTGTTTCAAATTGAAGGATTTAAGTTACCCCTGTTTTAACTTTTCGTATATATATACATGAGATGACCGTGCATCACAAAACGAACAAAAAGTCGCACCTCTTTATTTTATGTGAGGACTCAGAAAAAAAAGGTGAAATGGGTCAACCGGGTCAATCTTGAGTTTTTCATATTTTTTAAAAGGGCTGTCCTTCTTCTACATTATTCTTTAGTTTAAAGGGACTGTACAGTACTGGTTGAGGTAGGGATTCATGTTTTGAACATTCCTAATTGAAATAATGAAAAGCCGTCTTATGAAATATGAAAGAGTATGTAATTTTAAGAAGAATTCAACGTATATTTGATGAAAATTTGTTTTCAAATGGCTGAGATATCCCAAAAAGTGCTAATGATAAAAGGCGACATGCGCCAACTTTATTAGTATCTCTTTGTTTCACCTTGTTTTTCGATATCTCAGCCATTTCAAAACCGATTTTCATCGAATAAACTTTTAATACCCCTCAGTAGAACCGCATGCTCTTTGACATCTCATAGAGTGGTTTCTGAATATCTCCAAAACGTTAAAAGCTAAATCTTCACCTCGACCAGAACTGTACACACCCTTTAACATAACATGAATGGGAACGTGTGTTTTTATATTTTTTTATGACCTTTTTTTTTTGGGGGGGGGGGAGAATAGAATGATTTCTTGAAATCATTTACACACCTTTCACCTTTAAGTCTAATAACTTTTGAAATGCTAGTTCTACTGTTTTGAAAGTTGGCATTAATCATGGACAGAATGTGTTCATAGAAATGCTCAATTTCAGTTTAATCTGATAATCCCTTCATTATTGTTGTCCGGTAGTTTACATCCTGTGTTTTGTCCCTTTCATCGCACAGCTAGCGCGGCTTGGTGAAAGATTAAGCGCTTGAATAGACTCTGTACTTCAGAGCCTATTTTCTCAGTTCACACTTTTCCAGAGTGTGTCCTTTCTTTCCAGTATTTATAGGTAGGTTAGTGGAGTCCATTTGAATCGAGTTATACATCATTTCAAAGCTTAGAGTCTGTTCTTTCAGAATCTGGCCCTAACTAAAAATCCATGGCTCACGACTGCTTTTTCTTTTTTTTTTTTTTTTTGTGACGCAGGGTCACATTTAAGCTGTAGGTCACTATTCTATTATCCACTTCAGTTTATGTAATGACTGACTCTTAATTTCCATGGAACTGAGTACGCCTACATTATGCTATTGAAACAAAATTAAACTGGATTCAAATTCTGTCAGTTGAGATAATAATCGTTATTACTTCTATTAACGTCTGGTGGTGACGATTATTTAAAGGGAAATGGACGACAGCGTGTTAAAAACTGGAGTGGATAACAACACATTGGATAATTGTCAGTTTGTTGCTAATGCTGGCGTTGGGGCATGGGATTTTCAAACAGCTGTTTACCTTTTCCCCAGAATGTTTTGCAATACATTTTAAAAGAGTAAAATGAAAGTTCTGAGAATATTGGAATAGGGAAGTAATCAAGTTGATGTTTAAACGTACTTAAGCATTTTCTCGTGTTGTAGGTTCACGCATCTAAAAATTAAAGACGGATAATGAATTTGAGTGTATGACGAAGGTGTGATAAGTCAAATGCAGGTTGATGTATCCCGGTCACTGCGAGAGGAAATACAACTGCGTGACGAATAGATGTGAAGTTGGGGTTTAAAAAGGGTAAAACAGCGTTCTAATGAATGAGATTACCGGAATAGTATACCCTTGCTATTTAGCAGTTAAGTCCACTTAATCACAGAGGGTTACATATTATGTTGCGAATATTTGATAATTTCTTGATTCAATTCTGTTTGGATTAAGAGCTTCCATCAGAAGATGTAAAAACCATCAAGTTTCACAACCAGCCGGATCCTGACACTGAGCCTGGTCTTATCATTGAGTGTCACGTGACTCCTCACGGCCAACCATCTCCAACCTTGTTTCTGTCATATTAATGTGACCAACAAAAGACATGGCGAGGGAACATGCAAGTTATGCCGAGTCGAGGGGAAGGTGCATTCCAATGTCTTTTGTTAAATATTTCAGCACTTTAGCAATGATTGGCAGATGAGGTCATCTGAAGAATATGAATATTGATTGGGTTGGAAGGATTTTTTGGGGCGTTCCCAAGTAATCTGAAGAAAAATAGAAGAAAAAATCAATAAAAATATTTGGAATGTTTCTAGATATTCGTTTCAGCGCAAAAGTGATGTTGAGGGTATTATAATTCAACACAGATCAACATGCATTTGGATTTCAGGGCCCCTTTAACATCAGATGTTTTGATTGTGTGTGAGTGTTGTCCATGTTTCAATTACATGTAGTGGTGTTTGTGTGTGCAGAGAAGAGCGTAGAATTGTGTCCATAAATTAATAGGACGGGGCCCTGTTACTAAAATTGTCTATATAGTTGATTTCAACTGTAACTTTATGGCAGCCTTGTGGTAATGAAATTTAAAATCGATTTCATCTTTTGATGAAACGGGGCCCAGGAGTGATTCCTAAACGTATTGGAACTGCATACAGTGCACTCCCGTTATAACGAAATGCTCGGGACCAGCAGTTTTCTTTCGTTATAACCGAACAAATACAATATATAACGAAAACAAGGAAACCACGTATATATATATATATCATATTCTGTTTGCTGAATACTCATCATACACCGGGGAGGTAGGAAATGTGATGGGATAACTGTACACTGTAATGTGTGAAAACAATGGACAGAACATGGAAGAAATTAACAAATGAAACAAAGCCTGTCGTTATCAGTCGTTGTACAACTTTATTACGATTAGAATAAACCTGTTATCATTCCATGAGGTCTGACTCTACTTTCTTCGTAGAGTAATAGAAAGCTGAATATTATCGAATTTGTGTATTTACATCACTGGCGGAATCAGTGATTATTAAAGCTTGACTTGATGCAATAAACATGTTCATTTGGCTGTAATTAAATCTGTTTTTCTTTGCAGCTATCTATCACAGACTAGACTTCACAATCAAAGGTGAGCGTGACTGTAGATTGAATTAGCATTTGGACACCTTTCTTAAACGATAAAAGAAAACTAAAAACGAAATGATAAACAAAACTGTCATCGCTAACAGGACGGTTGTGTCAAATTGCATACGTCTTTTCTTATTGTTCTCTTTCTGTGGAAATTCTCAACCAGGTGGCAGGTACCTGAAGATTGGGCACAGGAAATGCAGATACTACCGGCCCCAGTAATTCTAATAAGACCCATATAATGCACCACGATAACGCGCAAGACATCGAATTGGCAGATTTATAATAGAGCAAATAGTTACCCTTATTTATGGGTTGTAATGGCATGGTGTCAGCCAGGTTTTGCTGCCGATCCGTCAAAACCACCAAAGCCCGGACGGTGTGATCATTACAAAATCAAGACCACTTCAGACCACTTCTTGAAGATCTGAGGGATATGCCCTTTTTTAAACTGAATCTCCAAATCGCTTTTTTGTCCTTAAATTCACGATTCATTGCAATTAAAATCCAGGTTATCCAGTAAGATTGCAGTTACACTCGATAATGACCTTTGCAATAGTAACATCAGCATTACTTAGAACAGAATTTTGATTGAAAAGAAAACAACGTGTCACTTTAATACTAGAAATAATGTGAGACTTAAATTTAAGGTGTACATTGCACTGTAAGTCCAGCCTAATTTTGTGCAGTTGTTTATTTTCGCATGCATCAAATACAAGTGTTTTTTTTTTTCTTGACCTTTCATGTAGCACCCATCTATCAGGAGTCAGACATAGAATCATTGTAAAGTCAAGTAGGTAATAGTTGCAGTTGTCGTGTCAGAGAGCGTTTGCAAGTAAAGACACAGCACTTGCGATTTTCAATGATATGTATGCAAAGTATAATTATCAAATCAAGTGATTGACCGAGAGCATAGAACTCTCCTTTATTTCCCTTAATTTCTTTCCACAGTTACAATATATACAGTTAAAAAAGACGAAGTAGAAAATAATTTATACACATAATACCCAAAGGAATGACATAGGTTATCATATAATAAAGTGTAGTAACAAGTTAGACTTTTAAAGAAGTCAGACTTTAAAAAAGAAGAAGAAGAAGAGAGAAGTGAAGTAAAGAGGAAAAAAGGGTGTCGCGTAAAGGCCCCAAGGGATTGAGTGATTGGATCACCTGACTATAAAGAGTTGGAAAACACAAAAAAAAATAAAATAAAATAAAATGCAACGCAGTGTTGGGTGAATTATACAAGTGGAGGATCAAGTGTGACGAAACTTGAAACTAGTATTTGGAGAGGAGAAATATTTTGAGTTTTTTTTTTTTTTTTTTTTTGAAAGACCTGTTAAATTGTGAATTTCGGATACTGGGCGGTAGTGAATTGCAAATGACCGGACCAAGGTGATGAACTGATTTTGAATGGATGTTTGTTTCCATTCTCCAGCGGTGGAATTTGGATGACTGACGGGTGTTGTAACTATGTTAACCTACTTAATGATTAAAAAAAAAAATCGGCGACGTGAGAGGGAAGGCTTTCATTCCTCAATGCAATAAAACTTTTTGATAAAGTCGTTGAAGGCTTCGTTGGTGGTAGAACGTTATTGTGGTAGAAGGCTGAACGATGCACCACGCATTCTTTCTAGGGTATGTGTGTGGACCTGAAAAGGGCCTACCCAATCCCGACGTTTTGGAAAGCATGTTCTCGCCGTTCTCAAGGGAATGAGAACGGCGAGAACATGCTTGCCGAAACGTCGGGATTGAGGGCTTTTCAGGGCCACACACATACCCAGAAAGAATACGTGGTGCTCCGTTAAGCCTTCTACAGCCAAACTTTTAATATCGTGAATAGACATTTGAGACACTTTTATTACATTTTACATGTTTTTTTTTTTTTTTTTTTTTATATATAAATACATGGTATACTTTCTGTAATTTCGGGTGTTACAGTGGCAACGATTTTTTAATTATTCCAAGGACCTCGTTCGAGTGAGTTTTCGTTTGCATTATAACGGGTAACACTATATTTTCAATCCAGTCACTTTAGTCACATTCACTGCTGTATATAAGCCTGAAATACGCTTTATTTTTTAGAAATAATTCGTTACAATGGCAACGGGAGAAGAAGTCGGAAAATGACTAGGACTGTAACTACATCTAAATGATTGATTTAAATCTTTACAATTAGTGAATTGTACTACATTTTAGAATTAATCAAATAGATAATTTCATTATTATTTTCTAAGAACTATGGAAACTATGGAAACGGTATGTACATGACATCAGTGTGCAACTTGAACTTTGACTTGGATCAAGACAATTGACAGTGTCTTCTATAAAATAAAAGAAAACGAAATGTTATGTACAGAACTACCACAATTGAGGTTATATATGTGACCATGCACCTCAAAAACAAACAAACAAACAAACAAACAAACAAACAAACAAACAAAAAGTCGCCAGACATGAATTTTTAGTTAAGACCATATTCTGAAAGAAGATCCGCTCTTTCAGAAAATATGAACAAGTAAAGTTCGGCTGGTTGACCCATTTCATTTATTTTCAGTCCTCACGCAAAATCACTGTGTGCGACTTTTTGTTCGTTTTGTGGTGCACGGTCACATATATATATATATACATATACACATATTCCTTGGCTTTTCACTGCGCTCGATCCAAGTGAGGTCCCTTCCGCAATGTCGGCACAGCTTAAGTTCCGTCAGCTAGTAAACCCTATCCCTATTTCCAGCAGAAACGTCTTTCCAAATGGCAATGGATTGCCACTTGTCTTCCACCGGAAGGGGCACATTGTGATAGCGAGCGTTGGAATCCGGGTAGTTTTGCTTCACCCGAAGAATCACTCTGTCACCGTGGTGGCCAATTGCGTAGATTGTTTTATGAGATACAGCAAAGGCTACCGTGTTCGCATATAAGAATAAATTCTCCACTATCTGAATCTTTTCTTCGTTGAACCCAGCCGTCGTCAAGTTGGAGAGAGCCGTGTACACGAACATATCATTGAAAGTGTTGAAGAGAAGATGATGTCCTGCGAAATTTGAAAGAGAGGTCACATTAGATTTGTCATGTTCTATGAATAGCTGTCTTCAATATTCCGAGAATTCACGGCAGGTGCATTTTAAGTATTTGTTGCAAAACACGACAGGGCCACTTTCAGACATTAAAGAGGAAGTCCATCCCAAAAAAAATCGATAAATTTCAAAAGAAAGAGAAAAATGATAATTTCATTAAAAAAATACAAAAATGACAAAATGGGATAAGAAATAACGAAAATAGGACATTTCGAAAAGTTTGAATTTTTGATCAGAAAACCTTTCTTGACCAGTCCATATGAATATGAAAATGAGCGCGTTTTTGCTGTCATAACCTAAAAATTGCTCATTTATGTTATACACTCACCAAAAAAGAAAAGAAAAAAAAGTGAAGACTTTTTTCAAGTTTATATTTCTCATAGAATATTTGGTGAAATGTTAACATATTATATACCATATATGAAAGGTAATTTGATTGGATATCAACTTGGTAAGTCATTATTAAAAAGAAAAATTGTGTGAGTGAACACCTTTGTTTTTTTTCTTCCATGGCACAAAATCAAAAATTGCAAAAAAGATCGATTTGTCATTCATGCGTAAATGCTCGTCAGTGTAACAATAAGAAGAAAAGACAAGTAGAACACAATAAAGAACATGGATTTAGTTGCAAAATATACCTCTGATCTGTATAACATTTTGAAGCCGAAAAGGTCAATCAAGGCTAAAAATAATAGAAAAATTAAGAATATGTGTCCCGCTGCAACGGTTTCAGGCAAAAGTGGCAAGAGCAGAGGTTAAGATATAGCATAGTTAGCACTTTTTTTTTATTTTGGGTGGTTTTAAGACAAGGTTTATAATTAGCCTGCTGAAATACCAGATTTATGTCACTCCTTTACATGAAATGAAAAATAAATAATAAGAGCATGACATCGTCAACTTGCTGATTTGAATATTCTTAACGAATTGTCTAGAAGTGTCTTGTGAAAAAAAAAACCTGAGAAATTTCAGAATGTCTCATTTTTTTTATAATTGATTTGATTTTGATTAATTTGCACTGTTCTACAGGGAATACATGAAGGGTTTGTTTGCAAAAACCGATAAGTCCATTTTTGAAGATTTTGAAGTACGATTTTTATCATAATGTACAAAATAATACCTTTTAAATAATGTATTGGTCACTGCATATAAAGGTATTTTCTTGAAGTTATGGTCAAAAGAAGCACAAATTTTCTTATTATTCTCTTTATTTTTCTTGACCTTTAATCGCAAATATCTCCATTTGGCAAATATGGACTTATCGGTTTTTGCAAACAAACTCTTCACATTTATCTTTCTATGAAATTGGGAAAAATTATCTATTTATCAATTTATGTATCTACTTATTCATTCAGTCATTTGTCTATATATTTAATTGAATATTTATTTAAATATCTGTATTCAGAATAACTCAATCAGCATATTTACAACAAGGTCCTGATATACACCACGATAAAAAAAAATAAATAAATATTACAATATGAATTACTCACTTCAAGGCAACGGAAGTTTTTGTCCATTTACATTGGCAAAGTAATTTTGATAATATGGAAGGAATTTCAAAGCAGCTATATTGGAAGCAATTTTCTTCAGGCAATTTTATATATAGATTTTAGGTAATGATTTCTACACACACAATAATTCTACACACACTAATGTACATACATTGTATGTGCACACACGCAGACACACATACAGCCACACTCACACACACACACACACACACACACACACTTTGACTGAAATGGGATGAAATAAAAAAAAAGGAGTTTATGACATCTTAAAGTTTCGCAATTTGGGGCAAAACAGTTCTTGAACGGTCAATATGAATCTCTATCTAAAGTGCCAAAGAGATAGGCCTACTGTGCATACGTGTATACCAATAGAGCACGAGCCCGCACACACAGAGGAGCCATTTGAACGAACCTCCGCTATGTAAAGGCAGACGGGTCGAGACTAGGAAGTCGAGCTATTGCTAAGATATCACACGTGTTACCTAGCTGCGCTGGACGTTCAGAGGGAAATTTAGTCCAGATAATGATAAGTTAGTCTGAAACAGAGCTACCGAGTCTCACGCATTGTGAGTGAGACTCAAGCATTTAGGGTCTGTCTGACGATCTCACGCATGACACCCATTTTCTTTCACGCATTGGGAGCATTACTTAAAAGATTATAGTGAGAGTTGCAATTGAAGGCATCATATTTCCCTTTTGTCGTTCAAAATAAGCAAAAAATAGTCACTTAAGTATGCAGCAGCTGGCTAAAAATTCCACACCTCTCGCTCAGTCGCTTCGCTCCCTCGCTCAATGCACATGCGCGCGTGCCGACATGCCGAGTCATGAAAACCTCACTCCTAAAATGTTTTTGAACTTGGCATCTATGCTGATAAGAAAGAGTAAAATATCACAAGTTCATTTCAAATCGGATAAAATACATAATAAGAAAAAGTTATAACATTTTGAAGTTTCGCCATTGTTTTTTTTTTGGGGGGGGGGGAGGTGGGGGTGGGGGCAGTACTTGAACGGTCAAACTGGATATAGATGTTAATGACAAAGTGAGCATGCCATCCCCCCACAAATCCCCTTTTAGTTGCACCTAAAATTTCCAAATTTCCAGTTTTTCATTCAGATACACGTATAACTAACTGATCACTATTCTGAAGTTATTCAACAAGGGATAACATCGTGTTTCAGACTTCACTGACAGAAATATTGATTTCCCGTCATTTTTTCTTTAAATGTCAATGAAAACTTGTGAGGTTATGACCGGTAGTTAGCTCCCTCATTTGCATATTCATATCCACTGTACAAGAACTGTTTTGCATACATTAGTTAAACATCAAAATGTCATAGAACTGATTTTCATCCGATTTCAGTCAAATCCTTACCGTCGAACTCGTAAGATTTTACTCTTTTTTATCAAACTAACTTATACTTTGACTGAGATATCCCCCAAATGCCCCTAAGATATGCAACACTGGGCTGCCAAAACATTTAAAGAAAAGAGAGTTTTCCTTGTGCTGATAAGAATTTCTCTTTATTTTTGTCATGTTGGTTAGGGCTTATCGATGTAAATAGAAATAGGTTAGATTAGGGTAGGGTAGGTTAGGTTAGGCTAGCGTACTGACGAGTTTATAACACTTTTGCCATTATTGCCTCCTAACCCTTTCTGTGCCACGTTAAGGACTCTGGATAGGCATAGTGTGTAAAACATTATTATTATTATTATTATCATCATTATTATATATTTTTTTTTTTGTGCCAATTGCACTCAAAGCACACAATAGGCCCAAAGTCACGAAGGTTGTAGGATTGAAACCATGGTTGAAACCATGGACAATTTGTATCAGTCAGTTCGTCGACGAAATAGACCATGCGACACGTGGTGCTCCATACAAATTGTCCATGTCCCATGTAAACCATGGTTTCTTTATTGTACCATCTTCGTGAATTCGAGCCATAAGGATTGTAACTTCCTGTGCTCCGTTTCACACCATTGCAGTATGCCTTTGTTCGTGGGCCCCGCTATCATAGTACGGCAGTTTTTCTCACCGTAGTAGTGTTCTTTTTTTTTGTGTTGTTTTGTTTTGTTTTGGTTTGGTTTGGTTTTTTTGGAGGGGGGGGGGGAAGGGCAATTTCGGCCCTTACAACGGTCTATAAGGCTAGTCTACGAAGTCCCGCACGTCGTATATTGAACGCCATTATCACCCAAATATGTGCGCGTCCGGAGTCCTTACCATGCTGTCCGGTAATATTATACCTGTTTAGTATATACTTATGCGTTTTAAAATAAGTCCTCAGATGGCAAGTTGGAACAAATATATCTCATCAATTCTCTACCTCCATTTCCGATTTGAAGTCCGTAAGCAGACATATACTGGGTGACAAATGTGTGGATAATTTCAGAACTGCTTTGGCCTATGATAGCTTTGCGGTAGATGTTCTTTCCCTCAGACCAATAAAGGTACCTGTATTCACAAGGGATAAGAAAAGCATAACATATCTGTCACAATTCAGGGTGATGTCCTTCTTCCGAAAGTTCTTAAGTCTGAAAATAAAATCAGGAACCTTAATCCTAAGGTTCATTTCTCTCTCTCTCTCTAAAAGAAAAATAGAATTGAGTGAAAAATGTTCACTCTTGAAGAAGTGAATAACAGAAAAGAGTGGATTTAGAATGAAATTGGAGTGTATTTGAGTGAAAATGTTCATGTTCATTTTCACACACTTTAGAGTGACCTCAGGGGTCACTCCAAGATTTTGGAATCATTACTCTCTCTCGAAAAAAAAAATACATAAATAGAATTAAAAAAAAACGAGTGAAAATGTTCACTCTTTTGGAAATGAAAATTTTCACTCCAATTTCACTTTAAATTCACTCTTTCCTGTTTAATATTCAATCCTTCATGAGTGAACATTTTCACTTGATTGTTTATTTCATTTTGACACTCGTTATTCCGTAGTAGTTTCGCTATCCGAAAAGGAAGGTTCAATGATGTGAAAAAGAAAAGGACGTGCCAAGAAATCAAAATAAACCAAAAAAACAAAAACAAAAACAAAAACAAAAGCAAAACAAAACCCGCACCTTGGGAATAACTGTCATCTCAAAATCCATTTATCAATTAGCGAACCTTCGGAAAGACAACCCTTGTTTCATGTTCCTTTTGAATAACAAATTATAACTGTGTTTAGGGGTGTATAATTTGGGGGCCCTGAATAACCGACACACACTCTCGAAATATGCAGGCCCACTGTGTAGAGGGTGAGGAGCTATACTGCAATGAATGTTTCCTTTTTTTTTTTATAAAGGGTTTGAAATGTAGTTATGTCAGGTTATAAGCAACGATAAGTCGGAAATTTAAACATTGTTGTTGTTGTTTTTAATTTCACGAATGACTTCGCTGCAGTTATGTTCCATCAGTTAAATCGTTTGCCTTTTTTTTTTTTTACCCAACAATGTCCTTTGGAAATGGCTAGATTTCCCAGATGGTTTATCACAATGTATATTAGTCGTGTTTAGAACCGTTATAAACGTATAATAGAATAAATCATTCGACCACAATAGATAACAAAAGAAATTCATACCCATCTCTATCATTTGCTTCCATGCACATCAATTCAGATTTCACACTGTCAAAGTCTCCTAATGTAGTCATTGTGTCCACTGATATTGGGGTGATGCTCCCCTTGCTCTGAGAGAAGCTAAACATGATTCGAGTCTTGTCAGAAAGGGCAAGCAGCTCACTTCGTTTACCTGTCCATAGCAAAATAAAAGCAGTGATAGGAATTCCTTTTAATCATATACATGTTTAGCGTATGTGTGCTTTTTGACGTCATGCAAGCACACAATCACCCATGCATACAAATGTTTACTACTACAAAAATATTACATATTATGGAATGTTATACGCATTTATGCTATATATATGAGTATATGAATATAAGAACGACCCAAGTCCATGGAAGACCATTTCGAGTAAACTAAAAAAAACAACTTCATATCTTTTTTATTTGTCCAATAATATTCTATTTAACTGTGATGGGAAGGCAACATTGTATATACAAATTAGAACATATATTATTATGACAATTAACATTTACATTAATTGTGGAGAGGCCATTTTGTGTGATGGACGTAGGTCGTTCTTTGAATCATATGGACTTGGGTCGTCCTTTGATTCATATTATACATGATATTCTGCTATAGAGATGAGAGAAGGACGAGAGAGGGCGCTACTATATGAACGTAAGAATGACCCAAGTCCTTCATTCTTACTTTAATATAAGATTTAACTCATTCATTACAGGCACTTCCGAGGGTAATTAGGATTTATCATTTATACACAAGATGGGTCCATGCATAAGCTACAATTTCCCATGTCAAACTGAATTTGGCTAAAAATTGGACTTGGGTCGTTCTTATATTCAGGTCTTCACACATATATATATAATATTATACATACATATATATATATAATATTATATATATATATATATATATATATATATATATATATATATATATATATCATATAAATACTGGCCTTTATAAGCGCACACCCTTTTTTTTTCTACTTCTGGGATGTTTACCTCTCATGTTACTTGTACTTGTATAATAGCTGGAATCAAACGTGACCGTGCAATACAAAACGAGCAAAAAGTCGCACCCCGTGATTTCACGTAAGGACTCAAAAAAGGTGAATTGGGTCAACCAAGTCAATATTTAGTTTTTCATATTTTATTAAAAAGTTATCCTTCTACATTATTCTTAAGTTTGGGATCATAGAATAAGTGGGAAAGTGCATTTTCAGTAGTTTTCCTACTACTCTTTTTTTGTAGAGTAGTGAGATCAGGTAATCTCAGAGGTCCCTTTTCATTTCTTGATAACTCTTTGCACACTCTTTACTTCCAAGTCTGATAACTTTTGAAAGGATAACGCTACGGCTTTGAAAGTTGGTATTAATCATGGACAGAATGTGTTAATATAACAAGCTCAATTTCAGTTTAATCTAGTAATCCCTTCATTGTTGTTGCTCCAGTGGCTTACATCATGTTTGGGTTGTTGTTGTTGTTGTTTTTTTTTCATTCATCGCACAGCTAGCACGGCTTCGTAAAGATTAAGCGCTTGAATAGACAGGTAGACTGTGTACTTCAAAGCCTCTTTTCTCGGTTCACAGTTTTCCAGAGTGTGCGCTTTCTTTCCAATATCTAGATAGGTTAGGAGAGTTCATTTGAATTGAGTTATACATTACTTCAAGGCTTAGAGACTGCTCTTTCAGAATCTGTCCTTAACTGAATATCCGTATCTGGCGACTTTTTGTTTGTTTTGTGGTGCAGGGTCACAAATATCATTGATCTTTCAAAACTTGACATGTATCGGTGGAGGATTCTGAGAGGGCGTGCAGTGCGCACACCTCCTCTTTATTTTGTTTTTATCAAAACAAAACAAATAAAAAGATGAAATGGGAAGGGAGCGCCCCTTGTAATGTATGAATGAATGAGAAGGTATTTTTTACTTGATAACAGCCATAGCAGCCCGCAGGCTGAATTGCAGACATTTTATATGAGTCAGTATACATGACTATTGTGTAATATTGAAATAATATTATATACAAACAATACTAAATGCTTAGAGTTAACAAAAAAAAAAGGAGAAAGAAATATCATTGTTAAATAGTCCACAATGAAATGGACCTATAACAAAAATGACCTTGTCATATAAAATCACACATGTAAATATTACAATGTAGGACCTACATCTTACAATACTTGATTACCAAAAAAACAACCACAACAAACAAACAGAGAGCAAAGAAATCAAATCAAACCAACTTCAGTACTGAATCAGATGCTCGCACTTTGCTCATTATAAATAGTGCAGGTAAAGCCTGTGAAAGCTGCAGTTCCTTGTGTAAATTTGGAGAAAAGAAAGAAACAAAGAGAGAGAGAGAGCGAGAGAGAGAGTGTGTGTGTGTGTGTGTGTGTGTGTGTGCGTTTGTGTAGGGGAGGGAAAGTAGGAGAAAATGAGGGCGAGGGAGAGAAAGAGGTTTCATAGCGAGGTTTTAAACTGAAATGAGACCTGAAACAAACTTCCAAATAAAACTCAGGACTGTATGCCAATCAACAATACACTAGGAATAATACTACAACAATACACTAATTAATTTGCATTATAAATCAAATTACAATGATATAGATGGTCGTATATATTATGTAGTCATTTTTATATTAAACTTGTACCAACAGTTTGCGGTTACTGAATATCAAACATCCATCTTGAGTTTACAATTCAGAGTGTGTTATATTAAAAAAAAAAAAAAAATCACAATATCAAATCGTCGCTGGGGCTTTGATTTTGCAAAGGCACGTCCCCTTTAAGGAATTCCTTAATCCGGCCCTGCATAATTATGTGTTTATTCGTATGTGACCTTACATGACAAAACCAACCAACCAAAAAAAAAAAAAACAAAACAAAACAAAACAAAAAAACTATACTATAGACATGAAATTTTAGTTCAAGGCAGATTCTTATTACTAAAAGAGGCCGACTGTCTTGTTCCTGAAGTTAGGGCCGCCATCTCCCCTTGCAGCTAAAAAAAAACTCAAAGCATAACAAGCATTTGTACATTCACCTATATAAAAAGTTTTCTAGGTCAAGTAATCCAATACTTTAGTTATTTCTATGATCCGAGTTCAACTTTTTCGTTTATGAACGTCCTGAATGTCATTTGGGGTCATCATATCATCATCCCACTCATAATATAATGGGAAATTTTCAAAAATGGCCTACCGACGGTCAGTAAACAGGGATGACACAAATCGAAAAGCATTGAAATTTCTGAGGACTGCAACATTCATATGTTTGTGGTGAAAAAAAAAGAAGAAAAGATCAGTATAAATGATGTTTGGTAACTGTGATATAATGGGATGAGATAGAAAACATTGCTTCCAAGCAATTTGAAAGAATCTACTAATGGTAATATAGTGAATGCCACACTATCGGAAGGCTGATTGCTTAAAAGCCTATACAGGGTGGCCCAAAAAGAACGGAACGCCTAAGATTTTTAATTTCAGCAATATTGTTGCAAATATGTCATTATTTTGCATACTATTGGAAAGGCCATTCTTTTCCAAAAGAATAACACCAAATTCTTTAATTTTGGTTCATGCATCATGGTTTTAGGACCCTTTTTGTCAACCCTTGCAATTTTCAAAATGTGATCATTTTGCACCCTCAGAGACACCGAAATCAACGAGAATTCGGCTTGTTATAGAAGCAGTAACGTTCACAATGTGTGGAATGTGGCTATCATTGTCCGTTACCATTGTGAATGAGACGACCTGACGACAATACACTGTCCGCCCACATTCCGCACATTGCGAACGCTACTGGTTCTACGGTAAGCCGAATTCTGACTGGTTTCTGTATCTCTGAGAGTGCAAAATGATCACATTTTGAAAATTGCAAGGGGTGACAAAAAGTGTCCTAAAACCATGATGCATGAACCAAAATTAAAGAATCTGGTATTATTCTTTTGGAAAAAGAATGGCCTTTCTAATAGTAAGCAACATGATGACATATTTGCAACGATGTTGCTGAAATTAAAGATCTTAGGCGTTCCGTTCTTTTTGGGCCACCCTGTATATATAGAAAGGGTTTCTCATGACTTATATTAGGAAGCTTTAGATTTTAGACGCGCGGACGTTCAGAGGGGAAAAAATATGTTCTGAGCGTGCGCAGACAATGGCAGAAGCGCGCATCAAGTCCATCTGTATTTAGCTTGCGTCGCCTGATTTTTTCACTAGGGAACGCGTACTGGGCTATTTTTACGTCCGCACAGTTTGCAACGTAGGAAACTACTTCATGCACCGATCATAATGGGGGCGCGATTTTATTCTTTTATGCGTTGCGTCCCAGCGTAATCTAAAGCTACTTTTCAACGCGACGCAGGGGAGAGGAGAACGTCCAGCGCACTCGTCGTCTCAAACGTCCGCGCGTCAAAATCTAAAGCTCCCTATTATGAAAGTCGGAGATGGAGGGAAGCATGGGAATATATGTATTATAGATCAGGACTGGCGCAACCGGGGGGGGGGGGGGTGGCGCTCCTCCTCTTTTGTTTGTTTTGCTTGTTTGCCGATTTTCCCCCTCAATCCCCAAGGTGATCTGAGCCCCTGTTCCAATAAAAATCACGGGTTCCTTCATTTTAAAATGTAGCGTATAGTTACTATTATACAACACATGTATGGAATCTTGCCATCTGATTGGATAAATGCTGGTCACATGACATTCAGAGGAATCGGCTATCCAACGCTCACACTCAATGGCAGTGCAATAGTCGACTATTGAACGGTACAAGCGAGCCGGCAGTGCAATAGACCCTAGGGCACACTGAACATGTGTATCGTACATCTAGCTGGCATTTCAATGCATACGCGCACCCGTAGGGTTTGCGCTGCGCCAGCACGCAACAACCGTTTATGTGTACCATACCACCACCGGTCACCTACGCACGTCGCACGGCCATGCCACTACGTTATCATGGCTAAGTAGACCTACCTCTTTTCACCCGAGCTTTGTTCTCGTCTCTGATGAGGATCTCAGCGCATTGCTAATCATGAGTGAAATGCAGCAGCAAATACTAAGAAAGTGATCAAATACAGTATGCTTTAAATAGAGGTAAGCAAACTCTCTAGACCTAGCTATATAGGGTTTAGTAAGACCTTTTTCAAAGCCGATGGGGCCTACCAGAGATCGAGCCAGTGGCAGTACTCTAGTTGGCCTAACGCTAGGCGTAGGCTTTCGCATACGTAGTTCTCGATCTACCTATTTAGGGTTAAAACATATCTATTTTTGGTCCAAACTGTAGGCCATGCCTAAATATTTCGATATCATGTGTTGTATGAAACAAATATTCAATGTTTATCATTCGTGCGACGGTACCGAATATTACATTCGGTACAAGTTTAACCGTTCTATTCAACTCCGCTTCGCGTCGTTGAATAGAACGGTTAAACTTGCACGCTCATGTAATATTCGGAACCGTCGCACTCATAAACATTGAATATTTGTATAATACAAAGTATTCATCCTTTCTGCACATGAGCTCTCTAGCTTGTTTTTGGAACAGAGATTTAGATAATGCATGGCACTGTCTTTTCCTTTACATTCGAACACCCATTAACATGCAATTTTTTTTTTTTGTACTTTGAGCAAGCTTTGTGACCTGAAAAAAAGAAACCAATGATTAAATAATGACGTTTTTACAATGTCGTGCAAACAAAGAAAAAAAAAATATGAAAGTACAGTAATTTCTGCCTTACGGTAAACAGTCTCAAGGAGATCATCGAATATTCCAGCTCTAACGATCTCGAAGTCAGCATTTGAAAAGTACAGTCTGCGTTTTGATTGGTCAACTACGATGTCCAGCACACTCGAGGCTGTGTATGGAATGTTCCTGACAAGGGTTCCATTTGGTTTACAAACGACAAGTCCAGATTTACCAGCAAGAATCAACAGATCGCCGATCTCAGAATCTTTCACACCTGAAAGGAAAGGGTCATTTGCAGTTATATTCGAGCGAGTAAGCTGTTTTATACTAATCGTATATTGTTAGATCTACAAGTCGACTGCCTGAAAATAATAGGACCAATTCACTACACGTAGGTTAACATTATGTTTATCCGTCGTTTACGACGCTTTACAAGGAGGTTTGTGGTTTCACCTTCCTTTAAGGTCATGTACTATGCGTACTACACTCATTGTTTTTTTTTTTTTTTTGTTCATTTGTATTTTGTGATCAGATATACGTGTTACACGGGATTTGAGAATGATGCACGCGTTTACTTATTGGAATCAGTCACCACCAACAGAAAAGACCTATTTTGATTATAAACCAAATTTTTAAAGTTAAGTGATTGTCTTCATATCTTTAAAGGGGATGACTAGTAACTTATCAGTGGGAATCAGTGGGATCGAATGCTGGGGATGATTGTTCCAATCCATGTGGGCTTCATTTAAGAGTACATTGTATGTTTCAAATGTTTCCTGGTTAGCATACCTGTATAGTGTCGGGGCGACCGTTAATGAGCCGTTAACTTGGAAACATTAAACAGCACATTACTTGAATATGAGACCATTCTGAAGCAAACAATTTTCACACAACAATAGATACATAAAGTACCCTTAAACGTATCCCACAAGGATTGGAAAAATCATCCACAAGCATTCCCACTGTAATACGGATCTTATTTTGTTAAAAAAGCTGTTGTCACATTCTTAATGCATGATGCCGGCTTCGTCGTCTCACGACCCTTTTGTCTTGTGTTTATTTGCTGGGGTTTGTGACCAGGTTTGTATTTTTTTTCTTTTTTTTTCATTTGTCTGTCCTTGTCCCATTGCTTTACTTGCACCTCTTCCTCTTATCCTTTCTGAATCGTTATGTCCACTCCTTCATGTATGCATGTATGCAAAGACCATAAATCGTTGTCCCCCCCCCCCCCCCCCCTCGGGGGAACTTGGTAATTGAACTCTGCTTTTGTCTAAGTTCCCTCCGTTTCCATATCTCCCCATATTCCTTGCTAGCGAGGGCTGAAGTCATTTTGAGGCCATAAACAGTGCATGGGTATGCAAATTATCAATTACATAAAGTATACATAGTATCCCTTATATTCCTTATATGTAGATAAAATGAAATGAAATGAATGAAGCATTTCAGTTATCATTATCATTGAATATCTATTTTAAGTTTATTTCGTAATACCATGCAAAGGGTTTTATCAACCTCTGGAAGACCTTAGTCTTTAATAGCTTATAGCAGGAGACAGGTCAAACTCTTAAATACTCACAGAAACATCATCTGAAATGCTTCAAAACCTTATACATGAGCACGTTGCCGACAATATTGGCACAAGTATAAATAACGAATACATGGAAGAGATTTGGGTAGCACGATAAGACAGTAGAATCAAGCTCTAATAATTCTGTGTAGTAAGTAATTTTGATATACAGGAAATTGCAAAGTGGAGGCATTGAATGATATATAAACCGACCCCGCACCAGTTATCTACAAAAGCAAAACCCATCTGGGGTACTTCAGGTGGGGGATTGGGGAACTCAGGAAAAGTTGAAATTACCTTGTGAATTATGTGGCTCCTTCTTTTTACAGTACATTAGTGAGTGACTGCTAAATCCTGGAATCTGGGTCGTAGCGGATTCAAAGCCTCCTGTGTCTTCACAGAGTACTGACAAACATGTTCTCTTAGCAGTACTTGGATTTATGACGTCACCTGCCCTCGATTGTTTTACATAAACACGATTCATAAAGAAATTAAACAAAAAAAAAAAGCTTAAAAGATCTGCGTGTCTTCTTTACAATAAAGTGTTTTTGGCAATCGTACCTTTTAAATGATCACGATCACACATAAATTGAAGACCTAAGTCTACTCTTTAAAGTCATAACACGTCATTACAGAAGACGAAATATACTTTAATTAAAAATAATACTTTCCTTATTTAAACAATCGTTAAAATAGTGCAGAAAGGGGATAACTACGAACGACAATTAGCGTTCCTGAAAAAGCCTTATCGGACAAGGAAACAAGCACAATTTTTGTGCGTCACATGCATAGTGAAATCTTCAGAGTAAGGACATTTGAAATTGAACGCACTGTTGCAGAATATGATTATTTAGAGCATAATAATACAAGTGGCAGAAGAGGATGACATAATACTTTGGAAAGTAATAATACAAATTAATCTACAGGATATCTTTCATGAAATGTACTTGAATCAATAATGTACTTGCAGTTGCTCCTGCAGATTTCACGAAGGGCCGAGGCCAAAGCTTATTAAAAGTATAAGTTTACCATTGGAAGTAGTAATTTTAAAGATATTCAAGTTATAACATTAGATGCATATGTGTATAATCCAGTTGTATAGCAAAACATCTAACCACAGAAAAATTCGCAAAAAAAAAGAAATATAAGGGGAAGTCACTATTTCTGTCACTAAATCATAACTGTATAGATGCTTTAGTCTATAGAAACACTTTTGTTACAACTATTGTTCGAATTTGGATATTTAACAATACTTAGCATTGGTTATCCTGATTAAAATCTTTACATCGGGTGTTTTTATTTTTACATTTTAGGACTATTTTGAAGCACTAAAGCTGGGTCTTTGTCACATCTGGTAATGGTTGATAACGCCTTTAGATGAGCTAATGGTGTGTGGAGCCGTCTATATACATGTACATGTTGCATGGACATTTGATGGATGTAATTCATATAATAGGGACATACCTGCCATGAATACGATGATTACAAGTTTCATTATCGTCGACGTCATCCTGCAAATATTGGTGGGCTCTTTTGCCAAAAAAAAAAAATCCCTAATTCATAGAGATAAAACGGTTAAGAAAGGTAAAGAAACATCTCGACAAGCAATATCAACTTTGCTTAATTTTGCTTAAGTTTGCTTAATAACTACAGCATGATGATGCTATCGTAAAGAGAGAGAGAGAAGGAGAGATACAGAGAGTGGAAGATTACTGATATACATAACTGCATAAAATACAAACCGACATATGATATATATATATATATATATATATATATATATATATATATATATTGTGACGAACTCGCCTTCTCGTCGTGAATGAAGTGAGTGTATTTGACTGTCTGTACAAATGCCTCCGCGAGCCGTGTCAGGATGGCCGAGTAGGCGGGGTTCGTTTTGTTGCAGTCTACAACGACCCCTTTAAATTATTAAAACTACTAGTCTGTACGCTACCATGTATTATGTTGTGTCAGAAGCAGCTCACCAACACAAGCGGCACACATACCAAGTTCAACATCACTTAAAGTATGTCACTTCCAAGCGTCACCTGTAGAGGATGTTAAATTGGTACACTTATTTTGTTACCAACTTTTACTACCAACTCTTGCTACCAAGTTCTGCTACCAAGTTTTGTTACCAACTTTTGCTACCAAGTTCTGCTACCAAGTTTTGTTACCAACTCAATCACGCTAACGTGGAACACCTTTCACAACCATATGGTGGAACAGGTATCGTTGGCACGGGGGAAAGTGCGCAGCTGTATCGCACCGTTACCAACTTCCTCAGGCGACGACTGGAACTTGGATTGGGCACGGACTATGCGACAAGTCACATTACCAATATACCCGAAATCCAATGGCTTGGTAGTTGGTCTTCTCGGGAACGTTGCTCCAGCTCAGGTACATGTACCACCATTCTACACACCACTGCTTGGTGATAGAACTCTCAAGAAGACACAGGGGAGTCATAAGTTCAGGAACACATGTACAGTTTAATACACATAGAAGTGAACATGAACAACACATTAGAATTGTATCATACACAGGCTGCTTGTTGCGGACTATGTCACACAACGGCCACTTTATATGCCTCTCCTCCTATCGCGGAATGAGGAGGCAATCCCGCACGGCCGTGAGCGACGCGGAAAATACTCGCAGTAGTCGTTCAAATTATTTACAATGTTGGCGTGGTTATTAAATTCGTACAACGATTATACATTTTAGCAGTATCTCTTGTACATGGTTACTTAAATTCGGCATGTATCATCGGTCTAAACCGGAGTTGGTATTAAAATAATTCAAACTTGCCTATGTCAAACAAGTAACCACATATTTAATAATAAATGTTAAAACTCATAATACTGCACTACCACATTACAGCATTTGCCAAACGTTCCAATAGTGCCCCCTTTCTATGCTATAGGCACAATCGATCATAACAAATTATAATCGAAACGGTTAAATCGAATCGGTTCCACCGAATTTCGTTACATGGCTTCCCTCCCCATGCAGGCTTCGTCCCTGGAGCCGAACACATAGAGAACCGAAAAATGACAACAAAATGTACTACTACAAACATTATTGAACGTTTTGCTCCTTTGCAAAACTCTGCGTACAGTCCATAGCAACGTTATGAGACAACTACAGTCTTTAGTTCAAAGCTGTCCAACTGTCATATAGACTAATTGTTCGTCAGAATCTCATCTTTTAAGAATTACACAGTCTCTTTGTTTGATTTTCCTGACCTTGCTGCTCCCTTGCAGCAGACAGGTCAACACGAGGAATGTCACATTTCACCCTGGCATGGTGTGCCAGAATGAATCCGATGTATGACGAGAGGAACGGGCGTGCCTCAAAGGTGAGCGGCTCCTCGATCAGGGTAGATAATCAGGTGGTCTTCCCGGTGACCGAGAATAGCGTGCAGGTGAAGAAGAGTCGTCACACCGGCGATGTCCACTAGGTAGCTTTCCCGCAACCACTGGTGTTGTCGCACTGACGCTGACACGTGTCCCTGCTCGGCCTGTAGAGAACACCTCTAAGTCGTCTCTCAGAAGCTGGTATGCCGATGAATTGCTTTCTGGGGGAGTTTCTGTCAAACTGCATTGACAGAAGTCCACCAGATGTGGCGGCACACGATTCTGAGATATGCCTTCGTCGAGAGGCGTGGTCTCCGTGTCGTCCTCAGCAAGGCTGGTAAGGTTGGCTGGCGCAGTCCCTTTTACCAACATCGGTGCTGTCGTTGCTGCACATATCTGTCTCTCATTGTTTATACGTGGGAGAGATACCCATGGAGTATGCAGCTGCATGTTCTCGAAATCTAGCGTGGTTTCCAGACCAATCAAGAGATCCAGACCAAGGATGCCCTCAGCTCTTATGTCAGCTACTACCAAGTCAACATGGCACAAGCAGGAGCCAAGCTGAAGTTCCATGGTAGCATGTCCCTTGGTTTTCAACCGAGATCCATCTGCTTGACGAACGATGCTTGTCACTGGTTCAAGTGGTGGCTTTCGCTCAGGTCTCATGCGCAGGTACATTCCTTCTGAGACATATGACTGCGATGCACCACTGTCTACCAGAAACATCACCTCCTGCCCATTCACGTTCAACTTCACGTACAGTCCTTTCTGGAACGTGGATGACAGAAGTGAAGCTGGGGAACTAGGTAGTGGCGGGTGAGATGTCTCTGCCTCGGATGCCTCTCTGGCTGGTGTGCACCCGTCGTCTGGAGGATTCGTACCCTCCTTGGATGTGTCCTCCTTGTTAGAAGACTGACTATCCTGCTTCTGTTCGCTTGTAGGGAGTGTCTCAGTCTTTAATGCCAAGTCGTTTCTCGGCATTGGCGCTGGTTGCTCCTTCTCCCTCTTCTTTATTAGATTGTTCACTGCTTCGATCATGAGAGTGGTGTTATTTTCAGACACCCCCATGGATTTGTCAGCAATGTCTTCATCCTTCACAGCCACGTCTTGTTCTTCCTCCTGTGACAACAAGACTCGGTTATACTGCCGACGGTCACTCTCCATCCGCAGGAAGGCTTCTGTGTTGAGAGCAGCTTGGATTGCTTCATCGAGCGTACGAGGCTGAGCCCGGAAGAGGCCGATTCTGATATCCCGGTCAACTATTGCATCGAGAAAGTGACCTCGAGCCAATTTATCTTGGCCCGCTTCCTCGAATTCAGGATATGCCATGGATGTAAGCTCGCGAATACTCTGTCCTAGCTCCTGCAAACTTTCCTTCGGTCTGCGTTGTCTGGTGCGCAGTTCTGCCAAGAATACTTCTGAATGCGAAACAGGTCCAAAGCGGTGCTTCAGGCGGTTCACGAGTTCTTGGTACGTCAACTGACGTCCCGTCTGCTGTGCTAGTACTTTGACAGCAGCTCCTTTCAAGCTGGCAGCCAAATATTGAAGAGCTTCCACTTCCGTCCAGCGGTTAACTCCAGCGCAAGCTTCGAAATGGCAAAGATAGTCCAGCACAGGTCCTTTGCCATCATATCTGTCTGGTATGACAGCCGGCTGGTTCCGTTGCCCTGAACATCATAATGACGTCTCTGGTCCCAGAGCTCTGTTCGACGTCGCTGGTTCAGGCCAAACTGGTGTGGCATTACATCTGGTTGTCCTCCAAATGTAACAGGCTGGTCACTTGTACGAGATGAATGCGACTGCTGCATTGAAGTTTGATGCTGCTGAGGTAGTAGCTTTGCCGATGGCGGAGCTGACAACTCCACCTCTACATTAGCATCTCCAAACAGCTGAGGTGTCACGGCCACTGGCGAACTTGGTCGTGACGACTTGTTAAGGCGCCCTCCAAGTGTTATCGGTGAGCAGCGTAAGTTCGAAACCGAAGTTGGCGTTACTCCAGTTTGTTTGCGCACCGATTCGGACACGTGAGCAATTAAGTCGTCGATTTCGCTGATCTTGCTCTCCAGCAAAAGTGACAACTCCAACAATGGCGTTTCGCGTGCCATAGTGAAAACACAGTTAACTACATTAATTCATACAAAAGTTACAAATAGGGATCCCACTCCTGACAACATGTGTGACGAACTCGCCTTCTCGTCGTGAATTAAGTGAGTGTATTTGACTGTCTGTACAAATGCCTCCGCGAGCCGTGTCAGGATGGCCGAGTAGGCGGGGTTCGTTTTGTTGCAGTCTACAACGATCCCTTTAAATTATTAAAACTACTAGTCTGTACGCTACCATGTATTATGTTGTGTCAGAAGCAGCTCACCAACACAAGCGGCACACATACCAAGTTCAACATCACTTAAAGTATGTCACTTCCAAGCGTCACCTGTAGAGGATGTTAGATTCGTACACTTATTTTGTTACCAACTTTTACTACCAACTCTTGCTACCAAATTCTGCTACCAAGTTTTGTTACCAACTTTTGCTACCAAGTTCTGCTACCAAGTTTTGTTACCAACTCAATCACGCTAACGTGGAACACCTTTCACAACCATATGGTGGCACAGGTATCGTTGGCACGGGGTGAAGTGCGGTATCGCACCGTTACCAACTTCCTCAGACGACGACTGGAACTTGGATTGGGCACGGACTATGCGACAAGTCACATTACCAATAAACCCGAAATCCAATGGCTTGGTAGTTGATCTTCTCGGGAACGTTGCTCCAGCTCAGGAACATGTACCACCATTCTACACACCACTGCTTGGTGATAGGACTCTCAAGAAGACACAGGGGAGTCATCAGTTCAGGAACACATGTACAGTTTAATACACATTAGAATTGTATCATACACGGGCTGCTTGTTGCGGACTATGTCACACAACGGCCACTTTATATGCCTCTCCTCCTATCGCGGAATGAGGAGGCAATCCCGCACGGCCGTGAGCGACGCGGAAAATACTCGCAGTAGTCGTTCAAATTATTTACAATGTTGACGTGGTTATTAAATTCGTACAACGATTATACATTTTAGCAGTACATTGTATCTCTTGTACATGGTTACTTTAATTCGGCATGTATCATCGGTCTAAACCTGAGTTGGTATTAAAATAATCCAAACTTGCCTATGACAAACAAGTAACCACATATTTAATAATAAATGTTAAAACTCATAATACTGCACTACCACATTACAGCATTTGCCAAACGTTCCAATAGTGCCCCCTTTCTATGCTATAGGCACAATCGATCATAACAAATTATAATCGAAACGGTTAAATCGAATCGGTTCCACCGAATTTCGGTACAATATGTATATATATATATATATATATATATATATATATATATATTGTGACGAACTCGCCTTATCGTCGTGAATTATGTGAGTGTATTTGACTGTCTGTACAAATACCTCCGCGAGCCGTGTCAGGATGGCCGAGTAGGCGGGGTTCGTTTTGTTGCAGTTTACAACGATCCCTTTAAATTATTAAAACTACTAGTCTGTACGCTACCATGTATTATGTTGTGTCAGAAGCAGCTCACCAACACAAGCGGCACACATACCAAGTTCAGCATCACTTAAAATATGTCACTCCCAAGCGTCACTTGTAGAGAATGTTAAATTGGTACACTTATTTTGTTACCAACTTTTACTACCAACTCTTGCTACCAAGTTCTGCTACCAAGTTTTTCCAACTCTGCCTCCCCCCCCCCCCCAAGGAAAACGCAGTATCTAACATTTTTGGCGATTTTCACTTTTTTGCATAAATATAGTCAGTGGGCAATCCTTCTTCATATGACATATTCAGATTTTTGAAAAAAATGTTTGGAAAGCTACTTTTTCGTAACTGCCAAACGCAGTATCTACACTTAACTTGCACTTTCCCCAAGGAAAAACGCAGTATCTACATGATGAATATTTCCCCAAGGAAAAACGCACTATCTACAAAGCTAGTCTTAATTACCAGACACTGTTATTTATATATGTGAATACTTTGCAGGTTGTTCTGTAATTTGAACGTAAATTACTTTCCTTAGATATACTTGCTCAATAATAAGACATAATGTTCAAAATATCTAACCGAAACAATACTGATTAGTAAATATTTTGATGAGATCGTGATCCTAATATAAAATACAGTGTGTGATTAAGACTAACCGAGTGCACGTTAAACAATACAGCACAACACTGACAGCTTGCAGCTAGCTAGCTGCACTGAGCATGCAGTCGCTAGTCAGCACAGGGCCCGGCCGGCTAGTCAGCATACAGTGTGAGTGTGTACTACTACTTGGATTAAAACAAAATGTTGTCGCGGGGAAAATTCTATACTCGTGAGCCTAGCCCTCAAGAAAAATTTATCTGCAGATAATGAGTAAGTTATTCAAAACTATTTCAATATTGAAAGAATAAAGCTGATCGTTTGTCACACGAAGCGAGGTAAACACAAATGCATGTTTGTCACACGAAGCGAGGTAGAGTTCTAACGCTAAACACAAATGCATGTTTACCTCGCTTCGTGTGATTAACGATCAGCTTTTCTTTCATATTCTACCTCGATGATGAACATCTTCCGTACTATTTTAATATTAACTTGTTGTGAAGTAACTTTGATAGGCCTATAGACCCTTGTCAAAATTCCTCAGGCTCCAAATCTGACTACAATTGACAAGTGCATTAGACCCTATAGACTCTGTACTCTGCTACCAACTTTTGCTACCAACTCAATCACGCTAACGTGGAACACCTTTCACAACCATATGATGGAACAGGTATCGTTGGCACGGGGGAAAGTGCTGTATCGCACCGTTACCAACTTCCTCAGG
The DNA here is from genome assembly GCA_033980235.1 of Diadema setosum. NCBI lineage: Eukaryota > Metazoa > Echinodermata > Echinoidea > Diadematoida > Diadematidae > Diadema > Diadema setosum. The sequence continues at coordinate 3,910,972 of CM067071.1, read as the reverse complement.
CGACGACTGGAACTTGGATTGGGCACGGACTATGCGACAAGTCACATTACCATTATACCCAAAATCCAATGACGACGACTGGAACTTGGATTGGGCACGGACTATGCGACAAGTCACATTACCAATATACCCGAAATCCAACGGCTTGCTAGTTGGTCTTCTCAGGAACGTTGCTCCAGCTCAGGAACATGTACCACCACTCTGCACACAGCTGCTTGGTGATAGATCTGTTAAAACTCATAATAATGCACTACCACATAAAAACGTTTGCCAAACGTTCTAATAATGCGCCCATTTCTATACTACAGGCACAATCGATTATGACAAATTATAATCGAAACGGTTAAATCGAATCGGTTCCACCGAATTTCGTTACAATATATATATATATATATATATATATATATATATATATAGACGATGAAGACAAACAAGTTGACATAATGCATTAGAATCCAACTTCATTTATTTGTAAACCAAATTTTCGACCCTTGCACGGATCTTCCTCAGGGTAACAGTGATATTTGTATTTGAAGCTCAGCACAGAAAAATAATAATAATAACAAAGAAACGCGCCTGGTTGTCAGCTTAGAGTTTGAGCTATCAACCAACACGCACGGTTGTTAGCTCAAAATTTGCGCTATCTTCATGAGAGCAAAATCCTTAAACTCAATTAGGACGTAACAATGTATCATAAAATGCATAAGAAGTAAGACATACACATTTTCAAATCAAACTGATCGTTTACCAGCCGCGCAAAACACATAGCAACCCGAAGAGAGCATAACGATTAAAATATGCAGATAAAACATGTTTGAGTAATAGCCAGTAAACTTTATCGAATTGGGCCTAAATTGAGGCGCAGAGACAAAGAGATATACTACTTAAAGAAACTATATTTGCCTAGCCATGACAGGTCTCTGTTCAGCCCAGTCTGAAAACTCTTGCTACGAATTATAGCGCGCAGTTCAGCCAATTTTCTCTCATCCGCGGATTTATACCCGCCTCCGAAGAGGCAGATCTTAAGATCACTTAAGGAATGGTCGGTTTGGCTGAAATGCTCGGCTACTGGGAAACCGGTTCGGCGTTGCATGATTGTACATCTGTGGTTATTGAAGCGCATTCTGAAACTTGAACTTGTTTCACCAATATAGGCTACTCCAGGGCGTTTGTTACAAAGAAAACAATACAAAACTTTACTTGAATCACAGTTGTGAGCAGGAGGATAGATGGTATAATCAGATGAGAGCTGTACGGAGTTATCCGTTATTATGTGAGCGCATATCTGACAGCGCGTTTTGCCACATTGTTTGTTACCTCTAGGTTGAGGTGGGCCGGGTAGCTGATTTCTCACCAGTAATCTTTTCAGACTGGGCGGCTGCCTCTGTGCATGTAGGGGGGCCCTAGGCATGATTTTAGCAAGTTTTTCATCGACCGTGATTGTGGGCCACTCTTTCTTGATTATAAGGGCAAGTTGGCGACCTTTCGGGTGATACGTGGAGACAAAGGGGACTGCTTCTTCCCTTTTGTTTTTTGTTTTTTTGTGGCCCACAATCACGGTCGATGAAAAACTTGCTAAAATCATGCCTAGGGCCCCCCTACATGCACAGAGGCAGCCGCCCAGTCTGAAAAGATTACTGGTGAGAAATCAGCTACCCGGCCCACCTCAACCTAGAGGTAACAAACAATGTGGCAAAACGCGCTGTCAGATATGCGCTCACATAATAACGGATAACTCCGTACAGCTCTCATCTGATTATACCATCTATCCTCCTGCTCACAACTGTGATTCAAGTAACGTTTTGTATTGTTTTCTTTGTAACAAATGCCCTGGAGTAGCCTATATTGGTGAAACAAGTACAAGTTTCAGAATGCGATTCAATAACCACAGATGTACAATCAGGCAACGCCGAACCGGTTTCCCAGTAGCCGAGCATATCAGCCAAACCGACCATTCCTTAAGTGATCTTAAGATCTGCCTCTTCGGAGGCGGGTATAAATCCGCGGATGAGAGAAAATTGGTTGAACTGCGCGCTATAATTCGTAGCAAGAGTTTTCAGACTGGGCTGAACAGAGACCTGTCATGGCTAGGCAAATATAGTTTCTTTAAGTAGTATATCTCTTTGTCTCTGCGCCTCAATTTAGGCCCAATTTGATAAAGTTTACCGGCTATTACTCAAACATGTTTTATCTGCATATTTTAATCGTTATGCTCTCTTCGGGTTCCTATGTGTTTTGCGCGGCTGGTAAACGATCAGTTTGATTTGAAAATGTGTATGTCTTACTTCTTATGCATTTTATGATACATTGTTACGTCATAACTGAGTTTAAGGATTTTGCACTCATGAAGAAAGCGCAAATTTTGAGCTAACAACCGTGCGTGTTGGTATGTATTTTGCGCGGCTGATAAACGATCAGTTTGATTTGAAAATGTCTATGTCTTACTTCTTATGCATTTTATGATACATTGTTACGTCATAACTGAGTTTAAGGATTTTGCACTCATGAAGAAAGCGTAAATTTTGAGCTAACAACCGTGCGTGTTGGTATGTATTTTGCGCGGCTGGTAAACGATCAGTTTGATTTGAAAATGTCTATAAGTGAGGTTCACACCTAGGTCCCTTTACCTTAAGGTTTTCTAAACCTCGAGGTTTTGTAAACTACGAGGCACTAAACTCCAAGTTAGCGTAGGTGTAGACGCATGGGCCCGTATTCTACTGTAGGCCAAGGTTTAAACCCATTTTAGACTCACCTATGGTTTAGCTAGACCCGAGGTTTAATTTTGTATTCTGCTAGCGAGGTTTAGTTAAACCCAAGTCTATTTCGGGTTTAAACTAAACCCGAAATAGTCTTGGGTCAAGCCACCATGGTGCCCTCTATGGAAGAAGAAATTCTCCCTCTCTGAGTACTTTTCTCTCCACAAATCCACTTAAATTTATTATTGGCAGTGTATCTGCCACATGAGCGTGACTTTCTTGGATTTTGAATAGTTTTTACGGGTATTTATGTCGAATAAGGGCATGCTGTATTTTTGCTTGCGACGACTCGTGAAGCACTGTGCATATACTGTACAGTTTGTGTACGTGTGCGACGCACATCACAGGATACATGGTAAGCGTATAGCGTAGCGCTATTATATTCTTGGCTAGCTAGCTTTGAATGCTCAGTACCAGCAGATCCATCGCGCCGCGCCGGCCGGCGGCACGGTTGCTGTGTGCGCTGGATGGGACATGGCTTTTTATGTCGATTGAATCGTGAATTCGGAATTAACTGGCAATTGATCAAACCAGGACTTTGAGGTAGGAAATTGAATAAAAGCTTTTCTCTTAAGGGGCTGTACACGTAAACCACTTTCTTTTATTGTCAGTTAATACAAATGGAAACCATTCTAAAATTTAGAAATAGATCTAGATCTAGGCTCCTACTACTATCAACCCTGTCTCGATATTAGAAGTAACGTTAGATTTTACCTACCGTACCACACTAACCTAACTTTTAATAGATCTAACGTTAGTCATAACGTTACAATAATGTACTCTAGCTATTCGAAAAGGTTCTACTAACGTTAGTAGGACCCTACTCCTACTAACTAGTCCTAACGTTAGTCCTACGATCGATCTAGGTTCTCGATCTAACACTGTAACAGTTAGTCTATCTAGGCCCTATGCCTAATCGACCTTGGGCTCTACCCTCTATTTAGTCCTACATTGAGTTCTTGGTCTAGTCTTCAGGTTATTTTCATCGTAAAGCTTATCTAGACTAACGTATTAGTACAGGTAGTACTAGGTAGTAGTATTGCTACAATTTAGATCTCGAGTCTCCTCTAAGTGTACAATTTGCTACAAGTAGGGCCTACTATAGATCTAGTACGTAGTAGTATGCGTATCTCGTGTGTACTCGCGTGTGGCCGGCAAGCTAGCTGCTGTATCCAGCCAGCCACTCGTTTTGTGCCATTGGCATTGATCTGTGTGCTGGTACCCTTACCAGTCATCGTTAGACTCGATTTAAACTCGAAATAAACCTCCTCCAGGGTAGGTTTAATTTAAACCCAATTTAGACCACAGCTGGACTTAGTAGAATACAAATTAAACCTGGGTTTAAACCTGGGTCTAAACTGGTGGTTTAAACTCAGGTTTAAACCCCCAAAACCCACTTTAGACCCAGGCGTGGGTTTAAACTCGGGTCTAAGTTTTTAGCAGAATACGGGCCATGTAGTTTAGAAAACCACGACAAAACCTTAAGGCGAAGACACCACGACAACACCACAAGATTTCTTATAGTGTTGTCGTGGTTTAAGCGCGTAGTTTAAGCGCGCTGTGGCAGCACGCATAAACTATGACAGATGTGAACGGAGTTTTGTTAACCACGACGCTCAGTTTTTTCCACAATAGTGCGCAACCATATTGGGCAAACTAGGCGCCCTTTATTTTCTATCGTAGTTATCTTTACCTCGAGGTTTTGCTAACTGCATGTAGGTGTGAACGGCATCAAAGTTTTGTCGTGGTTAGGGGAACGCATTTTTGCGCTCGTAGTTAGTGTAACTACAAGTTTTTGGATAGGTGTAGACATGGCTCATCATGTCTTACTTCTTATGCATTTTATGATACATTGTTACGTCATAATTGAGTTTAAGGATTTTGCACTCATGAAGATAGCGCAAATTTTGAGCTAACAACCGTGCGTGTTGGTTGCTATAGCTCAAACTCTAAGCTGACAACCAGGCGCGTTTCTTTGTTATTATTATTATTTTTCTGTGCTGAGCTTCAAATACAAATATCACTGTTACCTTGAGGAAGATCCGTGCAAGGGTTGAAAATTTGGTTTACAAATAAATGAAGTTGGATTCTAAGGCATTATGTCAACTTGTTTGTCTTCATCGTCTTCATGCTCTTATTCCAACACGCGGATAATAATATCATTATATATATATATATATATATATATATATATGTATATATATATATATATATATGAAGGGTTTGTTTGCAAAAACCGATAAGTCCATTTTTGAAGATTTTAAAATACGATATCTGTCATAAAGTACAAAATAATACCTTTTAAATGATATATTGGTCACTACATATAAAGGTATTTTTTGAAGTTATGGTCAAAAGAAGCAAACATTTTCTTATTATTCTCTTTTTTTTTCTTGACCTTTAATCGCAAATATCTCCATTTGGCAAATATGGACTTATCGGTTTTTGCAAACAAACTCTTCATATATATATATATATATATATATGGGTCAGAATTTTGAACGATGTACAATTGAGCCAAAACAAGGCAAAATTTAAAAAGTAGGAAATTCTCCAAATCATTCATCTTACCTGAAAGAGTATAACTCAAGTTTTAATATGAACCCAATTATACTAGGATTTTCCCAGAGGAACAAGTTTTTATTCACCGCTGAAGTTTACCATGTCCAGAGCAGCGAACGTCTGTGAGGAATAGTACTGCACATACATTTGAATACCATTTAACATAGTTTGCAAAGATCTGATTAAGTTCAAAATCGTAACGATATATCTTAAGGGACATGTGTACGTGCTTGCAGAATATTAAGCTTGTACTCTTAACCTGTACGTAATTGTAGACAACTGATGATTTAACTAAATTCCTCATTTCTGTTGAAATATTGCTCTTCCGCTAAACACTTTCTCCACTTTACGCGCATTTTACAGAAACTAAATATTTTGACCTCTTATTTCACTATCCATACTTTAATCCTCACTCCCAAATAATAACATACATGCACCTTTTTAAGATGTATCTGATCTAGGCAGTCTCTATAACCCAACAAACATAGCATAGTTTTCATCACGGAGGTTCGCATGTATCTCACGGACGTTCGGAACAAACAAGATATTGAACAATGCAACTCTCTTGAGTTGGAAACGCATTCTATTCAACAACAAACAGCAATTTCATGTCGAGAACAAACTCCTCTGCAAAATCTTGAATAGATATTACCAATTATCAATTACATAAGCTTTTTTATCTTCTCATACCGAGGAATCAAAGAAAACAATTTTTCCATCTCTCGAAAACGAACGTACAAACGTACGTGTAATCTCAGTGACGTAGTCCATCCTTGAGAACGAATAGTGTATATTTATGGAAATGTCGTTATCATGAATTAAGGAGTCAGGTCCTAAACTTGTCATATAAAGTCTACAATGCAAAATTTGCTTATAACGAATATGGTCACAGCTAAAATTATGACAAAGAATTAACATTGAAAACAACAGAAATGTGCTCCGTTAATACGAAGTTTAGTGGGGAGGGCAAACGAATACGTTAGGAAGAAATCCCTCTGTGTTTGCTCCTGGTGTTACACACTGTTACCGAGGAGAATTTGTGACATTATATTAGTCAGAAATGATAATAGGTTCGATACTGCGAAGTTTCGTCTTAACAAGACACAATAAGTCCATATAACTTGGATGGATGTTTGTGACTTCGATATTATACAATATGGTTTGTTATGACAAACATTTTGTAGCGCGTCATTTTGGAGGCTCGTTATTTTCATACAGTTTGCCAATACGAAAATTGACAGAGTTCGTATAATTATGAAGCTTTTTTTTTTCGGTAAATGATTGGAATCTCCGAGGTTAATCGAAAGGTTTTTTAATTGGAACATGAAAAATCATGTTCGCTTATCCAAATGTGGAGAAACAACTTTTCAACTAAAATCCTCCAAATTTCAAAACCTCATAATAACCGTTTTCACCTAAACGAATATCATACCCATTCCGCTTTTAGAAGAACGGACCTAAAAATAATGATCCTTAACATCTATTTTTCGGACTAACACACTGTCGGAATAAGAACATTTTTGATTTCAAACCCCCTGAATGAACTACAAACATTTTTTTTTTTTTCATTTTCGGAATAACAAACCTTTGGACATCGGAGAAACGAATCTTTGGAAGAGCGAACGTATCAAAGTGCAATCTAAAACCTACTCTTAATCATTACTTTTTTAACATGTGTTTTCAAAGTAAGCACAAAAGCACAAACAAATTGACGATCTCTCTGTCTCTTAAATGTAAAATGAAAAAAAAAATATTGGAAAGAATTACAAATGAACATTGCTTTTCAGTGATGAGTATAAAACAACACCATATGATGATAAGCAGAGGATTTGTGTGTTTTCATTAGACAATATTATTGTATACTGCATTATTTTTGTTCGCTTGTGACGGCATTTCGATGAATAAAAAACATAAACAAACAAAAAAAAAAATTCTCCAGAGGAATTTGGTATAACGGCAGTGCACTGGCAGTTCTTTTCTCTGTGTGTTGGAGCTCGATCCCTTTTCTTTTTTTTTCAGTCATTTTCATTCAACTGCTTCCACGTCCTTTTGGAACTTTTCCGTTTCTTATTCAACACATGCCCATTACAGACTTCTTCCGTCAGTATCCTGAATGTGATTGCGTAGCACTTTTCGGATTTGTTTTGGTTTGTTTTATTTTGTTTTTGTTTTCTGTTTGGTCGAGCCATGTTCAGGCTATTGAGGGAATGAGAGAAAAATCGTCATGAAGAGAAAAATAGGAATGAATTAAGGCAATTAATATCATGGCAATTACAGCGAACGTCCGTTATGTACACCCAGTCTAGATGTGTTCTGTTTGAGACGGCAGGTACCATACTCAAACGATAAAAACTTGGAGCACCTGTCACTAAAAAGTGGCACTGATCCTCTTTCTCCTTCTTTGTAATCCATTGACTTTATCCTAACGAACATTCGTGACCAAAACGTTTTCCGTTTGTTATTACAGGTAAATTGAGTGCTGAACGTTATTCACTTTCGGATATGAGCGGCTCGGTGATTTGGTAATATTTTCAGCTAACATAAACTTTATGTGCAGTGATATATTTGTAATTATCAGAAATTTCCTTTCTCGGACAGAATGTCCGTAAGCGAAACTTTCCGAACCTGAAACAGTACAAATTGTCTCCAGAACCTCATTAGAAAGAAATTTAAATGCACATAAATTACAGATTACGCAAAATTTCATTTTCCTATACTTTTGTTTTCAGTGTTTAGCTATTTTTGTATAATTAGAGGGAAAACAAGCGTAAAATTGTGAGTAAATTTTCAACTGTTTGTTCATCATGATCACATAACGCCTTAAAATTCTGAAACTACTGCTCTAAACTCATTGTTTACTTTGTAAAACTTTATTTGTCGCTATTGGAGCCAAAAGTTTTAAAGAATACAGTACACTTTCGGGACAAGTTATCCCTATCGGAGGGATTGCATACGTCACGGACGTTCGCTGGAATTGTCACGGACGTTCGTTCTACTACTAGGGTCATGTTCCAGGACGGATGACTAATCGGCAGAGATACCTAGCCTTCCTAACTCTTTCAAAAAATTGAAAAGGTATTGTCAATGAAAATTATAAGACATTTGACATCCTTACAACGAATGTATTGTTCAGAGGGGATAAGGAGGTGAATTTTCAGAGAAAATATTAATTATTTGCTTGATTTTCGGTGAATTGCATGGCCCAAAAACTGCGGACGAAGCTCAGTCCGCTCCAAAAATGACATGCAGTTCCTCGGCTTGAGAGCCAAAGGTAAAATTCACCTTCGCCATCAAAGCAAGATGGAGTCCCACTCGAAAACGTTTTATTCATCATGGACGTTCTTTTTTTTTTCTCGGAAGTTCGTCTAAAAATATAATTTCGGTTCCTATTTGACAAAGGATGGACAGAAACTTAAAACAAACATATTATCGTGTGGCTAGATCTTACTTGATTACGACTCGGAACAATATCGCCAATAACGTTTCATAGGCTACGATCTTTATTAGAAAATAGCGGAAGCACGTCCGTGACGAAAACTGAGTATAATTTTGCATGAAAGAATATTATGTACCATGTACAGTCAGCAGAAGTACAATTTTTGCAGGATATGTTCATGAGGTGGAACACCAAATTTTCGTATACGTTACAGTTGGGACAAAAGTAGAATTTGCAGCAGCGATAGAAATAAAAGCATCACGGACGTTCGTCTGTTTAGGACTTTGATATTTCAATTGTTCTCTGTAATTTTATATGTGCTCATAAAGTTCTTATAATTTTGTGGTTCATACCCATGGTATGTCAGATCCAGAACATTGTCAGATATTAGATGCCACGTACGCTTAAAAATGCACATCATTAGTTTGAAAAACAAAAATTATTGTGAAAATAGCGTTTTTACCGTATTTTTACGATTTAAGTCCTTGTCAAATGAAAAATATCAGGCAAAAGTCAACCAAACCATATATTTCCTGAAAGGAAATTTACCAATCTTTGAGATGTCATGAAAAAAATCTGGTTTCTTAGATCATCCTGGCGTGTTCTAAGGGAAAGAATGTCATAAGGTGCGAAAATTGGCAATTGTAAATCGTTCAAAACTCTCACCCATATATATGTTAGAACAGTCAGTAATAATGGCACCACACGTATTTCAACTTTGATGAAGAGATTATAAAGCCGCATGACATTAAGTAAGATTGAATTCAAACATGTAAACGCGAAGAGGCAAACACGGCACTGCACGAGATAAAATCAGAATGAAAAAAAAAAACACATGAAATTGGGGGAGGATCAAGTCAAACGCATACAATAATTGAAATATTTCCCTGTGTACTCCATAAACTGTAACAGTACGTCCAACTCTCGATGACATATCAGTCAATTAAGCAAGCATTGTTCATAGACTTCTTTTATCGAAAAAGAATGTCAAATTGTCCTATACGTTAAGTGGCATAAAATAGTTCGATGTCTAAGGCAATTTGCAATCTAGTTGCAATAAAAAAAAAATGAATACCTCTACGCAAGAATGTGTTAATCTAAATACAAATTCTTTGTTTATCAAAAGAAATTAAAAAGATACTAAAATTTTGATTCCATATTCAAAGAAAGTAATAGCCGTCACGTTATTATGCAAAATATGCAAGAATAACGTAATAAACACAAAACTCACGCATCGGCTTTTGGACAAATCAGACAAGAATCAATTTGCAGAGAAGTACTCAGTATCACATCCCTTTTCACCAAATTGTTTTTGGTTTTGCTTTTTGCATTAGAATAAAATTTGAGGCCACAGAGGCAGGCATATTTACTTATAGATATTAAAGGAAACAGGTTTCAAACGAAGACAAAATAAAATCTAAAAGTCTTTACTTTTTTTTTTCTAAACGGGTCATTAACTATCCATCGTCATTGGAATATATGTTTCCATTCTTATACCTTTTAAAGTCAAGCTTTTTCTAGCCATTCTAAGAGTGAATATCTACAAAGAAATGCGGTAATTTTTACTTACCAATTGCACCTATAAGTATTAAATCTGCTCTAATAGGAACAACGTAGCCTTCGACAAATATTTTGAAATTGTGTGATTACCCCTGTCAGTTTGCGCGAGGGTGTACATGTCGTTGCCATGGTAACGACACTCATAAGGATGGACACGCGGTATAATCTACAACATTTTTTTTCAGAGCAAGTGCTTTCTTCCCAATATTTAGGAGAGTCTATTTGAATTGAATTATAATTCTTTAAAGCTTGGAGTCTACTCTTTCAGAATCTGACCTTTAAAAACTAAAATTCTTCGTCTGGCGACCTTTTGTTGGTTTTGTGGTGCAGGGTAACAAATAATATGATAATCAAACAAATGGAAACCTCATGCACCAGAAAAAGACGATAATGTAACGCATTTTCCTTGCTCAAAGTTTTTAATGTATATTACATATATATATATTATATAACAAATTATACTCTTTAAAAATGAAGAGTGAAAATATTTAATTTTGAAGGAGAGAAATACAGAAAAGAGTGAGTTTCGAGTGAAATTGGTGCGAATATTAATTGAAAATGTTTGAAGTGACCTCAGCAATGACTTCAAAATCAAAATAATGGTATTCTCATCACCTGTGGATGCGATATTGTCCTCCTTGTGAACGTTATTATCTTTGTTTTTTTTTAATTTTCTTTTTTATGGGAAAGAAAGCAGATTGAAACAAAAAAGCAGGAAGACCCTTAATAATAATAACACTAATAACAATATACCATTCCGTGCCCACCTTTACTGAGTATAATAGCCATGGCAACGACATGTACGCACAGTTCCGATATAGATTATGGAGTACGTGTAAAAAATAAGTAGTACAATTTTGAGGAATACTATTCTGTAGAGCTCAACGTTGTAGAACCCTTTGACGGTCGTTCCATTCTGTTAATTGGTACTTAAATAATTGTGTTGCCAGATGTCATGGGTATCTTAGCACATTAACGTTAACGACATGAGATTAGTGCTTTAGGAGGAAAGTTAGCGTTAAAATTGTCGTTCATTATCATTATAGGTTTTCCCCGCCAATTTAGCGCTTTTGTCAGTCCATTTGATAAAAGATTCATTCAATTTAATCCTCGTCAGTGCACTTCTGTCATTCAAAATTGCAACTTGTTTGTTCAATTTAGCATTTCGATCTTTTTTTTTTCTCAACTGAAGCATAACTTTGTACTTTTTTCCCAGTATCTGTTCTTTCGTTTGTCTGTATCATTTATCTTTTGCATTTATCATTTATCTTTTGCAAAGTCGAATGTTTATGTTAATGATGTAATTCTAAAATTTATTATGCGTTATGTTTTGTTGGAAAAAGAAGAATGAAAAAAATAATACATGAATTGAATTGAATTGATCAATGAAATTCGCACATGTATCTTTCGAATTCAGTTCAAATTCAGTTCAAATTTATTTCATATTTCCATTTTCTCAATGATGACATTACAAAATTATGGACAAAACAAGAGTACAAATATACACAATCATGTCTTTTGATTGTAGAAGAAAAAGAAAAAGAAAATATACTTGACACAAATGTACATGGTCGCATCGTATGAAAATGTCACTAGTAAGTATAAGAAATATGATGGGGCCTACATAAAAGCTTTAAAGCTTGTAAAACTGTAGGTTCCCGAGTTCATAGGCATATGATTTTACACGGAGAACGGATTTGTTTGTCTTGACCAACGTAAATTACACCAGTACAAAAAATCGATGAGTAATAAACTAATGAACCACATAGATATCGCACAAACCAGACTGCATACAAATTTCGCAGTGTTTGAATAACAAAAATGCTACATTATAAGATGTATCGGTACCATGAAATCACTTGAATAACTTGGTGCTGAGGACAAGGACAAAAGACTGGGAGCATAAAAAGGTTGCTAAAGGCTTGGTAATGTGTATCCACTAAGTAATAACTGTTTTAATTTGCGTTTGAAGGTGAATAAGGATGAGGAAGAAGTGATATCTAGAGGGAGATCATTCCAATATCTGGGTCCAGTAAATATAATTGTCTTCTTTGCAAAAATAGTGTGAATACGGGGAAGGTGATAGGCGTCACTCTGGCGAGTGGGATAACAGTGGATAGAACGATTCCTTTTGAACATATGGATAAAAACAGATGGTAATTCATTAGTTGTTAGTTTATACATACAAATTCCGAGATTATAAGAAAATAAGTTTGAAATCTTCAGAATTCTGTTTTGATGGAAAAAACAATTGGTATGGGCAAAATATCCGGCGTGGTTTATGATTCTTATTGCACGCTTTTGAATACGGAGAAGGGAAGGGAATTCGTGAAACGGGCATTCAAATTGCCACGTGCTCTTCAGTCATTCAAATTCGCCAGCACTGGCGGAAAATGGTATTTCAGTCATTCAGTTTCGCGTATGGGCAGTCAAATTCCAAACATGTTCATTCAAATTGACGTAATGTTATTTCTATTTTGAGAAGATGAGAACCGTGATTTATTCATATCTAAATTATTATTTTTTGTTTCATCCACACATGCACTGTAAAGATAGATCTTTGACCATAAATAACGCAAGTTTGTTGTTCTGTAACACCCTCTTCAGTTCGCTTTCTTATGCCCAGTCATAGCAGCACAACTTAGATTCAGGCGTATCTCTAAAGAAGACGGAATCATAGAAGCATTTGAGGCTGACAAATTGATGGCTAGGAGCTGATCCAAGAACATTATTCCTATGATGATGATTAACGCAATATAGTACACACCAAATAAAACTAATGAAACATGCAGATGAAAGAAGTAATCACGATGTAAACTGAAATCTCCGTCTCCCCCATAATGTCAAAACAAACTTAAGATTAATGTATCTGTGAATGAAATAATGCTATCGAACATGATAAACACTTACACATACTTTGAAAGTACTGTTGCATTATGATATCAGAATAAAGAATGAATACGAAAATAATGAAATGTTATGATTCTTGCAAACAATACCTATGATGAAGGAAAATGAATAAAGGAATAAGAGCATAAATGTGTCTGCCAAATTGACTGCATTAAATGCGAAATTGGATGCCCAAGAGTGAATTCGAATGAACGAGCGCAGCGTGTACGTGATCACGTGACTATATCATGCTATATTGAATGAACGATTTGCTTATATTACGAATTTGAACTGAAAACGTGCTGATTCGAATGATGTTAAAGGTAATTTGAATGCCCCAAATGAATTTGAATGAAAAGATTATAAAATTGAAATACCGAATATGCCACCTAGGCTAACTTGTGCTAAATTGAATGCAGCAATTAGGAATTGGGCTGACAAAAGTGCGAAATTGGCCGGAAAAACCTATATTATTGTTACTTTTTATTTTTTTATTTTTTTACCAGTCTTCAGTTTCCAGTATATCTGACAGCGAGTAAGAAACCAGACAAAATGAATTGGGTGAATTAGCAGAGAGTGTAAAAGTCCATATGATTTTGGCATTATACGCACTTATTTGTCTGTTCAATTCAATGGATGGTATTCTTTTTGGTATTGTTCTAAGAAATAGGGCAGGGAAAATAAAAACAGAAAATCAGCTCAGTTAACACTCACATGTCTAAAAGTGAATGATGGTAACATTTCTGACCAGGAAAACAAATTTCGTTCGAAGCTGTTGCTGTTTCGGTCTTTTGAAACTCGAGAAAAGCCAGAGTCTACGTTCTGTATTATGTTGTTGTTGTTGTTGTTGTTGTTGTTGCTGTTGTTGTTGTTGTTGTTGTTGTTGTTGTTGTTGTTGTAATATTGAGTGATTTAGAGGAAAGGAAACAAAAAAGGGTTTTTGAATGTATCAAAGTATGGAAACGGCAAGTTTGAGTTCTTTGGTACTAGTGTATCAGGTCAAGATTAATGTTTTTAGCGGTGGCCGATCAAGAGGGGGACGCAAATGAAAAAAAAAAAAAAAATGAAATGAAACCCGAAAGTGGCACCAGAAATACAATTAATTGCGCCACCCCCCTCCACATTTACAGAATTTCTGGATCCGCCCCTGGTTAGTATAAGGGGAAGAGGGTAATGGATAGGCATTATGAGCATGTTGTTGCTATTTGGTTGTTTGTTTGTTTGCTTGTTTGTGTGTTGTTGTTGTTGTTGTTGTTGCTGTTGTTGTTGTTGTTTTTTTTTTTTGGGGGGGGGGGGCTTCAGGAATTGTGCTGACGCAGGATTGTAATGCATATCATCAAGTAACCGTCTGATCGTTTGGTCTGACTGGCTGTTTCTGTGGTGATTGGGCAACGTGGAAAAAGTCAGTAACTTATACTCAGCGGTACTCCCATATATACCTGTATAATATATAAACATCATGTTTATCATTGTCCATCATTGTCTTTGCACTGACGAAGGTCTAAGGCAGACCGAAAATTTTGTAATAAAAATTTTTTGTAATCGTTGGATCCATGGCGTACTTGAGACTTTTTCTTCTAATAATTACAACATTCGAAGTCCAACACGTGGAAAATTCCAAGATGTATAATATATATATTGTAGCGAACAACGGGGGCCTTGGCACTTATGCAGACCGAGCCGACCGTCCGTTTGATCGAAATATACGATCACTCTATGAAGAGGATAAAACCTTAAGTTTCCCACCACTTGTACGTCACCAGTCTACACCTTGCACTTCACACTATCTGATTCAAAGGCACATTCTCACTTCTCGCATCTAATTCACCCAACACACTGACCAGTGAATTTTCACTCTCACTCCCGACGTCGTTTCTAGAGTACGTCGTCCTCCGACGTTCGCCCTGGAAGTACGTCGTTTGTACTTTTCATTTCCAAAGTACTGTACTTCGTTCTCCGACGTCAGTTCTGGAAGTACGTCGGACGTACTTGTTTCTTCCAAAGTACTGAACTTCGTTCTCCGACGTCTGTTCTGGAAGTACGTCGGACGTACTTGTTCCTTCCAAAGTTCTGAACTTCGTTCTCCGACGTCTGTTCTGGATACTCAGTTATCCCACGGTGCAGCAAAGCCCGCTCGAGAATGCTCGCAAAGGCTGCTGGATGAGTTGTCTTCTGCTGCAGAACCACCGGATGCCATCCTAGTCTCACCAGCATTCATTCCAACCAGTACATATGTTATACTGAACACGAATGCATCACAATTTCAGAGGCGATGTACCGGAACACCAACTTGTTTATTTACAGGTGTAGTGTGTACATACTCACGTTCACAACTCGTACCGAGCGCAAGACAGAAAGACACCACTATCCCACGGATCAGTCTCTCTTCTCAACTGCTTAGCACAGAGAGTATGAGCAGAGTAGCGTGCGTGTATATTTCAAGCACAAGGGTTTGCTATACGAATAATGAGGTAGCTAATAGTACCTGTGCTGCATTATTATAGGCATGGTTATCAATTTCCCCTAAAATTTCCTTTATTCTTTCTTTATTTTACACAGAGTTAAGCTATTCCTTTAAACTCTTCACAGTTTGATTGAAATCATTTAAATCAAACATCAACACCATATTCAGTCCCATAACTGATCATGTTTACTAATTAATCAACGTTAATTGTCTAAAATGTGTCATATGGCCAACCTGTATACACACGTATACACACACAATGCTAAATGTATGTATCAAACCTCTGTAACACAACTTTGAACTAACTGTAGGAATTATCGCTGCACTTGTCATCCATACTTTTTATCACTATCTGAATCTCCACAAAAACCACTAATTGACAAATAATCATCAATACAGAAGACTGACTTAAAGGAACAATTCAAACACTCTTTTAGAATGCATAGCTTGTTACATGTATAAATCAGCACAAAGTAACCACGACTACATTGTGTTACTGAATTTCTATAAACAAATTTCGCTCTAACAATGGTTTCGCATAAATTCCAAATAAAATGCACTACACACTACACAAAATAAATATCATTTTGTTACAATATATATATATATATATATATATATATATATATATATATATTATGTATATATATATATATATATATATATATATATATATATATATTTATATATATATATATATATATATATATATATATGATTATATGAGTATAAGAACGACCCAAGTCCATGTAAGACCATTTCGAGTAAACTAAAAAAAAAAAAAAAAACTTCATTTCTTTTTTGTTTGTCAAATAATATTCTATTTAACTGTGATGGGAAGGCAACATTGTATATACAAATTTTTGTGTGATGGACTTGGGTCGTTCTTTGATTCATATGTGACCGTGCACCTTAAAACGAACATAAAGTCGCACACTCTGATTTTGCGTGAGGACTGGAAATAAGTGAAATGGGTCAACCTAGCCGAACTAGACTTTTTTAATATTTTTTGAAAGAACGGGTCTTCTTTTACATTATGTTAAAATTTGGAATCATAAAACGGGCAGGAAAGTGTGTTTTTATTTAGCAGTTTATCTCGAACATTTTTGGTAGAATAGTGTGATTAGGTGTGTCTTTAGAATCCCTTTTTCATTTCTGAAAAACCTTGTCCACACTCTTCACTTTCAACTCTAATAACTTTTGAAAGGATAATGCTACTGCTTTGAAATTTGGCATTAATTATGGACAGAATGTGTTAATGAGGCATGCTTAACTTCAGTTTAATCTGATAATCCCTTCATTGCTGTTACTGTGGTGGTTTACTTCCTGTTTTTTGTCCCATTCATCACGCAGCCAGCACGGTTTGGTAAAGATTAAGCGATTGAATAGACACTGTACTTCAGAGCCTCTTTTCTCAGTTCACACTTTTCCTGAGTTTGTGCTTTCTTTCCAATATTTAGATAGGTTAGGAGAGTCCATTTGATTTGAATTATACATCCTTTTAAAGCTTAAAGTCTGCTCTTTCAGAATATGGTCTTAACTAAAAATTCATGTCTTGCGACTTTTTGTTTGTTTTGAGGTGCAGGGTCACATAATATTATACATGATATTCTGCTATAGAGATGAGAGAAGGACGAGAGAGGGCGCTATAATATGAATGTAAGAATGACCCAAGTCCTTCATTCTTACATTCATATAAGATTTAACTCATTTATTTCAGGCACTTCCGGGGGTAATTAGGATTTATCATTTATACACAAGATGAGTCCATTCATAAGCTACAATTTCCCATGTCAAACTGGCCAAAAATGGGACTTGGGTCGTTCTTATATTCATAATATACTCATATATATATATATATATATATATATATATATATATATATACTTATGATACAGGTCGGCTTGCGCATGACAAAAGTTATAGTGCACGCAAAATATAACGATTGCAGACGATAACCCACTATCGGTTTTTGCTCCCTTATTTTAATCATCGAGTACTGAACCTCGCACCTCATCGACGCGATTGCGCCACAACCGCGATATGCTTTGCTCGATATGATAGTTATTCTCGATTTATTTACTAACTTATCTGTTTGGGAATATACTTTCAGCGGTAGATTTAAACATAGAAGCTGAAATGAACAGGTTCGCTACTTTTATCGAGACTGATCTATATAAACAGTATCTTAGACAATAAGGACACAAAGGATGCCATCAAATACGCCCTACGAAATTTGGACTCTACTGTTCTGAAAAAGGAATCAATCCGACGGATATTGAGCAAGTCAACCAAAGATTTGTGCCGTTTTCTCCGTACATTCTACGCGGAAGTGCGCCGTGGAAATGGGTAGCGTGTGTACAGTATACGCTAAGCGCTCTTTGATCACGCTACGCTATGAACTTTTACTACGACATTTACAACACACTCTCGGAATCCGCATGTGCAGCAATGGTGACTTTAATGATGCCTGGCACGAGCCTTGTGTTTAAATCCAGTAGATCCCTAATCCTACAAAACATCATCTAGTCCTGGTCCTGGACCCACAGTGCAGTAAGTAAACTTAGGGCGTCTAACGTGTTACTGTTAGATCCATGGTAGACCCATTGTAGGGTCAAGTGTTAACTAACGTTAGCTCTGTCGCTCGTAAGTGACGTAGATCTAGTAGTATAACGTTAGGCCATTGCCCTAGACCTAATCTATCGTAGGGCCTAGAAATCATTAGATATTACCACGTAGACCATAGAATCTATAGTTATTAGGTGATACGCTATCAGCGTATCACCTATTGTGATTGTCAAAATCTCTCTTTATTAGGTGATACGCTATCAGCGTATCACCTATTGTGATTGTCAAAATTTCTCTTTTTAGGTGATACGCTATCAGCGTATCACCTATTGTGATTGTCAAAATTTCTCTTTTTTTTTATTCTTCTTTCTTTCTGCCACATTTTGTGTCGTCAATATCTCAATAATGACATTACGGAATGACATGACATTTTCAGTCAACATGTCTCATGACAAAATCTAGCCACAATAAGGTTTTCATGACAGTAACATATCTATGACGTCATCTAGGCGCCATTTTGTGATTTTCGGACCTTGTCACGTGATCGATCATAACTTCATAACTAGATGTCATTTCTGTATCATTTTCGGTGGACATGAAGTTCAGGTCACGCTCTATCTTACTTTTTAACGCTAGTTACACAGGTCATCATTACGCGCGCGTAAGCGCGCGTCAAAATTTTAAAAGACTCAAAACGACTTCCCAATGGGAAATCTCGAAGTTTCAGACAATTTTAAGCGTTTCAAACATTTTCTCGCGTGCGCGTCCGTCCGCGCAATTTCGCGCGCAGAGCCCGTAAGCAACATGAAAATGCAATTTTTTTGACTGATTTGGATTCCTTATACTTGGAGTAACAATATCCATTGATTTCCGATCGATTTCGACCTATAACAAAGGAATGCACTGGCGTCAAAGTTGAAATTCCGCGTGCGCGTCTTTCTGCAAATATAGTGAAAAAACATGTCTTTGTTTATTTCGCCATAGCTCTTTAAATCGTCCGTTGACCCTATATTTCTATTACATATTACAAAAGTATATGAATTGTAAATAACATTCCAAGTATCAATATTGCCAGGAACACGCGATGACGTCATCATATCGTCATTTTAAATAAAAAAAGAGGAATTGATTTTTTTGAGGTACTGTTTCAGACATTCATTTGCTCGTATCTCTGTTGTTTAAGCTCAATATTATCCCAAATTCAGATATGTTGTACTTTGAACATTTGCCTCTCAAGTCCATGTGATGGTTTTGAAATATAATGACGTCATCATACTAGAAATTGTGATTAAAGGTAAAGACTCAAAATCAGACAAGTTTACGTGTTATGTCTATGGGAGGTGATTTTTTTTTTAAACCATGCATTGACTTGACAACGTTTAAGCACCTTTACCTCATCTGATTTTGCTCCATTTCCTCTGAAACATACGTATGTTGTAGCTGAGACAATAAGCTTTAGTAATCGTGCATTTTATGTTTTCAAATCTCCTCATTAGGTTGATAATTTTGTAGTTTAAAACTGAAAATGAGAATGCAATCTGTACAGAACGATTCCCAATTTATCTTTGCAACTGTATATTGATCGAATCCACGCTGCCACTTGTGAGAAGTTGAATAGCGCCATCACAAGTCAACCAGTCACGACAGTATCATTATACATTTAAGTTTCGCACTCGGTCTTCAGGACAGCCGTGTGGCGTAATCGCTTAGCGCGCTGGGTGTTCATAATGCCATACCGGAAGGAGAGAAGTTCGACTCCCGCAGGATTTTTCCCGTTTTTTCTTTTTCTTTTTTTTTCGGCAATTCAGCTTTACTCCGATGTCATTTATCATATTATTTTATTAAGTGTACGTAACCCGTGAACACGGCTGCTCTATTTCCCTTGTTTTGTATTGGAGTTTGGACATTGGGTTTGCTTCATTAATTTTGTCACACTTAATGTTGTAAATTGCCCCTTGTTACAGTGTCCCGCTTGCCACCTTTCGTTTGCTCTTTCCTTTTCTCTTCATTGGCTCTTGTTATATTGTAACAGGATAGGTAGGAACATGTACGTTTAGATAACTGGCAGGAATGGGAGCTGAATTGATTAACTCTAGTCCAGGTGTATGGCGTCTCGCTCATCTCTTTGAAATTCCAGGTTGTTATTGTTTGACCCAATAACGAAGTTGTAGACAGGTTTTATGTTGCTATAGAGGTATCTTGTGCCACATAAATGGAAGGCATCACTGTTTAGTAGTAGTAATGAACCTTTTCATGTTGTAAATGATATAAAGATATGAATTTCACATCCAATCTTCGGGACAGCCGTGTGGCTTTATAGTCGCTTAGCGCGCTCCATGGTCATTATGCACTACCTTCGAGACCCGCAGGACGCTATTATTTTTTTTTCTCTCTCTTTCTTTGTTTTTCGTTTGGCAGTTCAGCTTCATTCCGATGTCATTACCCCACAACACACAGTCACTCAATTTCCCCCCCCCTTTTTTTTTGTCGCAGACTGGAGGTTGGATTTGCTTCATTTATCATACGTGTAATGTTGTAAATTGCCCTTGGTATACAGTGCCCCGCTTGCCACCTTTCGTTTTCTCTTTCCTTTTCTCTACGTTTGTTCATGTTACACTGCACAAGACAGGTCAGAAAATAATTTACATAACTCAACTGGAGCAGGAATGGCAACTGAATAGATTAACTCTAGGCCAGGTGTATGGCGTCTCGCTCATCTCTTTGAAATTCCAGGTTGTTATTGTTTGACCCAAGAACGGAATTGTAGACAGGTTTTATGTTGCTATAGAGGTATCTTGTGCCACATGAGTAGAAGGCATCACTGTTTAGTAGTTGTAATGAACCTTTTCTTGTCCCTCCATGTCAATTATAGTGTGTTTAAAGGGGTTGTGTGTCTATCTGCTAAAGAAAAGGAAAAACTTATTTTCGTCATGGCTGTTTCTCTATACGTAGCCGTAGGTGATGAGTGTTGTTGGTATCTGAGCAGTGAACAACAGAGCATCAGGCTAAAATCCCCCTTAGTTATACGCGCTAAGCGTTCAATTTGATATATCTTTATTTATGTAGTCAATCACTGCTAATGGAGTTACAGAATTATGTTATGACACATTGCACTGAAAGTTTGTAAAGCAAAGTTTATGGACAAGGCAAGCAATTGTACATGAATAATACCATTGATTTCAGAGGGAAATTATGGTATACCTAAATGTAAGGGTATCATTGCTTTGGAATTGCTGAGACAATATCTTGGCACGAGGGCTTCCACTTCTAATAACTGATCCCTTTGAAGATGTGTCGGTCACGGGTGATCGTCATGATTCATCTTTCACGTAGAAGCTTCCGTTCCACACTCTTCGTTCGAGAAGACTTACCATCATACTTCAAATTGTGATTAAAGGTAAAGACTCAAAATCAGACAAGTTGACGTGTTATGTCTATGGGAGGTGATTTTTTTTAACCATGCATTGACTTGACAACGTTTAAGCACCTTTATCTCAGCTGATTTTGCTCCATTTCCTCTGAAACTTATGTATGTGGTAGCTGAGACAATAAGCTGCAGTGATCATGCATTTTATTTTTTTCAAATCTCCTCGTCAGGTTGATAATTTTGCAGCTAAAAACTGAAAATGAGAATGGAATGTGGACCAAACGATTCCTGAATCATCTTTCACATATAAGCTTACGTTCCTCATATTTTCTCGTCAAGACGTACATGGCCGAGAGGATAAAGGCGACGTCACAAGAGACGTGAGGTTGCACACGTACGGGTTCGAACCCCATAAGAGCACGAAACAAAATACGTATATCTTTTTTTTTTATGGAGTATTCACCTTCGTCCATGTAGAAAGCACGTTTTCATGTAAACGTACACACACACAGGCACACACACACACACACACACACACAATATCCCTTTGTTTTGTGTTGGAGACCACATTGCTTTGACTGGCAACTTGGACTTGAAATTACAAAGTGAAGATGACTCTTAAAAGACAGCATGGCCATGCTTGATTTTTTTTTAACAATATGAAGACCTATTGGTAAATATTCATTCACATATCATTTCCAATCAACTTACTTGGACACGGTGACACCACACGAAATTTTCAATTGGTTGCATGACAGAAACAATTTCATCTGAATTATGTAGGACTGTATAAAGAATTGGACTTCACGAATATTTCTCAATATTACTTCAAGTCGCAACTTAACATTATTTTCGTTGTCGATCACTGAAAATGAGAATGGAATCTGGTCGAAACGATTCCCGATTTATCTTTGCAACTGTATATTGATCGAATCCTCGCGGCCACTCGTGGGAAGTTGAATAGCGCTATCAGTCACTTGACATATATCGCCAAAAAACTGAATATCAATGTAAATTTGTGTTGTGTATAGCATACATAGATAGATTTAAGTTTCGCACAGGATCTTCGGATCTTCCGTGCGGCAGAATCGCTTAGCACGCTGCGTGTTTATAATGCCCGACCGGAAGGAGAGAAGTTAATCGAGTCCCGCAGGACTTTTTCCTTTTATTTTTTTTTATTTTTTTTTTCAGCAGTTCAGCTTCACACTGCTGTCATGAACACAGCTACTCTATTTCCCTTGTTTTGTATTGGAGTTTGGAGGTTGGGTTTGCTTCATTAATTTTGTCACACGTAATGTTGTAAATTGCCCCTTGAAACAGTGCCCCGCTTGCCACCATTCGTTTTCTCTTTCCTTTTCTCTTCATTTGTTCTTGTTATGCTGTAGCAGGATATTTAGGAACGTGTACGTTTACATAACTAACAGGAATGGGAACTGAATTAATTAACTCTAGTCCAGGTGCATGGCGTCTCGCTGATCTCTTTGGAATTCCAGGTTGTTATTGTTTGACCAAATAACGGAGTTAAAGACAGGCAGGGAAGGAAGTGACTTGATATTGCTTCATAATGAGGAATTTTGGGCAACACCTTTCCAAGCGTAGTGATTATGACGGGGTTCTCTGTCGTTTATTTTCGTCATGGCTGTTTCACTAGTTTAGCCATAGGTGACATATGTTGTTGGTATTTGGGAGAATAGAACAGATCAGTACCAAACTGGAATAGCCCTATAAGTAATGTGGTAAGCGTTCAATTTTTTGCATTATCTTTCTTCTTCAAAGTCAGTCACTACTGATCGAAATACACAATAATATGACACGTTCCATTGGTAGTTTAGGAAAAGGGAGTTAATGCACGATGCAATGATAAATGTGCTACCATTGACTTTAGAGACGTCGTTGTGGTGTGGTACTGGTGATGGTAAGGGAACCATAGATTGCTTTTAAAGTAATGAGACAATCATTGGACCTTTGCATCAAGACCGTATTCCCATCTAGAATATAATGCATGTTCGTGCGGAGTTTTTTTTTAATCCTGACTGGACATTTTCTTTTCCTTGTTTTTAATTTAAGAATGTTATATCTAAATTTGTTTCTTTCCCCTAACATTTTTTTTTTTTTGTTGGATATAAAGTTGGACGTTCCGTGACCGAGTAAAAGAGCAGCGATTTAGTTACAGTTTCAATGCATCTTGTTTACCATCTTCTCTGACATTAAATTGATTGTTTTTAAATTTGACATTGTCTGTCTATAAAGCAATTTGCCTGTTTATGCTCATAAAACACTGCTATAACAACTAATACATTTGCTTCACTTGTCACACGCAATGATGTGGATTGCAGTTGTGCATGCATTTTTTCTTTTGCCACCTCTCGTTTTTCTCTCCCCTTTTCCCTCATTTTGGTTTTGTTATACTGCAGATGGGAATGATTACAATGACATAACCCAACTTGAAGTAGGAATGAGAACTGAATAAATCAACTCTAGGCCAGGTGTATATAGCGTCTCGCTCATCTCTTTGAAATTTCAGGTTGTCATTCTTCGATCAACGGAGTTGAAGACAGGCTTTATGTTGCTATAGAGGTATCTCGCTCCACATGAATGGAATGCATACGCTGTTTAGTATTAGTAATGAACTTTTTCATGTCCATCCCTGCCAATAAAAGTGTGTTTGATGGGGTTTTGTGTCATTGTGCCTATGAGAAAGCAAAGTTTTATTTTCGCCATGGCTGTTTCTCTATGCGTAGCCGTGGGTGATGGGTGTTGTTGGCATCTGGCCAGTAAAGTACCGAGTATTATGCTATAATACCCCCCTCCCCCGGTTAGGTTCTAAGCGTTCAATACGGTGATATATCTTTCTTCTTTATTATGTCAATCACTGCTGATGGAATTACAGAATTATGTTATGACACGTTTCACTCAAAGCTTAAAAAACAAAGTATATGCACGATACAAGTAATGGTGCATGAGTCCTATAGGCCATTGATTTTAGATGAGAAATTATGACATGCCTATAGTAGGATTGTCATTGATTAGGAATTAATGAAACGATTAAGCACACCTTCCACTTCTAACTGTCCCCTATGAATGTGTGTCGATCATGTGAGATCGTCATAAATTATCATTCACGTATAAGCTTACGTTCGAAGTGTACTCTTAGTTGGAGGAGACCTATAGTTACATGGTTAAAGGCGATGTCTCTTTCGCTGGAGCCGTACGTTTGGCCCGTTTTTCTTTTGCCCTTTTCTCTTTAATTGAGATATCACTTTCGTCCAGGTATAAATCACATTCTCATGTAAACAGACTCACTTGCTCTATATCCCTTGTTTTGTATCGGAGGCTTCATTGGATTTACTGCTTGTAAATCTCACAGGCTTGTATATAGCTGTAAGAGCTCTTTGAACTGATCACTATGATAGCAAGATGAGAGGGAGTCATATTGGTTATGTAAATAATGGTCAAAGGTCATATTTTAAAAGGCCACTGTTAAAGCCAGGATGGTTATAAACACTTAATTGTCATGTTTTATTTGTACGTGCCAAGGATCACTTGGATCCCGTTTACAGTGCGAGGTTCGGCCGCGGCTCGGCCGCGCCGATCGAGACCGCCTTCATTTCGGTGTAAACGCGCAAAAGGCCAAATGCGGGGCCAAAATGGCCTCGCATTAGGCCACGCTAATGTGGTCTCGGCCGCGGCTGAGCCGCGGTCGCACCCGGCCTTTTTCTCAGTGTAAACGCAAACTGGGCTAAATGCGCGGCCAATTTTATTGTGGCTTCCAAACACTCGCCTGTACTATTTCGCTATTCAGGATATTAACCACTTCAACGTCGAAAACTAGTATAGTTTAAGGTGGTTTTGTCCTGCAAAGGATTTTCTCCTTCGGCAAAGGCCTTTGCCCGAACGGCGACTTCGCCACTACGACAAAATATTGAAAGGTTTGAATCAAAAGCGCGGCCGAGCCCGGCAGTGTAAATGGACTGAATTGCGGGGCTCGGCCGCGCAATTGAGGCTCAAAAAGTCCGTAAATCGACTTAGTCGTACACGCACAGAATTTCCACATAGTTTGTGTGACAGAAAAACAAATGTGATCTGAATAATAAATGTAGGCCCCTCAAAAAGTTCAACTAAGTATCTCATTATAACTTCAAGGTGCTATACTACATTCTTTTCTTTGTCGATCACGGATGACCGACATCTGATGACCCCAAGCGTATCACCTAACTCGTCTTCAGTGTGACGAGTTTCATATCTCGTTTCTTATTCTTCTTTCTTTCTGGCCTATTTTGTGTCGTCAATATCTCAAGAATGACAATACGGAGTAACATGACATTTTCAGTCAACATGTCTCATGACAATATCTAGCCACAATAAGGTTTTCATGACAGTAACGTATCTATGACGTCATCTAGGCGCCATTTTGTGATTTTCGGACCATGTTACATGATCGATCATAACTTCATAACTAAAGGTCCTTTCTGTATCAGTTTTTGTGGACATAAAGTTCAGGTCACGCTCTATCTTTCTTTCTCTGATGCTAATTACCTAGGACGTCATCTAGGACGCGTAAGCGCGCGTCAAACATTTAAAAGGCTCAAAACAACTTTCCAATGGGAAATCTCGAAGTTTCAGACAATTTTAAGCGTTTCAAACAATTTTGCGCGTGCGCGTCCGTCCGCGCATTTTCGCGCGCACAGCGCGTCAGTAACATGAAAATGCACATTTTTTGACTGATCTGGATTCCTGATACTTTGAGTAACAATATCAATTGATTTCTGATCGATTTTGACAAATAACAAAGCAATGCACTGGCGTCAAAGTTGAAATTTCGCGTGCGCATCTATGTGCAAATATAGTGAAAAAACATGTCTTTGTTTATTTCGCCATAGCTCTTTAAAACGTCAGGTGACCCTATGTTTTTATTGCATATTACAAAAGCATATGAATTGAAAATAACGTTTCAAGTATCATTATTTCCATAATTACAATATGACGTCATCAAATCGTCATCTGAAATCAAAAAAGTGGAATTAATTTTTTTAAGGTACTGTTTCTGACATTCATTTGCTCGTATCTCTGTTGTTTAAGCTCAATATTATCCCAAATTCAGACATGTTGTACTTTGAACATTTGCCTTTTAAGTTCATGTCATGCTTTTGATATTTGATGACGTCATCATACCTTAAATTGTGATTAAAGGTAAAGACGCAAAATCGGACAAGTTTACGTGTATTGTCTATGGGAGGTGATTTTTTTTAAAAGCATCAATTGACTTAACAACGTTTAAGCACCTTTATCTCAGCTGATTTTGCTTCATTTCCTCTGAAACTTTAATATGTTGTAGCTGAGACAATAAGCTGCAGTAATCATGCATTTTATTCTTTGAAATCTCCTCATCAGATTGACAATTTTGCAGTTTAAAACTGAAAATGAAAATGGAATGTGGGCAAAACGATTCCCCATGTATCTTTCACATACATAAGTTTACGTTCCCCATATTTTCTCGTCGAGACGTATGGCCGAGTGGTTAAAGGCGCCGTCTCAGAGACGTGAGATTGCGGGTTCGAACCCCACAAGATCACGAAACATTTTTTTTTTTATTTTACTTTTTTTTCTTCAATTTTGTATTACATATTCGTCCATGTAGAAATCACGTTCGTATATAAACGCACCTATACACACACAGAGACACACACACACGCCATATCCCTCTTTTTTGTGTGTTGGAGACCACATTGCTTCGACTGCAGCAACATTTTGCAGGTTGACTTTGTCAAACCGATCATAGTATGTAATGACGACGACTGAGGTGTTGTACTTTGAACAATTGTCTTTCAAGACGATGTCATTGTTTTGTAATTTGATGACGTCATTACACTGAAAATTGTGATTAAAGGCAAGGTATCAAAACCAGCCGATTATAGGTTTTATGTCTGCGGGACGTATTTTTCCCAAGTTGCCAGAAATGGCATAGTGACCTCAGTCGTTACAGGGCCGCTTCTCCGTCTAGCAATGCAATAGATGTTCACCAGGCCACGTTAGTTGAGTGGGCATTGACTTTCCCCCTGTTATATCTATACATTGTTTTTTTTTTTTTTTGTCTTATTATTTCCGTGGATGACCCGTGGCCGAGTGGTTACAGAAACGGTTTCGCATGCACGCTCAATATAACTTCAAGGTGCCTATATCACATTCTTTTCTTTGTCGATCACAGATGATCGTCATCTGATGACCACAAGCGTATCACCTAACTCGTCCTCAATGTGACGAGTTTTCATGTCTCGTTTTTTATTCTTCTTTCTTTCTGCCACATTTTGTGTCGTCAATATCTCAATAATGACATTACGGAATGACATGACATTTTCAGTCAACATGTCTCATGACAAAATCTAGCCACAATAAGGTTTTCATGACAGTAACATATCTATGACGTCATCTAGGCGCCATTTTGTGATTTTCGGACCTTGTCACGTGATCGATCATAACTTCATAACTAGATGTCATTTCTGTATCATTTTCGGTGGACATGAAGTTCAGGTCACGCTCTATCTTACTTTTTAACGCTAGTTACATAGGTCATCATTACGCGCGCGTAAGCGCGCGTCAAAATTTTAAAAGACTCAAAACGACTTCCCAATGGGAAATCTCGAAGTTTCAGACAATTTTAAGCGTTTCAAACATTTTCTCGCGTGCGCGTCCGTCCGCGCAATTTCGCGCGCAGAGCCCGTAAGCAACATGAAAATGCAATTTTTTTGACTGATTTGGATTCCTTATACTTGGAGTAACAATATCCATTGATTTCCGATCGATTTCGACCTATAACAAAGGAATGCACTGGCGTCAAAGTTGAAATTCCGCGTGCGCGTCTTTCTGCAAATTTAGTGAAAAAACATGTCTTTGTTTATTTCGCCATAGCTCTTTAAATCGTCCGTTGACCCTATATTTCTATTGCATATTACAAAAGTATATGAATTGTAAATAACATTCCAAGTATCAATATTGCCAGGAACACGCGATGACGTCATCATATCGTCATCTTAAATCAAAAAAGTGGAATTAAATTTTTTGAGGTACTGTTTCTGACATTCGTTTACTCGTATCTCTGTTGTTTAAGCTCAATATTATCCCAAATTCATATATGTCGTACTTTGAACATTTGCCTTCCAAGTCCATCTCATGGTTTTGAAATTTGATGACGTCATCATACTTTAAATTGTGATTAAAGGTAAAGACTCAAAATCAGACAAGTTTACGTGTTATGTCTATGGGAGGTGATTTTTTTTTTAAACCATGCATTGACTTGACAACGTTTAAGCACCTTTACCTCATCTGATTTTGCTCCATTTCCTCTGAAACATACGTATGTTGTAGCTGAGACAATAAGCTTTAGTAATCGTGCATTTTATGTTTTCAAATCTCCTCATTAGGTTGATAATTTTGTAGTTTAAAACTGAAAATGAGAATGCAATCTGTACAGAACGATTCCCAATTTATCTTTGCAACTGTATATTGATCGAATCCACGCTGCCACTTGTGAGAAGTTGAATAGCGCCATCACAAGTCAACCAGTCACGACAGTATTATTATACATTTAAGTTTCGCACTCGGTCTTCAGGACAGCCGAGTGGCGTAATCGCTTAGCGCGCTGGGTGTTCATAATGCCATACCGGAAGGAGAGAAGTTCGACTCCCGCAGGATTTTTCCCGTTTTTTCTTTTTCTTTTTTTTCGGCAATTCAGCTTTACTCCGATGTCATTTATCATATTATTTTATTAAGTGTACGTAACCCGTGAACACGGCTGCTCTATTTCCCTTGTTTTGTATTGGAGTTTGGACATTGGGTTTGCTTCATTAATTTTGTCACACTTAATGTTGTAAATTGCCCCTTGTTACAGTGTCCCGCTTGCCACCTTTCGTTTGCTCTTTCCTTTTCTCTTCATTGGCTCTTGTTATATTGAAACAGGATAGGTAGGAACATGTACGTTTAGATAACTGGCAGGAATGGGAGCTGAATTGATTAACTCTAGTCCAGGTGTATGGCGTCTCGCTCATCTCTTTGAAATTCCAGGTTGTTATTGTTTGACCCAATAACGAAGTTGTAGACAGGTTTTATGTTGCTATAGAGGTATCTTGTGCCACATAAATGGAAGGCATCACTGTTTAGTAGTAGTAATGAACCTTTTCATGTTGTAAATGATATAAAGATATGAATTTCACATCCAATCTTCGGGACAGCCGTGTGGCTTTATAGTCGCTTAGCGCGCTCCATGGTCATTATGCACTACCTTCGAGACCCGCAGGACGCTATTATTTTTTTCTCTCTCTCTTTCTTTGTTTTTCGTTTGGCAGTTCAGCTTCATTCCGATGTCATTACCCCACAACACACAGTCACTCAATTCCCCCCTTTTTTTTGTCGCAGACTGGAGGTTGGATTTGCTTCATTTATCATACGTGTAATGTTGTAAATTGCCCTTGGTATACAGTGCCCCGCTTGCCACCTTTCGTTTTCTCTTTCCTTTTCTCTACGTTTGTTCATGTTACACTGCACAAGACAGGTCGGAAAATAATTTACATAACTCAACTGGAGCACGAATGGCAACTGAATAGATTAACTCTAGACCAGGTGTATGGCGTCTCGCTCATCTCTTTGAAATTCCAGGTTGTTATTGTTTGACCCAAGAACGGAATTGTAGACAGGTTTTATGTTGCTATAGAGGTATCTTGTGCCACATGAGTAGAAGGCATCACTGTTTAGTAGTAGTAATGAACCTTTTCTTGTCCCTCCATGTCAATTATAGTGTGTTTAAAGGGGTTGTGTGTCTATCTGCTAAAGAAAAGGAAGAACTTATTTTCGTCATGGCTGTTTCTCTATACGTAGCCGTAGGTGAGGAGTGTTGTTGGTATCTGAGCAGTGAACAACAGAGCATCAGGCTAAAATCCCCCTTAGTTATACGCGCTAAGCGTTCAATTTGATATATCTTTATTTATGTAGTCAATCACTGCTAATGGAGTTACAGAATTATGTTATGACACATTGCACTGAAAGTTTGTAAAGCAAAGTTTATGGACAAGGCAAGCAATTGTACATGAATAATACCATTGATTTCAGAGGGAAATTATGGTATACCTAAATGTAAGGGTATCATTGCTTTGGAATTGCTGAGACAATATCTTGGTACGAGGGCTTCCACTTCTAATAACTGATCCCTTTGAAGATGTGTCGGTCACGGGTGATCGTCATGATTCATCTTTCACGTAGAAGCTTCCGTTCCACACTCTTCGTTCGAGAAGACTTACCATCATACTTCAAATTGTGATTAAATGTAAAGACTCAAAATCAGACAAGTTGACGTGTTATGTCTATGGGAGGTGATTTTTTTTTTAACCATGCAGTGACTTGACAACGTTTAAGCACCTTTATCTCAGCTGATTTTGCTCCATTTCCTCTGAAACTTATGTATGTGGTAGCTGAGACAATAAGCTGCAGTGATCATGCATTTTATTTTTTTCAAATCTCCTCGTCAGGTTGATAATTTTGCAGCTAAAAACTGAAAATGAGAATGGAAAGTGGACCAAACGATTCCTGAATCATCTTTCACATATAAGCTTACGTTCCTCATATTTTCTTGTCAAGACGTACATGGCCGAGAGGATAAAGGCGACGTCACAAGAGACGTGAGGTTGCACACGTACGGGTTCGAACCCCATAAGAGCACGAAACAAAATACGTATATCTTTTTTTATGGAGTATTCACCTTCGTCCATGTAGAAAGCACGTTTTCATGTAAACGTACACACACACGGGCACACACACACACACACACACACACACACACAATATCCCTTTGTTTTGTGTTGGAGACCACATTGCTTTAACTGGCAACTTGGACTTGAAATTACAAAGTGAAGATGACTCTTAAAAGACAGCATGGCCATGCTTGATTTTGTTAACAATATGAAGACCTATTGGTAAATATTCATTCACATATCATTTCCAATCAACTTACTTGGACACGGTGACACCACACGAAATTTTCAATTGGTTGCATGACAGAAACAATTTCATCTGAATTATGTAGGACTGTATAAAGAATTGGACTTCACGAATATTTCTCAATATTACTTCAAGTCGCAACTTACATTATTTTCGCTGTCGATCACTGAAAATGAGAATGGAATCTGGTCGAAACGATTCCCGATTTATCTTTGCAACTGTATATTGATCGAATCCTCGCGGCCACTCGTGGGAAGTTGAATAGCGCTATCAGTCACTTTACGTATATCGCCAAAAAACTGAATATCAATGCTTAATTTGTGTTGTGTATAGCATACATAGATAGATTTAAGTTTCGCACAGGATCTTCGGATCTTCCGTGTGGCAGAATCGCTTAGCACGCTGCGTGTTTATAATGCCCGACCGGAAGGAGAGAAGTTAACCGAGTCCCGCAGGACTTTTTCTTTTTATTTCTTTTTTCTTTTTTTTCAGCAGTTCAGCTTCACACTGATGTCATGAACACAGCTACTCTATTTCCCTTGTTTTGTATTGGAGTTTGGAGGTTGGGTTTGCTTCATTAATTTTGTCACACGTAATGTTGTAAATTGCCCCTTGAAACAGTGCCCCGCTTGCCACCATTCGTTTTCTCTTTCCTTTTCTCTTCATTTGTTCTTGTTATACTGTAGCAGGATATTTAGGAACGTGTACGTTTACATAACTAACAGGAATGGGAACTGAATTAATTAACTCTAGTCCAGGTGCATGGCGTCTCGCTGATCTCTTTGGAATTCCAGGTTGTTATTGTTTGACCAAATAACGGAGTTAAAGACAGGCAGGAAGGAAGTGACTTGATATTGCTTCATAATGAGGAATTTTGGGCAACACCTTTCCAAGCGTAGTGATTATGACGGGGTTCTCTGTCGTTTATTTTCGTCATGGCTGTTTCACTAGTTTAGCCATAGGTGACATATGTTGTTGGCATTTGGGAGAATAGAACAGATCAGTACCAAACTGGAATAGCCCTATAAGTAATGTGGTAAGCGTTCAATTTTTTGCATTATCTTTCATCTTCAAAGTCAGTCACTACTGATCGAAATACACAATAATATGACACGTTCCATTGGTAGTTTAGGAAAAGGGAGTTAATGCACGATGCAATGATAAATGTGCTACCATTGATTTTAGAGACGTCGTTGTGGTGTGGTACTGGTGATGGTAAGGGAACCATAGATTGCTTTTAAAGTAATGAGACAATCATTGGACCTTTGCATCAAGACCGTATTCCCATCTAGAATATAATGCATGTTCGTGCGGAGTTTTTTTTTTTTAATCCTGACGTGGACATTTTCTTTTCCTTGTTTTTAATTTAAGAATGTTATATCTAAATTTGTTTCTTTCCCCTAACATTTTTTTTTTGTTGGATATAAAGTTGGACGTTCCGTGACCGAGTAAAAGAGCAGCGATTTAGTTACAGTTTCAATGCATCTTGTTTACCATCTTCTCTGACATTAAATTGATTGTTTTTAAATTTGACATTGTCTGTCTATAAAGCAATTTGCCTGTTTATGCTCATAAAACACTGCTATAACAACTAATAGTTTGCTTCACTTGTCACACGCACTGATGTGGATTGCAGTTGTGCATGCATTTTTTCTTTTGCCACCTCTCGTTTTTCTCTCCCCTTTTCCCTCATTTTGGTTTTGTTATACTGCAGATGGGAATGATTACAATGACATAACCCAACTTGAAGTAGGAATGAGAACTGAATAAATTAACTCTAGGCCAGGTGTATATAGCGTCTCGCTCATCTCTTTGAAATTTCAGGTTGTCATTGTTCGATCAACGGAGTTGAAGACAGGCTTTATGTTGCTATAGAGGTATCTCGCTCCACATGAATGGAATGCATACGCTGTTTAGTATTAGTAATGAACTTTTTCATGTCCATCCCTGCCAATAAAAGTGTGTTTGATGGGGTTTTGTGTCATTGTGCCTATGAGAAAGCAAAGTTTTATTTTCGCCATGGCTGTTTCTCTATGCGTAGCCGTGGGTGATGGGTGTTGTTGGCATCTGGCCAGTAAAGAACCGAGTATTATGCTATAATACCCCCCCCCCTCCCCCGGTTAGGTTCTAAGCGTTCAATACGGTGATATATCTTTCTTCTTTATTATGTCAATCACTGCTGATGGAATTACAGAATTATGTTATGACACGTTTCACTCAAAGCTTAAAAAACAAAGTATATGCACGATACAAGTAATGGTGCATGAGTCCTATAGGCCATTGATTTTAGATGAGAAATTATGACATGCCTATAGTAGGATTGTCATTGATTAGGAATTAATGAAACGATTAAGCACACCTTCCACTTCTAACTGTCCCCTATGAATGTGTGTCGATCATGTGAGATCGTCATAAATTATCATTCACGTATAAGCTTACGTTCGAAGTGTACTCTTAGTTGGAGGAGACCTATAGTAACATGGTTAAAGGCGATGTCTCTTTCGCTGGAGCCGTACGTTTGGCCCGTTTTTCTTTTGCCCTTTTCTCTTTAATTGAGATATCACTTTCGTCCAGGTATAAATCACATTCTCATGTAAACAGACTCACTTGCTCTATATCCCTTGTTTTGTATCGGAGGCTTCATTGGATTTACTGCTTGTAAATCTCACAGGCTTGTATATAGCTGTAAGAGCTCTTTGAACTGATCACTATGATAGCAAGATGAGAGGGAGTCATATTGGTTATGTAAATAATGGTCAAAGGTCATATTTTAAAAGGCCACTGTTAAAGCCAGGATGGTTATAAACACTTAATTGTCATGTTTTATTTGTACGTGCCGAGGATCACTTGGATCCCGTTTACAGTGCGAGGTTCGGCCGCGGCTCGGCCGCGCCGAGACCGCCTTCATTTCGGTGTAAACGCGCAAAAGGCCAAATGCGGGGCCAAAATGGCCTCGCATTAGGCCACGCTAATGTGGTCTCGGCCGCGGCTGAGCCGCGGTCGCGCCCGGCCTTTTTCTCAGTGTAAACGCAAACTGGGCTAAATGCGCGGCCGATTTTATTGTGGCTTCCAAACACTCGCCTGTACTATTTCGCTATTCAGGATATTAACCACTTCAACGTCGAAAACTAGTATAGTTTAAGGTGGTTTTGTCCTGCAAAGGATTTTCTCCTTCGGCAAAGGCCTTTGCCCGAACGGCGACTTCGTCGCCACGGAATTCAGTTGCCAAAGCATCTGAAAACCAGACAATACCAAATTGCGTTTGTTTACAAGTAGAGCGCCACTACGACAAAATAATGAAAGGTTTGAATCAAAAGCGCGGCCGAGCCCGGCAGTGTAAATGGACTAAATTGCGGGGCTCGGCCGCGCAATTGAGGCTCAAAAAGTCCGTAAATCGACTTAGTCGTACACGCACAGAATTTCCACATAGTTTGTGTGACAGAAAAACAAATGTGATCTGAATAATAAATGTAGGCCCCCAAAAAAGTTCAACTAAGTATCTCATTATAACTTCAAGGTGCTATATTACATTCTTTTCTTTGTCGATCACGGATGACCGACATCTGATGACCCCAAGCGTATCACCTAACTCGTCTTCAGTGTGACGAGTTTCATATCTCGTTTTTTTTTTTATTCTTCTTTCTTTCTGGACAATTTTGTGTCGTCAATATCTCAAGAATGACATTACGAAATAACATGACATTTTCAGTCGACATGTCTCATGACAAAATCTAGCCACAATAAGGTTTTCATGACAGTAACATATCTATGACGTCATCTAGGCGCCATTTTGTGATTTTCGGACCTTGTCACATGATCGATCATAACTTCATAACTAGATGTCATTTCTGTATCATTTTCGGTGGACATGAAGTTCAGGTCACGCTCTATCTTACTTTTTAACGCTAGTTACACAGGTCATCATTACGCGCGCGTAAGCGCGCGTCAAAATTTTAAAAGGCTCAAAACGACTTCCCAATGGGAAATCTCGAAGTTTCAGGCAATTTTAAGCGTTTCAAACATTTTCTCGCGTGCGCGTCCGTCCGCGCAATTTCGCGCGCAGAGCCCGTAAGCAACATGAAAATGCAATTTTTTTGACTGATTTGGATTCCTGATACTTTGAGTAATAATATCCATTGATTTCCGATCGATTTCGACCTATAACAAAAGAATGCACTGGCGTCAAAGTTGAAATTCCGCGTGCGCGTCTTTCTGCAAATATAGTGAAAAAACATGTCTTTGTTTATTTCGCCATAGCTCTTTAAATCGTCCGTTGACCCTATATTTATATTGCATATTACAAAAGTATATGAATTGTAAATAACATTCCAAGTATCAGTATTGCCAGGCAAACGCGATGACGTCATCATATCGTCATTTTAAATCAAAAAAGTGGAATTGATTTTTTTAAGGTACTGTTTCTGACATTCATTTGCTCGTATCTCTGTTGTTTAAGCTCAATATTACCCCAAATTCAGATATGTTGCACTTTGAACATTTGCCTTTCAAGTCCATGTAATGGTTTTGAAATATGATGACGTCATCATACTAGAAATTGTGATTAAAGGTAAAGACTCAAAATCAGACAAGTTTACGTGTTATGTCTATGGGAGGTGATTTTTTTTAAAACCATGCATTGACTTGACAACGTTTAAGCACCTTTACCTCATCTGATTTTACTCCATTTCCTCTGAAACATAAATATGTTGTAGCTGAGACAATAAGCTTTAGTAATCATGCATTTTATGTTTTCAAATCTCCTCATCAGGTTGACAATTTTGCAATTTAAAACTGAAAATGAGAATGCAATCTGTACGGAACGATTCCCAATTTTTCTTTGCAACTGTATATTGATCGAATCCACGCTGCCACTTGTGGAAAATTGAATAGCGCCATCACAAGTCAACACTGTCACGATAGTATTTAGATTTAAGTTTCGCACTCGATCTTCAGGACAGCCATGTGGCATAATCGGTTAGCGCGCTGGTTGTTCATAACGCCATACCGGAAGGCGAGAGGTTCGACTCCCGCAGGACTTTTATCCGTTCTTTCTTTTTTTCTCTTTTTTTTTTCACTCCGATGTCATTTATCGTATTATTTTATCAAGTGTACGTAACCCGTGAACACGGCTGCTCTATTTCCCTTGTTTTGTATTGGAGTTTGGAGATTGGGTTTGCTTCATTAATTTTGTCACACTTAATGTTGTAAATTGCCCCTTGTTACAGTGTCCCGCTTGCCACCTTTCCTTTGCTCTTTCCTTTTCTCTACATTGGTTATTGTTATACTGTAACAGGATAGGTAGGAACATGTACGTTTAAATAACTTGCAGGAATGGGAGCTGAATTGATTAACTCTAGTCCAGGTGTATGGCGTCTCGCTCATCTCTTTGAAATTCCAGGTTGTTTTTGTTTGACCCAATAACGGAGTTGTAGACAGGTTATATGTTGCTATAGAGGTATCTTGTGCCACATGAATGGAAAGCATCACTGTTTAGTAGTAGTTATGAACTTTTTCATGTTGTATATGGTATAAATATTTAAGATAAATATATATATATATATATATATATATATATATATATATATAAAGATTAAAGGTAAATTTCACATCCGATCTTCGGTACAGCCGTGTGGCTTTATAGTCACTTAGCGCGCTGCATGGTCATTATGCACTACCTTAGGACGAGATGTTCGAGACCCGCAGGACGCTATCATTTTTTTTCTCTCTCTTTCTTTGTGTTCCTTTTGGCAGTTCAGCTTTATTCCGATCGATGTCATTTATCGTATTATCTTATCAATTATACTACCCCACGACACACAGTCGCTCAAATTCCTTTTTTTTTTTTGTGTCGGAGGCTGGAGGTTGGATTTGCTTCATTTATCATACGTATTGTTTAAATTGCCCTTGGTACAGTGCCCCGCTTGCCACCTTTCCTTTTCCCTTTCCTTTTCTCTACGTTTGTTCCTGTTATATTGTCACAAGACAGGTCGGAAAATAATTTGCATAACTCAACTGGAGCAGGAATGGCAACTGAATGAATTAACTCTAGGCCAGGTGTATGGCGTCTCGCTCATCTCTTTGAAATTCCAGGATGTTATTGTTTGACGCAATAACGGAGTTGTAGACAGGTTTTATGTTGCTATAGAGGTATCTTGTGCAACATGAGTAGAAGGCATCACTGTTTAGTAGTAGTAATGAACTTTTTCATGTCCCTCCATGTCAATTATAGTGTGGTTTAAAGGGGTTGTGTGTCTATCTGCCAAAGAAAAGAAATAACTTATTTTCGTCATGGCTGTTTCTCTATACGTAGCCGTAGGTAATGAGTGTTGTTGATATCTGAGCAGTGAAGAACAGAGCATCAGGCTAAAATCCCCCTTAGTTATACGCGCTAAGCGTTCAATTTGATATATCTTTCTTTATGTAGTCAATTCCTGCTAATGGAGTTACAGAATTATGTTATGACACGTTTCACTGTAAGAAGTTTGTAAAGCAAAGTTTATGGACAAGGCAAGCAATTGTACATGAATAATACCTACCATTGATTTCAGAGGGAAATTATGGTATGCCTAAATGTAAGGGTATCATTGCTTTGGAATTGCTGAGACAATATGCTTGGCACGAGGGCTTCCACTTCTAATAACTGATCCCTTTGAAGATGTGTCGGTCACGGGTGATCGTCATGATTCATCTTTCACGTAGAAGCTTACGTTCCACACTCTTGGTTCGAGAAGACTTACCATCTTACTTCAAATTGTTATTAATGGTAAAGACTCAAAATCAGACAAGTTTACGTGTTATGTCTATGGGAGGTGATTTTTTTTTTATGTGCATTGACTTGACAACGTTTAAGCACCTTTATCTCAGCTGATTTTGCTCCATTTCCTCTGTAACTTAAGTATGTGGTAACTGAGACAATAAGCTGCAGTAATCATGCATTTTATTTTTTGAAATCTCCTCATCAGTTTGACAATTTTGCAGTTTAAAACTGAAAATGAGAATGGAATGTGGACAAAACGATTCCTGATTCATCTTTCACATACATAAGTTTACGTTCCTCATATTTTCTCGTCGAGACGTATGGCCGAGTGGTTAAAGGCGACGTCTCAGAGACGTGAGGTTGCACACGTGCGGGCTCGAACCCCACAAGATCACGAAACAAAATACTTAGCTATTTTACTTTTTTTTTCTTCAATTTTGTATTACATATTCGTCCATGTAGAAATCACATTCGTATATAAACGCACCTATACACACACACAGACACACACACACACACACACACACACCATATCCCTCTTTGTGTTGGAGACCAAATTGCTTCGACTGCTGCAAAATTTTGCAGGCTGACTTTGTCAAACCGATCATAGTATGTAATGACGACGACGGAGGTGTTGTACTTTGAACAATTGTCTTTCAAGACCATGTCATTGTTTTGTACTTTGATGACGTCATCACACTGAAAATTGTGATTAAAGGCAAGGTATCAAAACCAGCCGATTATAGGTTTTATGTTTACGGCACGTATTTTTCCCAAGTTGCCAGAAATGGCATAGCGACATCAGTAGTTACAAGGCCGCATTTCCGTCTGGCAATGCAATGCAATGTTCACGCGGCCACGTTGGTTGAGTGGGCATTGATTTTCTCCCTGTAATATCTATACATTTCTTTTTTGCCTTACCATTTCCGTGGATGTCCCGTGGCCGAGAGGTTAGAGAAACGGTTTTGCATGCACGCTCAATATAACTTCAATGTGCCTATATCACATTCTTTTCTTTGTCGATCACAGATGACCGACATCTGATGACCCCAAGCGTATCACCTAACTCGTCAGTCTGACGAGTTTCATATCTCGTTGGATTTGGATCTTCAGGATTTTGTCTACACAGCTTCAAAGAAACTGGTAATATTGCTTGTTTAGGCACGTGTAGAGTCTTAAATGATCTAGGCTTTCGTATTTTTCAATTTATCTTGCCTGGGTATGTATGCTATTTTATATAACATATAGTGCATGACATCTTATTGCACTATAACAAGTACCAAGCACCTTCAAATTCTGAATTCGCCCTCAGGCAATTATATTCAATTTGGCCTGCGGCCTCATTGAATATAACTGGCCTTCGGGGGAAATTCAGAATTTGTCGGTGCTTATATTGTTATAGTGCATTCAGCCTCATGCACTATTATATAATATATATATATATATATATATATATATATATATATGTATTTTTTTTTTTTTAGATTCGTTTCTTCTGAGGAAGTTTCCAAGTATAAAGCATTAACTGTGGAGTTCGAGGAAAGAAATAATATCCATCAATTTAAATATAATTAGGACGAGTAGGACGAGCAGGTAGACTAGAACTTTAATTTATTTACGGGAATTGTTAATGCATTTCATTTTTTATTTGTCTCAGGCTAGCCTACGTGGGATTTTTAGTTTGTTTCCTATTGGGCATGCTGGATGAGGTTAATGTTCCTGCCCTACAGGGCTCACACAGGTAAATAATTTCCCATAGAGTCGTGTGTTGAAATTCAAATTTCAAAAATTCCGTAAAATAGCTGGGAGAAACCAGGTATTTCAACTTCACTAACCTGGATAAGTAAGCTATACTCTGTCATCAATCACATTTCCAAGGCAGGTTCTTCGGCTCAAACTCTGTCCAAGGGTCCGCATAGCCAGACTACGAATTCTTTTCACTCAAATTATTACCTATTTTCCGTACACGTACCCAATGAAATATAGTCCCTTCAAATTCCATGAGAAAAGCTTCCTTCTTCAAACCAAAATGCAGTTTGTAGAGGAATTCATACTCAATATCTGCAGCTATTCAGTTTTATGCCAAACTGCATTAATGATTTTTAATTGATTCTTTTATTCATCTATTTTGGTATCTTTGATACGAATTTGTGAAGGTTTCTGGGAAATTCCATTTTATTTACAGGTGTGAGCCCTACAATGTCATCTACGTACATGAAGTGCGAATTTGCTCCTCGAAAGAAGAGCGCCCCCATCCTACTGCCTTTGCATAATCTCTGTAGGAAGTATTTTGGCCCTTTTTGGCTCATTCCATCGACACGCCAATCGCATAGAAGCCACGCAGCCATCATACAACGCACATAACCCATACACTCCGGAATCCCTCTCACGACTTCGTGTTCCTACGGAACTGCTGTTTTGCAACTATGACCTTTTGATTTTTATTCTTTTTTTTTGTCAAAGATATCGCGCATCAATACTCTCGCTTACCATGAACACCACGTACACTGTGAACAATAGCGATTATAAAATCTCTCCCTACAACGTAACTGAAGCAAGACTTTATTTGCCGTTTGTGTCATATTCATATTGATTTTAAGACGTAAGTGACCGGTGTCCAGTGTCGTGTCTTCTGACAGTGTAGTGTCACAATAACACTAATGAGGAAGTATACTTCTCGCCTAACTCTTCATATTAAAGAATTATGCTTGCCTTCCAAACAAATCAAATTATACCATTCAGGATATAACTTAGTCCACTTATCCACTTATCAGAGCATGGAGCATGTAGCTTGGGGAGGCAACTGTAGCATAATTTACCCTGTTTAAATTTCTAGCCCCGTACGCTGTGTTCTTATAGCACCAATGCAGCACATAGCTTGAAAGGAACAAAGATATGTCAACCATTCAATGTTCAAAGACTACAATACCCCCTTTTTTTTAGAATTTATTTTATAACTCATTCGAATTATTTAAGGCTGGAATTTGAGAGAAGGCATTACATTTTCCTTCTCCCCTGCGTAACATATCCTCTTTGATTTTAATAACATAGCTTCCTTTTTGACAATATTTTTGCATATTCCATCATATAAATAAATAGATACAAATTAATACAAGAATCGAGAACAAGACATTCCACTGATGGGAATATCCTGTCAAAGAATCTGTTCGTTGCCTAGGACAATATGTGTGAAGTCGAATACGACGAGCGCTGAATAACATCTCAGACGAAAACATCTATTGGCTATACTACCAAAGACAAGTGATAGTGATGATACAGATGAAGTACTAGATTACTTGTCTTGTGAGCGAGGACTCATTTTGCCACTCATTTCATGGAACGGGAGCCCGATACGATGGAAACATTCATATTTTCATTTGACTTAAAGGTAGGGAATCCCATTTGCACGCCTTAAATGAAGAGTTGTATAAATACAGTGGTATGTTGAAGAGAGTATCATTTTAGAAACTCCCATAAAGTATTGAAAGTGGAAGGTAACATTTAGTACATTTTTTTTTGACCGTTAGATTTTGAATTGAATTGTTTTCGGGGCTCACCGTAAATTCCAGTACATTACTAGGCTACCTTTGCAGACCCATGTACTGCATGTGTGTCCATCATGTATATTTTGTGAAGAAAGTTCATCAACACTTACAAACATTTCTATATACATTCTTGCCACACACTGTATATGTTATTACATCAGTTCTTGTACTTTTAGATTGTGTTTATAGATCACAAATACAGAAGAATGCAACACAAAGGCTTAAGTGTGGCTGACACACAGAACTACTGAGTAGTTGAGTTTTGTGCATTATTCAAATTCTAGATAACTGTTGACTTCCACATTTCTAAGCAGTGGCCTAAGCAAGTCCCCTGAGGTTCATATTTAATGTTTTGCTGCATTTTCGGAGGTCTGTAAAAGGTATCCCCTACCTTTAAAGAATACAATGATTTTAGTTACGTGTGTAATGATAGATGAAGTATTATTAGAAAGACCGTATGTTTATGGTTTTGTGTAAATACCATGTCATAATTATAACGTGAAATAGTAAGGCTTGATATAGGGGTGGACCCGTGATATCATATGAATCCATTTCTCTCTGAATCCATGTATATACATTGTATATTGTGACGAAGAGAAAGAAAGAGAGAGTGGGACAGAGCTAATGATAACATGGAAGATTATTTCGACATTTTAAGAGCACCTTCAGTAACTCTTTCGAATGTTTACACTTTAAAGCATTGCTATCATAAAGAGGGCAAATGAGCAGACGAAAACATTTCTGTAAGTCAACTACTCATTTACCTGCAAATAACGTTACTATAAGACATTTCTTGATTGCGTTCAATCATCGTCAAGTTACTCTCGACGTTAATACTCATACATCTTCTAGAAATTACTATATTAATTAATTCAAATTGGAGGTATGAGATCCTTAACGGTCTACTTGTTGTTGGTTTTGCGCCAAAGTGTTGAGTCTCGACTCATATCCTGCAAAGTGACTTGATAGTGTTTATCTAATGAGTGTTATCATTGAAACATTACCCCTGTATTTCTGCTAGTATCTAGTTACAAACTCTAACGTCTCATTTCCCCCAAACCGCTTGCACTTCTCGTAATATACGAGGTTTCTCGTTATTAAAGGATCTTCATTCAGTCATAGGGCCTATGATTCAAGTTGGACATTATTTTTTTATTTTTGTGTCAAACATGACAAACGTGATTTTGTGAAAATTAGCTGCAAAGCCACATCTGTATAGAAATGTGCGCATATCATTTGTTTTTAGTCAGCCAAATTAGAATTCGTATGGTGATATCAAATTATTAAGATACTTTATCTGTGAAGAAATTAAACTTAAAGATAATGGATTTCATTTTTTCCCCATTAGTCAACGTCAAGGGCTAAGATCATGGTAGTACAATTAAAGTGCATTTATTTCTAATCCTGAATATCACCATCCCCCCCCCCATACACACACACACAAAAACACACACTGCCCCAAGAAGCCCTCAACATAATTTCTTCATAAGCAGAGTTGTTTGTTACAACAAAACTGACCATAAATTAGGAGAATGTGGAACGATCCTCCCTGAACCTATACTGATCACAGATTTCTGAAGAAATAAACGAGGTTAAAAAGCATGTGTTGTAAAATGATTGAGATAGGATTGATGGAAGAGTGCGATTCCTGATATCCATTTCTAGATACAGGAGTGAGATATGTAAATCTGACCTCATCTTGAAAGCTAATAATGTCTTTGGCATTCTTCTATTATTTTTTTTTTTTTAATATATATGATAAATGTCCAACCTATCCCGCGTTTGGAAATAGTGTGAGTTGACAAATAGCCATTCTATCAGAACGAAAACAACAACAAAAAACACAACAGAACACGGGACTATGTGTTCCTTATGTTGTTAGTAAAAGCAGTTTTGTAGCAGGTGTCAGCCTGGAAGAATTCTTCAGGTAATTACTAGTAAAGGATGCAGACTTAACCACCAGAAGAAGTAGAAGAAGAAGATGAAGAAGAAGATGATGTAGAATAAGGAAGAGGAGGACAAGAAGAAGAAAATAAAAGTTCGCATACGGGCCATCTTAAAAGCGACAGGCTGGTTTACTCAAATTAATCTATAAAATTTCCCCAAATTTTCCCAAAGGGATATGGTAATGGAATGTACAAAACACGTCTTTCAAAGAGTCACAGATTCTAATTAAATACAATAGATAGATGTGATAATACAAGCTAGTGCAAATTCCTTGAAAGCTATTTTTTTTTTTATTTCGCAATGGCTGTCTTGTTTTGTTCTAAACCATTCTCTTAGTACGGCCAAGGACCTACAAGTAGACACGGTTGACGCATTAATGCTTGGAGATTGTTGTAGGCGAAGTGATATTTCTGTCTGAAGCTGTGCACCGTCCCCTGCTCCCGTGTCCGTCGTGAGACCGATGTCGATATAAAATGATTCAGAGATTCACAGGAGGTTGGCAGCGAATGCACATGTTCTGGCTAATAGCAGCTCTTTCTTGGTAAGACTACTTCATGGCATTCTGCATCGTAGGGACTAGATGAACGTTGCCTGGTAATACACAATCCAATCATTTGCAATAATAACAGTAGAAACTTTTTTGAATGATACTTTTCTTTCGTCGGTTATATTTCCATACTGTCCATTAATATAATATATATACACATATATATGTATACATGTATGTATATATATATATATATATATATATATATATATATATATATATATATATTCGTAGGGTATATGTCCGTCGCATATAATTGGTTTGTTGAGGATTGAAAAATATACATGTATATATATCATTTCATCATGTATGTATTCAATGTTCTTGCAGATTTGGACACTTGGACGTTGACATGGCTGTGATTATGGTCACGTGTTGGATGTCGCTGTTCTTGGTGCATTCCTGTGGTAAGATAGCCTTCCTCTCAAATTTATATTATCATAACGTACGTTTGAGTATTAATCAGCGTCTCATAAAGAATACTTCTCATATCAATTCAAAAGAAACACATTACTAAGCAGGACATTGACAATAAGAA
This sequence comes from Diadema setosum, assembly GCA_033980235.1. NCBI lineage: Eukaryota > Metazoa > Echinodermata > Echinoidea > Diadematoida > Diadematidae > Diadema > Diadema setosum. The sequence goes on along the minus strand of CM067071.1, from coordinate 3,866,052 downwards.
AATAACGGTTAATTGCTAAGTCATGTATTTGCCCCCATACATATTGGAATGAATTACTACGTTTATGATTTGTTAGTTAATGTATCATGACAAATCGTATTATTCAGGCTCATTTCTGCAAAGTTTCTATTCATGATGGTTTTATATTAACTTTAAAATGGGTAAACCTGCGATCCTATGCATTTCTGGGGATGATACCATCATATTTTTGGCTTTTACTTTACAGCCGCCGTGTCAATTACCGTACCAAGTACACTGACGCCTTACCGCCAAGTCACTGCGCGGTGTACGGAGAGTGGAGTGCTCGAGTCACAGCCAGCGAGCTGGTTCTTGGACGGCGTCCAGATCACTGAGGGCGTGGTTACAAATAGCAATCAGGCTCGACAAGACAAAGGATGGGGATACCAGGGAAATGTTCAATCGACTCGGCCCACTGCCTATGGTATAGGCTGACCGGAAGAAAATTAGGTTCTTGATGGAAATCGACCTCACTATGACAAATGGGACAAGTAGCACTCAAATGCCGTAATACGTGCACCTCACCTCCTGGGAGTTTTGCGTTATCACGCAAATTGTGATTATAACGTCTGTGTACACCAGTTAATTTCTGCCCATTTGATCTGACATACCATCAGAGATATTGTCGTTGACAATTTTGCACTCTTTTAATCGTATCTCAGGACACTTAGGGGGTGCCGTATAGCAACACTATTCCTCGTTGATACTTCGAAAGTATACTTAATATTAATGACATATACATGAGAATATCTATTACGTCCGCGATCTACACTAAGTGGAACATTTGTTAAATTTGTGAACTCGTAATTTACATAAGAGTGATTTATATCTATATGCATAACATGTTGACATACACATATGATATTTAGCATTATACATTAATTTCATTCATCACAATGCACTGTATTACTATGACCTAATAAACATGCTGAACATTATTGTAATATAATTCATCTTTATCTTTTCTAGTTTTCAATATCTGAGAGAAAACAAACTATGAGCTAGAACCATGGAATGACTTTCTGAAAAGCTGTTCAGTGTCTCTTCGAGCAAGGACATAGGTTTTATGTCTCTGTGAGTGTGTGTGTGTGTGTGTGTGTGTGTGTGTGTGTGTTTGTATTTGTCTAGTAGGGTATGCAACTTCATTAGCGAATGTAATCGCCATGCAACCCTAATTCTGAGATATCTTTTGAACGATTTCCGGTGTGAAACTGCAAAGACATTTTATGTTACAGGGGAAGACTCTAAACTGACATCAGAGACGGAAGTAACCTTTGTGCAGTAAAACACATATGGGACAGAAAACTCACTGTACTTTCACCCGAAATGATGGCAGCGGCCAAAAAACCCGCAGAATAAGGACTTCAATATCTCAAGATACTAATTATCCCATTAAAAGTTGCGGGTGAAAATTTGCCTGAAGCAGAGCATACCGTTTCACTGTTCATATCGGAGAAGAGCTGGAAAGTTCAACAGGCAGAGTATGCAAGCATTGAATCGGCCTCTCTACAGCATGTGATAGGAAAGACGGGAATAACACAAAATCATATACAGCCACATCGTCATTACTACAACGATGAATATGGTAATTTTCATAATTAAAATGGTATATCTTTCAATGAGGTGTGTTTCCTCATGGCATAGAACTATCGCTTGTCCTTCTCGTTCGGCCGGATCTTTCTGCCAAACCGCCCCTACCGGAAATGAACATATTTTGACGCAAATTCGTAATGCAGGATATTGTTTCTTCAGTATGCATGTCAAGTCCAACTGCCCAATAGTACTGATTATCAAAACGAAGGGATATTGACACTCTATTGATTTAAATTATAATTTTCTTCATCCAAGGCGACGGAAGTAACATTTGATGGCCCTTACAAATTTGGCGCAAAAACGTAGTCATATCTCTGAATCAGATGTTCTAGAATGGGGTCATGCTGGCCATACGAGTAACAAGGATTCAAGAGACTAAATCATGGAGAAAGCGTATCATTTTGTTGGTTGGATTTCATGAAAAAGTGAGATTCTCCGAAGAATTATCAATTGATGCCTCCAGGTCTCAATGGAAGACAGAAGTATGCCCGATGTAGACCACTCTACAGTGTGTCATTAGCATGTTCGCAAAAAAACACAGATGGTCACCAAAACGAATTTAACATCACCCAACTACTTATGGATCAATTGAAAAAAGATTTTCTGAGTTTAACTTTTTCGTAACGTTTGCTATCACACCGCTACGGATGAATGTTTCTCGTTAAAAAGCTGAAGTTTTTCTTCCCACTTTGCTGCTTGATTTCTATATGTTCAAGTGTCCGCACTGGAAAGTTTGAATCATAAAAGGGAGAAGATACGCTCGTCCGTCATTTTTGGCCTTTCTGCTCTAGTCTTTGTTTAGTATTCCCTTTGGTGGTCAAAGAAGGATTCTGAGTATTGGAATGTGTGCTCATGGGGGATGACTGTAACCCCATTTGGAGTTGTGATGTTTCCAATAAATGTAACACACCTTCTGCCATAAAGTCAAAATATAAACGTATAAAATATATAATAGCTGGTGGCAGTATTTATGATTCCACATCGATGAGTAAATTTGTTCTCTATGTATTTGTAAGACTTTCCAATCAGAAATTGACCATGTGTATCTTTAATACAATAGTGAGATGAGATTAAACCAAACCTTGATACAAGGCGACACACACGTCGCACCAGTTGAGTCATTTCTACGGCACACTTTCGCAGTAGTTCATCGGCGTCTCTACGGGACCGGGTATTAGTGCAACCGCCAAAAATGTGAATAATATAATTTCAATTGTAAGTTCAAGGATCTATAAGAAAACATGATGAAATATACTCTAATCGTTATTTCAGGCAGGAAAGCAGTGCGTGCAATTAGCAAAATTAATCCATTCTTCAAGATAGCGCAAAAATTTTCTTCTTTTTTATCGTACACATGGTATTGTCTTTGACGTCCGAGCGCGGCACGTACGTGAATATCAAAAAATGATTCTTGTGAATCTGGCATTTTCGCATGTTTAAGAGATGTTATTTATTTTCCATAAAATATACAAGATCACTGATCGTAAAAAGTGATATAATTTTACTTGTAATACAAGTAGTGATGTAATAAAGATAAATGACACTATTAAGTTCATCACCACACTAAATTGCTCTGAAAATAAACATCGGGAAGCAATGCAGTCCAATATGAATAAATAATCAAAATGGCAATGTATTTTTCATAATTTGCATGTCAGCCCAAATTGTTTTTCCCTTTTAGTTATCACTTGTTGTTTTTTATTGTTCCCAAAACACTTTACAAGGATTTTATATAGGAGTCGATACAGCATGCAGCGATTGTGACTATGAACTCGGATGAGATAGTTCTGAGTAGAGTGTCGAACGAAAGTGTTCTACCGCACCCTGTATATTACAGTATGCGATTATGCCGATTACTGCACGGATCGCTGCTATCACTACAAGACGTATTATAACATCGAAAGCATGTTGACCTTCACTCCTTCCTCCTCTCATCATGGAAAGGCGCTACAGTGCATTATTTCCGGTTCTCAACAATCAGCCACTCTGAACGTTAGACGTAAGTCGTTAATGTTTTTGTACAGCTGCATGTTGTTATAGTGATGTGATGATGACAATGGTGACGATGACGATGATGATGATGCTGTGTTTGAGTGTGTGCGTGTGTGTGTGCGCGCACGCGTGAGCTATAAAGTGTCTTTTTGGCATATAGAGCTTTGGCATACAGAGGAAAGAAATATGTCATTAACTAAAGAAGAATGTTCGTCGCCATAACTTTCCCAATACATGTGAGCCACAGTCTATAAACTTCCTCCGCCCCTCCTGGGCTGAATACGTTAAAGTAAATGTGACCCGCTACAACAAAATGGTCCTAAAGTCGCGCACGGTCGAAGCCGTGAAAATCGAGTTTGAAGTTAGAGCATCAAAATTGGTCAAAACTTACGATTTTCTGAATTTGACATATCATTAGAGTCTGACATGTCTTCTATCATTTGTCGAAATTTTGAAGCAAAATGATGAAAGGAAAGACCAAAAAATAGCGTTTTTCTGGGCCATGTTTTTTTGGCGTTTCAACGAAGCAGAAACTGGTTCGAACATTTGGATTGAGCGCCACACATACGCTCCGCCCCTAACAACGACCAGAGTGATCTCATTGGTCAGTTTGCTGCTTGCCGCTAACCGAAGCGTGAAGCTCGCACACTGCCCAGTCGACTGGTGCGTGCGGGCGGACGGGTTGCGCTATGCCTAGCCCCTTCTCCTGACATCCTGGTCACTGATTGATCGGTGAGGAGGCCGCCGACGCTGTGTTTGAATGAGCATTTCGGGGGTTGCTATTGGGCCGGATGCATAAACGCTAGCAATTGCTTGTGCTAGCCTTTTACTCGAATCCGTATGCATAAAAACAAGCAATTGCTTGCGAGCAGAAGCTCTTGCTAGCAAGTACAAGCAATTGCTTGCTGTCCGCAAGCAATTGCTTAGAAACCAAGCATTTGCTTAAAAACGTATGCATAAAACATACCTTTTGCTAGTTCTTGCTAGCAATTGCTTACGATTTTCCAAGCTCTGCAAAATGAGCTTGAGCTTTTGCTTATCTGGGACGTTCAATTTTAAGTATCATTTTCATATTCATGGAAGAAAGACAACAATTGTGAAGGAGTGGTATAAATCTACAAGAAATTACTCTTAAGTAGAGTAAGAAATTTTTCATTTCAACAACGGGAATGTCCAGTGGTTAGCACGCAAAATTTGATGAAAAACAGGTAGGATGTCTCACTTCGGTGGAGAGCAAGGAGACGTCTCTCCACGTGCGATCTGGCAGATGCGGGCTATTGTAAGCAGTGGTGGGAATCAGCCAGTAATACGAATGTGTGTATAGTTGTGTGTGTGTGCGTCTGTGTGTGCATTTATGAGTGTCATTTCATAGCTCTTCTGCTATGTCAGGAAATGTTTCCGCACACACATGCCCTTTCAAATGCATGCTGCCACACTCGCCTTTGTTCTTGTGTTCGCACAAGCGTGACGCTATTGTTCGAACCCTAAGCAATTGCTTGCTGAATGCAAGCAAAAGGTATGTGCACAAGCAAAAGATTATGCATATGTATTTAAGCAATTGCTTGAGCTACACCTTTTACTAGACGAGCTTGTGCTTTTGCTTGAAGCAATTGCTTACAAGCAATTGCTTGTTTTATGCATTCGGCCCATTGTCCGGAGGTGAATACTGACTTGCGTGTCTCTTGATTGTGATTGCGTCGCAAGGAGAACTTTTAGGGCGCTTTTCTCGAAACAGTGATTTCCCAGACGTCTTGACATGCTCTCTTTAAACATCGATATCTCCGCAGCCAATTATTTTTATGAGACGTGTTATATATCAATTTAAAGCAGAAAGATTAGGGAATTGTGTCATGCAATTTTCAAATAATCGACCTCGCCCGACTTTAGGATCATTTTGTTGTAGCGGGTCACAAATTCATAATACTATTGTCTCTTTGAGCGCGGAGGGATAGTCATTGGGCCGAATGCATAAAACAAGCAATTGCTTGTAAGCAATTGCTTCAAGCAAAAGCACAAGCTCGTCTAGTAAAAGGTGTAGCTCAAGCAATTGCTTAAATACATATGCATAATCTTTTGCTTGTGCACATACCTTTTGCTTGCATTCAGCAAGCAATTGCTTAGGGTTCGAACAATAGCGTCACGCCTGTGCGAACACAAGAACAAAGGCGAGTGTGGCAGCATGCATATGAAAGGGCATGTGTGCGGAAGCATTTCCTGACATAGCAGAAGAGCTGTGAAATGACACTGGGCCGAATGCATAAAACAAGCAATTGCTTGTAAGCAATTGCTTCAAGCAAAAGCACAAGCTCGTCTAGTAAAAGGTGTAGCTCAAGCAATTGCTTAAATACATATGCATAATCTTTTGCTTGTGCACATACCTTTTGCTTGCATTCAGCAAGGAATTGCTTAGGGTTCGAACAATAGCGTCACGCCTGTGCGAACACAAGAACAAAGGCGAGTGTGGCAGCATGCATTTGAAAGGGCATGTGTGTGCGGAAACATTTCCTGACATAGCAGAAGAGCTATGAAATGACACACATAAATGCACACACAGACGCACACACACACAACTATACACACACTCGTATTACTGGCTGATTCCCACCACTACTTACAATAGCCCGCATCTGCCAGATCGCACGTGGAGAGACGTCTCCTTGCTCTCCACCGAAGTGAGACATCCTACCTGTTTTTCATCAAATTTTGCGTGCTAACCACTAGACATTCCCGTTGTTGAAATGAAAAATTTCTTACTCTACTTAAGAGTAATTTCTTGTAGATTTATACCACTCCTTCACAATTGTTGTCTTTCTTCCATGAATATGAAAATGATACTTAAAAGGGAACGTCCCAGATAAGCAAAAGCTCAAGCTCATTTTACAGAGCTTGGAAAATCGTAAGCAATTGCTAGCAAGAACTAGCAAAAGGTATGTTTTATGCATACGTTTTTAAGCAAATGCTTGGTCTCTAAGCAATTGCTTGCGGACAGCAAGCAATTGCTTGTACTTGCTAGCAAGAGCTTCTGCTCGCAAGCAATTGCTTGTTTTTATGCATACGGATTCGAGTAAAAGGCTAGCACAAGCAATTGCTAGCGTTTATGCATCCGGCCCACTCGAAATGCACACACAGACGCACACACACACAACTATACACACACTCGTATTACCGGCTGATTCCCACCACTGCTTACAATAGCCCGCATCTGCCAGATCGCACGTGGAGAGACGTCTCCTTGCTCTCCACCGAAGTGAGACATCCTACCTGTTTTTCATCAAATTTTGCGTGCTAACCACTGGACATTCCCGTTGTTGAAATGAAGAATTTCTTACTCTACTTAAGAGTAATTTCTTGTATTTTTATACCACTCCTTCACAATTGTTGTCTTTCTTCCATGAATATGAAAATGATACTTAAAAGGGAACGTCCCAGATAAGCAAAAGCTCAAGCTCATTTTACAGAACTGGGAAAATCGTAAGCAATTGCTAGCAAGAACTATAGCAAAAGGTATGTTTTATGCATACGTTTTTAAGCAAATGCTTGGTCCCTAAGCAATTGCTTGCGGACAGCAAGCAATTGCTTGTACTTGCTAGCAAGAGCTTCTCCTCGCAAGCAATTGCTTCTTTTTATGCATACGGATTCGAGTAAAAGGCTAGCACAAGCAATTGCTAGCGTTTATGCATCCGGCCCATTGACACTGACATCCTTCTTTGCTTCCCTGCGAGATTTGACAAGGAAGGTGAGCCGAGAATGATGAGAATCTTGGCCTCATATATCGAGATACCAGGAAATCAAACAAACATTCAAAGCTATGAGGTCATTGCCAATGAATGTGATAGAAACAAATGGAGTGTTTAGTCTGTCTTCCTTTTTTTTTTCGTTGAGTACTCGCTGGACGTATAATTATCCATTAGAGAACAAAACGCTATAAGTTTGTAGTACATCAGCCATCTCTTGTCGGACAAAGAAATATTTAACATTTCATGTTTTTATTTTAATGTTCAAAGATGTCATTGTGTCATTCATGGAAAATTGAAGCGGGACATTATACACATTGCATAACTATTATGTAATACTGATTAAAAAACACACACACACACACACACCCACACACGAAATGCGGGGCACCACACTCAAACGCTTTTTAATTTAAATCATTCTAATCAGTAACTATACCAATTTATGGACTTTTTTTTAATCAATGAAACATGCTAAAACTAGAAAAGCACTCTGAGAACACAGACCTCCGCCAAGCAGCTAGTATACTTTCCACCACTGATCTTGCTCTTCCACAGAGAACAGTGATTTCCAAATTTTTGCATCACTACCAAAATTTAATCATCGGTTCATTGTGTCATTCCCATCCTTCCCTGCAAGTTTCGTCAACATCCGTGAGCAACTTTTTTGAGTTATTTTGCACACGGACAAACCAACAATAACAAATACATAATCTCCTCCCTTGGCGGAGGTAATTAGTTTCTTTAATATTGCATTCTATTAAAGGTACACATCGACAGAGTATATACGCGTCATACGTTTGAATCAATTATTGAATCAAATATCGGACAAAAAAGAACAGAGGGGAAAAAAGACATAATGGAATGCAAAAGACTTACTACAGCTTGGGAGACTGGGAAATTGTATTCACGTGAAAAGTCACATTGCGAGGTTCTTTTCTTTTCTTGTTTTATCATCCGTTGATCTTTGTTTACTGTCTACGAAAACTGTTTATTCGTCTTTGAATATTTGACATGTTTGATCCCTTGAAAAAAAGAGAATCGTGATGACGTTGATGTGAATCTTTAACATCACAACAGCATACTTTTATTGTGCAGCTAATGTTCATGAGTACAACACAATCTAGCGAAAAAAGTAACACCAAAAACAAAAAAGTCGTATTCATAGAGGGGTAAATTGTTATCCTATTCACTTATTTTGATAAAAGATCAACGGAATATATACATTGCGTATCACTTTAAGCCATTCGTCTTTACATCTAACATGATGAAAACACCGTATGTCTGTCAGTTAATTCAAGAGAAATTTTGACCCCAACATTTGGCACAATTTCACGTCTGTTTTTAAGAACAGTACTGCATGACTTCTACTCGTTCAGTGGATTGTTACCACATTTATCAACACAGGTTAGGCGTGTGGAGCTTCTCGATTCGAAGGTTGTCGGAGAGTTCTTAAAATCTTGACATATAATATTATTATGTCTTTGAGTGCACAGTGTGAACACTACTCTGCGTTATTCAAAAAGAGTGACGTTGGTAGTTAGGTGTAGTAAGTTTGTATGAGAAGAATGATTCAAATTACTCTCCCTCCATTTAAGAGTCTCTAGGCTTTGAACCTGGACTGCCTGAAATAAAGTGAATATCAAAATAAGTTAATGTTTCAGTGTTTTATCTGTCCCTTGTAAGTATGTAGTCACAAATCAATTGGCATTTATGGCAGTCTTTAATTCACCTGTTTCGCAGATGGTCCGGTCGATGACGTGATTACTATTAAGACACGTGATCAGGGATCTTCCTTGAATATTGAATGTCACGTGAGCCCACAGAACCAGCCACATCCCGCCATCAATTCTTACGTCATCAAAGCTGATGGCGTCACACTCTCCCGGTCATAACTGCTACTACCGTCCTTTCTCCACGGCCTCGTTGGTGTATCGAACTGTCGTGTGTAGGAAGGAACGACGTGGGACCGACATCGAGTACATCTATTTATTGCCCAAGAGGTATGGGATACGCAAATGCAAATGCACCAGTTACTAACGGACTTTCTACTGCTTGACCACTGTAACAATCAAACCGACAGGTTATGAAACAGTATATATCGCATTGCCATAAATAAAATATAAATATCAAAACGGGGTCATCCCACGAGACCGACCAAGAAAATTGGTCCATGAGTCATGCAGCCCATGAGTTCGACACTAGACATTATATTTGATAAAACCCATGAGATCGACACCACTCTAAAAAAAAAAAAAGGCTTACGAGACCAACACTACGCAAACAAAGCTCACAAGACCGACAAGATGAGCTCTCGATCTCTTCTGGAAATGTCAGTCTCGTGAGCCTTCTTTGCATAGTGTCGGTCTTTAATATGAGCCATTTTTCTAGTGTCGAACTCATGAGCTGTATACCTTGTAGGTCTATTTCACTTGATATCAAACTCGTACACTTTATTTCAAAAGTGTCGAACTCGTGGGCTTTATTTACTTCAATAGTGTCGAACTCTAGGGTTGTATAACCAGTGGGCTGTGTGACTTGTGGGCTGTATAACTCGTGGGTGTCGGTCTCGTGACGTGCACCCATTAAAACACTATAGAAGGAATGAAATGTAGCGTCGTTCAGTAGAACTCTATGACTGCAAGTTCCAATTAGCTTTTCAGTTCTGCTGGGTTATATTAAAGTTGACTTCGTCTTTAATGTTGAAAAAAAAAATCGGGTTTCGATATTTTTTGTTTCCCCGCACAGCACCTCCGCCTAATGATGCTATACAGGTTGAGTTCCAAGAGTCGGGAAACTTCAGGGAGGTTGGTGGTCACGTTGATTTGACTATATCCTGTGATATAGCCTCTCATACTCGACCATTCCCACCTATTGACAGTTACGTCATCAAGAGAGATAGTCAAACATTGTCGACTTCCAACTCGTTCACCCTATCTCCTCGACCGGACAGCTGCATGAATATCACGTGTATTGGTGAAAATAATATCGGGTCGGCGTCATCTGTTAGAACCTACTGCCCCAGAAGTAGGCCTAAGACTATTCGTTTCATTGTATGTCATATGAAATATACCATGAATATGTCATGATTATATAAAATACTACCTATTCATGGTGCTTTGTGTTTATAGATCCGGAGATTATACATGAACCGTATCCTATGTGCAGTGATACTAACTTCGGCTATGAAAGGCACACATGTACCAAGTAATGTGTGATTTATGCATGGAGATACACAGGTATTGGTGCAAAAATATCAGTGCATTTACATAGGAATATAACACATGTATGAAAAAAAAGGAAAGGATAAACCTACGTGTTTTACCATGACAGTTTTGAATGTTTATCATGGCTGTTCATAATCTCCTCACTTGATGAAATATCTGCCATTTCAAATTCTTCTTTCCAGTCCAAACCTTAATGCCCCTCTTCTCGTACACTTTTTTGGCTTTGTTTTTGTTTCGAAGTGTGTGCTCTTTCTGATAATAATGATGTTATGATTGCTCTCCTTTAGAATGGTTGGCCTTTTATTTCGTCTTTATAACATTTCTCTGTCAAGTAACGATCCCTGCAAGGACTACGAAGACATGGTGTTACAGCAAACCTCTCTCCTCATTTACTTCACTATGCAAACCTTTCAGCAACACCTAAACTGTGATCTTCGTTGACAGATCCACCACGTGATCATATCATTGACATCGAGTTCGACGAAGGTTTGGATGACAGTGGTCGAGGTATTGTCACCATTTCCTGTAACGTGACAGACATCGATCAACCCTACCCTGCCCTCGATAGGTATAAGATCAAAGTTGGAAGTGTGACAGTGTCAAACTCGAGCTCGTCATCGTTCACGGTATCACCAAGCCCTCCAGGCTGCACGGACGTCACGTGTATTGGAATGAATGAACTTGGATCGACATCTACAGTGAATGAATTTTGTCCCACAGGTAACTTTTATTGATCAAGTATTATGCTATTGACCGGGGTCTTAAGCCTGGTGTGCTACAAATGACGAGATAAGCTTTAAGCAGAAAAGGAAAAAAAAAACAAAACAAAACATCGAACATACAAATCGTCGCCGGTCACACGAACCGACGAATCACTCGATTTTGGGTCAAATTTTAGATTTTGAGATTTTCAATCATTTCGTTATTAGACATTCCATACTACATATTCTGAAATTCTCAGTGTGTAATTCGGTGTAATTTTTACGTTGTTATCACTTTTGTAGAAGTATGTAATTCCATTTGTGAAAATTATTTGTTTTCCCCATAGACGCGTGTGTTAAACAATCAGGCGATTCGACGGTTCGGTGACCGCGCGTACTAGTACGCGCGGTCACCGAACCGACGAATCAGTGCGCATTGACTTGCGTGTTGTTTTTGAGATTCAAGAGTTCATTGACCGCGCGCATAGTGCGCGTACTATGTAATACATGTGTTGACAACGACAACGCTCAATGTACATGTATGGTTGGGTGTCCATAATATCGGACACCTAACGTTTTTCTATCAACAGAAACGTGAAAAATCACACAATTTGCCTGAAATTTTACTCACGTGTGGAGAAAATACTCCGGATTCACAAGCGCGCACTGAAAATGCGATCTGAGGTACGCGCTCTAGATGGCGGCTTCGAACGCGTAGGGTGTCATTTTTTCCGCACTCAGTTGCCGGGCTCATATCGACCGACCACCCCGCCCTCTATTGACAATACGTATAAAGCGTACTTAAACGCGTTTTTTCGACAAGCTGCTGTTTTTATCTAGTCGTAATTTTTTCCCCCAATAATATTTGAATATATTTTGAATCCTTCGATATTACTTAATTTTGAAGGACTGTTTGATGAATTTGACTTGATTTTCATCAGGAAACTTTTCATCGTAATTGAAATAAATTAGATGAGTCGGTTTGTTTTTTCACATTCATTTCTCGTTTCTCCATCAACTCGTAGTGTCGTACGGTCGTAGCGGGCGACAAAATGTTTATGTCATGTGTATGTGTAACGTGTGTGCACGATCGTACAAGCGGCGGTGACAATTTTGCGGTTAAAATCGTCAAATTTATTACGGAAGGATACTCTACATCTAACAACGAGTCGATATCAGCAAAGGTAGGCCTAGTTATATGCAGTTACACGATAAACCTTATTCGATTTTGCTAAATTTCGGTAATTTAGAGGGAATACTTAGTTGTTTTCGCCACATTTTACTCGGTAGCGTAGCCCAGTGAAGAATCGAACACCGTTGCGCGTAGTCCCATGCGTACATTTTCTTTCTGTACGCGCAATGCCATTATAATGCGCGGCCGGTCGTTATGGACCCGGTCGGTGGGTTGGACCCTACCATACATATGGACACACATGTAAAATGACAACGTTCTTTGCAGACCGAAAATACATGCATGCAGCTCTTTGACGATTTCCCGCTTATTTGTTAACGATACAAGTCGATAAAAACATCACAAGTTAGAGCAAGAATTGAAGTCTGGTGTACTACAAAAATAATTGGAAATTATAGACATGGAAGTGTAGCAACCATAAGTCAAAAATGGGCTAACTTCAAACGCGTTTTTCTCGAATTGTCATTCTTACGCAAACCTGAGGGATTCGTCGGTTCGTGTGACCGGCGACGAAATGAACCGTTTGTATACATTTCTTAAACCTTCATCAGCATTATTTGGTGTCATGATTATGTATATCGACGTCATTATATATTGTATTCAGTGAGAATAGTTTCCCATTAAAGGGACAGTCCGGACGATTTTCATAATTTCACATCATGTAGTACATAAATCAACAGCTCCATGTACAGATTCGTGGAATTTGTTGTGGTCCTTGAGCAGAGAAACCAATAAATTGAAAATCTTAAACCAATTACACTGAACAGTGTTGATGACATGAGAGCCTCATATATTTCAGAAATGAAGCAGTGCAATTCCATTACAATACCACTTGCTCAACAAGTTCACCTGTGAAGAATCTATGCATGCCTTCTTCTTTTGTTCTGCTTCCTTGAGGCCCAACTCATGAATTCTTATGGTGAGGCTGCCATGTTATTATCCTTGTTCATTGCAATTTGTTATAAATTTTGAAAACACTCTCATTCCTCATCCCTTGTCACTATAAATTCTGAAACTCTGTACTCAGTTTAACTGATTTATAGTTGTTCAAACGTAAAAGTCTGAAAATCATCCGAAGGTCTTCTTTAATGATTATTTAAAAGTAACCTTTTAACTTTCATACCTACACCTACGGACGATAGTCTTAATAATGTCATTATCTTTGATTTAGAACAGGATATCTTCTGACCGAAACGAACCAACTACACAATATTTTTATGCTTGTATGCGTTCCCCGATACTGCAGATATTCTTAAAGGGACTGTACAGTACTGGTTGAGGTGGGGATTCATGTTTTGAACATTCCTAAGTGAGATAATGAAAAGCCTCTTATGAAATATGAAAGAGCATGTAATTTTAAGAAGGATTCAACGTTTATTTGATGAAAATTGTTTTTCAAATGGCTGAGATATCCCAAAAAGTGCTAATAATAAAAGGCGACATGCCACAACTTTATTAGGATCTCTTTATTTTACCTTGTTTTTGGATATCTCAGCCATTTCAAAACCGATTTTCATCAAATAAACTTTTGATACCCCTTAGAACTGCATGCTCTTTGACATCTCATAGAGTGGTTTCTGAATGTCTCGCAAAACGTTAAAAGCTAAATCCTCACCTCGACCAGAACTGTACACACCCTTTAACTTTACATGAGTAAGATGTGTAGATTATCCCTTTTATTTCCGTATAAGTAATATGACATAGAACTATTCAAAAGTTTATGCCCTCAACAATTAAACCTTAGTTTTCTCGAGGAATGCGAGATGTCCTCAAATGTATGATGTCTTAAATCAAGTTTGATACCAATGCCAATTAAAGCTGCATAGTTGTAAAGCTGTATAGTGTATTTTGATGCCTATTATAGTTTTTGTATCTATTTCTCATGTTTACAACGTAAAGGTATCATACCACTAACAGATATGGATAATAGTATACAAAGTTTGTTTGAATTTCTTCATGATATCCAATTCAGATCCTCCCGGGGAAGATATCATAACTCTGCAGATTGAAGAGCAGATAGTCGCAAGAGAAGTTAATCTTGTGATCACGTGTCACATCGAACTACGTGACCGACCAACACCTCCAATTGACTCATATGAGATCTCCGTTGACGGCGAGACGATTTCATCGTCAAGTGTACCGTCTGCGATTGTGGAATCTCGTCCTAACAAGTGTATCAACATCTTGTGTGAAGGAAGGAACAGACGTGGCTCAACGCGTTCAAGGGATTTATACTGTTTTAGAGGTAAATCAAGAAGTTCCACTTTGAATGTTTTTCTGGTGTACTTCATTGTTTCTATTGCCATCTACTTATGACATTCAAGATAATACGCAAAATGCAGGTGAATTTGATTTTTAGTTTGGCTTTTCCATGATAGGCTTTTTGGTTGTTTGTTTCGAAAAAGATGTAGTGTAAGAATGTATATGACAATTATTCTGCTATAATCATAGCGAAGTTTTGATCTCAAATATGACAAAACAATCATGCTAGTCTTAGCACCTACCTGCACGTGATATTCCAAAAACATTTGAAATAATGGCGTATGACGTGTGGTGTATCTAAATTCTTTAATAAATAGAACTCCTACCTGTGTCTTGTCTTGTCTTCCTAACTGTAAGATGTGTTTTATTATAGTTTCACCTTCGAATTACATGGTTACCTTCGTCCTGTACGTAATATTGAATAATAGATGACATAATCGATGTTCAGTTCAACGAGCGCGTGGGAGAGAACAACGTGAAAATCTACACAGTGGTCTGTCATATTGACGAGGAGTACCAGCCGACACCAGGTATCCATACCTTCCTCATCACAGTCGATAACGTCACTCTCTCATCCTCCCGCTCGCCGTCGACTGCCTTTACCCCTCGCGCCGACGGGGGCACCGAAGTCTCCTGTACGGGATGGAACGATTTTGGTTCCACCACTGCAACTAAGACCTTCTACCCGTCAGGTAAGCTACTCCATAAGACCCTGAAAGCTTTTAAATCAAAACTGTCTGCAATATCTACCAATATGTTTCATATTTTGATTCACAAATACATTGCAAATGAGATCCTCTCATTGTTATCTTAATTGTGTTCTTTACAATAGTAATAGCGATCATCACGTTAGTATCATCCTATCAGCATCATACTAAAATAGATTTCTGGGTAATATCTGAATATTTCGAGATGCATCAAGATTTTTTTTGTTTTTGACTTTACTTTCTAGAAGAAAAAAAAAACACACCATACGAACTATAAAGCTGATGTAAAGCAAAACAAACACATGCATTAGTCAAAAAAGGACTTTCCTCTCCACTTTGAATGTTTTGAGTATTATTTTCTGTTAAAGCATTGAAACATATTGAAACAAAATGTAACGGCAAAAACACACACACATTCAAACACACACATTAACACACACACACACATACACACAAACACTAATGAACACGCGTGCGCGTGAATAAAGCATTTTTCAATGAAAAGATGTTGAATAATTGGCAGCCCACAAAAAGTATTCACAGATTAAAAATATCTTCAATGCTTTTTACGTTGTTTTGTTTGTTTGTTTGTTTTTTCCAAACATGGCCTTCAGGGTGTTCTTGATCGATGTAAACTTAATCTCTGAAGAATGGAATGTAAGGAAAAAATCTTACGATGTCATATTGAATGAAGCTCAATTTTTCAAGAAAACTAGTGTAGAGTCGATGGATGTGATTCAATTGTACCCTATTTTCATAACGGTTCAATTCTGGCAGATTCGTACTCGTCTGCGTTTTAAACATTCCTTTCAGTAAGATTTATCATTTTGTTGTTTAAAGACAAAGTATACCAAGAAACAGTAGAATATTGAAGGACCGTTTATGTATAAAATGTCTTCTTCATCGGATATTCTTACTCTAACGTTCTATCTTTACTATCATTATCCCCACGGTAATCAAGTTGATGAACCCGTAAGTTTTGCCTGCGATTAAGATCATTACATTTATCAAATTATCACATTCCGGAATCTTGATTAATACTGTCTTCCAGACTAGTGAGCATTTTGTCTCGTTGTCTTATATAAACTCGTAAAAGCTGTGGAAATAATAGCAGGATTTCAGCGTCAAGGAGCTCTGCAACGATCGTCGACAACTTACGCTCTTCTCGTGGTCGTGTTCTTCCTTTCCGTAATCGTCTGCGTCGCTTACGTGAACAGAAGAAGAACATTCTTCCCCCCAGACGAGGTATTTAAAAACTGATCAAAATACAATGCCACAAGAAAGCACCAACACCCTTCAAAGTGCACTTCACGAGAGTAAAGATTTGTGTCAAAAGAGTAAATCAACAACTTTTCCTCACGGCATGCTGAGGATTTTTCATATTGATATAGATGTACGCGTCTCCATACCTCAGCTTGCATGAAAACATGACAAGTTGGTCTATAAGGTTTAAATGACTTGATTTTATAATAAATATGTGCAATATCTTTCTTTCTTTTCTTTATTTTTATTTTTATTTTTTTGACTGTGAACCACCAAGTAAATGCGGTCCAGGACTAAATCTTAAAGGGTGTGTACAGTTCTGGTTGAGGTGAGGATTTAGCTTTTTGCGAGATATTCAGAAACCACTCCATGAGATGTTAAAGAACATGCAATTCTATAGGGTATCAAAAGTTTATTTGATGAAAATCGGTTTTGAAATGACTGACATAGCCAAAAAAGAGGTGAAGCAAAGATATCCTAGTAAAAGGCGTGGCCTGTTGCCTTTTATTATAATCACTTTTTTTTTTTGGATATCTCAGCCATTTGTCAACCAATTTTCATCAAATAAACGTTGAATCCTTCTTTCTCATTTTCTCCCTTCAATAGGAATGTTGTAAACCTGAATCCACACCACAACCAGTACTGTGCAGTCCCTTTAAGGGCAATAGGAACGAAATATAATCTTTTCAGTGGAGGTGGCTTATATCGTAACCCGTACAACGAGGGGTCTTACGCCAGTATAGCGAGCATTGTAATTCGCTATATACAGTATTGACTTACATTGATATTACAAAATAGCTTGCACCTATAAATGTTATAGAAATGATTTCATAGACAACATAATGTACATTCCTAACTGAAATTGATTGGTCTTCATTTTTTTTTTCTTTTCAGGTGCAGAGTTTCGTCCAATAAACTGATTCATCTTGGACTATGAAATACTCATTTTCTGTAGAGAGGATCGTTCATTTTCTCCTCGAATATTCATTAATGTGACACTGGAAAGCCGAACAGATAGATTTGATCATAATTGTGTCATCATAATGGACTATGACAATACTCAGATAGTGATAACGTGTTCATAGAATACACGAGTATGCGGTTTCCAGGGGCCCGTTTTATAAAACTTGTCATCAGTGACAAGTTGTCATAGATGTGACAAGCTGCTGAATTCCTTGCATCTGATTGGCTGAGAGCAAATTTGTCATAGAAATGTGGCAGTTGTCACTGATGACAAGTTTTATGAAACGGGCCCTTTTTTTGTTTTTGTTTTTGTTTTTGTTTTTGTTCCGCCCAGCGTTTTTAGACATTAAAGTAATCACAACGTTGTGGAATTTATGCACAAGACTTTTTGGAAGTTGTTTATCATATTGAGTTCATGCAAAAGAAAAAAAAAATGTCACAACCATTTTATTAAAGTCATAAAGTCAGATTTACTTGCCATGGTCAGATCTGCCTCTAGATGTCATGAGGCCTTGCTAGCAATTAACTACAACGCTACAAATATGTATATATATATATATATATATATATATATATATTTACTTTTCTGTTCAATTTTCCCATTTGATTCCAACTTGTCAAAAAGTCACCCCGCATACTCCTGTCCATACCGTTTCCTTGCAAGTGCAACGAGTTCTGGTTTGCTTGAACGTTTGTCTCAGAACTTGAAAATTGTGTATTTTCGAGTGTAAATCGTAATATTCACAAATATCTTCCTTTTCCGGTTTTCCGGTATGAAGCCTCCTTATCTCGTTAACATTGTATATACATGCATTAATTCGTAATTCTAGGATGGAATTAACCGAATAATACTTTCAATATATCAAAATTATTACTTTCATAGGAAAAAAATCTGGCCTCTCTTTCGAGAGACATTAGTAAGCAATTTTATTTGCTCGGTTCTTTCGTTTTTATAAGTCTAGACGCGATCAGCATTAATCAACAGTTTTATTTTGCCGCATGACTCATTCCTGACTAGTCCTTAAAAACTAGAACTTTTCTAAACTTATAAAACCATTTATCTCAAGTAACAATAAAATCATAGTATTTTAGAACACGTGATTGCACTCTTATAAACGTCAATTATCAAGAGAATAAAACCGCGGGTTTACTCGCACATAGAGACTCCCATTACTTGCATGTGTTTTAAAGTGTTTATTATTATATTGTGCGAGAATAGAGAAGAGAGTGTCATTGTAATACCCCCTCCCCATGGCATCACGAATGAGATTGTGATTGAGAGGAAAGAGTACATTGAAAAAGGGCAAACATGAGCATGCATTGTGAGAATTATTCACACAGCTGTGTACGAAATTCTAGTGTAGATGAAATGTAGGTCCGAAAGTTATAAACGTGAAGATCCGAGGGGATCGAGGAATGGAATAGATATTTACATGCGTAAAGACCAAATATATCAAACGCACCATCTATTATTTGAAAGAATGAATGAAAGAATGTGTGTGAGAGGATATTAATATGCCAAAGCACAGAGGGAGGGGGAGCTAGGGAGAGATTGAGAGCTAAAAGAAGAAAACCAGGAGAGCGAATATTCAGGAGAAAAAAAAAACTCACAATAAAGTCAAATGCGAATATTCAAAATACATTGCATACATAATACATA
Source organism: Diadema setosum (assembly GCA_033980235.1). NCBI lineage: Eukaryota > Metazoa > Echinodermata > Echinoidea > Diadematoida > Diadematidae > Diadema > Diadema setosum. The sequence goes on along the minus strand of CM067071.1, from coordinate 3,846,740 downwards.
TCCATACACATTTCAATTTTTGCAAATACTGCAATTATCGTAACGAACCTTGCACAAAACATCTCATTAATTTGGAGTGGTCGCACTGGATAAACTCTGCTTTTTTTTAAGTCCTTAAGTGCCTAAATGCTTCTAATTATTGCGCGTCTCCATTTTTACGGGCGATCATCCACACCGAAACTGAAAGCAACACTAAATTAAAAATGTTTACGTATACATAATGCTCTACTTATACAAGAACAGAACTGTCCATATATAGTTTCAAGGATTACTGTTAAACTATTGATAGCTGAATAGTTACAACGTGATTTTGATTTTTAACATTTTCGAATTAAATTACAACTTATCAACAGAGTCTCAAACAATGGACATAGAGCTCACTGAAAAAGAAGCGGCGAAAGGTGATTATCGCTGCAGTTATTGTAATTAAACACTTCAGAGCGTTAAGAACCCTTGTGAATTCAGGGTCATGTTAGTTTGTTGATTTGGTTTGTTTTGTGAATGTGTATGTGTGTTCGCGCGCTCGAATGTATGTGTATGTCAAATGTGTGTATGTACGCACGTAAATGTACTTTAGTCATAGTTCACATGACATAGAAACACATGTTGAGAATAAGATTATAAATTATGATTAAAAAGCCTCCAAATCATCGACATCATCGAGCAAAATGTTGGTGCGCTCTTTTGGCGCAAAAATGCAGCTTAAAGAAGATAGATCGACAAAGGCACAGAAACGTCTAGTCACATGAGCTCGTACAGCGTGTTTAGTTTTATATATAAATTATATATATATATATATATATATATATATATATATATAGCAATAATAAAGTCACAACATAGGAATGCAGGGAATGCATTAATAGCCAATCTTGATCTAATGAATAATCCGAATTTTCGAGGAACCTTCCTTTTCTTCAGGGATGACAGTGCGAATATTCGCACTGTCATCCCTGAAGAAGAGGAAGGTTCCTCGAAAATTCGGATTATTCATTAGATCAAGATTGGCTATTAATGCATTCCCTGCATTCCTATGTTGTGACTTTATTATTGCTATTTCTAGTACTGCCAATACGCGTAACAACTACAATATTTATATATATATATATATATATATATGTATATATATATATATATATATATATATACATATATATATATATATATACATTATTTTTCAATTGATCAATGTATATTATGATATATATATATATATATATATATATATATATATATATATATCTATTAAAAACTGATAGAGGTTTTATTTTGATGAACACCTACAACAAAATCAAGAAGATATAACTCACAAAAAGCCATTAAAAAAGACCCTGAAGAAAGTGCAAAAGAAGCTACCAAGGTTACTGAAAACGCTAAACGACTAGAATACAAATTACTATAACCATTTAAACAGTCAATGCACATTATAATCCCAACATTTATTACAACCTTGACGAACTTTGACCTTGATGGCATTGGGTATGATCTAATCCACTTTTTTTTGCAGCATAATCTAAACGGCTGTTTAACATTTCAATTCACACTCATGCAATTCTGAAAAATTGAAAATGCTAAACATTTTTTGATTAAGTAGTTTTTTTTTTTTTATATATTCTCTCCAGTAGATATAGGTGTTTCTAATATTAAGGTGTTAAATGTCTTGAGTATTAACCGCAAGAGCTTAGTCGAGCTGTGGAGGGTACAGGCCCTATCATTATTTTGTATGACCGTTTTTCCGAGAAAGAGTTCTTCTTCTACGATACTTTCAAGATTCGAATCTTAAAACGAATAAGAACTTGTGTCTAGTTTTTTTTTAGAATACGTGTATGCACTATACGGGGGTGAAAGAAGAGTTATACAGCCCATTAGTTCAACCCTCAGCAAACAAGGACCACGAGACTGACATATTAAAGTGGCGAAATAGCGGGCTATTTTTACCTATTGTCAAACTCATGGACGTTATGTGCCTAGTGTCGAACCAATGGGATGTATGACTCTCGGGTTGTATGGCTCATGGACTTTTTTTTTTTCAAAATCGAATTCGTGGCTGTATGATTTGTGTGCGTTGGTCTTGTGGGATAACCCCCACAAGGATAGTAATATACGACCTCCTTGCAACTACTGCGACTTCACTTGGTGCGTTGCATCTGCTTCCCATGGGCCTTTGAAAATAGGAGAGAGGTGTCTCCTATCCTAGCAGTTCGTTATTCCGAAGATTCATTTTTCCGAAGCTTCGGTGTTCCGAAGGTTCGTTATTGCGAAGATTCGTTATTTCGAAGATTCTTTAATCCGAAAATGTGATAAGGTTTGTTATTCCGAAGGTTCGTTAATCCGACAATTAAACAAAGCTCGTTATTCTGAAGGTTTGTTACAGACCTTTTCGGATCAACGAAATGGTTCATCGGTTACAGTTTGTTATTCCGAATGTCCGTGGATCCGAAAATGTGATAAGATTTGTTATTTCGAGGGTTCATTTGTCCGAAGATGAAATAAGTTTCGTTATTCCCAAGGATCATTAATCCGAAAATGAAACAAAGCTGGTTATGCCGAAGGTTCGTTAAGGACCTTATGTCACGTCGAACGAACGTTCGAACCTTCGCAACAACGAACCCTATTTCATTTTCGGACAAACAAGCCTTCGGAATAGCGAACCCTATCTCATTTTCGGATCAACGAACCTTCGGAAGTGAACCCTATTTCATTTTCGTTTAAATGAGCCTTCGGAATAGCGAACCCTATTTCATTTTCGGATTAACACACCTTTGGGACTACGAACTTTCGGAATAACATCACAAATGGTCGGATTACCGACCCCTTTTTCATTTATGGATTAACGAACCTCTAGGTATAGGGAATGTGTGCGTTTCGGATTAAAGAACCTTCGGAATAGCGAGCTTCGAAATAACGAACAGCACCCTCACGGAGATGACTGCAAGTCACTAAAGGATTTTAAATGGTCCCTTTTTGAATTGGTTTAATTTCATCTGTGTAAATTCATCTAGATATATACATATTTCTTTTTGTCTGATACACAAGAACTGTATCTACACTTTTCAAGAAAGCGTATTTTGCCTTGAGATTTAGTATAATTATTACATTATAAGTTTTCATGAGACTATTAAAATGTTTATTTCGTTGCTGGGGCGACAAGACCTCGTATCTACAAAATGCCGAATGTTCAGGAGAGCCAAAAACATGGCGGCCAAAGCACTATAGCGAATGGGATATCCTTTCCTTTGACATGCCGTGGTGGCTTCATTTTTGGAGTAAGACAGTTGGGATTTGGACAGGACATCACTTAACCCATAATTTGACTATTAATCTAAAAAAGTCATTTTCACCGAAATTGCAGATACAAGGTCTTGTCACCCCAGCGACGATTTATATGATATGAAATCTTCTACTCTTTTTTTTTTTCCTTTTTCATACCTCTTTATAACTGGTCCCCATGGAAGACCAGCGGCACCAGAAAAGTGCAGCTGATTATGGGCTACCCAGCCGTTATCTTTCTATAATCCTACATCCTATTTCTTTTTTTTTTTTGTATATCGATGATGTGTCACACTATTCATTTTGCTATGTATGTATGTTTCATTTTATGCATGATGTATCACTTACCCTGTACCTTTTATGTTGTCTTTTATATCTGTATATATGTTTAAGACGGAAATAAAGCAAACAAACATACAAACAATTCCAAAGGCTCGTTTGTCCGGTGTGACATAAGGTCCGTAACGAACCTTCGGAATAAATAGTTCTGTTTCATTTTCGGATTAACTATCCTTGGGAATAACAAACCTTATTTCAGTTTCAGATTAATGAACCTTCGGAATAACAAACTTTATCACATTTTCGGATCGATGGACCTTCGGAATAACGAATCTTCGGAATAACGAACCTTCGAAATAACGAACCTTCCGACTAAAGAACCTTCATATTAACGAATCTTCGGAATAACGAACTGCAATCCATGAATCAGAGCATTCGTCCTTGAGTATTAGCTCGCTTTTCAATCCCAATCCACACAGCCCAAAACGCACCACTGAAAGACCATTAAAAATGGTAACAAATTGACAAATCTCTCATGATCTTTCATTGAAGTTAGTATGATTTGAGATTTGTTTCAATGATTTAGTAATCTTTCAATAAAATCTGTGGTCTCAATGACGTTTAATTATATTTGAACAGGTTCTAAATATTATTTCGGCAGTCTTTTGTCGATCTTTCTAATGAGTACACAACTGTATAGGGTTATGGGTTATTAGTCTTTTTATGATCTGTGGACATCTTTTGAGGTAGCTGAAAGAGTATTGAGGTATCTCTTTAAGAGAGCTCATTAAGATACCATTATTTCACAGAACGTGATTGATCCGTTGAAGGTGTGAGGATCTCTCAGTAACTTTATTTGTCTTTTCGCGATTCATTGCAATAAACGTCCAAGCTATAGAAGATGTTATATTTACTCTTCATAATGACCTTTACAATGGAAACATCAAAACGATTAATGATAATGACATCACAAAAGCAAGAACAGAATTTTGATTGAAACAAAACATGTCACTTAACCCGTTCCTTACGGGAACCTGGTTTACCAGGTTCCCGTGGGAGCAACTGATATACGGGAACCTGGTTTACCAGGTTTCCAAAATGAAGACAAGGGTGCCTGCTTCAGTGGCCTAAATTCATGTTTCTTTGTGTTAAAATGCTCAGAAAAGTGGGTTTGATAAAAAGATCAGAGTTTATTCTATCAGGATTTGTTCTCCTGCTGTTTAAAAAAGGGGGGTTTTACAGTATTATGTACCTTTTCCTGATTTAGTTTTTTGCTTGTTCTGCTGTAAACTCGTACGAACATGTACATAATGATCAAGGCTGAGACCAGTTAGAAATGCGGGTTTGCTGACCCCAGTCACCTCATTCAGGTACCTGGTTTTGTGTAGAACAAAAGATTCTGAGAGCTCATCAGCGCCTCTCTATTCATACCTCGTACCCGATCGATATTTCTATTGTTCACGGGCACTTGTAATTGACCATAGAAAGGGGGACACAATGAACCGCTTGACTGCCTTCACACAGCTGTATTACCAACCTGTGTGCCTCTCTGTCGACGGGTGAAAAGAATCTCGTTTGGGGGCATTAAAGGCACTCAGAGAATTGCGGAAGGAACGGGTATAGTAGAAGTTAAATGTAAGACTTGAATGTGCATGGTGCATGCATTGTTAGTCTACCTTGTTTTGTGCTGTTATTTATTTTCGCATTCACCAGGCACAATTGTTTCGCTGTTTTGACCACAAAAAAAAAAAAATTGTCATCCATTGTAACCATTATGACCATATGTGACCCTGCATCACAAAACCAACAAAAAGTCGCTAGACATGGATTTTTAGTTAAGAGCATATTCTGAAAGAGCAGACTCTAAGCTTCAAAATGATGTATAACTCAATTCAAATGGACTCTTCTAACCTATCTAAATTTTGGAAAGAAAGGACACACTCTGGAAAGTGTGAACTGAGAAAACAAGCTCTGAAGTACAGGGTCTATTCAAGTAATAGCTGTTTTTTTATATAGCGCATTTCACACACTTCAGGGTTTCAATGCGCTTTACAGACTATTATTACCCCGGTCACTGGATTATCAACCAGCACTAACAGTGCTCATTCTCCACTCCCTGGGGAGCATTCCAGCCAGTCGCAGCCATTTTTACAGGCGCGCACATGCTTATCAACCAACATAAGCTTTCTCATCCTACCGGGTACCCATTTATACTCCTGGGTGGAGAGCAGCAATGTGGATAAAGTGCCTTGCTGAAGGGCAAACGTGTCGGGCTTGGCATGGGCTCGAACCCACGGACCATACCACGCTCATGTCGTTCACAGACGAGCGCTCTTATCCACTCAGCCACGACACCTCCACTCAAAGTACTCAAAGTACTCAAACTTTAACAAGCCATGCTAGCTGTGTGATGAATTGAACAAAAACAAAACAAAAACAAAAACAAAAAACAGGATGTTGACCACCTGAGCAACAACAATGAAGGGATTATCAGATTAAGCCAAAATTAAGCATGCCTAATTAACATTGATTTTTCTGTAGATGATTAATGCCAACTTTCAATGCAGTGGCATCATTCTTTTCAAAGTTATTGGAGTTGAAAGTGAAGAGTATGGACAGAGTCTTTAAGAAATGAAAAGAGGGCTCTATGAGAAACACCTAATCACACTATTCCACCTAACAGTGTTCGAGAAAAACTGCTGAAAAACACAAGTTCCTGTTTGTTTTATGTTCCCAAAGTTTATCATAATGTAAAAGAAGACTTGCCCTTTCAGAAAATATGAAAAACTCAAGATTGGTTAGGTTGGCCCATTTCACCTATTTGCAGTCATCACACAAAATCACTGTGATGCGACTTTTTGTTTGTTTTGTGATGCACGGTCACATATTTTCTTGAACTTTCCCGTGTGACCAATCTGTCAATAAACAGATATAATCAACTAGGTAAGATAACGTATATTGAATGCTGTCGTGTCAGAGAGAGTTTGAAATAAAAACTTGCGATTACTTACTTAATTATCGACATAAGTACTTCCATGACTTAAAGCTCTCAAAGTTTTAACCGTAAAGAGACATTAGCAGATATTTCTATTTAGTTTTACATGGATTTTCGAGACAGATACATGATATACTTTCTATAACTTCCAGTGTTAGCCGTGGCAACGATTTTTTTTCCTATCATTCCCAGGACCTTCATTGTTCGACTGAGTTTTCGTTTGCATTTGAAAGGCTAACTCTATGTCTTTCAATTCGGTCTCTTCCGTCACTTTTGATGTTGTATAAATAGGAAATATGTTTTATTGTTTTCTTTTTAAAAATCGTTTCCATGGCAACGAGAGAAGACATCGGACAACGACTAGGACTTTAATTACATCTGAATGATTGATTTTTAAATCTTTACAGTTAGTGAAGTTTACTACATTTAAGAATTAATCAATTGGATATTTCGTTATCATTTTCTTAAAACTATGGAAACCATGGAAATGGTAGATGACATCAGAGTACAACGTGGACTTTGACTTTGATCATGACGACAATTGACAACGTCTTCTATGAAAAAAAAAACACCAAACAAACAAATGTTGTGTACAGAACTACCACAATTTGAGGTGTTACATTATGGTTATATTTTGTGCTTTTCACTGCACTCGATCAAAGTGAGGTCCCTTCCGCTATGTCGGCACAGCTTCAGTTCCGTCAGTTAGTAATCCTTACCCCTTTTTCCAGCAGAAAAGTCTTTCAAAACGGCAATGGCTTGCCACATGTCTTCGACCGAAAGGGGCACATTGTAGTGAGTGTTGTAGTCCGCGTAGTTCTGCTTCACCCGAAGAATCACTTTGCCACCCTGGATGCCAATTGCGTAGATTGTTTCATGAGATACAGCAAAGGATATCATCTTCGCCGCTGAGAATAAATTCTGCGCCTTCTGTATCTTTTCTTGGTTGAACCCAGCAGTCGTCAAGTTGGAGAAAGCCGTGTACACGAATACATACCTGAAAGTGTTGAAGAGAAGATGATGTCCTGCGAAATTTGAAAGAGAGGTCACATTAGACTTGTCATGTTCTATGAGTTGTCTTCAATATTCCAAGAATTCAAGGCAGGTGCATTTTAAGTGTTTGTTTCAAAGCACTAGGGCCACTTTCAGACATTAAAGAGGAAACGCACCCCCAAAATAGATAAATTTCAAAAGAAAGAGAAAATAATAATTCCATACAAAACGATACAAAAATGACAATCATAGGATAAGAAATAAGGAAATTGGATATTTCGAAATGTCACATTATTTATTCAACTTTTTTTTTAAAAAGCTCGAAACATTTAAAAATCGTAACACAGTCTGCTATCCCACAACATAATATTCCATGATTTGTCACTTATTGTTGGTCGGGTGACGCCAAATGTTGGAATCTCGAGCGATGATACACGGCATTTTGTTTGTTGGTTTTCGTCTCATCGCTCAAAAGAATTTTGACTACGATTACAAGACATAACTGATGGTTTACAGAAGTGATCATCAATTCAGTAAGGATTAGTTAAGTCATGAATTCACTTTACCCATCATGACTGTCTAATCGAACTACGACATTGTTTGGGTAACCGCGTCTTTTTATTCTCATAGTTCAAACTAATTCTTGACATAATCAAAACAAATAATTCTTTATTAAATTTCTCAAAATACTCAAAAGACGGCCTAAGTCAAAACTTTCTACAAAGATTGCCTATACGGTAATCTTTACTAGCCTAAACAAGTTTTCTAGAGCTATCAGTTCCCCCTATGACAATGACTTCGATCGCGTTTTGAACTTGTATCGAACTACTTTCAAAACAGCAGTTGCCTTTGTAGTTCGATTGATAAACCAGACTTTGAATTCATAATCAACATTCGTAATCGTAACAATACAGTAACATAGTACTGCATATCAATAAAAGTTGGAAAATGTAAATGCTATAATAGTAGCGCCAAAAAAAAAATGAGTAACGACTTTCTTCATACATTCTAATTCCTAGTGATGTCGCTACGAAAATGACACATGGTTTGGTACAAGCAAATACAAGTAATAAGGAATGGGATATACTTCTAATGATAGTACCACGCCGTACAATGCATTTCACTGTATTTTGTAACATTTGGTTACGTTTTTGTGCGCTTTACGTACGGAAAATAAAAGGCAGATTGGTGCTATTAACATGCTAACACGCAACGCATTCACAATGTTTTTTTGAAATACACTGTATACAATATAATGTTTTAGTATACGGTTTGAAACTTTGAATTTGCGAGTCCTTTATGAAATTATAATCAGGGTTATTATATTATCAAGCAAAAATTAAAGTATTTAGGGATTCGGATTAGCGCAGGAGAATAACAGTGCTATATATGGCGATCGTTCGCAACAGAGACAATCCTCTTCAATAGATATACAATGTAATTCTGTTTTCATGAATTGAAAGAGAAACGAAAAGAAGTCAACTTTTTAACTTCATTTAGCTTTCTCACCAATTGAACTTGATTTGATCTGCCATGCATGATATCGCTGTGTGCTCTATTGATTATATTAAATCATTTAATCGGCGTGCTTGTTTTTTATGCAGAATATCACAGGTAAGTTTAATTCATTGAAGTTCATAATGTTTGTACATATGGCGTGTTCGTTGTTTTCTATTTTCATTTTTATAATATATCACGTGTCCATTATCTGATTCTGACCACGAAAATATGGCGACTGTTTAAATGCGGAGCATGTACTGGAAAACTGTAATGTCTCCTGCCAGTGTAGACAAACTAATTTCTAGTCTATCTCCGCTTAAAATTGAAATGAAATTAAACAAAAAACAAAAAACAAAAAACAAAACGAAGTTCGACTTTCAGTAGATTTCAACCGTTTTGCATAGTGCCTGATTCATGTAATGGACACAATTCTTTAGCACATAAGCAAGCACACAACTTTCGTGAATAGATGTGTCTTAATGATTGCATCTCATGGAAGAAAACTCGTCTCCTTGCCTGAATTTTAGCTTCTTCCTGTTCAAGCTCGCGTGAAAGAAATAGTTGAACATCAATCGTAATCATTAAGAGAGGCACATCCTTAGAAATAAGCACAGGAGTACTGAGACACACTACGAAATAAAAACGGGCCTTTTATCGCTATTGACAACGCATGACATTGAAATGCTTTTTTTTTTTTCCTTGGGGGAGGGGGGTAATGCAATTGATTATTCTAAAGGTTCGTTAATCACACAATGAAATATGGTTTACTATTAGCTTAGGTTCGTTAACAAGAAAATTAAATGCGGTTCCTTTCCGGTAGTTCCTTTACCCGAAAGTAATCAAGCAATAATTTTTTTTTTCTAATAAGGTTTGTGAATACAAAACGAAGTGAAGAAGGCCTAAGTATTAATTCCGAATATTTTTCAGTATTATTATTTATGATCCACTTCTCAAACGCAGAAAGATTGTAACTGCACATGTGATGTAAAAAAACAAAAAATAATTCCGCTTAAGCTACAAGTTCATTGTTTTTTATATGCTATGCTATTAGAAAAGTGACTGAGAATCATTGTAAACCCAACGTGAAGCTGCCAAGCCTACATCAACCTTTGCTTCTGATACGTATAATATGTGCAGCATTGGCAAGCGTGATAAGCGATAATTACTGTGCACGCAACGCCTATAAAGGAAATGTGCCTTTAATATGGTGGGAATTCATAATGTTACGGCTGTATACAGCTGCAGCAGAAAAGACGCGAAAGCAGTTTTTGATGCTCTGCAACATTACGACCATGTGCGTAATTTGAGGGTTTTAAGTACACGCAAAGAACACGATCTCAAAAGACGACTATCGTTAATCAACTTCATTGACTTTTTTTACCGATGCTGTCTTTTGAACCCCCGCTTAGAATAGATTCTCAGGTTCTGTTTAATAGGTATTGGTACTTGCTAAACGCATCCTCTTTAGTTTCCATTGACAACAACATGGGAGGACAATGGAAGCGATGAACGCCCTCGCTAAAAGACGCTTCTCGTAAGACGCATTGCGTGCCCGCCTACAATAGGTTCTCAGGTTCTATTTAGGTATTGGTACCTGCTAAACGCATCCTCTTTAGTTTCCATTGACAACAACATGGGAGGAGAATGGAAGCGATCAACGCCCTCGCTAAAAGACGCTTCTCGTAAGACGCATTGCGTGCCTTCTTTTCTTTCTACTGTTTCCTATTGTTTGTGAGTTAAAAACTTGTGGCAAACCACAACGCAGCCGACACACAACGCGTACCGACTCATTCATGCGGCGGCAGCAGCACGGACACAAACGCGCCGAAGTTTACATTCGGGCTGCCGTATTGGTCAGAATCGTTAATGATAGACCTGTCCTGCGATTGGTTGATTATGTTACATACCCAAGCTATCGCCTTATACGGTAGTGCGTGCGATGGAGCGTAAACGCCGTCGCTAAGCAGGACAGTTGTATTGTTTCGTCCCGTGAAAGAAACAGGTTGTGGCCATGAACATAGCCTGAACTTTGAGAGCGATTTTCTCCGTTATTTAGAAAATCAACTGACATAACAAACGTGGTTAATATTCGTTTTTATAATCTATAGGGATGTCGAAATGAGTTGTATTACATATCAGTGTTAAGCTTAGAGTCTGTAGAATTCACTTATAGGCATAACTACGATTTCATTTTTTGCGACTTTTGACTCATTCCGACGGAGCGCCACACATTTTTGATCGGAAAACATTTCTCGACCAGTCCGTATGAATATCAAAATCAGCGCGTTAATGGTGTCATACCCTAAAAATGTTCATGTATGTTATACACTCAACACATTCGTAACTGCCCAACAATTGTAACATTTACGCGATTTTTGTTAAACAATTAGACTGAATAAGACTCAATGGTGTCTATGTTATGAACAATTCAAAGATTTTTCATGTATGATGTGTATGTATCGATCTATATATCGATTTTTAATTTGAATAAGAAGATAATATTGAATATCAGTATTGTTTTTCTTCTTCTTTTTCTTCTTCTTCTTCTTCTTCTTCTTCTTCTTCTTCTTCTTCTTCTTCTTCTAGTCCCCATGGAAGACCAGTGATTCTACAACAGTGTCGCTGAATATGGGTTTTCCAGCCGTTTTCCACTATCTCATTTATCACTTTGTCTTTGTTATTATTGCTTAGGTTCTATGTTTGTAAACTCATACTCGTACTGTTTAATGATATCACTTTTCTTTTGTTGTATAGTTTGTATAACATTGCATTTCTGTGAACTCTGTATATTTGTAAAGTTATTTCATTTGTATGCTTTTTATGACGGGAAATAAAACCAAACCACACCAAACCAAACACACACACACACACACACACACAAAAGAAAGTAAAGACTTTTTCAAGTTTATATTTCTCATAGAATTTTTGGTGAAATGTTAACATGTTATATACCATTTATGAAAGGTAATTTGATTGGCTATCAACTTGGTAAGTCATTAAAAAAAGGAAACTTTACGCATGTGTGAACACCTTTGTTTTTATCTTCCAAGGCATAAAAGTGAAAAATGATCAAGTTGTCATTCATGAGTTAAATGCTCGTCAATGTCACAATAAGAACAAAAAACAGATTTAACACATTAAAGAACATGGAATCGGTTGCAAAAAATATACCTATTATCTGTATGATATCTTTGAAGCCTTAAAGGTCAATAAAGGCTGAACATAATGGAGAAATGAAGAATATTCTGTCAAATCCAAATTCAAATGATATGAGGGAAGCAACATTAAGAAAAATAATAGAATTTTGAATTGATTTCTCAAATTAGGAAAATTGTACATTTTACTTGGTTCTTGAATTTTTTTTATGAATTCTTAAATTACTAGATTGAATGACTGAAATAAATACATTGTCTTAATTTCATCATTTTGTGTCCTTACTCCCTATGTCATTTGAAGTTTGAATTGAGAGAATTTTTTCCACCCTGAAGTTTCCCACTTTGATTTTGTTTGAGTAAGTTGGTAAAGAGATGAAGAGAACGAGAACTTATTTTTTCATATTTCATTCATGTCTCTCATTATGTGACACTGGTCTTGTGTTATTATTTTTCTCTTATTAAAAGGGCATTTACAAGACAATGTGTCAATTTTTGCCATTCTTACTGTTGTGCCTTGGAAGACAAAAACAGATGTGTTCACTCATGCATAACGCTTCCGTTATATTGACCTACTAGGTTGATAGCCAATCAAATTACCTTTAACATGGTATATAATACATTGATTTTCAGTCGCAGCGGACGGGTGCAATTAACTCACTGTTTTCATTTTGACCTGACCTCGCTTTTCTCTTGAATGAACACGTTTCGCACGAAAACCGCTAAGAAAGTGTCGTAGCAAAACTGCTGTAACTTTACTATTCATTCATATTTTTTGATAATCCAAACGCTTGTGAAAAGTAAAAGCCTCATTTTAACCTGCCACTATGTTACCTTTTTTAGATAACGACGATAAAATATTCCAAAATGGAGCATAACTTCACTCTCAAAACGGAAAATAATTGTCAGAAATCGTTGCTAAAATTTCACATTTTGACTTCGTGAACAACAAAAAACTTTCAAGTATGTCACTAAGTATGTATTTCTTTCCGGAACTCTAAAATATCACATTCGAGAAGTCATGCGTCCGGATATGTCTGGAAATAATCGAAAGTGCTGCACTTTTTCTAGCACACTGGAAGACAGGGTACAGTCCCACGTACCCACATCTTTGTCGCTCTCACGTCACCTGTACTTCAGTGCCGTACGGCACTGCTGTACTCTGATCGTAACTCGTATCGGGAATTCGTTGTTGTAATGTTACTAACTAGTGCAGTAAAATCTGCGTTAAGTCCGAATAATCCAATGTCATGAATTTGCAACTGGTATCATAGCTGATAGATATTCAAATATTAGCTACATTCGTTTTAATAGGCCAGTTCTGATAACGTAAGTGCTTGTTTTTGAGGTGGCGAAAGCGAAGTCCCCTGCAACGCACTGATCATGGTACATAGTAACCCCGCGTCCCACTCTAATAGCATGCATGTGATGTGCAGTGTACAAGACATCCGTGCACTGGCAGCAGCCACCTCGCATCGCTCAGTAACAGTATATACGCTGCATTGCATCGACCAATCAGCTCACTGGATCGAAGCAGCGTGGGAAAGTCCATTCATTGCGCAAGCGCAAATCAGTTTTTCTTAGAATATGACGTCTTTATTCTGGTTTGCTGCTCCGAGATTTCTGACAAGATACCTCATTTATTTTCACTTGTAAATTCAAAAATAGGTCTTCTCTGTCACTCTTTTTTTTTGGGGGGGGGGGTGGGGTGGGGGTGGGGGTGGGAGACCGTTCTTGAACGGTCAAACTGAATATGCAAATGACAAAGTGAATATGCCATCCCCCAAAACTCCTCTTTTAGTTTGCACATAAACTTTCCAAATATCCAGTTTTTCATTCAAATGTTATGTTCGATGCTCAAATCCTCGTTATCTAACTGATTACTATTCTGAAGTTATTCAACCAGGAATAACATCATGTTTCAGACTTCAATGACATAAACATTGAATTTTCGTCAATTGTTTTTCTTTACATGATCAACGGCAAATTGTGAGGTTATGACCGGTGTTTAGCTCCCTCATTTGCCTATTCATATCCACAACCAGGAATAACATAATGTTTCAGCCTTCAATGACAGAAACATTGCATTTTCGTCATTTTTTTCTTTACATGATCAACGGAAAATTGTGAGGTTATGACCGGTGTTTAGCTCCCTCATTTGCATATTCATATCCACTGTACAAGAGCTGTTTTGCAGACATTAGTAAAACGTCAAAACGTCATATAACTTTCTCATTTTTCATCTTTTTAACGTCGAACTCGTAAGATTTTACTCTTTTTTTAATCAGACTAACGTATACTTGGACTGAGATTTCTCTTCTAACGAACTCCAAGTGAACAAAAGATATGCAGCATTTGGCTGCCAAAACACAAAGAAAAATCAATCATTTCGTCACGAAATATTGTCATTTCGTTGCGAAGTGATCATTTCGTCGACGAAATAGGCAATGCAACACTTAGCGCTCCATACAAATTGTCCATGGTTTAAACCATGGTTTTAATTGTACCGCCTTCGTGAATTCGGGCCAAAGGCTTATAACTTCCTGAGCTCCGTTTCACACCGATGCAGCATGTCTTTGTTCGTGAGCCCCGCTATCATAGTACGGTAGTTTATCACAAGGCTATGGCTAGGCTAAATAGACATTTTCTAAATGTAAATGCAAATTTCTTTTTATTTTTACATTTTGTGTTTGTTCGTTTGTTTATCAGTTAATTAAATTAATTAATTAATTAATTAATTTATTTATTTATTTATTTTTATCATCATCTTTTTTTTTCTTTTTTTGGGGGGGGGGGGGGCAATTTCGTCCCATACAACGGTCTGTGTGGCTAGTCTGCGAAATCCCGCGCGCATTGGATGCCATTATTAGAAAGAATTTACAAAGAAAACAAAAAAAAAAACAAAAAGTCGCCAGACATGAAATTTTAGCTAAGATCATATTCTGAAAGACCAGACCTTAAGCTTTAAAATGATGTATAACTCAAATCAAATGGACTCTCCTAACCTATCTAAATATTGGAAAGCAAGCCGCACTCAGGAAAAGTGTGAACTGAGATAAGAGGCTCTGAAGTACAGTGTCTACTCAAGCGCTTAATCTTTACCAAGCCATGCCGACTGTGCGATGAATTATTAGATCAAATTGAAATTAAGCATGCCTTATTAACACACTCTGTTCTTAATCAATGCCAACTTTCAAAGCAGTAGCACTATCATTTCAAAAGTTATAGGAGTTGAAAGTTAATCACATTATTCTGCCAAAAAATGTTCGAGATAAACTGCTAGAAAACACACTTTCCTGCCCGTTTTATGTTTCCAAATTTTAGCATAATGTAGAAGAAAACTTTCGTCTCGCTCTTCCAAAAAATATGAACAATTCAAGATCGGCTCGGTTGACCCATTTTACCTATTTTCAGTCCTCAAACAAAATCAGTGTGTGCGAAGTTTTATTCGTTTTGTGAAGCACGGTCACATTTACTTTTAGAATAGTAATACTAATAAAAAATAATAAAATACTTATGGGTTTTGCAATGAGTCCTCAGATGGCAAATTGGAACGAATATATCATCAATTTTCTACCTCCATTTCCGCTTTGAAGTCCGTAAATAGGCCAATACTCTACGGGAAATGTGTGGATAATTTCTGAGCTGCTTTGGCCTATGATAGTTTTGCGGTAGATTTTCGTTCCCTCTGACCAATAAAGGTACCTGTATTCACAAGGGACAAGAAAAGCATAATATATCTGTCACAATTCAGGGTGATGTCCTTTCTTCCGAAAGTTCGTAAGTCTGAAAATGAAATCAGGAACTTTAATCCTAAGGTTCATTACTCTCTCTCTCTCTCTCAAAAAAAAAAAAAAAAAAACGGCAGCAAAAGTCGACATGACAAAAATTGTGCTGTGTATGCCATTGCATTCTTAAGTTGAGGGATAACGTGCTTATTCTGGTTGGAATTTTTGACTTATCGTTGCTTATAACCACACATAACTGCATTTCAAACTCTTCAAATGAAACATTCATTATTGCTGCCCACCTCTACACAGTGGGCCTGCATATTATCATGACAGTGTGTATCGTTTATTCAGGGACCCCCGAATTACACACCCCTAAACACAGTTATAATTTGTTATTCAGAAAGAACATGAAATAAGGGTTGTCTTTCCGAAGGTTTGTTAATTGATATATGAAGTTTAAGGTAAGTTATTCCCAAGTTGCGGTTTTTGTTTTTGTTTGATTGTTCTGTTGGTTTTTTTTTTGTTTCTTTGTTTGTTTTTTGTTTATTTTGTTTTTTTAGCACATCCTTTTCTTTTTCACATCAATGAACCATCCTTTACGGATAGCGAAACTACTTCAGAATAACGTGTGTCAAAATACTCTCTAAAAATCGAGTGAAAATGTTCACTCTTGAAAGAGTGAATTAAGAGTTAATTAAGAGTAAAAAATTTCATTTTCACTCATTTTAAAGTGACCTCATGGATCACTCGAACTCATTAAAACAAAATCGAGTGAGAATGTTCACTCTTGTGAAAATGAAAATTTTCTCTCAAAATCCACTCCAATTTGACTTTAAATTCCCTTTTTTTTTTCTGTTATTCACTCCTTCAAGAGTGAACATTTTCACTCGATTTTTTAGAAAGTTTTTTGACACTCGTTGTTCCGAAGTAGTTTCGCTATCCGTAAAGGATGGTTCATTGATGTGAACAAGAAAAGGATGTGATAAAAAAACAAAACAAAAACAAAAACAAACAAACAAACAAACAACCGAATAACCGAACAAAAATAAAAACCGCACATTGGGAATAAGTTACCTTAAACTTCATGTATCAATTAACGAAACTTCGGAAAAACGACCCTTATTTAATGTTCTTTCTGAATAACAAATTATATCTGTGCTTAGGGGTGTGTAATTCGGGGGTCCCTGAATAAACGATACACACTGTCATAATTATATGCAGGCCCACTGTGTAGAGGTGGGGAGCTATACTGAATGTTTCATTTGAAGAGTTTGAAATGCAGTTATGTGTGGATATTAGCAAACGATAAGTCGAAAATTGCAACCAGAATAAGTACGTAATTATCCCTCAACATAAGAATGTAATGGCATACACAACACAATTTTTGTCACGTCGACTTTTGCTGCCGTTGTTATTGTTGTTTTGGATTTTACGAATGACTTGGCTGCAGGTATTATTGTTTTTCATCATTTAAATCGTTTTACACAACAATGTCCTTCGGTCATGGGTAGATTTCCCAGATGGTCTATCACAACAATACTAGTTGTGAAAGAACGATATTATTCAGAGGGGTGAGGCTCAGGTTTGAGTTTCTTCAGTTTGTCTCCCTCTACAAATGAAAATTTGTAACCAATTTTCATAAAGTAGAGTGAGACACACTGACGAAATTCAAACTTGAATAGTAGTTGTAACTAGAACAGTTATAAACATCATAGAATAAATCATTTGTCCACAATAGATAACACAAGTAATTCGTACCCATCTTTATCATTTGCTTCCATGCACATCAATTCAGATTTTACACTGGCAAAGTCTCCTAATGTAGTCGCTGTATCCACTGATATTGAGGTGATCCTCAGCCTGCTGTTAGAGAAGCTAAACATGATTCGATTCTTGTCAGATAGGGCAAGCAGCTCAATTCGTTCACCTGTCCGTAGCGAAATAAAAACATTGTTAGAATTCATGAATCATATACATTTTTAGCTTATGTGTGTTTTTTGACGTCATGCATGCACACAAACACACACGCATACAAATACATATATTTACTACTACAGATATACTATACAATTATATAATGTTATACACATTTGTGCCATATAAGCATATATAAGCTCACACTCGTCACAATTTTTTGTACGTCTGAGATGTAAACCCCTCATGTTAATTGTACTTGTATGATTGCTGGAAATAAATATCATTGAACTTTCAGAACTTGACGTGTATCAGTAGCGGATCCAGAGGGGGCGTGCCGGGCCCACACCCCTTTTTATTCAGTTTTATTATTTTTACTGGGTAACATCCATAGCAGCCCGCAGACTGAACTGCAGACATTTTACACGAGTCAGTATAACATTGAAATATATACAAAAAATACAAAAAAAAAATGCTTTGAGTAAAAAAAAAGAGAATAAACAAAAATATCATTGATATTGCACAGAAATTGACCTTTATAAAAGAAAAAAATGACCATATCATATACTACCACACGTGTATATTCCAATGTACATCTTACAATGCTTGATTACAGAAACATACAAAGAACAAATAAATCAAATCAAAACAACACCAGTACTGAAACAAGAGGCACTCATTTTGCTCATGGTATATAATGCAGGTAAAGGCTGTGAAAGCTGCAGGACCTAGTGTAAAGTTGGAGAAAAGAGAGAGAGAGAGAGAGAGAGAGAAAGTGCGTGTGTGTGTATGTGTGAGAAAGAGAGGGAGAGTAGGAGAAAGAGGGAGAGGGTGAGAGAAAAGGTTTCATAGCGAGGTTCAAAACTAAAGAGAGACCTGAAACAAACTTCCAAATGAAATACAGGATTGTATGCCTATCCACAATTATTACACTAGGAATACTACTATACAAGAATACAATAATTTATTTGAATAATAATTCAAATGGCAATAATATGAATATGTAGCCATTTGTATAAAAAAATATACCAACAGTTTGTGGTTACTGAAGAATAAACATCCATCCTTCGTTTACAATTAAGATTGTGTTTTATTGAAAATACATCACAATACTATATCGTCGCTGGGGCTTTAATTTTTCAAAGGGGCCTCCCCTTTCAGGAATTCCTGGATCTGCCCCTGCATGTGTGTATATTCATATGTGACCCTACATGACAAAGCCAACAAAACAACTATATCATAAACATTAATTTTTAGTTCAAGGCACATCCTTATTATCAAAAGAGGCCGACTGTCTTGTTCCTGAAGGCGTTAGTTAGAGCCGCCATCTCCCCTTGAAGCTATAAAACTTCAAAGGATAGAAGGCATTTACACATTCACCTTGATAAAAGGTGTTTTAGGTCAGTAATCCGATTCTTAAATTATTTCTATGATCCGAGGTCAACTTGTTCTTTTATGGAAGCCCGAAATGTCATTTGAGGTCATCTACGTATACATTCATAACGGGAAATTTTTAAAATGGCCTACCGACGGTCATTAAAACAAGGATGGCACATATCAAAAAGCATTGACATTGTCGAGGATTGCAAAATGAATAATTTTGGCGAAAAACGGTGTGCATGGCGTTTGGTTACTGTGATATAATTGGATGAGATAGAAAACATAGCTTCCAAGCAATTTCAAAGAATCTATTAATGATAGTGGATTCATCCTATTGGGAGGCTAATTGCTTAACTCTAATCCCACCGGTTTTTTTGAAGGACTTGAAACCACGGGGGGGGGGGGGGGGGGGCCTCCCTTCAGATCTCGGTCGTGGATCGCGCGATCCTCGCGCAAATTTACACTAATGTAGAGGCTAATGTAATCTACAAGACTGTATTGCTAGATTTTTCAAATTGAAATTGGTATATTTTGTATTAGTTAATTTATGATAATTTTAAGCAAAAAATGGCTATAAATCAAAAAATAAAGCTCCATGACTTCTAACTTTTTTTATGATCATCTTGTCTATTTCTTCAACAATAATATTGAAGCAAACATTCGCCTTCATAATTCATTGTTATGTATTTTATTGTTTATTGAATTTGTTATGTATTTCTGGTTTTTACTTGTTTTTTTTTCGTCAAAATTTGTCGCAGAAACTTTTTTAAAGCATAATCAGGCTAAAATAAATCATTATCAGTCATTGAATCCCTTGATGTCTTCAAGAAGAATCTTAAGACTTTCCTTTTTGATGCCAATCTGTAACTGAATGTTGTAAAGTGCTGTGAAACCAGTCATTGACTGTGTAAGGGCGCTATATAAATGATCTGATTGTATTGTATTGTATTGAAAGTAAAAATATTTATTTCTATATCAAATAATTGCAACAGCAGAATTTACGTTGGATTTGTACACAAAATCAT
Source organism: Diadema setosum (assembly GCA_033980235.1). Lineage (NCBI taxonomy): Eukaryota > Metazoa > Echinodermata > Echinoidea > Diadematoida > Diadematidae > Diadema > Diadema setosum. Next base: position 3,826,501 of record CM067071.1, on the reverse strand, counting down.
GTTTTTGAGCAATTTGGGGGTCGACATTTTTTTTTTTTCAAAGGGCCGTGGCTTCAAAACGGTGTGCCCGGGAGCGACAAATTTGTTCTCACAAGTTGCGCGATACTTTAAAGAAAAAAGTCATAAAATGTCGCGACAAGAGCATCACGCGTTGCGGAATAATCACGCAAAACATCGAGGGGGGCGAAATGCCCCCCCCCCCCCTGGGAATAGGGTTAAAGGCCTATATACAGAAAATGTTTCTCATTAGTTATATGAAAGTCGGAGATGAAGGAGAGCGTGGAAATTTATAGATCAGGGCTGGCGCAACAGGGGGGGGGGGGCTCCTCCTTTTTTTTTCTTGTTTTGCTTGTTCGCCGATTTCCCCTTCAATCCCCAAATTTATTTGAAATCTCTGTTCCAAGAGAAATAACGGGCTCCCTCACTTTAAAACATAGCGTATAGACACCCATACAAAGTACTCATGCATTATGAACATGAATTTTTCTAGCAAATTTCTTGGAACAGACATTTAGATAAGGCATGGCACTGACTTTTTACATTCGAACACTCATTGACATGCACTTATTTTTTTTTTTTTAACTTTGAGCAATCTTTGTGACCTGAAAGAAGAAATCAATGATTAAATGGTGTTGTTTTAATGCCGTGTAAACAAGCACTAAAAAAAAAAAATCAACGTACAGTAATTTCTGTCTTACGGTTATAAACAGTCTCAAGGAAATCATCGAATATTCCAGCTCTAACGATCTCGGAGTCAGCATTTGAAAAGTACAGCTTGCGTTTTGATTGGTCAACTGCGATATCCAGCACAATCGAGGCTTTGTACGGAATGTACCTGACGACGGTTCCGTTTGGTTTACAAACGACAAGTCCAATCATACCAGCCAGAATCACCAGATCACCGATCTCAGAGTCTTTCACACCTGAAAAGAAAGTGTTTTTTTTTTTTTTTTTTTGGTTGTTGTTGTTTTTTTTTAGTTATATTCCGGCGAGTAAGTTGTTCTATGAATGTATATTGTTATATCTACAAGTCGACGTGCCGGAAAATAATAGGACCAACCCACTGGGTTAACGTGGGTGCTGTTCGTTACTCCGAAGGTTCGTTATTCCGAAGGTTCGTTGATCCGAAACACGCAAATCTCCTATACCTAGAGGTTCGTTAATCCGAAAATGAAAAAAAAAAAGGGTTCGTTAATCCGAACATTTGTGGCGTTATTCCGAAGGTTTGTTATTCGGAAGGTTCGTTGATCCGAAAATGTAATGAGGTTCGCTATTCCGAAGGCCCGTTAATCCGAAAATGAAATAGGGTTCTGTATTCCGAAGGTTCGTCAATCCGAAATGAAATAAGGTTCGGTATTCCGAAGGCTCGTTAATCCGAAAATGAAATGAGGGTCGATATTTCGAAGGTTCGTTATTCCGAAGGTTCGTTAATCCGAAAATGAAATAGGGTCCGTTATTCCGAAGGTTCGTTAATCCGAAAATGAAATAAGGCACGTTAATCAGAACATGAAATAAGGTTCGTTAATCCGAAAATGAAATGACGCTCGTTAATCCGAAATTGAAATAAGGCTCGTTAATCCGAAAATGAAATAAGGTTCGTTAATCCGAAAACGAAGTGAGATTCGTAATTCCGAAAATGAAATAAACTCACTGTGATAATGAAATAATTTGACGTATAATCAGGGCAAACATGCTTGGATATTACGCAATGAATATTCGATATTGTTTCGGGGAGGATGATACACGTGTATATTTTCAGCTAAAGCACGTCGTGTTGTGTGAAGAAGTGGCACAAACAATACTTGTTTTTAATTCAGTCTGAGCAATTATCTACCTGAGCAACGATCAATGACAATCCAGAGCAAAGGGGGCTGTGTGATTTTTTTTTAATCCTACCTTCAGGCACCTTGACATATTTAATGATAATAACAGTAACGACGATAAGCCTAATACAGAGAATGATTAATGCGTATTGACAAGACTAAAAAGTATCATTAATAGCAGTAATGGCTATAATCATCGATGGTAACAATGATGATAACGCAGAGCAACTTTAATTATTACTAGATTCACCGTGAAAAGTGTTGTTCCCGCATTCCAGCCTTTCATATCAATCCGATAATGAAATGACTTGCGGCAGGGGTCTCGGGCAATTACCCCTGACCCTTCCCCTTCCCCTTAACCTAATCCTAATTCTGACCCTAATCCTGTAACCCTAAACCCAACCATAACCATAACCTTTACTCTAACCTTATAACTAACAAATAACTAGGCGGGTTATTGTTGGGAGGGGGAGGGGGAGGAGGGGGGGGGGGTTGCCCTGATATACACTGCGGCAGAGCCAAGAGGAACTGGGAGGGGAAGGGGGAGGGGAAATGGAAAGAAACGTACTATAACGTTTACCCGTCATTTATGTTCCAAGCTCGGTACACTAGTCAATAAAGCAAACAAGTTTCCAGTACCAATTGTAGACTTACATGCTAGCAGAAATCAAAATAATGGCATAATAAAATATGAAGTTGGTCTCCTGTAACAGTGGTCATATCATAACAAACATCTGCTCTAAAATATCAGAGATCAGTTGCATTTCCAGTATGTTCATTGGTTAAAACATCTGGAATTAAATATAAGATCCATTTTAAAGGCAATTTTGCTGATTATTGTTTTGTATATTATGTTAAAAAGAAAGACAATATATTCCCTTTTGCAAAGCAACCTTATATCTAAAGGTAAAGTTTAGTCACGGAATGATTAATCTACAGTCGTCTTTAACGTTAATACGCGTGTAATGTCATTGCTAATCTTATTTTGTCTTGCCAAATGATTCATCGAAAATCACAAAAAGTCATTTCGCAAATTTATAGGGACCTGTTTACGAGCATTTCATGTTTCAATGTAAGAACAATTGTTCGTAAAACAAATCGATAATTTTTTAAGTTTTCCAGTATTTTTCTTTAATATTTATAAGTTAGCCGAATTTCAAGTATAGGCCTGGCAGTTGGTTTCCATGTAACAGTAGTCGAATCAGAACAAACATTTGCCCCATATTAAATTGTATGATATTCAGAGAGTAGTGCACATTTTCTTTTTCAAGTCTTAACTACGATTATACTTTACAGTTTAGTCCTATAAATATCAGAAATGTTGAAGCTACAATGGACTTTTATTACGCAGCTCTTTCGACCAAGTATGCTAAGGTACATTGCAAATGTTATAGAACGTTAGGAATTTTGAAGGGGTAATACGGACCTGTAGATCCATTTTGGCCGAAGTTGGAGTGCCATTATCCCCTTTTAAATGGGCAAATTTGATATTTTACTTTTGTAGAATTTGCGTCGAGTTTCCCTGAAATTTTATAGTGGTTTTGTTTTGTTTTTTGTTTTTTTCGTTTTCATAATAAAGTTCATACAACGTGTATCTCAAACTGTTATTTTTACTGTTTTTGTGTCAATGATGACATCATGTTGTAAGTTTGAAATATTAAAGTGCTCCATTCCATGCCCCACCTTCCCCATACTGTAGTCGGGATCGTCGACATGCAGCGGCTCCGTGTAATGATCTCACATCGTCCACCTTCACATGTGTGTGTATGTGTGTGTGTGTGCGTGTGTGTGTGTGTGTGTGTGTGTGTATGTATGTGTGTGCGCGTGCGTATGCATTGTGTGTATGTGTCAAAAGAGAGTTTGAGTATGCTGACATCCCCTTTTCATAGTGAGCATGCCTCTCCTGAATTTTTATGATGAATTTTAGACTACCGATAAACAATGGCTATAAAGCGATGATAATAGGGGTGAAAGCCGATAAGATGGACATTTAAACAGTAATTTCAAAGGTTCTATGTACTTGACCTCGATACACACAGTCACACATATGCGCACAGGTGTCAATGAACACATAAGACAGTATTGTAACGACAAGAATTTTGCACCTTTGTTCGGAATTTAAGAGCCATATTTTATTTTCGGATTAACGAACCTTATTTCCTTATCATATCAACAAACCGTCGGAATAACGAGCCTTATTACATTTTCGGATAAACGAACCTTCATAATAACGATCCTATTTTTATTTTCGGAGTAACGAACCTTCGGAATAACGAACCTTATTCTATTTTTGGATTAACGAACTTTCGGAATAACGAACCTTATTTTATTTTCGGAGTAACGAACCTTCGGAATTACGAACCCTATTTCGTTTTCGGATTAACGAACCTTCGGAATGACGAACGCTATTACATATTCGGATTAATGTACCTTATTTCGTTTTCGGATTGACGAACCCTCGGAATAGCAGACCTTATTTCATTTTCGGATTAACGAACCTTCGGAATAACGAACCTAGTATCACTTTCGGACTAATGAACCTTCGGAATAACGAATATAATTTCATTTTCGGATTAACGAACCTTCGGAATAACGAATCTTCGGAATAACAAACCTTCGGAATAACGAATCTTCGGACCGAAGAACCTTCGGAATAAATTCAAATTCAAATTCAAATTCAAACTTTATTTTCACTTTTTCTTTCCAACAGAATGTACAAGAAACAATATGTGACCGTGCACCTCAAAACAAAAAACAAAAAACAAAAAAACGAAATAACATCCCTTATTTGCTTAAATAACAAACGATGGCTGAGCTGGGTTTATTTAATGTGTGCTTCCTTGTCAATGTCAAGGGTAGGGTCATATGTGACCGTTCACCACAAAACGAACAAAAAGTCGCACACACTGATTTTGCGTAAGGACTGAAAATAAGGGAAATGGGTCAACCTAGCCGATCTTGACTTTTTCGTATTTTCTGAAAGAGCAAGTCTTCTTTTACATTGTGCAAAAATTTGGGGTCATAAAACGAGCGGGAAAGTGTGTGTTTTTTTTAGCAGTTTATATCGATCATTTTTGGTAGAATAGTGTGATTAGGTGTGTCTTCAGAATCCCTTTTTCATTTCTGAAAAACCTTGTCCACACTCTTCACTTTCAACTCTAATAACTTTTGAAAGGATAGTGCTACTGCTTTGAAAGTTGGCATTAATTATGGACAGAATGTGTTAATGAGACATCTTTAATTTCAGTTTAATCTGATAATCCCTTCATTTTTGTTACTCTGGTGGTTTACTTCCTGTCTTTTGTCTCATTCATTGCAAAGCCAGTATGGCTTGGTAAAGATTAAGCGCTTGAATAGACACTGTACTTCAGAGCCTCTTTTCTCACTTCACACTTTTCCTGAGTTTGTGCTTTCTTTCCAATATTTAGGTATGTTAGGAGAGTCCATTTGATTTGAGTTATACATCATTTTAAAGCTTAAAGTCTGCTCTTTCAGAATATGGTCTTAACTAAAAATTCATGTCTGGCGACTTTTTGTTTGTTTTGAGGTGCAGTGTCACATATTATGAGTTTGACATGGGAGTAACAATATATACATAACCAGACAGGATTAACAACACGTTCATATCTACATAATCAGTACAAAAAAGATACATACATTCTATATACACCCTGCGAAAAAAAAAGTGGAGGTACCCACTCAAAAGACCAGGCTTGTATCATGTGGGTACCTCTGGGAAAGGGGAAATAAGGGGGGGGGGGTGAAAAGCTTACAACTACAAAGAGTGCGGGAAACTGGGAAAGTCGGGAATAGAGAGAGAAAAAAAGCAAATGTGTGAAAAGAGGAAACAAAAAAGAGGAGAAAGAGGGAGAGAGAGAGAGAGAGAGAGGGAGAGAAAGAAAGAAAATCCTCAATAATTTTGATGGAATCACCAAGGGCGAATTTAGCCCACAGAGACAATTAGCCAAGCGTCTTCGAAAGTGATACATTGTCGAGGTGCTTTCCAGCGGAAGAGTTTGTAACTGTGGGACTAGAGCACGTATGGAATACTAGCACGCAGTAAAAAATATCTATGCCTCAAAGAGAACGCAGCCTATAGTGAAAGAAGAGAAGACAATGACGTGCCTACAAAATTAGATTCATTCGGTTACATTATAAAACTTCAAAAGAAAAATTTTCAATCTCTTCTTAAAAGAATTTAATGAAGGTGCATTTTTTATATCCATGGGAAGGGAGTACCAGAATTTAGGACCTACATAAATAAACGTCTGCTGAGCTAGCAAGGTTATCTATGGTATGTCCTTTTACGCATAAACATAGAGTTAAAAATTAACGGGAGACAATTATTATTATAAGTGTACATAAATTGCCCCATTTGTAATAAAAACAAATTTTTAATTTTCAGAATCTTATTATCAAATAACAAATGATCTGTATGAGAATATGGAACGGTATTAGAAATAATGCGAAGAGCCTTCTTTTGTAACAGTAGAACCCTATCCAACAATAATTGATGCGTATTTCCCCATACCAAAATTCCATAATTTAAATAAGGCAATATCAAAGATGAATACAATGTAAACAAAGAATCTTGAGGAATGGAAAATTTTACTCTATTAATAACACTTATATTACGTGATATTTTCTTGCAGACATCAATATGAAATTTCCAAGAAAGTTTATTATCAACTGTGATGCCGAGAAACTTTATATGGGAAACACTTTCTAAGACAGCGTCACCAAAACAAATGTCCACATTCAAATTATCCAAAGTGTTACTAAAAAGCATATATTTTGTTTTTTGAATATTCAAAGACAACTTATTTGCTCGAATCTACTCACATAAAGTTTTTAATTCAGAATTAACTGTCTGCACAAGAGTATTTGGGTCTTCATGTGAGTAGAATACATTTGAATCGTCGGCAAAAAGTATGAACGATAACACATCGGACGAAGCACAAAAATCATTAATGTAAACAATAAACAACAACGGGCCCAATAAACTGCCTTGTGGCACGCCACACTGAAGTTCTCTCATATCAGAGTTATAATTGTTCAGAAAAACATATTGTTTGCGATTAGTTAGATAACTCCTGAACCACTCCAAGGCCTTCCCACGTATACCATAATGAGACAACTTGTAAAGTAAGATATCGTGGTTTATGGTGTCGAAGGCCTTAGAGAAGTCCAGGAAGATACCAATCAAATGAGAGTGATTGTCTAAAGCATGTGCTACTTTATCAACAAAATTCAACAAATCGTGACAGGTACTTTGCTTTTCCCGGAACCCAAACTGCGAATTTGTAAAAACGCCATACATTTTTTAAAATTTCATCGTCCTTTTATACATAATTTTCTCTAAAATCTGGGAAAAACAAGATAATAAAGAAATAGGCCTATAATTACTAACATCTAACTTATCTTCATTCTTATATACGGGTCTGACTTTAGCTATTTTCATTTGTTCCGGAAACACACCCGTTAACATTGACAAATTAAAAATATGTGCCAAAGGATCCGCAACAGAAGATACAACTCCTTTGAAAATTATTGCTTATGTCATCATAACCTGAACTTTTTTTTTTGTTTTTCAAACCAGATACAATAACCTCATACCTCGTAGTAGGAGTAAAAAATATTGAATTCATATTATATTTATTTAACTCTTTATGTGCCATGGTGGAAACCCCCTGTGTGCCACGTTATTCTGTCGTTTATCCTTTCTTTTAGGAATATGAATATCCAAATGATTATTAAAAATATCCAAAAAATTATTCAAAGCCAAATTAATGTCATCGGTATCAAACACACAGTCCCAATTGACATTATCCAATGAAGCACAAAAAGAAGCCAATTTTTCTTGGGTTATTTTACGCCTCAAATATCGCTGAGATGAATTGTAACTACTATGGTTGAGTTTAAAGTGCGTCATTATCGGAAAATGGTCGGTAATATCTGATAGAATTATCGACGAATTTGAAAGGGTTAAAACATTACTAAATATATTGTCAATTAAAGTGGCCGACTGATGGGAAACGCGTGTCGGTTTCGAAATAAGAGGTAAGAATGAAGAGGATAGGAATGTCTCAAGAAATTCTCCCGAGATATTATCCGTTGTATGTTTTAACAAATCAATGTTAAAATCGCCGAATATAAAAGAGTCTGATTTTATAAATAAAGGGTTTGTAAGCAGCTCAGTGAGATATGATAAAAAGTCTTTGTTGTTGGAATTGGGAGGTCCGTAAATAATACCTATCACAATGTTTTTATGACCAGGTACAGTAATTTCAATGAAAGGTGACTCAACAATATCATTCATTGTGCTAAGCTCTTCATGGACAGTGCATTCAAAGCAGCGTAAAACATATAAAGCGACTCCACCACTAGGGCGATCAGTTCTATTATTCGCAAAAATATTGTACCCTTCAAGCGCAAAAGACTGTTTTGGACATGTAAACAACCATGTTTCAGTGAGTCCTATCACTGAAAATAATAATAAAAAAAATATTTGGATTATCCAACAATAACTGCAATTCTTCAAAATGCTTATTTATACTTCTTATATTGAAATGTGCCAACGAAAATGTATCTTTAATAAAACCCTTGCTAATATCTTTGAATTGGTTCAAGGTGATATAATTACACAGTGGAGCTTGAGTCAGATCATTAAAATCATACTGCATTTCTTCCGCGGCTAAATTAATATTATCAGCGGCTAAGTCATCAAAAGAAATGCACGTTTGTTAGAAAATTCTTCTTTATCTAAGGAATCAAATTCTGGCGTAATAGGTCTAAATAAGTCAAAGAATTCATCGTCTAACAGAGAGTGAAAAGGTACATCTATCTTATCATTCATTCTGAATTGAGGCATTTCTGACTAGGTGTTATCCGCGGCATTGCTGCTAGAAGGCAATCAGTACACAAGTTGGCACAACAGAGAAACTGAAACGGCAAGAACCAAACGAGATACTGCGGGATAAAAGCAAATGCAGAGGATGGTGGGCAGCGATCATGCGTGACTATGAAAGGCACGCGCTCTTTGTATGCAATAACGAACCTTCGGAATAACGAGCTGTAACCGGTTAACATTATGTGTATCCCTAGTACACGACGCTGTACAAGCAGGTTTGTGGTTTCACCTTCCTTTGATGTCATGTGATATGCGTTCCCCATTCGTTGTTTTTTTGTAAATTTTCATTTTGTACTCACATGTACGTGGTAGACGGGATTTGAGATGCACGCGTTTATCGTGTAAGAATCAGTCCCCACCAACAAAAAAGCCCAATTTTGATTATGAACCATGTTTGTAAGGTTAAGTGGTTGTTTTTAATACTTTGATGCGGATGTTATTTTGTTAGACAAGCTGTTGTGGCATTCTTAATGTATGATGTCGGCTTCCTCGTCTCATGACACTTTTGTCCTCCTGTTTATTTGCTGCGGTTTGTGACCGAGTTTGTATGTTTGTTTGTTTGTTTGGATGTGTGTGTGTCTGTCAATTGTCCCATTCTTTTAGTTGTATCTATTCCTCTTATCCCTCCTGAATCTTTATGTCCACTCCTTCATGTATGCACGTAAGTAAAGACTCTTTTCGCTGTTTTTTCTCCCCTCAGGGAACTTGCTGTATTGCACATGCTCTGCGTTTGTGCAAGTTCCCTCCATATCCATATCCCCCATATTTCGTAATTCTGTCCAAAGGGTGTTATCAACCTCTGGAAGATGTTTTTATGTTTTATAGTTTTTACCAATGCAAAGAGACCGGTCAAATTCTTTAACACTCACAGGAACATAATCTCAAATGCTTCAAAACTTTGTACATGAGCATGTTACCGGCAATATTGGCACAGTAATAATCACGAATACATACAAGAGATTTGGGTAAAACAACAAGACAGATGATTCAAGCTCTAATAAATTTGTGTTATAAGCAATCTTGATACAGAGGGAAATGCAAAGTGGAGACATTTGATTTATAAACCGACTCCTATTCGGAGCACCAGTTATCTACAAAAGCAAAAACCCATCTGGGGTGCTTCGGGTGGGGGCTAGGGGAACTCAGGGAAAGTTGTAATTACCTTTTGGATTACGTGGCTTCTTTTCTTTACAGTACACTAGTGAGTGACTGCTAATGCCAGGCATCTGCTTTTTAGCGAGTTCGAAGCTTCCCTTGTCTTCACAGAGTACTGACAGACAAGATCCAGTTACAGCACTTGGATGTATGACGTCACCTGCCCTCGATTGTTCTACATAAACACGATTGATGAAGAGATAAAGCAAGAAAGAACTGCGTGTATTCTTTAAATCAAAGTTTTCTTGGCAATCTTTTATATGATCACGATCACCCACTGTCATGGCGTGAGGGCCTACGTCACTATTCAGTGGCATAACACTTCATTACAGAGGACGAAAGATATGCAAATTAAAGATAATATTTTTCCTTATTCTAAAAATCATCAAAATAGTTAGACAGGGAAAACTAAGAACAACATTTGTAGAGTTCCTGAAAAAAAAAAACCCAAGGAAACAAGCAACATTTTTTAGCATCACAAGTGGACTCTTCAGAGTAAGGACATCTGAAATTGAACGCACTGTTGCAGAATATGACTGTTTAGAACATACCTTGTAATTTGATAGTGACAGAAGAGGATAACGATATATGCTTAAAGGAACGTAATAATACAACATAATGTACCGGAGATCTGTCATGAAATGTACAATCTATAATGTACTTGCAGTTGTTCCTGCTAATCTCATGAAGGGCCGAGAGGAGAGCTTATTAAAAGTACAGTTTACCATTAGAAGCAATGATTAAAAAACAAAAGAATCTTCGAGTTATAACATTAGAAGCATATGTGTAGACATCTTACCATAATATAACAATACCGCAGCAAAACCTAAAATATAAGGAGACATCACTATTTTTATCAGTAACCCATAACTGAGGATGCTTCAGTCTAAAGACATTTTTTATTACAACTATTGTTCACATTTTGGATATTTAACACTACTTAGCATTGATTATCCTGATTAAAATCTTTACATTTGTTGTTTCTATATTTACATTTTAGCACTCTTTTGAAGCACTGTAGCTGGGTTTTTGCTCTATCTGCTAATGGTTGATAATGCCTTTAACTAAGTTAATGGCGTATGGAGTCCTCTTTGTACATGTACACGTTGCATGGACATTGAAGGATGTAATGCAGATAATATGGACATACCTGTTATGAATACGATGATTACAAGTTTCACTATCGTCGACGTCATCCTCAAATATTGGTGGGCTCTCTTGCTGATTCCCCCATACCATAGATATAAAACGGTTAAACATCTCGACAAACGATATTATACGAAGTGCTTAATATTTAATGATCACTATATAACCTGAAATCCCTATATAACCTGAAATCCCTATCTAGAAAACTTTTGGATAGAAATTGAACAGACAAAACAAAACCAACAAAACCATGATGATGCTATCGCAAAGAGAGAGGCAGAGAGAGACAGAGAGAGAGGAGAGAAAGATTTGGTAGGTGTTCAGAGAGTTACAGAGAGTGGAAGATTACTGAATAATCATATCCACTAAGGAATAAAATGGTTACAACTCGTTATTCAGAAGGTCCGTTATTACAAAGGTTCTATTGTCCGAAGGTTCGTTATTCCGAAGTTTCGTTATTTCGAAGATTCGTTATTCCGAAGGTTCGTTAATCCAAAAATGAAATAAGATTCGTTATTCCCAAGGTTCATTGATCCGAAAATGATACTAGATTCGTTATTCCGAAGCTTCGTTTAACCGAAAATGAAATAAGGTCTGCTTTTTCGAAGGTTCGTTAATCCGAAAACGAAATATGGTACCTTAATTGGAAAATGTAACAGGGTTCATCGTTCCGAAGGTTCGTTAATCCGAAAACGAAATAGGTTTCGTAATTCCGAAGGTTCGTTAATCCGAAAATAAAATAAGGTTCGTTATTCCGAAGGTTCGTTGATCCGAAAATAAAAATAGGACCGTTATTCCGAAGGTTCGTTAATCAGAAAATGAAACAAGGCTCGTTATTCCGAAGGTTCGTTGATCCGAAAATAAAAATAGGATCGTTATTCCGAAGGTTCGTTATTACTAAAATGAAATAAGGCTCGTTATTTCGAAGGTTCGTTAATCCGAATAGGAAATAAGGCTCGTCACTCTGAAGGTTCGTAAATCCGAAAATAAAATATGGCTCTTGATTCCGAACAAAGGTGTAAAATTCTTGTCGTGACAAAATATTGTGTTTTAATCAGAATACTGTCTTATGTGTTCGTTGACACCTGTGCGCATATGTGTGACTGTGTGTATAGAGGTCAAGTACATAAAAGTTTTGAAATTACTGTTCAAATGCCCATCTTATCCGCTTTCACCCCCATTATCATCGCCTCATAGCTATCGTTTATCGGTATTTTAAAATTCATCATAACAATTCAGGAGAGGCATGCTAACTATGAAAAGGGGATGCCAGCATACTCAAACTCTTTTTTGACACATAAACACATACGCGCGTGCGCGCTCACACACACACACACACACACACATGCAAACAGGCAATCACAAACACACGCGACTCCATAATGTTTTTTTTTTTTCAACGACGTAGAAATCCGTCGTACAATTTTGTAATTTGTAATTTCATTTGTACATGTATATTAATGATGAAATTAGAGATATTCTCTCCTCCGGAGGAAGAGCTCCTCCCCTCTGACTCCTTCTTCACTTCTTCATCATTGTCAGGAAAATACATTCATTATTTAAAATGGTTACCATATTCTGCCATCCTAACATGTCTCAAGCAGGGAAAAAAAACCCACAAACACATGCGTGGTCTTAGGAATAAAGGCTATTAAACAAATAAACAATGAAATAAACTCAACAAGCAGATTTCAAATGATACATGGCTTTTAATAAGCTTCACTGTAAAGAGTAGGATGTAATCGAACTTGTCCTATATACCGATCATTCAGTAGGTATTGGGAAATTATTTTTTGCAAGAATTCAATTAGAAGTTAGATGCAGTTCTCCACTTTCTTGTGTGACATGGTAACACATGGAATTCATGTCATTATGCTAAATGACAAAATGTAAGCCAGTCTATGTATAATTGCTAGCTCTCGTAAAGTTAAGTAAATTGCGTTTTAGTACTCCATAATGAACGCCTTTATACCTTGTCACTAGTTGTATTACATTCACAGGATTCTGAAAAAAGTTTCATAGATATGTTTGCATTCGGTTCAAGCCCAGGATAATAACTGCAATCTACGCTCTTGTGTTATTACATCCATCGGACAGTGAATCTCTTGCAGAGTAGAATTAAACGTAGGCCCACGTTGTATTTCAGCTTGTTCCCCGTCATTTCTTGCTACAGCAAGTGCAGTTCTGTCATTTCTTATCTCTTTCAATTTCTCATATATACCCTTGACTTAGTAGCTCGACGCCTTTTACATGTGCGTTAAATTATTCATTTTCTAAGAAGAAATGCATGTGTATAGGCCTACATGTATGAATAAAACTACAACTTTTCTGTGTAAAACCCGATTTTGTGTACTATTTGGATATTCAAGTTAGGGTACCCATTGTTAGCAGTATATATATATATATATATATATATATATATATATATATATATATGAAGAGTTTGTTCGCAAAAACCGATAAGTCCATTTTTGATGATTTTGAAGTACGGTCTCTGTCATAAAGTACAAAATAATACCTTTTAAATGATATATTGGTCACTACATATAAAGGTACGTTTTTTAAGTTATGGTCAAAAGAAGCAAAAATTTTCTTATTATTCTCTTTATTTTTCTTGACCTTTTATCGCAAATATCTCCATTTGGCAAATATGGACTTATCGGTTTTTGCAAACAAACTCTTCATATATATATTATTGTGACCGTGCACCTCAAAACGAAAATGAGGTCACACACACTGATTTTGAGTGAGGACTGAAAATAAGTGAAATGGGTCAACCTAGCCGAACTTGACTTTTTTATATTTTCTGAAAGAGCGGGTCTTCATTTACATTATGCTAAAATTTGGTATCATAAAACGGGCAGGAAAGTGTGTTTTATTCGCAGTTTATCTCGCAAAAATTTTGTAGAATAGTGTGATTACGTGTGTCTTTAGAATCCCTTTTTCATTTCTGAAAAACCTTGTCCACACTCTTCACTTTCAACTCTAATAACTTTTGAAAGGATAGTGCTACTGCTTTGAAAGTTGGAATTAATTATGAACAGAATGTGTCAATGAGACATCTTTAATTTCAACTTAATCTGATAATCCCTTCATTGTTGTTACTCTGGTGGTTTACTTCCTGTTTTTGTCCTATTCATCGCACAGCCAGCAGGGTTTGGTAAAGATTAAGTGCTTGAATAGACATTGTAGTTCAGAGCCTCTTTTCTCAGTTCACGCCTTTCCTGATTTTGTGCTTTCTTGCCAATATTTAGATAGGTTAGGAGAGTCCATTTGATTTGAGTTGTACCTCATTTTAAAGCTTAAAGTCTGCTCTTTCAGAATATGGTCTTAACTAAAAATTCATGTCTGGCGACTTTTTGTTTGTTTTGAGGTGCAGGGTCACATATACTCGGATAAACGAAAATTCGGAATAACGAACCTTCGAAATAGCGACCCTCATTTCATCTTCGGATTAACGAATCTTCGGAATACTGAACCTTATTTCATTTTCGGATTAACGGGCCTTCGGAAGAGCGAACCTTATTACATTTTCGGATCAACGAACCTTTGGAATAACAAACATTCGGAATAACACTACAAATGTTCGGATTAACGAACCCTTTTTCATTCTCGGATTAACGAACCTCTAGGTATAGGAAATTTGCGTGTTTCGGATCAACGAACCTTCGGAATAACGAACAGCATCCGAGTAGGGTTTGCATATCGACATATACACTGTATGTCAGAAAAGGGAGTAATGATATCATCACACCTATTTCATCTCTGACGAAAGGGTAATAAATCCACATGACATTGAGAAAGATTGAATTCACACAGGAAAGCTCGAAAGAGGCAAACACGGCACTGCTCGAAATAATATCAGAATGAAAATAACATGGAATTGGGAGAGGATATAGTTCTGACCAAGTCACACACAAATAGGAATCGAAATATTTGCTTTGCGTACTCCAAATACTGTAACATTAAGTCGAACTCTCGATGACATATCAGTCAATTAGACAAGCACTGCTCATAATATACTTCTTTTATCGAAACCGAATGAAAATTGCCCTACGTTGATTGTCATAAAATCATTCGATGTCTAAGGCAATTTGTCATCCAGTGGAAATAAAAAAAATTAAAATCTCTACTCAAGAATGTTTTAATCTAAATGCATTTTGTTGGTTCGTAAAGAGAAATTCAAAAGATAATACAATTTTGATTCCATATTCAACGAAAGTAATAGCCATCAAATGATCATGCAAAAATATGCAAGAGACACAAAACCCACGCATTGGCTTTTGGACAAATTAGACAAGAATTCAGTTTACCGACAAGTACTCACTTATCAACTCCCTTTTCACCATTTTTTTTTTTTGCTTTTTCCATTAGAGCAAAATTTGAGGCCACAAAAGCAGGCATATTTATTCATAATTAAGGAAACATGTTTGTTCATAAAGACAAAATTAAATCTTCTCAAAGTCTTTTTAAGGGGGAGGGCATGAATTGTCCAACGTCAATGGAATGTATATCATATATCGATTCTTATACCTTTTTATGTCAACCTTTTCTATATAGCCGTTTTAAGAGTATAACATCTATAAAGAAATGCGATAACTTTTACTTACCAATTATACCTTAGTATTAAATCTGCTCTAATAAGAACAACGTAGCCGTCGCCAAATATTTTGGAATTGTGTGAATTACCCTGGTCAGTTTGGGCGAGGGTGTACATGTCGTTGCCATGGTAACGACACTAAATATTGATGGACACGCAAAATAATATACAACAAGTCTTTTCCAGAGTGTGTGCTTTCTTCCCAATATTTAGGAGATTCCGTTTGAATTGAATTATACATCATTTCAAAGCTTAGAGTCTGTTCTTTCAGAATCTGCCCTTTAAAACTAAAAATCTATGTCTGGCGACTTTTTCTTTGCTTTGTGGTATAGGGTCACATATAAGACAATAATCAAACAAATGGGAAACTCACCAGAAAGAAACAATAATGAAACTCATCTTCTTTGCTCAAAGGTTTCAATGTACATTGTATATACCTTATATCATGTATATATCTATATCTATATCTATCTATATATATATATATATATATATATATATATATATATGGGGGAAAGATTGAGTGTTGGTAGTTTATGATTGATTTAATGAGAACGAGCCTTAGAACAGGAACGCCCCCCCCCCCCATATACAGAAACACATAAACGATACACTCGACCATAACTTTCACACAGACAACATTACAAGCACAAGACCACACTTAGCACCAACACAGTAAGTTTTGTTTTGAGATTGTATTTAGTAATAGTATGTTGGTTTGTTTTCTGTTTTAAAATGAATTGAAGTATGTTTTACGTTGAGTATATTTTGAAATGTATAATATATAAGGTTAGTTAAGTTTAGTATGATTTTACACCTAGGTTGATTTTGTTTATACGTTGTTGTCATTGACTGTGTAGATCCTGAAGAAGGGCATTTCGCCCGAAAGCTTAAAAGGGGTGCTACCCAACACCAGCCACGTCTATATGTGCAAGATTTGCTGTCAATAGATTTACTGTCCTTGCACCGCCCCGCCATGTTGTGGTTATTAAAGTCCTTTGGTGTCAGTATTCATACTCCACGGGCTTTACTTGTATATATATATATATATATATATATATATATATATATATGTGACCCTGCACCTCAAAACAAACAAAAAGTCGCCAGACATGAATTTTCATTTAAGACCATATTCTGAAAGAGCAGACTTTAAGCTTTAAAATGATGTATAACTCAAATCAAATGGACTCTCCTAACCTATCTAAATATTGGAAAGAAAGCACAAACTCAGGAAAAGTGTGAACTGAGAAAAGAGGCTCTGAAGTACAGTGTCCATTCAAGCGCTTAATCTTTACCAAACCACGCTGGCTGTGCGCTGAATGGGACAAAAGACAGGAAGTAGACCACCAGAGTAACAACAATGAAGGGATTATCAGGTTAAACTGAAATTTAGCATGCCTCATTAACACATTTTGTCCATAATTAATGCCAACTTTCAACGCAGTAGCGCTATCCTTTCAAAAGTTATTAGAGTTGGAAGTGAAGAGTGTGGAGAAGGTTTTTCAGAAATGAAAAGGGGATTCTAAAGACACACCTAATCACACTATTATACCAAAAATGTTCGAGATAAACTGCTAAAAAACACACTTTCCTGCCTGTTTTATGATACCAAATTTTAGCATAATGTAAAAGAAGACCCGCTCTTTCAGAAAATATGAAAAAGTCAAGTTCGGCTAGGTTGACCCATTTCACTTATTTTCAGTCCTCACGCAAAATCAGTGTGTGCGACTTTATGTTCGTTTTGAGGTGCACGGTCACATATATATAAAGAGTTATATATATGAAGAGTTTGTTTGCAAAAACCGATAAGTCCATATTTGTCAAATGGAGATATTTGCGATTAAAGGTCAAGAAAAATAAAGGGAATAATAAGAAAATTTTGCTTCTTTTTACCATAACTTTAAAAATATACCTTTATACGTAGTGACCAATATATCATTTAAAAGGTATTATTTTGTACTTTATGACAGAGACCATACTTCAAAATCTTCAAAAATGGACTTATCGGTTTTTGCAAACAAACTCTTCATATATATATATATATATATATATATATATATATATATATACATATATATAATCTTGAAGGAGTGAATGACAGAAAAGAGTGAGTATCGAGTGAAATTGGTACGAATATTGAGTGAAAATGTTTGGAGTGACTTCAGGGATCACTCCAAAATCAAAATAATGGTTGTCTTTCATCACCTCTGGATGCCATAATTATTGTCCTTCTTGTGAACCCTGTTCCTTTATCCGACTTTGTGTTTATATTTGTTTTTGTTTTCTTCGTGTTTATTTATTTTTTCATAGCAGAGAAAGCAGGTTAAACCAAACAACGCCGGAAGACCCTGAGTAATAATAGCAATATATGTTGCGTGTACATCTTTACTGACTATCGTTATCATGGCAACGACATGTACACCAGGTCCTGTGAGCAAACTGACAGGGGCAATTTACACAGTTCCAATATAATATGCAGTACGTATAAAAAAAAAAGTAATACAATCTTGAGGACTACTGCTCTGAAGAGCTTAACTTTATAGAGCCTTATGACGGTCGTTCCATTCTTTCAATTGGTACTTCAATAATTATGTTGACAAATGCCATGGATAACTTAGCACATTAACGTTAAAGTCTTAAGACTAGTGCTTTAGGAGGAAAGTTAGCGTCGAAATCTTCGTTCATTATCATTATTGTTATTTTTTATTTTTTTTTATACCAGTCTTCAGTTTCTAGTATATCTGATAGCGATTAAAATACAAGGCAAAGTGAATTGGGTGAATACGTAGTCAGTATAAAAGTCCCTGCGATTTTAGTATACGCATTTATGTGTCTGTTAATACATGAATTGAATGGATGTGAAACTCTTTGGTATTTCTTAAAAAAAAAAGCAGGTAAAAGAAAAACAAAAATCTGCCCAGTTAACACACACATGTCTAAAAGTGAATAATGGTTAAATTGCTGACCACGAAGACGCAATACCTTTAAATCTACTTTTTTTCTTTGAATCTTATCTTAGATTATACTTTCTTTCTTTCTTTCTTTTATTGAGTGATTTCGAGGGAAGGAAACAGAGATGGTTGTGAATGGATCAAAGTAATAGAAACGCCTTTTATTTTTGGTACTGAATAATGTATCAGTCCAAGATTGACGCATGATAAGTGACGCATGATAAACATATGTATATGTATATATATATATATATATATATATATATATATATATATTTTTTTTTTTTTGGGGGGGGGGGGCTTCATGAATAGTGTTGTTAGTTCTGTGCTGTTTGGGCAACAAGGAGGCAGCCAACTACTGAGCTGAAATAGCATTGTTATTTCTTTTCGTTATATTCGTTTCTTTTGAGGAAGATTCAAGTATAAAGCATTTACTGTGGAGTTCGTGGAAAGAAGTAATAGCTATAAATTTGAATATAACTCCGACGAGCAGGACGGGATAGATAAGGATAGGATAAGGGATAGACTGGAACTTTGATTTTACTACTCACAAGTCTTTAGGATTGGTAATTCATTGCCCCTGACTTTTGATTTGTTTGAGGCTAGCCTACATGGGTATGGCCGGAAAATATTTTTAGTTTTACTTTATGTTGGGTGATATTGGTATTCCTGTCTTATATCTACGTACATTAAGTGCGAATTTGCTCCTTGAAAGAAGAGCGCCTCCATCCTACTGCCTTTGCATAATCTCTCAGGAAGTATTTTGGCTCATCTCATCGATACGCCAATCGTTTTGAAGCCGAGGTAGCCATCTTACCACGAACATAGCCACACACTTGAGTATCATTCTCACAACATCGTAACCTGCTGTCAGTCTCTCCTGGAAAAAGCATGCTAGTACCCATATGCCTTAAGTGTGCGTGGTAACAAGGCTGTGCATCGGTTTATCTCGCTTGTACCATGTATATGAGTCAATGAGATAGTAGATTGTGCGTCCAATAGAGATCAGTTGAGGAAACCAAATTAATGACTCAAACATAACCAGTAGGGATAACCTGAAATAAAAACATTGATCATTGATAACGCCTGGTTGAATAAAAAAAAATTGATTCATAATGGACACTATTCATTTACCTACATTGTATACCTCGGTGATTATTCGTTTTGCTGGCAAAAGTAGGAAATAGAAAATTACAGTCATTACCGTTATTTGGTGCGAATTTATAGGCTTATTACTTCAACTCAATCTGCACCTAAGACGGTAACTTTTTAGAGTGTCACTATTATAATCATAGTTGTAGGCGGCAACGGCAGTACCAGATGTATGGTAAACAATTCCATCATTAAGTTTGTTAAAAAAAAATGATGTGTATTACGCATGCCTCCTTTTGGGATAAATTTACACTAAAGTCTCAAAGAAACAAGGGGAAAAGAAAGTAATATGTCAAATAAAATCTAAGGGAAAGTAGGAACATGGATCAAAGCACTTGAAAACTGTACACAAACACACATACACACACACACACACACACACACACACGCTTTTTCTCTCTCTCATACACACACATACATCCTCAAACACACACACACAAACACACATACACACATCCTCTCTCTGTCTCACACACACACACACACACACACACTCACACACATATACACACAGAGTCATGTACAGAGCGAATCCATCTACCTTGTTACAAACATGTGAATTAAGGTCTGACTTGTGAGCATTGCTTCAACACTCCGAACTAAAACGGAGATAATTCGAGGACAGCAGGTGGGCCTACCCACCTAAATGCATTCGGGAATGAATGAATAAAGAAACTACAACGTCACGTTACATGCACTTGCACAGATGTGTACAGTGTGTGTATAAGCTGCACATCCAAGCTCTTTCTAATATAAATGACATCCATGGAGCTCCCCCAGTGGCGTAAAGTATCCCATCAGTAAAATATCTGCTATTTTACCTATAGGACACTAACAGACAGCCAGATCCTCCTCAGAGGGCGTCCTCCCAAATCCGACGCTGAAATGTTTTTAATCTCGGTCTTCCTCCCTATCCCTTTCTTTCCTTCTTTCAATCTGCATTCTCTTTGTTTTCCTTACGTTTTCTTCCTTTTCCTACTCCACTCTCTGTAGATGTGTAAGCTCGATATTTGCTTCTTCTGGTGAGTTGTGTTCTTGAAGTATACTGTCCAATTGGAATGAAAAATACACCCATTATTGAGTGAGATTTTAATTTGTCCCATACATGCAAAGTCTACAAGAATATCATAATTAAATCTCGTACGGTAAATTATTGCGACAAAGTCCTTACAAGAATTTCATGGACATAAGTTCAAGCTTGTTTGTTATACTGGGATCCAGACAACCATGATTATATCTCGATTGTAATAAGAACACATTTTTTGGTTGATTTTTCAAGTGTTTTACGTGATTCTGTGACGTCACTGTTAAGATGCAAAATAATGGGGTGCACTCGTCACGAAACCGACACCCACGAGTCATACAGCCCACGAGTCGTACAGCAAATTACAGTCCATGAGTTATACAGCTCACGAGTTATACAGCCCATGGGTTCGACACTAAGCAAACAAGGCCCACGTCGCGTCTGTATCTGTCGAACTCGTGGGCTGCTTTTAGCTAGTGTCGAACTCATTGGTTTTATGTGCCTAGTGTCGAAATTATGGGCTGCATGACTGGTGAGCTGTTTGACTCGTGGACCTGTTTTCAATGGCGAAGTCGTGGGCTGTATGACTCGTAGGTGTCGGTCTCGTGGAGTGACCCAAAATAATGATCGTATAACTAGTGTCCTATGGAGCTCCACACAGTATCATGTTAGGAC
Organism: Diadema setosum; assembly: GCA_033980235.1. Lineage (NCBI taxonomy): Eukaryota > Metazoa > Echinodermata > Echinoidea > Diadematoida > Diadematidae > Diadema > Diadema setosum. Next base: position 3,805,062 of record CM067071.1, on the reverse strand, counting down.
TCCAATGATCAATGTTATTTACTGTTTAAACCATGCAATCGAACTTTCAAAAGGATCAAAGAGAGAAAAGAGTTCGTGTCGGATTCATATTGATTTTACAGCGAAAGTGTCATGTCATGTCTTCTAGTAATGAAGTGCTACGATAACAGGAAGGACGGTTATTGTATAGTTTTCATTAATGAGGAAGTATGGCTTTCACCTTATCTCCATGCGTTTGTTTTACAAACGAATGATACTAGACCGTCCAGGATGTAAGAAGAGTGAAAAATGAAAGCTCAACGCGCCATACACAACAATGTGGCAGCTGGTCGGGGTACCCCCCAACACACATCAGGACACTTTCAGAGTACAATGTATAGGCTTATTTTATCACGGGACAAATCAATGATAAACAGCGCTTAGAGACACAAACATGACGATAGCAAAAAGTTAATATTTTCAGATTCCCACATTTTGAACTATGTAAAAATGGGAGAAATTAGGGCTCAAGGAGTATCTTCGTCCGTTTTCCCTTTGTGACCACAACATAGGTAAGATCACAAACTCCTAATATGATGCCTCCTTTTGTACACAGCACTGCATGGGTACCAAATAGAAATCCGCTACTTTGTTGAATGATTATTGTTATTGTTAATATGTTATCATTAATTACCAAAAATTTGGTGACAATTATTCCAAGCGCTTTTCTGAAGAAGATGTTACACCGGTGTTCTCAGCAGTGCAGCCTCCTAACATCAGGTGCACCTCACATGACGTTATCAAGATAAAAAGCATGTTGATCTTTTTTTGTTGTTGTTGTTGTTGCTGAATGCATGACTTGACTCATGAGATTGAAAATCTTCATATATGTATAATTATATATATATATATATATATATATATATATATATATATATATATATATATATATATGTATTACCAAAGACTGATAAACATGCATATCATATCTGTGTGTCTCCATGAAAAGGGAGGAAACAGCATATGGTCTACATTTCCGCATCCTCAATCGTGGGAACATCGTAAGACGAAGTCTATCATACAAGGCCCATGGCATAGAATCAACAACAAAAAACATAACACTTTTGTACACTTAGTGTTGCAACAACAAAAGAAACAGAAGCATCAAATTGCAGGCGATTTTACGGGAGTGGAAAGCTGCAGGGCCTAAGAAATGTAATAATTACGATGATTGTTTGAAATTCTATGAATCCAAACAAAAGGGGTTACTAACCAGAAATACATAAATTGAGTTTCCTTGTTCAATTTCATTTAATTTCATGGAATGAATAGATGTGTGACATGTAGGACAGAGAGAGAGAGAAAGAGAGCCAGACAGAGTTTCTAGTCATCAAATTATTTCTTATTAATGCCGTAAATGAACAAATAAGGAACTATTTGAATGAAAACATTTCCCTACAACTACTGCTTGCAATATGCCTGTATCTTTATAGGGGTAATGTCACATGTTTCTTTTCGTTTCTCTTGTAATCCTCAAGGACCTCTTTACGAGGTTTCCCCCATTCTGTAGCAGTTAAAGCAAGGTTGTCTTTAATGTTAGTTATTAATATTTGGCTCTGTGACAAAGCGGTAAGTGTTGACTCACGTCCTGTCACGTGACTTCTTATGTGTTTATCTTATGACTGTTTTCATTAAGACACTCTTCTCTAACACACCATAGTATCTGGTTACCTGTTGAGTATCCCCCTTGGCATGTACGATTCCCATACGGGGAGATGTTCATTTTTGGGTGTTTTTTTTTTTGTAATCCTTAAGCTGAGAGATACTAAGTTTTATAATTCTTAAACTCCTCGCATACTGATATATTTCTATATACACTTTTCTCTTATTCACTTTCAACAAATAGAAGCCAGGTTACGAATCATTACAAAGTCACAACTACAGAGACGAAAGGAAAATACTGAAAAATTTCATTTGCATTTGGACAAAGAAAAAGAATTTTGATATATTCAAAATTAACTTTATTCATAACGTTACCTTATTTGAGAAGACAAATTAGGAAGAAACTTTTAATGAAAAAATAAAACGTATTATTAAATAGAAAGGGGTCACGTCCAAATCATGGATACGTCAGGAAGTTGCTGTATAAGCATTTCACAATATTCTTGACAATTGGGGAAAAATGCATCGTTCGTTTTCAAAGTTTTCATTGTCAACGTTTTGTATCTACCATGGCGCATTTTTTGCCTCCCTCCAATAAGTAAATCTACTGAAAGATTTCCAATCACAAACTAATAATGAGGAAAATTTAATTTATCTTGTACCTCTCAGATATGGGGCCATTTCACGAATTTGATTATTAAAATTACACCAAAAATACCGACATTTTCAAGCGCGGGTATTATGTTGTTTAGATAATCATGAGCCAGACAGCTAGCGGAAAACACTGAAAATGATGAACATTATCTTCGTTTTCACGAAGACCCAAATTTTGTGAATGATTTTCTGGGCTGTATTGCCCTATATACTATGAAAACAATCTGTAAAATAATCTTAAAAAAATGATAAAAAGAAGAAATCACAAAAATAGCATTGAATAGAATGGTTTAATCAGGTAAGCATTTATCATAATAGAGTACCTTCATATAGAATCGTTTTCACTGATATAGGCCTTTCGATGTTTCTTGAAGCAGAAGAAGAAGAAGAAATTTTCTTCTCAGATATGAATGAGTATTCGAAATCATAAGACCTCATCTGGCTAAAAACACAAAGTCACGTAGATTTTTATTTTTATTTTTTTGAGTGATTCCAAATTTGACTGAACTCATGAATATGCATTCAAATTCAATCAACGCGCGCACGCGAAATATTCGATGTTGCAGCGAGCGAGGAATACGTGAAATTGAATGCTCGGAAAAGGAACTTGAATGACAAAAGTATAGATTGACCGGGGAAACTTATGATAACGATAATGATAGTGATAATAATAAAATAATGATAATGATGATAGTAATAATTATGATTATAATAATAATAATAGTAATAACGATAATAATGATAATGATAATAATAATAACAATAACATATCTAGCGATTGATAATTATTAACTAATTCTCTATCAGCTTCACATACATGTATATGCAATGAGATTCAGATACATAACAACTTTAAAATAGTTACTATCTAAAAAGTAAGACATTTTTTTAATTAATTTTCTTACAGAAAAGAAACCTTTCCATGAAAACAGGTGCGTCTTAAAGGGATCGTATAGTTTTGGTCGAGACTCAATTTCAGGTTTCTAACATTTTTTAGTGAGATGAGAAACCTCTTATGAAATATGAAAGAACATGTAATTCTATGAGGGATTCAATGTTTATTTGATGAAAATTGGTTTTGAAATGGCTGAAATATCCAAAAAATGAGGGATTCTAATAAAGTGTGTGACCCACACTTTATTACGATCGCTTTGTTTTACTTTGTTTTTGGATGTTTCAGTCATTCCAAACCCGATTTTCATCAAATAAACTTTGAATTCCTCTTAAAATGGTATGTTCTGTACTACATCATAAGTGTTTTCTTGGTATCTCGCGAAAAGTTAAAAGCCCAGTTCTCATCTTCACCAATTCTGTACCACCCCTCAAAGAATAGTCTTGACTAACAATTATAATACGCAACTGGATCCTGAAGCCATGGAGACCGGTTTATTTAGAACATTCTTTTACCACTTGTTTAAATGTCAGGAACATTATCAGCGGTGTGAAATAAACAAGACTCATTTAAGCAAAGCTTGGCATTTTCTCTACAGCTTTGCTCACTACATGGCCAGCTTAACAGGGATCGCTAAAAAATTACATGTTTATGAAAAGCAGAATGTTTTCCCAAAGCATGACTACAATGGTGTCTCAATATAATGCGGCACACAGGGAGTTTCTGCAATGGATAGAGTCAAGGCGGAGTGATATTTCTGTCCCTCCCGCAGCACTCCTTCATGCTTCCGCACGATGACACTCCCGACCTAATACCAGTCACGATATAAATGACTCACAGATTTACGGGCTTCATCAAGAATTCACCTCGGTCAGCACGTGTTCTAACTTCACTCGTGATTATGGTAGGAACACTTTGAAATAAAACACAAACTTTGTTCCATGGACTGTACATTACCCTTTAAACAAGAAGCACGCTTTTAGACGGTTTTTTTCCCCCAGTAATATCTACGAAAAGTTTGTATTCTTGTAATTTTGAAATCTTGATTTAATATCCAGCGCTTTCCCCGATTGAATTTGTACTGTGACTCAATATGTTACATATATAATGTATATCATAAATGTATTATACGATGTGTACATAATTATATTCATTATCGATGCATAAACTCTTTTTTCTTTTAATCCAACATCTTTGCTTTAATTTTCTTGCAGATGGCAAACTTGGACTCTTGGAGGACCAACATGGCACAAGTTACAGTCACGGGTGGAATCCTACTATTCTTGGTGCATTCTTGTGGTAAGATAACCTCCCTTACTTTTTTTTCATCATGATTGTGTTCTCATGGGATCATCTACATCATAAATGGTGTAGTCTAATGTTTCGAATGCGTTCCTATCAATTCGTATTTAACAAAATTACGTTCCCAGCTCTATGCCATTTCCTTGTGAAGAGGGCTTTGAGAGCTATTTTCTTTCCTGCAGTAAGTATACATATTAATAGTGGGCATAAACATGACACAATTACAGTCAGTTATTAGTTTTGAGGTGTAGTTGTATTATACAGATCAAATTATTGATAATATTGAAGTTAATGCATTTGACTGGATATTTCTGAGCTTCTCACTGAAAAAAAAATGATAATCATAAATTTGATCATATAAGAAAATGACGTTGATTTGAACAGAGCAATAATTACTTCCAAGTCTTATTGAATGTTCTCTCAAGTCAATATTTTCAAGGCAAAAGAGGAAACTTAATTTGCTTGATAAAATGTCTTTCATTTTTACAGTCGCCGTGACTTTTACCGTACCAAGCACCCTGACGGCTAACCGCCAAGTCACTGCGCGGTGTACGGAGAGTGGAGTGCTCGAGTCACAGACAGCGAGCTGGTTCTTGGACGGCGTCCAGATCACTGAGGGTGTGGTCACAAATAGCATTCAGGCTAGACAAGACAAAGGATGGGGATACCAAGGAAACGCGCGAACAAGTCAACCTACAGAGACCAGTAGCTGTTACATATGCTGACCGGAAAAAAGACAGGATCCTTGTAAATTCATACCGCATTGTGATGAATAAATCAAGAAAGTGCTCACTTGACAATAAACGTATACATCATTTCCCATGAGACACATAAAACCAGGTAATTTTCGGTTGAAACTTCAGTCTACGCGAGAGGATTTCTGCCCAATACATCTACATTTGTTATTGCTAGAAATATCATTGACACTTTGATACTTTTTAATGACATCTAAGGACATTCCGCTGCCGCTCTGACCACATGGTTGCTTTATCTCAAGTGCAAATGCACAGCAATATGATATCCAAACGCCACACTGCCCCTACAAAGTCAGTGTGATATGATTCTGTCCATTTTATAAAGCTTAATGCTGACAAAATCGTATTAAATGATGATTAGCAATAAAGGTAAGCGTATTACGGCAAGAAAAAACAATAAACACGAACGGTTAATTAATAAAAGATGCATTAAATTATTCATCTACTGTGTAATTTACAGTCATAATGATAACAGCATTGTCTTACCAGTGTTAACTGAAAGTTAAACTTCATTTTGTATCATTGATATCAAGTCTGTTCTGACGAGGGGCTTTTTCTCCACGCATGCGTATTTGTGTGATCATAAGAACACATTGACCCTTGACAATGCAAAAAAAAAAGTAATAAACTTATAAGGAAATACATTTGGAAAGATTGGTTGGATCAAATTACAGACGAGACAACAGACGCAATAAAGTTGGAAGACGTAATAAAGGGCGTAGTCTCTTGAGTAACATTAGGGACGGAGGTGACCTTTGTGCAGACAAACGCATGTGCGTCGGAAAACTCCTCGTATTTCCATCCCTCATGATGAAGGCGGTTAGAATTTTCGCCAAGAAAGGCTCCGATGTCTTGAAAATAAGTTGTCAATGATAAAAATGTATAAGAATATTTCAATGAAGCTGGGCATGTTGGTTTAGTGCTCAGGTTGGTGAAGTGTTTGAAAAGCACAAAAGGGAAGAAACTGGAATGCACTGAATCGGCTTCTCTACTAACTGGAAGTAGGAAAGACGCATTGATCTAGAAATTAAATCCAGGCACATCATTGAGTACTGCAATGCAACTGTATCAGGTAAAGAAATATTATGTTTCATCTTCCAATGTAATGGATGAAATCGTTTCATATAAATCATTGTTGATGATGTTTCATTATGGTCTAATTTTCCTGCCCAACCACTTCCGACTCAAATCGCAATATTTCTGTACAAACTGTCGTGCGAGAAGTATTTTTTTTTTTATATTTATGACAGACGAATATTCTTAGAAGTCATCGTAATAAAAAAAAAGGGGATCTGGTCACTGCTTTCATCCAAAATTTGCATTTGCTTTCCCGAAGACGACGGAAGTAACATTTGACAGCACTTAAAGATCAGTTGTGAAATACGAGAAATTTTCTCTTAATTTGGCCGTACTTCGAGGAATTAGAGTTACACGAGAAGGAGCAACACTTTAAGTACCTCAGAGACATCGAAGAACGATATTTTCGTCAATCAGAGATTCGAAAATGCTAAGATTGTCCATCGAAGAAGCAACTGATATGTCTGTACCTGAACGGAAGATAATATCGTCCCCGATCGGGCCACTCTACGGGTGTGTGTGTAGCGCGTTCTTAAAAATTACAGACGTTTGTCGAAACGCTTCAAAATTCTACTTGTCGAGATGAATATGGATGGAATAGCGTCACCCAATTTTAGATTTCCCCCAGCGATGGCAAATAAACTTTTATGGGGAAAGAAATACCGTAAGATATCTATGATGTTTCTTTCATTCTTGCATTTGATCTTCACATAATTCCATGTCTCCAGAAGAATATTTCAAAATAAATTGATAGTGTTTATCTTTTCATGTCCTCGTTACATTGTTTGATGTAATATTTGTTTAAGACGCTTGCGCATTGATCCGGGAGGCTTACTGATATGTAGATAGGGGCGAAGTACTTGATACCAAACAATTCTGTTGTGACATTAAGAAATAAAACAGACATGAAAGTAAATAAATTATATTACAAAAGTAACGACTGTTTTTGTCCATGTCAGCACATCGGACAAAAAGAAGATTATAGCCATTGTCGTTTTTAACAAATCTAAATAAGGAACACACATACCTATCCATTTTTGTCTATTTCAATCTTCAATCCTAAACTACATGAGAGTAGAGGACACCAAAAATCTGCCGACAAACATACCTATACAAGTAATGTGTTGCTTCTGGCACAAACACCAACCTGTTCATCGACCTCTCTACGACTACATTATGTTAGTGTGACCGTCAATAATGATAGATTATACCATTTCAATGGTAAGTTGGTGGAACTTAAAAGACTCAAACTTAAATGCATTTTGATTGTTTATTAAGCAGGTCAGGATCGCACTTAATGATTTAGCATGTTTTTGGTATTCAAATTTCCAAATATCTTTCTTCCCTTTCCCTACTACACCAGTTATGATGTTTAATGTCCTGCATGTCTAACGTATGGGAAATATTTCCTTTTTCGTGTTTTTTCGTATTGTAAGAAACAGAACAAGTCATTATGTCGCGAATTATTATGGCTGTTATTTTCAATCACGACTGTATAGGTAACAGTTTATAGAAGTTTTTCAAAAAGGATATACATTCAAAATTCTTACAATGTCATACTGTGAATAATAACAGAAAGTTTCCTGCAAACAATCCTTATTTTCAGGGAATCATTCGTCTTTACAAAGTGTCAAAATGTCGCCTTCAATTGCGATAACACCTCGAACTTGTAAGGCATCAAAGCCTTATAAATGTTCGTAATGAAAGCCCATAGAGGTCTCACCTGGAAGTGGCAATGGAGTCGTAAAATGCATAAAACGATTCAGACATTTATGTACCATGAGATGATTTAAATTGCAAAGACGAAAGGGAGAGCATGTTATCGGACCTCTTACATTCCAATGGTTATACATATTACTGCACCAATCGCTGCTATTACTACAAGACGTATTACAACATCGAAAGTGTGTTGACCTTCACTCCTTCCGCTGATCATCACGGGAAGACGCTACAGTGCATCATTTCCGGTTCTCAACGATCAGCCACGCTGAATGTGAAACGTATGTATCCAACATCATTGTATAGATTAAAATGTTATAATCATAAGTGTGCGCATGTACTTGTGTGTGTGTGTGTGTGTTTGTGTTTATGTGCTTTGTATTATAATTACTATCTTTGGAAAAATTCATAGGTCTACCATTTTTAACTTAATAAAGTGTCTTTTAAATGTTGTACTGTCAACATTAAACTGTTAGATTCAAAATTACATTATAATGTGTCTTGTGTCTTGACACAACAGAATAAGAAGAAAGTTCCTTGTTAAAGTAGAATCTTTTCATGGGTATGTCACCACGTTAGTTTGAATGCAACACTGTTACATATCTGGGTGTGATAACAATCGTTGTAGCCGCAACACAAATAAAACTGTTACTCTTGTAAATCAATCACTTTGTAGAAGAAAAACCGCCATATAAGATACTGATATGTTAATTTATTACGTATGGCATTAAAACAGAGAAAAAATACATCCACACATACACTTGTACATTGCATGCCAGAACTTGAAATTTCAGATTGCTGAAATATCCCGTTTTCTAGTTATACACTAAAACAATCTACCTCCACCCATATATGTATTTGCATTTCTGTTACTAGAATGGATCCAACTGGTTCTGGGCATTTTCCCAATGTTTACTGACTAAGTTTTGTTAACTCAATATTCCTACAATGAGTGATTTCTCAATTCGAATATTCGACGGGAATGAATACTTTATTCTTAAATTGCGATCCCACATGTTCATGACACTAAAAAAAAAAGTATTCTAAAATTGAATCTTTCATTGCTCTGTGGCATATTTATTCGGCCTCCTGGAGTTGATGTGTATGGTAAGTGAGATTTTATCATTGCTCATCATTCATAACGAAAAACAAAAAATAAATCAAGGTATCAACCTTGGTTCGATATCCAATAATAATCATTTTTCCCCGTAAAGTTATTTAAAGGGAGTCATTTCAGACAGTAATGAAATACCTCTGTCATGCCGTATCTAGTGACCCGGCATTACTTTGAAATGATGTACAACTAATAACATGACTGGGCTTTCCTAGCCTATTTGAAGAATCGGAAGAAAGAACACATTCTGAAAAAAGAAATATTTGCTGAGAAAGAAGTTATGAAGTTTGGGGCCAATTCAAGTGCTTAATCTCATGCATGAAGGTGTGTTCTGTGCGATGAATGGAACAAAAGAGGATGTAAACCTCCATGTAAAACCCGCAATAAAGAAATTATCATATTTAGCTTAAATCTTGCACACTTTATAAGCATATTCTGGCGATGAATAGTCTTAACTTATAAAGCAGTAACGTTATTTCAGAAGTTATTGGAATTTAAAGGGAATAGTATGTAAAGGGTTATAAGAAACGAAAAGGGGCCTTTTTAGACATACCTAATCACACTATAGGCCTACTACGGAAATAGTTTTAAAGACAAACTGCAACAATCACAATTGCCCATTCATGTTATAATCCTAAACAAACAATATATATATATATATATATATATATATATATATATATATATATAGAATTAGAATTGATCATCCGGAAAATATGAAAACTTCAGATTGACTAGGTTGATCTATTTTGTCGATTTTTAGTCTTCACATAAACTCATGTAGGGCGACTCTTTGTTGATTATATGATGCCCGATCACTTATTTCTTAAGAGAGTAGGAAAGAAAAGGAAGATGTGAAAATATTTACAACATAATTACACAAGCACTTGACTAGAAAGACCTTAATTGGTGTTTTATTATCACCCGCGTTTAACCCGCATGAGGTACGATCCCCAGCTATTAAAATGCTAAGTGTATAGCATGTATATTTATATACGCTATACATGACTCATCACACCTTGCCGGGCAAGCTACGCAGGCTTGTTGCGAGGAGGGATTTTCCAGCACGCAGGAGAATTTTTCGCGGGCGGACAAGAATGTTTGCGAGTATCGCACTTGTTTCTTACCTGCTAGACGTGTGCTACTTACCTTCTAATTGCGTATATTCCGTGTGACCTGCGTGAGAGCTTTGAAACCGATCCGTTTTCTGTTACGAGTGATTTACGGGTACTGAGAAGTACCTGCGTTGGAGTTGCCTTCGTGGTGCTGCCGGTAAGGGTCTCCTACTGGTGTTCTGCGTGTACCTCTGCGAGCGAACTCCCACGACCCACTCGGAACAAGTTTTCAGCATGCTCAAGGCCTTGTCATACCGTATCTGCGGAAGTTTTGCGGCTTGACTAGCGGGGAAACAAATGATTTGCTACCCTGAGCTCTCCGCAGTTGGTTCGCACCTGACAGCACCTAGCGCTTATCTCGCCTGTAGTTGCCCGGAGGTGCGCACGCAAGTCTGATTTAACTGCAGCCATTGTCCACCCTCAGGAAATGTCCGGTATGCTGGAAAATCCCTAGACGCAACGAGCCCGCGTAGCTTGCCCGGAAATGTGTGACAGGGCCTAAACATGGCTAAAAAAAAAAAAAAAAAAAAAAAAAAAAATAATAATAATAATAATAAAAAAGAAATTGGGTGCGCACTTCCGGGCGACTACGGGTGAGATACGTGCTAGGTACTGTCATGTGCGGGTCATCTGCGGGGACCTCCGGGTAGTAGAAATTGTTCTTCGCAAGTCGCACGCAAGGCTTGCTCGGAAAAGTGTGACACGGCCATAAAGGGATGGCTAGTAACTGATCAGTGGGAATCAGTGGGAATGCTGGGGGATGATTGTTCCAATTCTTGTGGGATTCATTTAAGAGTACATTATATAGCTATTGTTGTGTGAAAATTATTTGTTCCAGAATGATCTCATATTCAAGTAATGTGCAGTTTAATGCCCCGTCACTGTACAGGCATGCTAACCTGGAAACATTAAATTGCACATTACTTGAATATGAGACCATTCTGAAGCAAATAATTTTCACACAACTAAAGATAATGTACTCTTCAATGAATCCCACAAGGATTGTAACAATAATCCCCCTGCATTCCCCCTGATTTTCACTGATCAGTTACTAGAGCCACCATAATACTGCCTATTTTAGTGGCCAGGCAATAAAATTTGGAGGCTCGAAAAATGAAATAGTTCAACAAAACATTTAAACAATACGATTAACCATGGTAGTTATGTGAATATTATTAAGAGGCATGATAATGTTCGCCAAATACAACCCAAGGTGACAAAGAATTAAGAAGAGAATACATTATGAGATGAAATCATTTGACAAAACACAGATAATGATTATAAACCTTGATAATTATACTATTACAGCTATCTGAAAGTGTAAGGTATACTAAAAAGATCAATGCCACCTTTTACAACTAAACTTAAGATATACAGAATTGAGCTATGAAGAAAATTTTCAATGACACCACATCATAACACGAATGTCAAAATTTTGGAATACACTTACAATGAATTATATGCTGTGTATCATGAAACTTCAGATATTTAATCAACATGAGGACATGTTACCACGCAGCATAATTGCGACTTGATCATTCCGTACACCAAGTGGCACATGCGCCTTTCATACACATTGCTCCTGACAAGTTCACTTTTGACAAAATGTTTATCTTTATGGCCGATGAAATCTAAGTTTAATGGGAATGGACAGCGAATGAATATTCACGAATCAGGATATTATCAACAATAATGTCTTCTCATCTCCCCATACTGTGCTATCGTGGTTTCAGCAGTTCAGTTTGAGCTAGGAAATGATGGTTTATAACACTTTCTTTCGTGATTTTACATATTAAAGATAAAAAAACCCGCTATTGTAATTAGTATATATATCGTAAATCAATAATATATAAATCAAACATTAACGGCCGTAGTCACCAATGCGTGATTCGAACTGAACCTATACATCAAGTTGAAAAAATGTGTCGAAGTGACAATGCAACACTTGATGCTTGCGGATCCATATTTAGTGCAGTGCTCCATACACGATTCTATTAGTTTTTATAAGAATTTAAAGTTGCGCATGCTATATGCAATGGATCACGACAAACTCTTCACTCGCTGTTCTTGGGAATTCTGTGCTACGATTATGATTGAAATGTTTTACTTCAAGTAATGCATCTCTGTTTTGAGAAAGGAAAAACAACTTATTGTATCATAATTATTATAACAAAATCTTATTATAACTGTGGAACCTACATCCTACAAGCTTTGCTTTTTAGTAGGTTCCTTATAATTTACAAATCATTTATTTGTCCTTATTCATTTTGTACAAATTTATCTCAAATTGACTGTTATGTTAAGCGTATTTTTTATTTTATTCAAATGGAATATAAAACTTCTGCGAAATGCAGAATATGGAACAAGAATTTTGATTTGATTTGATTTGATTTATTTCTGCTTAATTCCGTTACAGAGAATAATAATAAAAAGAAACTTGGATCCTTAAATAGGTAATAAACTTTGCATGATGCAGGTCCAATGTGAAATTTTTTAACTGCTTTTCGGAGTTGTAACTGAAATTAAGTACATTTCCCCCTGATTCATTTACCTTCCCGTCATGGCGTGTAGATGGTCCGGCCGATAACGTGATAACTATCAAGACACGTGGTCAGGGGTCTTCCTTGGATATTGAATGTCACGTGATCCCTCAGAACCAACCACATCCAGCCATCGATGCATACGTCATCAAAGCTGACGGCGTCACACTTTCCCAGTCATCTTCTCCTACAACTCGCCTTTCTCCACGGCCTCGGTGGTGTATCGAACTGTCGTGTGAAGGAAGGAACGACGTGGGACCGACATCGAGTACATCTATCTATTGCCCAAGAGGTAAACAGACACACACACTCACACACACATACACACATACACACACACACACACACACACACACACACACCAACGGCGTAAATCCGTACTGAGGAGTGGGGGGGGGGGGATAGTCACCATCACCACGATCACAAGCCCATAACCGGACCGGCGCAGCCTTGGGGGGGGGGGGGGGGAAGCTTTGTGCCCCCCCCCCCACACACACACACACTTTACAGGGATCGGATGTCCCACTCTTTTGCAGAAATATAAAGTGGGAGGAGAATGGCACCAAAAATATGAAGACTTTTTGTTCTTGTTGCTTTTTTTTTTTGCTTGTCAGATGACTTGCGGCGGAAAATTAGTTTGTTTTTGAAATATCTGTGAGAGGGAGCGGAGCGACCGAATGCGGGAAGGGTGTGTATGGGGGGGGGGGGGGTGTATCCCTCTCCCACACGAGGAAGATTTTGCATTTTAAGACCTGAAATTCAGCGATCTGGTGCAAACGTTTGGTGAAATTTTTGTGCTTTTTTTTTCTTTAAAAAACCCAATAGAAAATGAAATATTCACAATATATTATTGAATGACTAAATCGTGGTATTTCAGCTCTTGCTCCGCCTGTGCGACATCACTGCGAAGGCCTACTAAATAGTGGGGCCTATCACCGGCGTAGACAGGATTTGATCTTAGGGGGAGCGGTTATGAGATCGTGAGGGAGCGAAGCAAGCAAGGGGGGGGGGGGGAGGGTATGGTAGGGGGGGGGGTTTCCCCCTCCCACGGTGAAATCTTTTTACATTGAAAATTTTGACATTTTACTGTCCAAAAACTGCCGTTTGTAGCTATATTCTTCGCTTTGGAAACTAAGGGGGGGGGGGCACACCGGCGCAACTGCTGTCAATCACTGGCAGCAACATCAGGAGAATGGCATAGCGATTAAATGCGAGCGAGCGGAGCGAGCGAGCTTGAAAATTTTGACACAATACTTTTACAGTCTAAAAACTGCCGTTTGTAGATATACTTCTTCGCTTTGGGAATTAAGGGGTGCCGCACCGGGCGCCGCACCGGGCGCAACTGCTGTCAATCATTGGCAGCAACATCAGGAGAATGGTGTAGCGATTAAATGCGAGCGAGTTTGAAAATTTTGGCATTTTACAGTCCAAAAATTGCCGTTTGTGGCTGTATTTTTTTTTTTTTTTTTTTTTTTTTGCTTTGGAAATTAAGGGGGGCGCACCCGGGTGCAACTGCTGGCAATTACTGGCAGCAACATCAGGAGAATGGCATAACAATTGAATGCGAGCGAGTAAGCAAGCGAGCTTGAAAATCTTGACATTTTACAGTCCAAAAACTGCCGTTTTTGGCTGTATTTTTTCGCTTTGGAAATTAAGGGGGGGGGGCGCACCGGGCACAAGTGCTGGCAATTACTGGCAGTATGTATATGCAACATCAGGAGAATGGCATAACGATTGAATGCGAGCAAGCGAAGCGAGAGAGTTTGAAAATTTTGACATTTTACAGTCTCCAAAGTGCCGTTTGTGGCTGTATTTTATCGCTTTCGAAATTAAGGGGGGACACGCCGGGCCAACTGCCAGCAATTATTGGCAGCAACATCAGGAGAATGGCGTAACGATTAAATGCGAGCGAGCGAAACGAGTGAGCTTGAAAATTTTGATATTTTACAGTCCCAAAAACTGTCCTTTGAGGCTGTATTATTTCGCTTTGGAAATCAAGGGGGGCGCACCAGGTGAAAACTGCTGGCAGTTACTGGCAGCAACATCAGGAGAATGGCATAATGATTAAATGCGAGTGAGCTTGAAATTTTGACATTTTAACGGCGAAAACTACTGGCAATTACTGGCTGCAACATCAGGAGAATGGTATAATGATTAAATGCGAGCGAGCAAAGCGAGCGAGCTTCAAAATTTTGACATTTTACAATCCAAAAACTGTCGTTTGTAGCTATAATTTCGCTTTGGAAATTAAGGGGGCGCACCGGGCGCAACTGTTGTCAGTCACTTGCAGCAACATCAGAAGAATGGCATAGCGATTAAATGCGAGCGAGCGGAGCGAGCGAGCTTGAAAATTTTGACATTTTACACTCAAAAAACTGCCGTTTGTGGCTATATTTTTCGCTTTTGTTTGTCCCACTTTTATGGGGGAACAATTCCCCCCCCCATCGACGCCTCTGCATATGAGGGTGCCTATGTTAAGTGAAAGATCTGCTGCACACTCTTTGATAAATTAGGGAAATGTACGTCAATCTCAAAAGTGTACAAAGTCTATCGAAAGGGATCCTGTATAGGGGAGCTTTTGCATGTTTAAGATTGCAATAGAACTATCTGGTGCATAGTTCTGGCGATATTTGGACAATTTTCCATTAAGAAGGTTTGAGATTTGTCCTCATCTCGGGAATTGCTTGGGGGATAAATGATTTGTCTGCCTAAACACTTCGGTAGGGGCGGGCAGATGCCCCTTTGCCCCCCCCCCCCCCCGAGATAGATTCGACACCCCTGATCTTCCCTGGGTATGCCCATAGATGTATAACTGACTGAGTCACCAGTCACTGTCGTTTCTCAGGAATGATTCAGGAAATGGAGGGGGTTCAATTATGGCGATATAGTTTTTTATTGTTTGTTTGTTTGTTTGTTTTCGTACATATTTTGCAGATGGTCCCAAGTTACTCGCGTCATAGCATGTTTACATGTAGGCCAGTACTATGTGACGTTGTCAACGTCTGAGCCATACCTTAACATTGTACAGTATCGTCGGCCTCATGCCAAAAGGGCACTAATAGTGTACAAAGTCTATGGTGTTAAGGCCCTTTTGGCATAAGGCCGACGGTAATGTCGATGTTACTTTCTTCGCGAGCGAGCGAAGCGAGCGAGCGCTTGAGAAAATTATGTATACATTTTCCTACAAGATAGAATACTGTTCAGCTCTGTTACCTGTCTGAAGGCCGGTGTACAAACGTCACGCAATATGCCAAAATTGATACAATCACATTTCTGCTTCCTCCATTTTTTTTTTTCAAAATTCAGGGGGGGGGGGGATGATTGTACAGGCCATCCCCCTCCTCCATTTCAGGGGGGGGGGGAATATATCCCCCCATCCCCCCCCCCCGGGATTTACGCCCATGACACACACACACACACACACACAGGCACGCACATGTACAAAGAAATGCAGCAATCAGAAACGGTTTTCGGCAGATTGAATACAATCATAGTGATAGGTTATGAAAACCGCTCATAAAATTCTCTTTGTATTAAAACTTTGCTCGGGTTTCAATGGTGTTTTTTTTTTTTTTGTCTGTGTCTGTGACTGTGTGTCTGTTTGTGAAAGCGTGTGTGTGTGTGTGTGTGATCTTGTCCCATCGCTTTACTTGTACTTCGATCTTCATCTTATCTTTACTGAATCGGAGTGTCTATTCGTTTATTTGGATATACGCACGTATGCATAAACTCCTTTTTTTTCCTCCGGGAAATTGCTATTTTGAACACGCTCTGTTATTTTTTTTTTCTGCAAGTTCTTCCATTTTCCTTATCCTAGTGACAAAATCAAATCATTGACAAATCAAAGTGATTTTTATGAAGATCAAATTACGTAAATTATGTGTCCTCATGTGCTTGTAATTGTAGGTGAAGCTGTTTATGTATTGTACTTTTGTTATACTAATAGTATAGTTGATATTTGTATTTGCTTCATGGCATTTCACCTTCTTGGATACAAATGGTTAATGCTGCTTTGTAGCAATATTGTATTAGGTGGATATTGATGTAGATAAATGAAATGGAATGAAAAATGAAACGCAATAAGTCAAACATTACGCATTTGATACCAAAGACCAATCAGTAGAACTCTATGACTACAAAATAATATTAGGTACCTTTCAGCTCTTCTGATTTAGTTTAGATAAATGTTGACAATTCGTGTTCCAATGTTTCATGTTTGCTGTACAGCACCTCCGCCAAATGATGCTATACAGGTTGAGTTCCAAGAGACGGGAAATTTCAGGGAGGTCGGAGGTCACGTTGATTTGACTGTATCCTGCGAGATAGCGTCTCATACTCGACCATTTCCGCCTATTGACCGCTACGTCATCAAGCGAGATCTTCAAACATTGTCGACCTCCAACTCGTTTACCCTATCTCCTCGACCGGACAGCTGCACGAATATCACGTGTATTGGCGAAAATGACATCGGGTCGGCAACGTCTGTTAGCACCTACTGTCCCAGAAGTAAGACTATTCGTCTCATTGTATATTACGTTATAAAAAAAAAGAAGAAAAAAAAAAGAAACTATTCATGGTGCGTTGTGTTTATAGATGTATTTGATTCTTTTTTTAATGTCCTATGTGAAGTGATACCTGCTGCGGCTATGAAGGGTACACACGTAACAAGTAATGTGTGATTTATGCATGGAATTTCACAGGTATTTTGACACAAACAATCCACTGCATTAAGATATGAAATTGATACATATTCGAAAAATAAGGAAGGATAGACGTATGTGATCTTTGTAGTTGCAACATGAGAGTTTTGATTGTTCATCATGGCTGTTCATATCTCCTCATTTTGTGACATATCTTCCATTTCAAATTCTGCTTCCCATTCCAAACCTCAGTGTTCCTGATTTTCACGTACACGTTTTCTTTTTTGTTTTGTTTTGTTTTTGTATTGCTCTGACGACTGTGCCATTTCTGATAATTATGACGTAATCATTGCTCCCCTTCAAAATGGTTGATATTTTATTTCTTCTTTGTAACATTCCTCTGCCAAGTAACAATCCCTGCAAGGACTACAAACACATGGTGTTACCGCAAACCTCTCTCCTCATTTACTTCACCATGTAAACATGGGAAACCTTTAAGCAACACATTAACTGTAAATTTCGTTGACAGATCCACCACGTGATCATATCATTCACATCGAGTTCGACGAAGGTTTGGATGACAGTGGTCGAGGTATTGTCACCATTTCCTGTCACGTGACTGACATCGACAAACCCTACCCTGCTCTCGAGAGGTATGAGATCAAAGTTGGAAGTGTGACAGTGTCAAACTCGAGCTCGTCATCGTTCACGGTATCGCCAAGCCCTCCAGGCTGCACGGACGTCACCTGTATTGGAATGAATGAACTGGGTTCCACATCAACCGTGAATGAATTTTGTCCGACAGGTATAGATTTTACAAATCAGTTCTTTTGTTTATGAAGAAAGTATTAAACCGGAAGGGCTATAGAGCAATTGTAGCGAGAGAAGGTTGAGACTAAGAACCATGTGTTGTAATTTCATAGTTACATCATGGTTTACCATTGACCAATGCGGTTTGCGTACTGTGTTTTTTTTTTCTTGTATCTTTTTTGGTAATTTCTAAGGCTACGGTCACAACTCAGAGCGGCGACCGACCGATTTGTAGCCTGCTCGGTCGCTGATGCTGAAATTTTGGCACCGCTTAGCAGTTTTTGGAGATGCTGAGCAGGTTGTAAAATCCTAGCGCTGTGACCGAGCAGCGCCCTGTCGATTTCCCGTGGGTCACCGATCGATTTCAGTAAAATTTTGGCGAAATGTGGGGATCTGCAAGCAGAGTCCGAGCAGTCACCGAGCGATGCCCCATCGGCAACTGGACGATCTCCCACCGGCCACCGGCCGAATTTTACGTAATTGCTCAGCGACCGACGGGTGATCGATAGGTCATCTACCGATGACCCGTAGGCGTACCGGCGGCCACCCGCCGGTCTCTGCCGGAAATTTCCCACGAGCTACATGTGTTTATTAATGTTCCTATGTGATTTGTGATGTGTTAATTAATTAAGTAATTAATCAAGAGAAAACTTGAGGCAAAACATCTAATACTTAATAAATTATCAACTAACAAAACTCCGACATGTGATACCACAGATAACTAGAAATTAGGAAATAAAACAAAAGGGAGGAACACCCAAGATGGAACAAAGATGCTTTTTTGCTTCTATATTTTACAGAATTTTCTATTTCTATTTGATTTCATATTTTAATTTTCCCCATCTTTTGTTATTCATTTCTTCTTCGATCAATAGGCATTTAATGAATGATAAGGTAACCAAACCATATTTTACTACGTCAACATATCGACACTAACTTTTAACTTTCATTTCTTTTGCCCCGAAGTGGTTGCCTCTGACTTCAGTGTCCCTCATGTTGGTTGCCGAGATGTTGAGATGCTAATATGTTGGTGGGGTTTCCTTGCCTCTTATCCCTCCCCCTGCTTCTTCCACATTGCGCTAGATTATCTTCTTCATCTAGGCCCTGATTTCCTTCAGTGCCTCTGTCATTTTTATCTTAACATTTTTAGTCCCCAAATCGCTCGACGGCGACCGCTCGATCTATTCTCTTGGTTTTCTTCTGTGCTGTTGTCATTTTTGTCTCTATTATTTTTGTTCCCTAAATCGCTCGGCAGCGACCGCTCGATTAGGTCAGTACCTGGGCGGTTCCTGCTCGGACACCGAGCGTATTTTGGGCAGCGAGTGAAAACTGGTCGGTCGCCGCTGAAATTTTAACTCCGCGTTAAAACTTCAGCGGCGACCGACAGATGCCCTAAAAATCAGCGGCGCCTGGACGGTCACTGGTCGTTCACCGGTCGTTCTCCGATCGGTTTTAGCTAAAAACTCGCCGACCGGTCGCCGAGCAGGCTGATTTTGGGGGTTGTGACCATAGCCTTACTGGCCCCAGGGGGTTTCAAGTATAGCGAACAAAAGATAACTGTCATAGCAACACACCTGGCTCATTGCATAGCCCATTGGAAGTGCTTCTGATCTTCTTTGGAAACCCCAACTCTCATACCTACAGCCAAGGACAATACTCATCTGACAGGACCACGTTTGATTAAAAAAAAAGGTATTGTTGACTAGGAAAGCGAAAGGCATGCAGCATAGAGATGCTTGTATAGGTTATCCGATATGGCACCCATTTGTCATGAGCAGACAATCCCTTCTAGAGTTTGAATAACAGCATGCAACAAAACAAAGCACTCATCAGGTACACCTCAAAGTTTCCTTCAGGACTGATAAAATCAAATGTATTTTACGATGACAAAGCCCAAACCATGGTTGATTGCAATGCCCAGTAAAAGATGTCGGGGTGTATATTGTATATTTGCGGCCTGTTATTTGAAGTGATTTCTCAAGTAAACCACTTACAGTTATCACTTATGATGGTACACAATGCTTGGTAAAATTTCTTCATGATGTCCAATTCAGATCCTCCAAGGGAAGACATCATAACTCTGCAGATTGAAGAGCAGATAGTCGCGAGCGAGGTTAATCTTGTGATCACGTGTCACATCGAACCACGTGACCAACCCACACCTCCAATCGACTCATACGAGATCTCCGTTGACAGTGACGCGATTTCATCGTCAAGTGTCCCGTCAGCGATTGTGGAATCTCGTCCCAACAAGTGTATGAACATCATGTGTGAAGGACGGAATAGACGTGGCTCAACGCGTTCTACGGAGTTGTACTGTTTCAGAGGTAAATCCAGAATTTCTACTTTGGATTTTTTTTGGTAACTTTCACTTGATTTATCTCCTTCTGGAAACAGAAAAAAAAATAAATAATATACACAAATATGCATTTTATTTTGATTTGCATTTTGATTAGTAGTGTAAGAATGGAGTTCAATGGTATGAATATTTGTCACATCTGCAGAAGATGTGGCAACCATTCGAAGGAATGGATATAAAGTGTAGTGAATGTGCATTTCTGAGTTACCATTAGTTAGCATCTTTCCTGCGTCTTGTTAACTAAAATTTCCAAAATGTTTGTTGGGTGTTTCATTTTCATCTACAAATGACATGGTATATAGCTGATCCTTTATCTACACGTGTATATTGAATGACAACAGATGACATAATCGATGTTCAGTTCAACGAGCGCGTGGGAGAGAACAACGGGAAAATCTACACAGTGGTCTGCCATATCGAAGAGGACTACCAGCCGACACCAGGTATCCATACCTTCCTCATCACAGCCGATAACGTCACTCTCTCATCCTCCCGCTCGCCGTCGACTGCCTTCACTCCTCGGGCCGACGGGGGCACCGAAGTCTCCTGTACGGGACGGAACGATTTTGGCTCTACCACTGCAACCAAGACCTTCTGTCCGTCAGGTAAGCTGTAGCATAACCCTGAAAACATACTTAAAGAAGGAATTATTTGAATCAAATTTATTAATCTATGCCATTTCGCTTCAGGGTTGTTTTGTAAATAAGGTCCCGACATTGTTATCTTAATGTGTGTTTTTTTTTTTTTTTAGAAACAGCAGTGGAAATACAGGATAGTTAGTAAATATCATCCTGACGATATGAAAAACAGAAGAGATTTCTGGATGACGTCTTCATTAACATCCTTTTAAAAACAACTTTACTTTCTGGGGAAAAGAAAAGAAAAAAAAAACAACAACAACTGGGCCCTGTTTTATGAAGAGTAATTATTGATTACATAGTTGATTTCTATCATAAGTCTATGGCAGCCTGTGTGGTTAGGAAATTTATAATACATTAAAACTGGGCCCTGGAAAGCTAGTCACTGAATGTTATGCATAAAAACACTAGTTTATAAAAAAGGACCTTCGTAGTACTTTGAATATTTTCAGTGCCTTGCTTTAACCAGAAACACTGTTATGTGTTTCCGGTATTCTATTCAAACTGAGACATTCACAAACAGCTGTTACGACAAACACACTCACACACTCACACACACAAACACACCTGCGTTTTCCTAAAGTATTTTTAGTGAAAAGAAATTGAATTTTGTACAACACCCCACAGAGATTTATATTAAAGGTACCCGCTAAGGGCTTAAATGTGCTTTCCTTTGTTCTGCTTCAGCGAGAATGTGGCATTCTAGGGACTTCATGACCAATGAACACGATAGTCTCTAAAAAAAAAAGTGAAAAAAACATGAATTATCATATTGATTTTATTTCATACATATATGTATATATATATTTCTTTTTTTTTTTTTTTTGGGGGGGGGGTAAAAATTAAGAAAGTGCAAGCGATGAATGTGATCGCTAAAAAGATAATGTACGTTGTTTTGACCAAGGTTCGATTCAGATTTACCGTTTTGTTGTTAAAACACAAAGATACATCATCAAACAGTAAAACATTGAATGAATTTAACTTATAATTCTCTTTTACAGGCTATTCTTAGTTATTTTACTGTTCATCAAGTAAATGACAACCGCATCTATCGCCCGCGATTGAGAACTTGATATCTTTATCAACCTAGGATATCATGAATCGTGTATAATACATTCTTTCGGACTAGTAAGCATTTTGTCTCATTGTCTTTTATAAACTCGTAAAAGCTGTGGAAATAATAGCAGAATTTCAGCGTCAAGGAGCTCTGCAACAATCGTCGACAACTTACGCTCTTCTTGTGGTCGTGTTCTTCCTTTCCGTAATCGTTTGCGTCGCTTACGTCAACAGAAGAAGAACATTCTTCCCCGCAGACGAGGTATTTAAAAGATGATCAGACTACAACACAAGAAAGCACCAACACCCTTCACCTTGCACTTCACCGAAGTAAAAAAAAAAAAAAAAAAATGTGTGAAAAGTGTTGTTTAGCAAATTTTTCTTCAAGACGTGCAGAGGATCTTTCTCATGTATACTCGTCTCCATATCACATCTTGAAATATAGAAGTTTGGTGTATTGGGCTTGAATTTCATTTCATACACAATTTGTTTTATATGATATTTTGTTCGTCGATTTACAGTCAAGCAAATGCGGTCCAGGACCAAATTGTAGGTGCTATGAACGGAAACATAACGTTTAAGTGGGGTTGACCATACCGTAACATGTACAAACTGTGATGTACGTATTTTTTCAATGTTTTTTATTAATGGGCAGATTAACAATCTCTGTTTTGTCATATCAATTTCTCATATTTCAAGGGTTGTTGTAAATACGCCCCTATAGAAAGTAAGGACAAGACGGGAGAACCATGCACGAGCCAAAGGTTCTTCCGCTTGAAGCGAGCATTCTTATTCGGCTATATAATAGTATATCAACTTACTTTGATATTACAGAATAGTTTGAACCTAATTTGTAGTAATGATTCAGGCAACGTCATGTACCTTATAAACTAAATTGAACTGATTGGTAATCAAATTGATTGGTAATGGAATTCTTTCTTTTCAGGTGCAGAGTTTCGAGTAAACGGATTCGTCTTGGACTTATGGGATACCAATTTTCCTTGTGGCACGACGACTCAGTTTCTTCTCGGAGACTCATTAATCTGATACTGAATAACAGATTAGGTGGATTTGATAATCATCATGTCACGGCAATGGACTATGGCATTCCTACATTATCACACTTAAATAAAATGCAAGGGTACTATGGTCTCCCGACTTTTTCAAGGTGTATTATCATGTCAACAGTAGTGGATACATTATTGTAGTAACACCTGATGTTAAACCTGTATATCATACTTTTCATTCTACCCAGAACTGTCAGACATTAAAACAATCACCAAATTGACGAATTTATGGCCAACCATCTAGGAAGGTATTATTTACAGGAAGCAAAAGAAAAAGAAAGTCACGACAACCATAGTTGGGAGACGCAACATAATTTTATGGTCAGATTAGTTTTCTGGAATCAGATCTGTCATTTTCATGATATAACTGGCAATTAAAAAGAGCGCATCAACATTCCTTATCCTTCTCAATTTTCTCATTGATTCCAATATGTCAAAAAGTCACCACAGTTCCTGATAATATAGTATTGCTGCAACTGTAACGAGTTCTGATTTGTTTGAACTTTGGTTTTAGATCTGCAAATGTATTCTCGCAACATCTTGCCTTGTCCAATGAACATTACGTAATGTAACCCCTATATATCGCAAATAATTTTATTCTTGGATGTTATCAACCGAACACTACTTTGAAAATGACAGGCTTATTACCTTCAAAAGGAAAAAAGCGACAATCTTGATCTGACTTTTTGTTATCTCGAGATGTTAATAAACATATTTATTTCCTGGATATCTTTTGTTCTGTTACCGTTATAGGTTTGGTGGCAATCATGATGAAATTATTGGACATTCGAGCATAGAATAAAACGATTGTTTGTTTTATTGGTTCTATTTTGCTATGTTACTTATTACAAACAAGTCATTATTTTCACCCGTGAATTTTCGAACCATATTGACATATTACGGTAGGTTTCTTTTAAACATTTTCTAAAGAGGATATGTCACTTGTAGCGACGAAATACCGGGCACTCGTAATTTCAGTCATGATTGTATTTTCATAGACATCCATTATCAAGAGAATAAATCTGGTATATTCGTACATGGAAACTCAAATAATTACTTTCATTTGATTTGAGGTCTCTATTGTATGATGATATTAGAGGTGAGATTGGCATTGTAACCACCATTGTCCGCGAATGTGACCGTGATTGAGAGGAACGAGTACAAGAAAGAGAGACACAAGAATGAGTTATTTGATTTCATGAAATTCTTCGTCGAGATGATTTCATTGCAACTGATTGACGAATTGCCCTACATAGACGTAAATAAGCACTGAATTGATCAGTGTTTTAGTAATAGACATGATAAAAATCATGGGCGTACATACTCGTGTAGGATTTGAACATACGACCCCCTGAACACCGGACAGGCGTCATCTCCACTAGACCACCGAGCTTTCGGCCGACAGCAAGCGTTGGTTCTAATCTTTATAGCATGCAGCGGGTACTGCGTAATTATTCAAATTCATGAAATTCTTCCGTCGAGATGTACGTCGATGTAGGGCAATTTGTCAATCAGTTGCAAAGAATGAATTATGCAAAAAAAAAAAAAAATGTGGATGAAATATAGGTTAATGAAGTTACCAAACGAGAAAATTTGAGGTGATCGACAAATGCAGACACAGAGACGACATAATATATTTAACGCTTCTTCATATTTGAAAAAAAAAATGAACAGCGAGAGATTGAGTGTAAGAGAAAGAGGAATCAAAGAATGGATAATGATGATATAATTAAGGTCAAGGCAGAGGGAGAGGGAGAGAGAGAGAGAGAGAAAGAGAGAGAGGGAGAGGGAGTGAAAAGAAGGAGACGAAATGAACGAATATTCAGGGCATTAATAATAAAAAGATAGATTTGAATAAAATTATACAAAACACATTGCATACATGACACATATTTATTCATTCATTAATTCATTAATTAATTTATTCATTCATTTATTTATTCATTTATTTATTCATTCATTCATTATGACTCTAACCTGGCACAGAACATCTCATTGAGGAGGAATATTGGATAATGTATAGTATCTCGTATAGTCTCTGAATCTCCGTATGTGGTTTGGTGCCAAAAAGTCAAGAAACCTGTACTTTGATTCTTCCATTATCTGGCTGTCTAACTTATAGATCAAACAAGTTTCATGAGGATGTTTGGTAACAGTGCTTTTAAGAAAATCTGGAGATTCATTCATTGTCCTTGCAAAAGTAACACATAATGTAACATTTACTGTACTTACATGTAGTATCGTCGGGAAATACGAAAAAAATATCAAAACTCTGAAAACGTGAAAAAAACCCACAAAACCAACAAATATTGTGGCAACTTCATAATCGGTTTTTATTTTAAGATGCTGAATTACAATTTAGGATGTTAAGTTGGTAATCATGTACATGTACACCCAACCAGCCTTTCAAGGTGTAAGATTACACATATGCAGTCATTATGATACAAGACATAAGATTATGAAGAAGTGGAGTTTTGTCTGGTTCCATATTGCCAATTTTCTCCGTAATAGGACATTTGTGACATCCTAGCCTACGAAGCAATCATAGTATTACAAACACATATAAATATATGACTACAAAGATGTGATCATTAGATTTAGCAAAGTATGCATCACGTTTCTTTCAAACTGTAAAGGTTAGGGTTAGGGTTACGCCTGTCTGAACTATTCATCTTGTGTCAACGTGTGTGTGTGTGTGTGTGTATGCATGTGAAATCTGTCTTCCGACTTACCTCATAAACATAAACGTTAATATCCGTAATCATTTACCAACAAGAGAGAGAGAGAGAGAGAGAGAGACAGAGAGAGAGAGAGAGAGGGAGAGATCTCAAATGGATTGTAGCCACCGATTAATTTATTTGTGTTCCACTCGCTTACCTTTTCTTGGAACGTTTTGCAATTGAAGTGGAACATTATTATCACTTATTTTCAGTAAAGAAGAGAGCTTCAAAACAAGGAAATAGGGAAATAATGACATTGACATTTAGGCCACGTTTACAATCTCGTTGTGCCAAGTTACATACGGTACAAAGGGATAATGAATTTGAATGCATAACAAACGTGTGATGAGTCAAAATGCAGTGTAATGTCACCCCGTCATCGAGAGAGGAAAGCTATATCATTCTGCATGACGACTAGTTGTGCATTTTTTTTTTGTAACACCTATAAGTGCGAACAAGTGGCACCTTACAACGTGATACCCCGGGGTGATGCATCAATACTGAGTCCTATATGTCATGTTACCTGAAATAACAAACTATTCCTATGTTGTTGTTTATTCCAGTAAAAACACAAAGAAAGTGTAAAATATGTTACGAATAAACTATTCACTTCCATTTGAATACCTGTTATTACATTCATTCTGTTTTTAATTAAGAGCTTCCATCAGAAGGTGTGATAACCATCAAGTTTCACGATCAACCGGACCCTGATGTTGAGTCTGGTCTTATCATTGAGTGTCACGTGACTCCTCACGACCAACCATCTCCACCCATCACAATGTATGAGATAACCGTTGGTGGCGTCGAACTCTCGAGATCGTCTTCACCTCAAACTCGTCTTTCTCCCCCTCCCCGCTGGTGTGTAGACGTGTCATGTAAAGGAAGCAACGGACTGAGAAATACGGCAACAACGTCCATTTACTGTCCAAAACGTAAATATTCTTAGTTTATTTTCAAGTGGGTCTATATTTAAATGAAGCATTTGTGAAACGGCGTTTGTTCAATGTTGTCTGTGTATAAAAGTGCATAGATTCTTGTCAATGAAACAATGAGATAAGAGTGAATCTTGAATTCGAAAGCCTATTCCTATGTGTTCTCTACTCGTAGGAGTTCATCAGGAAAGCCATGGTAATCAGTAGTGACGTTGATACGATTTTCTCACGTTTTAGTGCAGGTATTGCCTGAAGTATTTTGATATTACTATCCAAGTATCTCACAAAACCTTCTCTTGACTGATCACCGTACATGGATAGATGCACCTGCAGCAGACGCCCTGTCAATCAGACTTCAGGAACAACAGGACGCCAACAATCCAGGAGGAAACCTTTTGGTCACGTGCCAAGTTGAACCACGTGATCAGCCTTACCCTCCCATTCATACATTCATCATAAAGGTAGATCAGCAGATAGTTTCGTCGTCAGAGGTCCCTTCCTTTATCATAGCACCTCGTCCAGACAAGTGTACTCACGTGACTTGCCTTGGTCAAAATGGAGTTGGCTCTTCATCGGTTGAAAAGACATACTGTCCGACAGATGAAGGTAAGGACCGAAACAGCCATGTTCATATCATCATCGTAATCTAATACATAAGAGGAAAATAAGAATGGAAAAAATGAAACATCATTCTGGGTCAGCAGTGCATCTGTATTTGTCAATAACTCGGGGAATTGTTCTTGAGTGGCATTTAAACGAATTTTTACCAGTTTTACCTCTTCGGTCGTCGTCAAATGAAGTTTGAACTAAGGTATGCCATTAAAAAAACTTGGGGTATGCGCAATGTTTAGAGTCTACTAAGCTTCTAGTCTTCAGGGTCAACATAAAATGGCGCCATTAAGCTTGGCTTAAATGAAACAAATGACATTTAATTTGAAAGTGCTTACAATCCATGCATATGTTATGACACATCACTGGAATAATTTGTCACTAAAACTTCCCCACTTCAGTTCCGACAAGTCTACATGAAATCATCTCCATCGTGACGCACGATCAAGTGAATGAAAACAAACTGACGATCACGTGTCATACTGACCCGGAAGACATTTTCGACAATTTCGAAATCGCAATCGACGGTGAGGTACAGACACTGTCTTCGTCATGGCATGCTACCGTAATACTGACACCTCGTCCTCAAAAGTGCGTTAATGTCATGTGTAACGGAAGCAACGTACACAGCTGGAGTACTTCACTCGATTTCATATGTCCAGGAGGTAATCAGCTTTTGTTTTGAATATGAATTTAGATTTAACTTTAAAAAAGGTTGCATATACATATATATATATATATATATGTATATACATAATAATATACATATAAAGTTCTAGTCACTAACACGATCAACTCTGTTGTATGGAAAGGTGATCTTTCAAAAATGACATAAAGGTAATACACTCCTAAAATCGCAACATAATTTCAAATTCTACATCGTTTTATCGAAATTTCGTTTATAACTTAACAAATTAACAACAACAAAATGTATTGTTCATTATCATGGGGAATGTTGATTGTGCACTGTAATATTATAATACCTTCATGCACCATGTGTTGCATCCCAACAGATAGCTTTTGTCCAGAGATGGAAACTGTAGAAGGAGTGTTACACCAGGAATCCACCACTGCAGTATTGTTAACGATCGCCTTCATCTTATCAGTGGCTGTGTGTGTTGCTGCAGTCATCAGGCGAAAACAACTCTCTTCTCCCACCGAGGTGATGTAGCATCATTATATAAATATATTTCTATACAGTAAAGTAGATTTTATTTGAATTAGATAATAAATGTAATGTATATACCATATAATTTAATGACTGTTATTTATGACACAGTATAACGTTATTAGTTTTAATCTATAACTTTTTTTCATAATTAGAAATAAACATGTTGTCGTTCCTGTTGTCACTCAATAAGAGTCCGAGCACATGGTTGTCACGTGGAATATACTTCCATTCGCAACATTTGCTTTATTCATTGGATTAATTTTTGTAAAACTATGCATACCTACCTGTGAATAATTTTCTCCTCTTCCGTTTTTGTTTGAAATAAACATAAAATGAAATGAAAAGATATGAAATGAATTGATTTAATAAAAGGCCCATCGCTTTATCAAACTCGTGTGTTTACAATATTAATCATACCAAGGACTGTTTTTGCTAGGCATGTAGAATAAACATGCCAATACGTCAGCAATTAACATATTTAGCTCTGTCTGTTTTTGCAGTTATCAATCACAGACGGGACATTATAATCTAAACTGTCTTGACAGGAGAGACAAGAACTGACCGAGCGGCCAGTACCACAGCGACTACAGCGGGAGACAGCCTAGAAGAGCCTAATCATGCACGACGATGTCCAGCACTGAGTTGCTTGTAGATTGAGTATAAAGCAAAACTGGAACTTTCGAGAGTGTGTGGACAGCATCCACAACAACGTGGTGTCAGCAAGGTGTCCTTGCAGACCAGCCAGCCAACCATAAAACGTAAAGCTATTCCAAAAAAATTTAACACCCAGTTACATCTTCGAAGCACCGTCACAATTACCAGCAGGCATATTGAAATTTGTAAATACACGTGTATCTGTAAGTCAGCATCATTTGGAGTTGTGCTATCACTTTTCATTCATTACTTATCATCATTGATGGGTAATCAGTTTAGGCTATTTTTTTTTTTTTTTTACCTAACTGTCAGAATAAGTGGAATATCTACTCAAATGAATCAGAGCGTGATGTGGAACTGTTAACACGATGAACGATCTTACTTGCACATAGCGTCCTCACAAGTCACACCTTTGTAGACTGACACTCACTTCTATAGTGAATCGAAATAGATCACAATAAATGATATGAAATGTTGTTGAAATCCTGATCATTATTAGATTAGTTACACATGATCTAACTTCTCACAAGCACATATATCTATAACGGCCTCCTCAAAGAAAAGCGTTTTGTTATTGATTCATTTATTAATTTCCTATTAAGTAATCGCGTTTTGCTTCAGTGTAATAACCGGAGGGCCAAACCCCAAAAAGTCGCTTACTTAACGAGTGAGTTGCACTCTCTCTACAAACTAAGTAGACCATGCTTATTTTCAAGTTGTTATTGTAACAAACAACATTTCACTGGTCTACCTCAAAAAATTTGTTGCGAAAGCCTCCAAATCCAAGATGGCGTCCAAGATGGCCGCCATATTTACTGAATTTGTTATTTGAAAGATAGAATTTTATTGAAACATCAGATTTCAACAAATTTGATGTCATGGGAAAGAAATTAAAATTCTCTACAAGTTGATACAATTTTTGTGGGTTATTGTGATAATTTGATTGAAATTTTAAGGAAAAAACACTCATTTGTTGATATTTTTCTGAAAAAAAAGGAAAATCATGAAAATGCTTGATTCAGCATAAATCAAAGAAAGAATGAAGGATTATCTTGAAACGTTTCAAGAATTTTGTTTGACATATAATTAATATTTGAAGAAAATTAGGAATCAGTACCGCTTTCGGTCCAGGAGTTATAATGTCTCAAACTTGAAAACTCACTATGTAAAAATGACCACTTTAGTTGTGACAAGATCTTGTTGGTCGTAAAAAAAAAGCCTGCGCGCGCCGAGACTACTACACGCACCACTGCCACTGGCGCTTGTAGCAGTGCCGGTGCTGCGTGTAGTAGTCATGGCAACCGCAGACTTTTTCTTTGACAAACAAGGGTTTGTGCCTGCAAACTAACTTTTCATACCAAGTGGTAGCTCAGGTGACGCCGATTGCTATTATTTCAAAGTAGATTGTTCTCAAGCAGATGAGATGAAGCAAAAAACATCTTTCAAATAGAGGTAGAAGCTTGAAACAACCTTGCTATAGAAAGTTTGAAACAAAATTGGATCAATCACTCAAAAAATTCAAGATTGCAGGCCATCAAAGCTGACATAGTGTATTGCGCCAAAGTAAATGTATCATTTCGATTTTGATACAATTTTGTCTGTTTTGCTGTCTATTTATATGGTTTTTATATATTCTGAACATTTTAATGCCATTTCAAACCATCTTAGGTTTTTATGGAGACATTTTTCAGAATGCACCATGAATATTTCTCTAAAAAGTTTAAAAAATAAAATTAAAAATGTTTATGAAAACCATGCAGAAATTAACATCTTTCCCATATAATCAATATTTGGAGAAAATTAGAGGTCAGTATTGTATTTGGTTCAGGAGTTATAATGTCTCAAACTTGAAATCCCATTTTACATAATATGTTATATACACGCATCTGTTCCCAAAGACGTCACAGAGGGTCAAATCTAAGATCGTGTTTACTTTTCGAGTTCCACTCTTTCTATAAACAAGACCATACATAATATTAAGCATACTAAGCAATGTTCCGTAAGTACACCTCAGTAGATATGTTGCAAAGTACAGATGCGGTCCAACAAGGCCGCCATTTTATTGAAATTAACATTTCAAACATATTTGATAGAGACATTGGATTGCAACAAATTTGATGTAATATGAAGGAGAGTAAAACTTTCTAAAAGTTGATACCACTTTAGCTGTGTATTGTGATAAATGGGGGGGGGGGTTGTTTGCTTCTCTTTTTTGGGGGGATCCATATTTTTATATTTTTTTGCAAAAAAAGGAAGAAATTTAAAAATGCATGATTTAGTATTTATCAAAGAAGAACTGAAGAATTATTTTGAAACCTGCGATTGAGATTGAGATTTTATGAGATTGAGACGTAATTCATATTTCTGGAATTACAGGCAATATCATACACTGTGGACAAGTTAACATCTAAAACCTGAAAAAAAAAGTATATTTATGCATTATAAATTTTGCTTACAATTTGTTTACATGGTCACATGTACTACTGTAATGGTCTAGTGACTTGCAAGTACCTGCAAACTAACTTTTCATGCCAAGTGGTAGGTGACGCTGGTCGCTATTACTGTAGCATTTCATCAAAGTAGATTGTTCTGAGGCAGATAAGATTGAACAGAAAGTATTTTCCAAAAAGAGATAGGAGCTTAAAATTTGGCACAAATTTTGCCAATGTGTAATATTTAGCGATAAAAATAGTATCCACACAAAATTCAAGATGGCGGTAATTAATCGAGGTTGTCGTTCAAGGCATTATTTACCATTGTGCACGTAAAACAAAAACCCAGCTTTACTTAATTCCTCAAACTAGTTCTAAACTGTGAGTTAGGGATTAATGTACAAACTTAAATCAGTATAATTAATGCTAAATATTGCTAGATATACTAGATAGATCTGATAAGAATGTTTTTTATGTCAACAGTTATCATGGTTATGGTTTCTTGAAAAGAAATGGTGATATCTCCGTATGTTTTAGGCTTTATTATTCTTTTTTTTTTACATGGTAGAATGTTTTGTAATACAACTAACCTGCACATATAAATCGAATGTGATATCTCTCCCAATGGTAAACAATACCTTTAGTGTGTTGCGTCAAAGTTAAATCTCAACTTATAACTTATAATTTGATATGTTTTTTTATATTCTTTGTTATATTGCTGTCTATTACATGTTTCTATACATCCGAACGATATTGTACTAGTGTAAACCATATTGAGGGTCATTCCAGTGTTTGGGTAAGGCCCAATCTTTGATAAAAAAAAAAGAAATATTTCTGTATCAAAGATATGATTTTTTACTTGTATGTTACTCTGCTGTTGTAGAAACGTGAATGATGATGGTTTATGTGTAATAATGTCTAATCCGTAGATATCCTTGAAAGCCCTTCTGATCCGACCCCCCCCCCAAAAAAAAAAAAAAATCCAACATGGCGGCAATTTCTCAACTTTGCTCTTAAATGTGTTGTGCGAAATTACTTTTCAGTATATTGTTCGAATAAAATTGTCCAAATTGATTATTCGTGCTGTATATTCACATTTACAAATAAGCATGCTGAAACTGTATTTTCCGTTATCAGATTTTTCTTACATAGTTTTTAGGCTGATTTCATGTGGGTTATAGTGTCACAGTTGATCTGAACTTATGCCATTGGTAGATGCTTTCCTATATTAGATATCAGGATCACTCGAGAGTGAAAATGTTCATTTTCATTCATTTTAGAGTGACCTCGGGGATCACTCGAAGGGTGACGAGTGATCCCTAAGGCAGGGCTCGACACTAACGGTGGTCCGGTGACCCGGGGCCACAAAAAACGCACGTCGGGCCACCAAAATGTCAGAAATGAAGAAATTGGTGGCCTGATCGGGCCACCAAAAAAGGTCGGATATATGCCTTTGGGCCACCAAATATAAAAGTTAGTGTGGAGCTCTGCCTAAGGTCACTCTAAAATGAGTGAAAATGAAAATTTTTACTCAAAAGTCACTCCAATTTCACTCTAAATTCACCGTTTTCTGTTATTCACTCCTCACATCAAAAGTAAAAACTTCCCCTCGATTTGTTTTTTTCTTTTTCGGAGAGTAGAATATCACTGGTTTAAAAAATGTGTCCATAAAAACTTAAGACGGTTTAAGATAGCACAACAGACAAATTTGTATCAAAAACGAAATAATACATTTAATTTGGCGCAACACACTATGTCAACTTTGATGGCTGTCATCTTGATTTTTTTTTTTTTTGAGCGGTTGATCTAAATTCTGTCTTAAACTATCTTTAACAAGACTGGTGCCAAGTTTCAAGCTACTACCTCTATTTGATTTTTTTTTTTTGCTTCATCTCATCTGCTTCAGAACAGTCTACTATGAAATAATAGCGATCGGTATCACCTGAGCTACCACTTGGTATGAAAAGTTAGTTTGCAGGCATAAACCCTTGTCTGTCAAAATAGTCTGCATTTGTCAAGACTACTACACGCATCACTGGCACTGCTGCAAGCGCCAACACGTGCCTGTGGTGCGTGTAGTAGTCTTGGCGCGCGCAGACTTTTTTACGAACAACAAGGTGTTGGTCACAACTAAAGTGGCCATTTTTACATAGTGAGTTTTCAAGTTTGAGGCATTATAACTCCTGAACTGAAAATGGTACTGACCCCTAATTTTCCCCAAATATTAATTATATGTCAAACAAATTTCTTGAAACGTTTCAAGATAATCCTTCAGTCTTTCTTTGATTTATGCTGAATCATGCATTTTCATGACTTTCCTTTTTTCAGAAAAATATCAAAAATGAATGTTTTTTCCTTAAAATCTCAATCCAGTTATCACCATAACCCATAAAAATGTAATCAACTTGTAGGGAATTTTATTCTCTTTCATATGACATCACATTTGATGAAATCTGATGTTTCTATCGAATTCTATCATTTAAATAAAAAATTCAGTAAATATGGCGGCCATCTTGGACGCCATCTTGGATTTGGAGGCTTTCGCAACAAATTTTTTGAGGTAGACCAGTGGAATGTTGTTTGTTGAAATAAAAACTTGAAAATAAACATGGTCTACTTAGTTTGTAGAGAGAGTGCAACTCGACCTCTGTTCTTAGCTTTTGGCCCCCCGGTTATAAGGGTTTGATTTACAGTAGAAACACGCTCAAAAACACTGGGTAATTTTTGAAGTTATTTTTTTCTTGACTTTTTTCTCCAGTGGACATAGGTCTTTCTAATATCAAGGTGTTAAATGTCTTGAGTATGAACTGCAAGACCTTAGTCGAGCCATCGAGGACACAGGCCCTATTATTATTTTGCATGACCGTTTTCCCGAGAAAAGAGTTCTTCTACGTTCATTTCATTTTTTCTTTTGTCAATCTTGAACACACGCTTTTTAACTTTCAACTGTGATTACAAATGTACTTACTCAAAATAATTGTTGGTTTGTATATGTATATGTTTCAGTTGATTGATTGTATATCTACGTGTGTCTTACTTGAACTTGTGGAAATAAACTAAACTAAACTAAACTTTCAAGATTCGAATCTTAAAACGAATAAGAACTTGTGTCTAGTTTTTTTTTTCTGGAAGAGTCGTACAGCCCAATTAGTTCAACCCTCAGCAAACAAGGACCACGATACCGACACATTAAAGTGCCGAAATAGCGGGCTATTTTTACCTATTGTCAAACTCATGGACCTTATTTGCCTAGTGTCGAACTAATGGGATGTATGACTCTTGGGCAGTATGACTCATGGACCATTTTTTTTTTCAAAATCGAATTCGTGGCTGTATGATTTGTGTGTGTTGGTCTTGTGGGATGACCCCAACAAGGATAGTAATATACGACCTCCTTGAAACTTCTGCGACTTCACCTGGTGCGGTGCATCAGCTGCTTCCCATGGGCCTTTGAAAATGGGAGAGTTGTGTCACGGAGGGTTACAGTTATTCCGAAGATTCATTACTCCGAAGGTTTCATTATTCCGAAGATTCGTTATTCCTAAGATTCTTGAATCCGAAAATGTGATAAGGTTTGTTATTCCGAAGGTTCGTTAATCCGAAAAGTAAACAATGCTTGTTATTCTGAAGGTTTGTTACAGACCTTTTCGGATCAACGAAATGATTCATCGGTTACAGTTCGTTATTCTGAAGGTCCATGGATTCGAAAATGTGATAAGATTTGTTATTCCGAGAGTTCATTTATCCGAAAATGAAATAAGTTTCGTTATTCCCAAGCATCGTTAATCCGAAAATGAAACAAAGCTGGTTATGCCGAAGGTTCGTTACGAACCTTATTTCACCTCGAACGAACCTTCGAACCTTCGCAACAACGAACCCTATTTCATTTTCGGACAAACAAGCCTTCGGAATAGCGAACTCTATCTCATTTCGGAGCAACGAACCTTCGGAAGTGAACCCTATTTCATTTTCGGATAAACGAGCCTTTGGAATAGCGAACCCTATATCATTTTCGGATAAACAAACCTTTGGGATTACGAACCTTCGGAATAACGCCACAAATGGTCGGATTACTGACCCCTTTTTCATTTATGGATTAACGAACCTCTAGGTATAGGAAATGTGTGTGTTTCGGATTACCGAACCTTCGGAATAGCGACCTTCGGAATAACGAACAGCACCCTCACGAAGATGAATCGGTTGTTGTTCGTTATTCCGAAGGTTCGTTAGTCCGAAACACACACATTCCCTATACGTAGACGTTCGCTAATCCAAAAATGAAAAAGGGGTCGTTAATACGAACATTTATGGCGTTATTCCGAAGGTTCGTTAATCCGAAACACACAAATTCCCTATACGTAGACGTTCGTTAATCCGAAATGAAAGAGGGGTCGTTAATACGAACTTTTATGGCGTATTCCGACTGCGAAGGTTCGTTATTCCGAAGGTTCGTTAATCCGAAAATGAGATAGGGTTCGCTATTAACGAACCTCTAGGTATAGGGAATTTGTGTGTTTCGAATCCGATAACGAACCTTCGGAATAACGACCTTCGGAATAACGAACAGCACCCTCACGGAGATGACTGCAAGTCACTAAGGGATTTTAAACGATCCTTTTTTGAATTGGTTTAATTTAATCTGTGTAAATTTATCTCTCTCTCTATATATATATATTTTTTTTTTTTTTTGTCTGATACACAAGAAATGTTTCTACACTTTTCAAGAAAGCGTATTAGATTTTTGCCTTGAGATTTTGTATGATTATTACATCATAAGTTTTCATGACACTATTAAAATGTTGTATTTATATGATATATAATCTTATACTTTTTCTTTTCTTTTCCATACGTCTTTATAACTGGTCCCCATGGAAGATCAGCGGCACCAAAAAAGTGCAGCTGATTATGGGCTATCCAGCCGTTATCTTTCCTATAATCCTACATTCTATTCCTTTTTCTTTTTTGGTAAATCGATGATGTGTCACACTATTCATTTGCTATGTATGTATGTTTAATTTTAGGCATGATGTATCATTTTTCCGTGTACCTTATATGTTTTCTTTTATATCTGTACGCATGTTTACGACGGAAATAAAACAAACAAACAAACAATTCCGAAGGCTCGTTTATCCGGCGTGACATATGGTCCGTAACGAACCTTTGGAATAAATAGCTTTGTTTCATTTTCGGATTAACGATCCTTGGGAATAACGAACCTTATTTCATTTTCAGATCAATGAACCTTCGGAATAACGAACCTTACCACATTTTCGGATTAATGGACCTTCGAAATTACGAATATTCGGAATAACGAACCTTCGAAATAACGAACCTTCCGACTAAAGAACCTTCGGATTAACGAACCTTCGGGATAACGAACTGTAATCCATGAATCAGAGCATTCGTCCTTGAGTACTTGTTCGCTTTTCAATCCTAATCCACACAGCCAAAAACGCACCACTTAAGACCATCTAAAATAGTAACAAATTGACAAATCTCTCATGATCTTTCAGTGACGTTAGTCACTGAAAGATTTAGTAATCTTTCAATAAAATCTGTGGTCTCCATGACGTTTAAGTATGTTTCAACAGGTTCTAAATACTATTTCGGCAGTATAGGGTTATGGGTTATTAGTCTTTCTATGATCTGTGGACATCTTTTGAGGTAGCAGAAAGAGTATTGAGGTATCTCTTTAAAGGTAGGGAATCCCATTTGCGTGCCTTAAATGGAGAGTTGTATAAATACAATGGTATGTTGAAGAGAGTATCATTTTAGAAACTCCCATAAAGTATTGAAAGTTGAAGGTAACATTTAGTACATTTTTATTGACCGTTAGATTTTGAATTGAATTTTTTTCGGGGCTCACCGTAAATTCCAGTACATTACTAGGCTACATTTGCAGACCCATGCACTGCATATGTGTTCATCATGTATATTCTGTGAAGAAAGTTCATCAAAACTTACAAACATTTCTATATACATTCTTGCCACACACTCTATATGTTATTACATCAGCTCTTATACTTTTAGATTTGTGTTTATAGATTAAAAAATACAGAAGACTGCAACAAAAAGGCTTAAGTGTGGCTGACACACAGAACTACTGAGTAGTTGAGTTTTGTGCATTATTCAAATTGTAGATAACTGTTGACTTCCAAATTTCTCAGCAGTGGCCTAAACAAGTCCCCTGAGGTTCATATTTAATGTTTCGCTGCATTTTGGGAGGTCTGTAAAAGGTATCCCCTACCTTTAAGAGAGATCATTAAGATACCATTATTTCACAGAACGTGATTGATCTGTTGAAGGTATGAGGATCTCTCAGTAACTTTATTTGTCTTTTCGCGATTCATTGCAATAAATGTCCAAGTTATCGAAGATATTGTATTTACACTTCATAATGACCTTTACAATGGAAACATCAAAACGACTGATGACATCACAAGAGCAAGAACAGAATTTTGATTGAAATAAAACGTTACACTTAGTAGAAGTAAAATGTAAGAATTGAAGGTGCGTAGTGCATGCATTGTTAGTCTACCTTGTTTTGTGCTGTTATCTATTTTCGCATTCACCAGACACAATTGTTTAGCTGTTTCGAAAAAAAAAATGTCATCCATTGTAACCATTATCACCATATGTGACCCTGCATCACAAAACCAACAAAAAATCGCTAAACATGGATTTTTAGTTAAGAGCACATTCTGAAAGAGCAGATTCTAAGCTTCAAATGATGTATAACTCAATTGAAATGGACTCTTCTAACCTATCTAAATATTGGAAAGAAAGGACACACTCTGGAAAGTGTGAACTGAAAAAACAAGCTCTGAAGTACAGGGTCTATTCAAGTACTCAATCTTTACCAAGCCATGCTAGCTGTGTGATGAATTTAACAAAAAAAAAAATGGATGTTGACCACCTGAGCAACAGCATTGAAGGGATTATCAGATTAAGCCAAAATTAAGCATGCGTCAAATTTTCTGTAAATGATTAATGCCAACTTTCAATGCAGTGGCATCATTCTTTTCAAAGTTATTGGAGTTGAAAGTGAAGAGTATGGACAGAGTCTTTTAGAAATGAAAAGAGGGCTCTATGAGAAACACCTAATCACACTATTCCATCAAAAAGTGTTCGAGAAAAACTGCTGAAAAACACAAGTTCCTGTTTGTTTTATGTTCCCAAAGTTTATCATAATGTAAAAGAAGACTTGCCCTTTCAGAAAATATGAAAAACTCAAGATTGGTTAGGTTGGCCCATTTCACCTATTTGCAGTCATCACACAAAATCACTGTGATGCGACTTTTTGTTTGTTTTGTGATGCACGGTCACATATTTTCTTGAACTTTCCCGTGTGACCAATCTGTCAATAAACAGATATAATCAACTAGGTAAGATAACGTATATTGAATGCTGTCGTGTCAGAGAGAGTTTGAAATAAAAACTTGCGATTACTTACTTAATTATCGACATAAGTACTTCCATGACTTAAAGCTGTCAAAGTTTTAACCTTAAAGAGACATTAGCAGATATTTCTATTTAGTTTTACATGGATTTTCGAGACAGATACATGATATACTTTCTATAACTTCCAGTGTTAGCCGTGGCAACGATTTTTTTTCCTATCATTCCCAGGACCTTCATTGTTCGACTGAGTTTTCATTTGCATTTGAAAGGCTAACTCTATGTCTTTCAATTCGGTCTCTTCCGTCGCTTTTGATGTTGTATAAATGGGAAATGTGTTTTATTGTTTTCTAAAAAAAATAATTCCTTACCATGGCAACGAGAGAAGACATTGGACAACGACTAGGACTGTAATTACATCTGAATGATTGATTTTTAAATCTTTACAGTTAGTGAAGTTTACTACATTTAAGAATTAATCAATTGGATAATATTTCGTTATCATTTTCTTAAAACTATGGAGACCATGGGAACGGTAGATGACATCAGAGTACAACGTAGACTTTGACTTTGATCATGACGACAATTGACAACGTCTTCTATTAAAAAGACAAAAAAAAAAACAAACAAATGTCGTGTACAGAACTACCACAATTTGAGGTGTTACATTATAGTTATATTTTGTGCTTTTCACTGCACTCGATCAAAGTGAGGTCCCTTCCCCTATGTCGGCACAGCTTCAGTTTCGTCAGTTAGTAATCCTTACCCCTTTTTCCAGCAGAAAAATCTTTCAAAACGGCAATGGCTTGCCACATGTCTTCGACTGAAAGGGGCACATTGTAATGAGCGTTGTAGTCCGCGTAGTTCTGCTTCATCCGAAGAATCACTTTGCCACCCTGGAAGCCAATTGCGTAGATTGTTTCATGAGATACAGCAAAGTCTAACATGTTCGCATGTGGGAATAAATTCTCTACCTTCTGTATCTTTTCTTCGTTGAACCCAGCAGTCGTCAAGTTGGAGAAAGCCGTGTACACGAATATATCCCTGAAAGTGTTGAAGAGAAGATGATATCCTGCGAAATTTGAAAGAGAGGTCACATTAGACTAGGCATGTTCTATGGATAGTTACCTTCAATGTTCCGAGAATTCACGGCAGGTGCATTTTAAGTGTTTGTTGCAAAACACTAGGGCCACTTTCAGACATTTAAGAGGGAACCACCCCCAAATAGATAGATTTCAAAAGAAATGGAAAAATGATAATTCCAGGCAAAACGATACAAAAATGACCAAAAATTGGATAAGAAATAAGGAAATTGGACATTTCAAATGTCACGTTTTTGATCAGAAAATATTTCTTGACCAGTCCGTATGAATATTTATTAAAATCAGCGCGTTGATGATGCTATACCCTAAACATTGTTCATGTATATTGTACACTCAACAAAAAAGAAAGTAAAGACATTTTCAAGTTTATATTTCTCATAAAATTTTTGGTGAAAAGTGAACATATTATATACCATATGAAAGGTAATTTGACTGCATATCAATTTGGTAACTCATTAAAAAAGGGGAATTTTACGCATGAGTAAACACCTTTCTTTTTCTCTTCCAAGGCACAAAAGTGAAAATTTCAAAAAAGAAAAAAAAAGATAAAGTTGTCATTCATGCGTAAATGCTCTTCAATGTAACAATAAGAACACAAGACAAATTTAACACAATAAAGAACATGGAATCGGTTGCAAAAAAATATACCTATGATCTGTCTAATATCTTTGAAGCCAAAAAGGTTAATAAAGGCTGAAAATGATGGAGAAATGAAGAATATTCTGTCAAATCTAAATTCAAATGAAATGAGGGAAGCAACATTAAGAAAAACGGTAGAATTTTGAATTGATTTCTCAAATTAGGAAAATTGTAAATTATAATTGGTTCTTGAAATTATTTTATGAATTCTTAAATTACTAGATTGAATAAATGAAACAAAAAGAAATTCTATTAATTTAATCATCTTTGTGTCCTTACTCCCTATGTCATTTGAAGTTTTAGTTGAGAGAAAATTCTTATTTTCCGTCCTGAAGTTTCCCACTTTGATTTTGTTTGAGTTTTTAAGGAGATGAAGAGAACGAGAACTTATTTTTGATATTGCATTCATGCCTCTCATTATGTTACTCTTGTCTTGTGTTATCATTGTTCTCTTATTAAAAGGGCATTTACAAGACAATATTATGTCAATTTCTACGATTTTTACTTTTTTGCCTTGGAAGACAAAAACAGATGTGTTCACTCATGCATAACGTTCCCTTAAAAAAAAATATTGTGTTTACCTTCTTTCGTTTTTTTAGCTGAGTATTATATGTGGAATTCTGATTTTTTAAAAATATTTTCGCTAATAGAAGTTACAATAGAATTATGTTCCCATACCAAGATATTTCACAGTTAACATTTGTTCTTTTTATTTTGCGTGTACAGTTTTAAGACAAGGTTTATACTTATCCTGCTGAAATATCAGATTTTTGTCACTCCTTTTTTTTTTCGGGGGGGGGGGGGGGGTGGGGGACCGTTCTTCAACGGTCATACTGAATATGCAAATGACAAAGTGAGCATGCCATCCCCCACATCCCCCCTTATAATTTGCACATAAAATTTGCACATTTCCATTTTTTCATTCAAACCTTATTATGCTCGAGGCTCAAATCCTCGTATAACTAACTGGTCAATATTCTGAAGTTATTGAACCAGGAATAACATCACATCATGTTTTAGACTTCAATGACAGAAACACTGAATTTTCATCATTTTTTTCTTTACATGATCAACGGAAAATTGTGAGGTTATGACCGGTGTTTAGCTCCCTCATTTGCATACTCATATCCATTGTACAAGAACTGTTTTGCAGACATTGGTTAAACAAAAAACATCATATAACTTTTCCGTTTTTCATCCGATTTCAGTCAAGTTTTTACCGCCGAACTCGTAAGATTTTACTCTTTTTTTTTATCAGACTAACTTATACTTAGACTGAGATTTTCCATTTAAGGAATCCCGAATGCCCCCAAGAGTATGCGCCATTTGGCTGACAAATTAACGCAAGGAAAAATAAGTCACTTCGTAACAAAATAATGTCATTCCGTTACGATAATTGAATGATCATTTCGTCGACAAAATAGGCAATGCGACACTTGGCGCTCCATACAAATTGTCCATGTTTTAGGTATATCACCTTCGTGAATTCGAGCCATACGGATTATAACTTCCTGAGCTCCGTTTCACACCAATGCAGCATGTCTTTGTTCGTGGGTCCCGCTATCATAGCACGGTAGTTTTTCACCGTAGTATTACAAGGCTATGACTAGGCTAAATCGACATTTTCTAAATCTAAATGTGAATTTCTTAGTGTTTCTACATTTTGGGTTTGTTTGTTTGTTTATTTGTTTGTTGTTGTTGTTGTTGTTGTTGTTTTTTTTTTTTTTTTTGCAATTTCGGCCAATACAACGGTCTGTAAGGCTAGTTTACGAAGTCCTCTGCGTATTCAATGCCATTATTACGCAAAGTTGTGCGTGCCCGAAATCTCTATCATGCTGTCCGGTAATAGTATGCCTGATGTATATATACCATTGAAATAATAATTAATAAAAGTTATACTTATGCGTTTTAAAATGAGTCTGTAGATGGCAAGTTGGAACAAATATATCTCATCAATTTTCTACCTCCATTTCCGATTTGAATTCCGTAAGCAGACCAATACTGGATGGAAAATGTGTGGATAATTTCTGAGCTGCTTTCGCCGTTGATAGTTTTGCGGTAGATTTTCGTTCCCTCTGACCAATAAAGGTACCTGTATTCACAAGGGATGAAAAAACATAACATATCTGTCACAATTCAGGGTGATGTCCTTTCTTCCGAAAATGTGTACGTCTGAAAATGAAAAAAATAATCGAGTGAAAATGTTCACTCTTAAAGGAGTGATTAACGGAAAAGAGTGAATTCAGAGTGAAATTGGAGTTAATTTTAGAGTGACCTCAGGGATCACTCGAAGATTTTGGAGTCCTTACTCTATCTAAAAGAAAGGCGAGTGAAAATGTTCA
The DNA here is from genome assembly GCA_033980235.1 of Diadema setosum. Lineage (NCBI taxonomy): Eukaryota > Metazoa > Echinodermata > Echinoidea > Diadematoida > Diadematidae > Diadema > Diadema setosum. Next base: position 3,761,704 of record CM067071.1, on the reverse strand, counting down.
CTCTTGTGAAAATGACAATTTTCACTCAAAACTCACTCCAATTTCACTTTAAATTCATTCTTTTCTGTTATTCACTTCTTCAAGAGTGAACATTTCCACTCGAATTTTTTTAGAGAGTATTTTGACACTCGTTATTCCGAAGTAGTTTAACTATCCGATAAAGAAGGTTCATTGATTTGGAAATGAAAAGGATGTGCCAAAAAACCAGCATAAACCAAAACCAAAAACAAAATGAAAAATAAAAAATGGCACCTTAGGAATAACGCACCTTAAACTTCATGTATTACTTAACGAACCTTCGGAAAGACGTCCCTCATTTCATGTTCCTTCTGAATAACAAAAATCATAACTTTGCTTAGGGGTGTGTAATTCGGGGGTTACTGAATAAACGATACACACTGTCATATGCAGGCCCACTGTGTAGAGGGTTAGGAGCTCTACTGAATGTTTCCTTTGAAGGGTTTTTATGTGTGGTTATAAGAAGCGATGAGTCGAAGATTCCAACCAGAATAAGCACGTTATCACTCAACTTAAAAATGTAATGGCATGCACAGCACATTTTTTGTCACATCGACTTTCTGCCGTTGTTGTTGTTTTCAATTTTACGAATGACTTCGCTGCAGGTATTATTATTTCATCATTAAATCGTTTGACTTTTTTTTTAACGCAACAATGCCCTTCGGCCATGGGTAGATTTCCCAGATGGTCTATCACAATATAGTAGTTGTGTTTAGAACCATTATAAATATCATAGAATAATAATTTGTCCAAAATAGATAAGAAATGAAATTCATACCCATCCCTATCATTTGCTTCCATGCACATCAATTCAGATTTTACTCCGTCAAAGTCTCCTAATGTAGTCATTGTATCCACTGATATTGAGGCGATACTCCTCCTGCTGTTAGAGAAGCTAAACATGATTCGATTCTTGTCAGATAGGGCAAGCAGCTGACTTTGTTCACCTGTCCATAGCAAAATAAAAACATTGATAGAATTCCTATTAAATCATATATATTTTTACCTTATGTGTGGTTTTTGACGTCATGCATGCACACAAACACACACGCATGCACATACATATTTACTACTATAGATATACTACATATGGAATGTTATACACATCTATGCCATCATAGACATTATTATATTACATATAGGCCTATACAAGTGCACACTCGTCACAATTTTTTGTACGTCTGAGATGTAAACCCCTCATGTTACTTGCACTTGTAAAATTGCTAGAAATAAATATCATTGAACTTTCAGAACTTGACATGTATCAGTGGCGGATCCAGAGGCCGGGCGCACACCCCCTATTTATTAAATAAATAGGGGGTGTGTTTTGTTTTTTATTAAAACAAGAGAAATAAAAAGATGAAATGGAGGGGGGGGGGGGTGGATGCGTGCGCCCCTTTAATGAACGAATGAATGAAAAGGTACTTTTATTGGGCAACATCCATAGCATCCCGCAGGCTGAATTGTAGACATTTTACATGAGTCAGTATAACATTGAAATATATACAGAAAATACAAAAATGCTTAGAGTAAAAAAAAATAAAATGAAAAAAAAAATATATCATTCTTAAATATTGCACAGTGAAATTGATCTTTATAAAAACAAAAATGACCATGTCATATACCACCACACATGTATATTCCAATGTATATCTTACACAAACATACAAAGAACAAATGAAACAAATCAAACCAACGCCAGTAGTGACATCAGATGCACGCGTTTTGCTTATTGTATGTATAGTGCAGGACAGGTAAAGCCTGTGAAAGCTGCAGGACCGAGTGTAAACTTGGAGAAGAGAGAGAGAAAGAGAGAGAGAGAGAGAGAGAGAGAGAGGGTGTGTGTGTGTGTGTGTGTGTGTATGTGTGAAAGAGAGGGAGAGTAGGAGAGAGAGAGAGGGGGGGGGGGGGTGAAGAGTAGGAGGTTTCATAGCGAGGTCCAAAACTAAAATGAGACCTAAAACAAACTTCCGAATGAAATTCAGGGTTGTATACCTATCGAAAATTATTACATAATATAGGAATGATACGTTACAACAATACGCAGATTTATTTGCATTATAATTCAAATGACAATGATATGAATATATATGTAGCCATTTGTATATTAAAATTGTGCCAACAGTTTGTGGTTACTGAAGAATAAACATCCATCCTGCGTTTATAATTTAGATTGTGTTTTATCAAAAATACATCACAATACTTTATCGTCGCTGGGGCTTTAATTTTGCAAAGGTGTCTCCCCTTTATTGAATTCATGGATCCGCCTCTGTATATATTCATATGTGGCTCTTCATAACAAAACTACGAAAAATATATCTAATAGACATGAATTTTTAGTTCAAGGCAGATTCTTATCTAAAAGAGGCCGACTGTCTTGTTCCTAAAGTTAGGGCCGTCATCTCCCCTTGCAGCTAAAAACCTCAAAGGATAACAAGCATTTACACATTCACCTACATAAAAGGTTTTCTTGTAGGTCAAGTAATCCGATTCTTACGTTATTTCTATGATCCGAGGTCAACTTCTTTTATGGACGCCCGAAATGTCATTTGGGGTTATCTACGCATACATTCATAATTTGAAAATTTCAAAATGGCCTACCGTCGACGGTCAGTAAACACAGATGGCACAAATCAAATAGCATTGGAATTGCGGAGGACTGCAAAATGAATATTTTTTTTTTTGGTGAAAAACGGTATAAATGATGTTTGGCAACTGTGATAAAATGGGATGAGATAGAAAACATAGCTTCCAAGCAATTTCAAAGAATCTAATAATGACAGTGGATTCAACCTATCGGGAGTCTAATTGTGACCCGGCCTGCATCACAAAACCAACAAAAAGTCGCCAGACATGGATTTTTAGTTAAGGACAGATTCTGAAAGAGCAGATTCTAAGATTTAAAATGATGTATAACTCAATTCAAATGGATTCCCTTAACCTACCTATATACTGGAAATAAAGCACACACTCTGGAAGAGTGTGAACTGAGAAAAGAGGCTCTGAAGTACAGAGCGCTTAAAGGACAAGTTCACCTTCATATACATAAGGATTTAGAGATTGCAGCAATATCACTAGAACACATCAGTGAAGGTTTGAGGAAAATTGGACAATCCATTCAAAAGTTACGAATATTTTAAGTATCTGCGCAGTCATTGCTGGAAGAGAAGACTACTACAGTGTATGATGTCACATGCGTACAACTATAACAGGAGAATAAAAAGAGAACTTCACAAAACTTTACTTTTTGAATAAAGTGCACATTTCTTCGACTTGCTACTGACATATGTTAAGGGTAATATTATTCCCCCTGCCTTCTGAGTCGAGTGTTCTTTTGTTATGAAAGAAAAATGGAAATATGCTGAATTCTCTTTATTCTTTCTTTATATCGTTGTACTCATGTGACATCACAAACTATAGTAGTCTTTTCATCCAGCCGTGACTGAGCAGAAACTTCAAAAATTCATAACTTTTTAACGGATTGTCCGATTTTGCTCAAACTCTCACTGATGTGTTCTACTAATATTGCTGCATTCACTCAACCCACATGTCTATGAAGGTGAACTTGTCCTTTAATCGTTCACCAATCTACGCTAGCTGTGCGATGAAAAGGACAAAACACAGGATGTCAACTACCGGAGCAACGACAATGAAGGGGTATCAGATTAAGCTGAAAGTGAGCATTTTCTATTAGCACATTCTGTCCATGATAACTGCCAAATTTCAAAGCAGAAAAACATTATCCTGTCTAAAGTTATTAGACTTGAAAGTGAAGAGTGTACAAAGGATTCCAAGAAACGAAAGCGGGCCTAAATACAAACCTGATCATTGTACTCTCCCCCAAAAAGAGGTTGTACAAAAACTGCTGAAAACACTCTTTCTCATTCGTGTTATCATCCAAAACTAAAGAACAACGTAGAAGAAAGATAGCTTTTTAAGAAAATATGAAAAACTCAGGATTGACTTAGTTGATCCATTTCACCTATTTCGAGTCCTCACGTAAAATCAAGGGGTGCGACTTTTCGTTTGTTTTGTGATGCACGGTCACAATTGCTTAAAGGCATATATCCAGAAAAGGTTTCTCATGAGTTATATGAAAGTCGGAGATGTAGGAAAACGTGGAAATATTGAATATAGATCAGGGCTGGCGCAACCGGTAGGGTGGGGGAAGGGTGGGGGGGGGGGGGGGCTCCTCCTTTTTTTTTTTTTGCTTGTTAGCCGATTTCCCCTTCAATCTCCAAACTGATTTGAAATCCCTGTTCCAATGAAAATAACAGGCTCCCTCACTTTAAAACATAGCGTATAGATACTCACACAAAGTATTCATGCATTATGAACATTAATTTTTCTAGCAATGTCTTGGAACAGAGATTTAAATAAAAGTCATGGCACTGACTTTTTACTTTCAAACACTCATTGACATGCACCTATTTCTTTTTTACTTTAAACAAACTTGGTGACCTGAACGAGGAAATCAATGATTAAATGGTGTTGTTGTTTTAATGTCGTGCAAACAAGCAAAAAAAAAAAATCAAAGTACAGTAGTTTCTGCCTTACGGTAGAATATCTCAAGGAGATCATCGAATATTCCAGCTCTAACGATCTCGGAGTGAGTATTTGAAAAGTACAGCTTGCGTTTTGATTGGTCAACTACGATGTCCAGGACACTCGAGGCTGTGTATGGAATGTTCCTGACGACGGTTCCGTTTGGTTTACAAGCGATAAATCCAGATTTACCAGCTAGAATCACAAGATCACCGATCTCAGAATCTTTTACACCTGAAAAGAAAGGGTCTTTTGCAGTTATATCCTATCCAAGAAGCTGTTCTATGATATATATGAATATTAAATAGGTTAGTCAAATACCGGTTAGTGATTGGCTAAACAGAGTCACGTGATGGAGGTACATTCGTTATGTTCTCCCATGGGCGAACATTCTTGGTAATGTTCTCCAATGGGAAAACATTTCCACGTAACAAATGACAGAAGGCCTAGGACCGCGCGCGCACAGTAAATTTGGCTCTGCGCGAGCGAGCTATGTAGTGCGTAGTGCTAGCTGCACGTATGCTATAGCTATGAGCACTGGTATATTGTGTGGCCGTGGCTGCAAATTTAAGTTCGTATTGTGGTTGACGTTGACGTATTTGACTAACCCACATAATATAACAGATGCGTATCACATTTTTTTTAAAATCAGAAATACGTGATAAACGGGATTTGAGATGCACGCATATATCGAGTAAAAATCAGTCCCCACCAACATAAAAGACCTATTTTGATTATAAACCATGTTTATAAAGTTAAGTGATTGTCTTCCTTTCCTAAATGCGGATTTTATTTTGATAGACAAGCTGTTGTGACATTCTTAATGTATGATGTCGGCTTCCTCGTCCTTTTGATCTCCTGTTTATTTGCTGGGGTTTGTGACCGAGTTTATATATTTGTTTGTTTGTTAGTTTGTTTGTTTGGATGTGTGTGTCTGTCATTGTCCCATTGTTTTACTTGTACCTCTTCCTCTTATCCCTTCTGACTCTTTATGCCCACTCCTTCATGTATGCACGTATGCAAAGACCTTTTTCGTTGTTTTTTTTTTCCCTCAGGGAACTTGCTTATTGTATATACAAGCTCTGCGTTTGTGCAAGTTTCCTCCATATCCATCTCCCCCCATATTGCTTGCTAGCGAAGGCTATTTAAACTCACAGTGAATTCATGATGATCAGCTATGTAAATCACGTGTATTCATATGTTTTTGTAGGTACAGCTCCACATGTAGGCTACCATACTTTGTATCAGTGGATCATGACAGTAAATGTAGGAATGGATTATCCTATTTTGCGATTGTTTCGTATTTGGATGTGGAAACAAATAAATGAAATGTATAGTTTCTACATATTTTACATTTAACGCATTAAAGGCCTTAATTTCGATTTGTATCTACATCTGTAGTAGGATTAATTTCACTTTCCTTAGAACAGGTATGTAACCTTTACGATAAATTGGTAAATTTCTTCGCAACAACTCAACCTTCATGCGTCAGATGCTAGGTGTGTCCTTACTTCCTGTAACGAAGTTGTAGGAGATTAGCATAAGCGGCACATTGTGTGTGCAATAGTGGAAATTATCGTTATGGGATTGAAAAATATGGATGTTATTCTTTTTACCCAGATTCTCACAATAAATCATTTAGCATCCAGGAAATCCATGTCAAACGCTAATATGGTAACCTTTGATTGAAAAGTTGCAAGTCATTTTGAGGCCATAAATAGAGCATGAGTATATAAATTATCAATTACATTAATGGGACATAAATAGATCCCAATATTTTCACTGAAATAAATGAAATCAAATCAAATCAAATCAAATGACATGAATTAAACATTTCAGAATTCATTTTGTAGCATATGATAAGACTGAATGTCTATTTTCAGTTATTTTATTTCGTAATTCTGTCCAAAGGGTCTTATCAACCTCTGGAAGACGTTTGTGTTTTATATTTTTTACCAAGAGACTGGTCAAATTCTTTAACACTCACAGGAACATCATCTCAAATGCTTCAAAACTTTGTAGGCCTACATGAGCATGTTGCCGACAATATTGGCACAGTTAATCACGAATACATAAAAGAGATTTGGGTAGAACGACAAGACAGTGGTTTCAAGCTCTAACAAATTTGTGTAATAAGCAATCTTAATACACAGGGGAATACAAAAAGGAGACATTTGATTTGTAAACCGACTCCTATTCGGACTACCTGTTATCTACAAAAGCAAAAACCCATTTGGGGCGCTTCGGGTGAAGAAGGGGGTGGGTGGGAACTGAGGGAAAGTTTTAATTACCTTGTGAATTACGTGGCTTCTTTTTTTTTACAGTACACTAGTGAGTGACTGCTAAAGCCAGGCATCTGCTTCTTAGCGAGTTCGAAGCCTCCATTGTCTTCACAGATTACTGGCAGACAAGCTCTAGTAACAGCACTTGGATGTATGACGTCACCTGCCCTCGATTGTTCTACATACACACGATTAATAAAGAGATAAGGCAAAAAGCTTAAAAGAACTGCGTGTATTCTTTATATTAAAGTTTTCTTGGCAATCGCACCTTTAATGATCACGATCACACACTGTCATGACGTGAAGGCCTACGTCTACTATTCAGAGGCATAACACTTGATTACAGAGAACGAAAGATATGTAAATTAAAGATAATATTTTTCCTTATTCTAGAAATCGTCAAAAATTATTTAGATATGGCATAACTAGAACAACATTTGCAACGTTCCTAAAAAAAAAACAAAAAGGAAACAAGCAGCATTTGTGTGTGTGTGTGTGTGTGTGTGTGTGTGCATCACGCATGCATAATGAATTCTTCATATTAAGGATATTTGAAATTGAACGCACTGTTACAGAATATGATTGTTTAGAACATAATTCTAAAGTGACAGAAGAGGATAACAATATATACTTAGGAAAGTAATAATACAAAATAATCTACCAGAAATCTTTCATGCAATGTACAATCAATAATGTACTTGCAGTTGCTCCTGTAGATTTCATGAAAGACCTAGGCCAAATCTCATTAGATGTACAGTAGGTACTACTGGGAGCAGTCATTTTAAAAATGTTAAAATGTTAAAATTTATTATTAGATACATATGTGTAGGCCAGTTGTATCACAAAACATCTTACCATATAACAATTTTGCAGTGAAGCCTAAAATATAAGGATATATTACTACTTTTGCCACTAAACCATAACTGAAGACCCTTTAAAGTCTAGAAACACTTTTATTATAATTATTGTTCACATTTTTTATCTTTAACAATGCTCAAAATTGATTATCGTGATTAAACCTTTACATTTGTTGTTTCTATTTTTTTAGAAGTGTTTTGAAGCACTGAATTTAAGCTTGGTTTTGTTCTAATTGCTAATGGTTGATAATGCCTTTGACTAAACCAACGGGGTATGGAGTCGTCTACGTACACGTACACGTTGCATGGACATTGAAAGATGTTATTCATATAATATGGACATACCTGTTATGAATACGATGACTACAAGTTTCACTACCGTCGGCGTCATCTTGCAAATATTCGTGGGCTCCTTTGCCGAATCCCCCAAATCATGGAGATAAAACGGTTAAGAAAGGTAAAGAAACACCTCGACAAACGATATCCTACGAAGTGCTAAATTTTAATGATCACTCCATAACGTGAAATCACTATAAAGAAATCTATTGGATAGAAGTTGAACAGACAAAACAAAACCAACAAAACCATGATGATGCTATCGCAAAGAGAGAGAGAGAGAGAGAGAGAGAGAGGGGGGGGGGGAGAAAGATTTGGTAGGTTTTCAGAGAGTTACAGAGAATGGAAGATTACTGAATGTGCATAAATGAGTAAAACACAAATCGACATAAAAATGTTAGAACAGTCAGTAATGGTATCATCACACCTATTTCAGCTTTGACGAACGGGTAATAAAACCATATGACATTGAGAAAGATTGAATTCACTCATGAAAGCGCGAAAGAGGTAAACGCGGCACTGCATGAGATAATATCAGAATGAAAATAACATGGAATTGGGAGAGGATAGATATGACCAAGTCAAACTCATATAATAATCGAAATATTTGTTTTGTGTACTCCATAAACTGTAGCAATAAGTCGAACTCTCGATGACATATCAGTCAATTAGACGTGCATTGTTCATATACATCTTTTATCAAAACCGAATGACAAATTGCCCTAAGTTAATTGGTATGAGATCATTCGATGTCTAAGGCAATTTGTCATCCAGTTGCAATAAAAAAAAAGAAAACTTCAACTCACTAATGTCTTAATCTAAATGCATTTTTTTTTTCATAAAGGGAAATTCAAAATATAATACAATTTAGATTCCATATTCAACGAAAGTAATAGCCATCAAATGATTGTGCAAAAATATGCAAGAATAACGTAATATACACAAAACCCACGCAATGGCTTATGGACAAATTAGACAAGAATTCAGTTTGAGAACAAGAAGGACCTACTCAGTTATCACAACCCTTTTCACCAAATTGTTTTTGGTTTTGCTTTTTTGCATTAGAGCAAAATTTGAGGCCACAGAAGCAGGCATATTCTTTTTTTTTATGAATAAGGAAACAGGTTTATTCAAACAAAGACAAAATTAACTCTTCTCAAAGTCTTTTTTTAAGGGGGCGGGGCACTAATTGTCCAACGTCTTTGGAATGTATATGACGATTCTTATACCTTTTTAAGTCAACTTTTTTTTTTAGCCATTTTAAGAGTATAACATCTATAAAGAAATGCGATAACTTTTACTTACCAATTGCACCTAAGTATCAAATCGGTTCTAATAAGAACAACGTATTTTGGAATTGTGTGAATTACCCTTGTCAGTTTTGGCGAGGGGGTACATGCCATTGCCATGGTAACGACACTCAATAAAGATGGACACGCGGAATAATATAGAACAGTTCTTTTCCAGAGTGTGTGCTTTCTTCCCGATATTTCAGAGAGTCCATTTGAATTGAATTATACATCATTTTAAAGCTTAGGGTCTGCTCTTTTAGAATCTGCCCTGTAAAACTAAAAATCCATATCTGGTGACATTTTGTTGGTTTTATGGTACAGGGTCACATATAGTACAATAATCAAACATATGGAAAAACTCACCAGAAAGAAACGATAATGAAACTCATCTTCTGTGCTCAAATGTTTGAATGTATATAATTATATATATATATATATATGAAGAGCTTGCTTCCAAAAGGCGCTAAATCCATCATTTTTCAATGGATATAGCACCTTTTGGAAGCAAGCTCTTCATATATATATATATATGTATAAGAAGATTGAAAATTTTCACTCTTGAAGGAATGAATTACAGAAAAGTGTAGATTCGAGTAAAATTGGTGTGAATTTTGAGTGAAAAAGTTTGGAGTGACCTCAGGGATCACTCCAAAATCAAGATAATGGTTGTCTTTAATCATCTCTTGACGCGATATTGTCCTCCTTGTGAACCCTGTCGCTTCTTCCGTCTATGTGTTTATATCTGTTTTTGTTTTCTTCGTTTTTTTTTATGGGATAGAAAGCAGATTAAACAAAACAAAACCGGATGACCGTTAATGATAATAAAAATAATAACAATATACAATTCCGTGTCCATCTTTTCTGAGTATCGTTACCATGGCAACGACATGTACACCAGGTCCTGTGAGCAAACTGACAGGGGCAATTTACACAGTTCCAATATGCTATGCAGTACGTATAAAAAAATAATACAGTCTTGAGGACTACTGCTCTGAAGAGCTCAACTTTATAGAGCCCTATGACGGTCGTTCCATTCTTTCAATTGGTACTTTAATAATTATGTTGACAAATGCCATGGATAACTTAGCATATTAACGTTAAAGTCATAAGACTAGTGCTTTAGGAGGAAAGTCAGCGTCGAAATGTTCGTTTTTTAATTGTTATATTTGTTTCACCAGTCTTCAGTTTCAAGTACATCTGATAGAGATTAAAATACAAGGCAAAGTGAATCGGGTGAATAAGCAGTCAGGATAAAATTTACTGCGATTTTAGTATACGCAGTTATTTATTTTGTCTGTTAATACATCAGTTCAATGGATGTGATACTCTTTGGTATTTCTCTAAAAAAAAAGCAGGGAAAAGAAAAACAAAAATCGGCTCAGTTAACACTCACTTGTCTAAAAGTGAATAATGGTTAAATTGCTGACCAAGAAGACACAATACGTTTAAATCTACTTTTTTTTTCTTTGAATCTCGGGAGAAGCCAGGTTATACTTTCTTTCTTTCTTTCTTTCTTTTTTGTAATCTCGAGTGATTTAGAGGGAAGGAAACAAAGATGGTTGTGAATCGATCAAAGTAATAGAAACGACTTTTTTTTTTTGTACTGAATAGTGTATCAGTCCAAGATTTATGTTGTTAATATGAGGGTTATGTATGAGGGTATGAGGATAATGGGTAGGCATTAAGTGATGCATGATAAACAGATTCCATTTTTTATTTATGTATTTATTTTTTTTTGGAGGGAGGGGGGCTGGAGGAATAGTGTTGTTACTTCTGTGCTGTTTGGGCAACGTGGAGGCAGCCAGTAACTACTAAGCTGAAATGGTATTGTTATTTCTTTTTTTATATATATATATATTCGTTTCTTTTGAGGAAGATTTGAGTACAAAGCATTTACTGTGGAGTTCGAGGAAAGAAATAATAGCCATAAATTTGAATATAACTAGGACGAGTAGGACGACGGGATCGACTGGAACTTTGATATTACTATTCACAAGCCTTTCGGATTGGTAATTTATTGCTCCTGGCTTTTGACTTGTCTGAGGCTAGCCTACGTGGAAATGGCAGGAAAATATTTTCAGTTTATTTCATGTTGGGTCAAATTGGTATTCCTGTCTTACATCTACGTACATTCAGTGTGAATTTGCTCCTTGAAAGAAGAGCGCCCCCATCATACTGCCTTTACATAATCTCTCAGGAAGTATCTTGGCTCATCTCATCGATACGCCAATCGTTTTAAAGCCACGATAGCCATCTTACCACGAACATAGCCCACACACTTGAGTATCACTCTCACAACATGGTGACCTGCTGACAGTCTCTCCTGGAAAAAAGCATGCTAGTACCCATAGGCCTAGAGTGTGCGTGGTAACAATGCTGCGCATCGGCTTATCTCGCTTGTACCATGTATATGGGTCAATGAGATAGTAGATTCTGCGTCCAATAGAGATCAGTTGAGGAAACCAAATTAATGACTCAAACATAACCAGTAGGGATAACCTGAAATAAAGACATTGATAGCGCCTGGTGAAAAAAAAAATGAAGAAAAGACACATAATGGACACAGTGACTTTTCATTTACCTACATTGTATACCTCAGTGATTATTCGTTTTGCTGGCAAAAGTATGAAATAGACAATTACAGTCATTACCGTTATTTGGTGCGAATTCATAGGCTTATTACTTCACCTCAATCTGCACTTAAGACGGTAACTTTTTCGAGTGTCACTATTGTAATCGTTGTTGTAGGCGGCAACGGCAGTACGAGATGTTTGGTAAGCAATGCCATCATTAAGACTGTCACGAGTTTATATATATATAAAAAAAATGATGTGTATTACGCATGCGTCCGATTGGGATCAATTTACAATAAACTCTCAAAGAAACAAGGGGAAAGGAAAGTGATATGCCAAATAAAATCTAAGGGAAAGTAGGAAAATGGATCAAAGCACTTGAAAACTGCACAACAAACATATACACAAACACACACGCTTTTTCTCTCTCTCATAAACGCACACACATCCTCAAACACACACAAACACACATACACACTTCCTCTCTCTCTCTCTCTCTCACACACACACACACATACACACAGAGTCATGTACAGAGCGAATCCATCTACCTTGTTACAAACAGGTGAATTAAGGTCTGACTTGTGAGCATTGCTTCAACACTCAGAACTAAAACGGAGATAATTCGAGGACAGTTAACTGTAGGTGGGCCTACCCACCTAAATGCATGCGGGAATGAATGAATAAAGAAACTACAGCGTCACGTTACATGCACTTGCACAGCCATGAATAGTGTGTGTATTAGCTGCACACCAAAAGCTCTTTTTAATATATAAAATCCATGGAGCTCATCCAGTGGCATAAAATATCCCATCAGTAAAATATCTGCTATTACCTAGGACACTAGTGGACAGCCAAATCCTCCTCAGAGGGCGTCCTCCCAAATCCGACGCTGAAACGTTTTTAATCTCAGTCTTCCTCCCTATCCCTTTCTTTCCTTCTTTCAATCTGCATTCTCTTTGCTTTCATTACGTTTTCTTCCTTTTCCTACTCCACTCTCTGTAGATGTGTAGGATCGATATTTTGTGTGTATATGTGTGCTTGGTTAGTTGTGTTATTGAAGTATACTGTCCAATTGGAATGAAGAATACACCCATTATTGAGTTAAATTGTAGTTTGTCCCAACATGCAAAATCTACAAGAATATCATAATTAAATCTCGTAGGGTAGCAGATTGCGACAAAGTCCTTACAAGAATTTCATGGACATAAGTTCAAGCTTGTCTGTCATACTGGGATCCAGACAGTTATGATTATATCTCGATTGTAAAGAACATATTTGTTGGTTGATTTTTTCAAGTGTTTTTACGTGATTCTGTGACGTCACTGCTAAGATACAAAATAATGGGGTGCACGCGTCACGAAACCGACATCCACGAGTCATCCAGCCCATGAGTTGTACAGCCCATTGTAGTCCGTGAGTTATACAGCTCACGAGTTATACAGTCCATGAGTTCGACACTAAGCAAACAAGGCCCACGTCACGGCTGTATCTGTCGAACTCGTAGGCTGCTTTTAGCTAGTGTCGAACTCATTTGTTTTATGTGCCTAATGTCAAACGTATGTGCTGTATGACTCTTGAGCTGTTTGACTCATGGACCTGTGTTCAATGTCGAACTCGTGGGCTGTATGACTCGTGGGTGTCGGTCTCGTGGAAGGACCCCAATTAATGATCGTATTTCTTATCCTTTATGACGCCAATTATTCTCTGTTCCTAGAAATGTCTCATGGAGATCCACACTGTATCATGTGAAGACTCCAATGAACAATGTTATTTACTGTTTAAATCATGCAATCGAACTTTCAAAAGGATCAAAGCTAGAAAAGAGTTCGTGTCAGATTCATGTTGATATTACAGCGAAAGTGACCGGTGTCTAATATCATGTCTTCAAGTAATGGAGTGCTACGATAACAGGAAGAACTGTGTTTACATTAATGAGGAAGTATAGTTTTCGCAATATCTTCATGTGTTTGTTTTATCAACGAATGACAATAGACCGTACAGGATGTAAGAAGAGTGAACAATAAAACCTCAACGCGCCATACACAACAACGTGGCAGTAGGACGGATTACCTCCAACACATCAGGACACTTTCAGAGTACAATGTATAGGCTTACTTTATCACGTGACAAATTAATGATAAACAACGCTTACATACACAAAAATGACGATCGCAAAAAAAAAAGACATTTTAAGATTCCCACATTTTAAACAATGTAAAAATGGGGAAAAATTAGGGCTCAAGAAGTATCTTCGTCCGTTTTCCCTTTGTGACCACGACATGGGCAAGATCACCAACTCCTAATAATAGTATGATGCGTTCTTTTGTACACAGCACTAGGTACCAAATTCGCTACTTTGTTAAATGATTATTGTTATTGTTATTATATTATTATCATTCACCAAAAAAAAAATGGTGAACATTATTCTCAGCGCTTTACTGAAGAAATTGTTGTTGCACTGGTGTTCTCAGCAGCGCAGCATCCCAACATTAGGTGCACCTCACAATGCGTCATCAATCCAAGATGAAAAACATGTTTCTTCACTCATGAGATTGAAATTGTCATAAATTTACCAAAGACTGATAAACATGCATATCATATCAACTAATAAAGTGTGTCTCCATGAAAAGAGGGAGGGGCGGTGCTTGTGACAGCACATTGTCTACATTTTAGCATCCTCGATCGTGGGAACATTGTATGACAAAAGCTATTTTACAAGGCACATGGCGTAGAATCAACGACAAAAACACTTATGTCCACTCAGTGTTGTAATAACAAAAGAAACACATGCATCAAATTGCAGGCGATTTTACACGATTCGAAAGCTGCAGGGCCGAAAAGTAATAATTATGATGATTGTTTGATGTTCTATGAATCCAAAGAAAAAATTATACTGACCAGAAATATATGAAAAAATTACTTTTCTGTTTTCATTTTTATTTGTATGATATACTTACATGTATAACGTTTTGAATAGAAAGAGAGAGAGAGAGAGAGAGAGAGACAGCCAGACAGACAGAGTTACTGGCAATGAAAATATTCAAATCAAACTATTTCTTTCTTATCAATGCCCTTAAATGAACAAACAAGGAAATAACGCAAATAATTACTTAATTGTTCATTTATGTATGTACTATGTTTGTATGTTATGTACTATGTTTGTATTTCTTTTTGTATATACTAAAGCTGGGCATTCTGTATGATATTATGTTATATTTCATGTTTTTTACATTCGAGAAATACTAAAATAAAATTGAAATTGAATTAAAAAAAATTTCTACATCGACTACTTGCACTGAATAAGGAAAATGTCACAACATAAATTACGATTCGCGTAGTTTCTATGTTTCTTTTCGTTTCTCTTGTAATCCTCAATGACCTCTTTACAAGGTTTCCCCAACATTTAAAGATTCTGTAGCAGTTAAAACATGGTTGTCTTTAATGTTAGTTATTAATATTTGGCTCTGTGACAAAGCGCTAAGTGTTGACTCATGTCCTGTCACGTGACTTCTTATGTGTTTATCCTATGACTGTTTTCATTAAGACACTCTTCTCTAATACACCATATCTGGTTACCAGTTGTGTTTCCCCCTAGGCACGTACGATTCTCATACTGGTTTATGTTCATGTTATTTTTGTTGTTGTTTTTGTAATCCTTAAGCTTGGAGATACTAAGTTTTAGAGTTTTAGATTATTCTTAAAATCCTTACATACTGCTATATTTGTATAATTACACTTTTCTCTTATTCACTTTCAACAAAGAGAAGCAAGGTTGGAAATCATTGCAAAGTCACAACTACAGAAACGAAGGGAAAATACTTAATAAATGTATCAATCATGGCTCATACATAACAACTTTAGAATAATTACAAAAAAAAATATAAAAATCAAGACAGTTTTTGAGAACTTTTTTACAGTCTTTTGCATGAAAACAGGTGCGTCTTAAGAATAGGCTTGACTAATAATTATTATACGCAACTGGCTCCTAAAGCCATGGTGACCGGTTTATTTCGAACATCCTCTTACAACTTTGTACAACTTGTTTGATTGTAGCAGGACTATTTTCAGCAGTGTCAAATCAACAAGACTCAAGACTAGCGACATTTCAGGCGGAGTGATATTTCTGTCCCATCCGCAGCACTACCTCGTTCTTCCGCACGATGACACTCCCAACGTAATACCAGTCGCGATATAAATGACTCATAGATTTACGGGCCTCATCAAGAATTCATTTCCGACTTCACGTGTTCTACAGCTTCACTCGTGATTATGGTAGGGACACTTTGAAATAATACACAAACTTTGTTTTAAGAACTTTTCATTACATTTTCAAAGAAAAGGACGCAGTTTGATGTTTTTCCAATAACATCAACAAATGGTTGGTGGTCTTGCTATTCTGAAATCTTTATATTCAGCGCTTTTCCGCGATAGAGTTTGTATTCAGACCCAATATATCATGTACAAACACACTCATATGTGCATGAAATGTATATTATACGCCTTATGTGATATACACTGTATATGCAATGTATCCATTTATATCGAAGTATAAATCTAACAAAAATTAAATTCTTATTTTTTTTATCCTTAATTTTGTATTCTATCTTTAATTTAATTAATATTTCATTTCATTTTTAAATCTTAATTTTCTTGCAGATGGCAAACTTGGACTCTTGGAGAGCCAACATGGCACAACAGATCACAGTCACGGGTGGAATCGTACTGTTCTTGGTGCATTCTTGTGGTAAGATACCCTTTCTCATTTTATTATTGACAATCATTGTCTCCTTGTCGGATCGTGTATGGACCTGCATCACAAAAGGTGCATTGTTATGATGCGAATTTGTTTTGTAAATGCACATTTAACGAAATCGAGTCTCCAACACTGTGCTATTTCCTTGTCAAGAGGTTTTAGACATATATATTCTCTTTATTGGAGCAAGGATACAAAACAACTTAGCACGGATATGACATAGTTATCGTATAGCGTGGAAAGGTACATGTATAAAACAAAGCAAAGTATTGGTAATCTTGAAGTTAATGCATTTACTGGATGTTTCTGAGCTTGTCAGTGCAAAACATATATATGTATATATATATATATATATATATATATATATATATATATATATATTTAGGAAAATGACGTTGATTTTAACAAAACAATTACTCGCAAGTCTTATCAAATGTTCTCTGAAGTGAATATCTTCAAGGTAAAAGAGGAAACTTAATTTGCTTGATAAAATGTCTTTCAATTTTACAGTCGCCGTGACTTTCACCGTACCAAGTACCCTGACGGCTAACCGCCAAGTCACTGCGCGGTGTACCGAGAGTGGAGTGCTCGAGTCACAGACAGCGAGCTGGTTCTTGGACGGCGTCCAGATCACTGAGGGCGTGGTCACAAATAGCATTCAGGCTCGACAAGACAAAGGATGGGGATACCAAGGAAACGCTCGAACAAGTCAACCTACAGAGACTAATAGTGCATGTTACATAGGCTGACCGGAAAAAAGACAGGATCCATGTAGACTCATACCGCATTGTGATGAATAAATCAAGAAAGTGCTCACCTGACAATATACGTAAACATCATTCCTCATGAGACACATGAAATCAGGTATTTTTTGGTTGAAACTTCAGTCTTCGTGAGAGGATTTCTGCTCAATAGATCTACATATGCTATCATGATAGGAATATCATTGACACTTTGATATTTTTAATGACATCTAAGGACATCTCACTGACGCTCCGAAAACATGGTAGCTTTATTAAAGTGAAAAAGCACAATATGAATAACCAAGCGCCACACTGCTAATACAACGTGATATGATTCTGTCCATTTTATAAAGATTTATAATGATGACAAAATTGTATTAAATGATGATTAGCAAGAAGGATTTAACGGTAAGAGAAATAATAAACATAAACGGCATAAATAAAGAGTGCATTCACTTATTCATCTTTTGTGTAATTAACACTCATAATGATAAAAATATTGCCTTACCGGTGTTAACTAAAAGTTAAACAAGAGACACGATAAAATGAGACCACGTAATGAAGGGTATAGTCTCTTGAGTAACATCAGCGACGGAAGTGACCTTTGTACAGACAAACGCATGTACGACAGAAAACTCCTCGTATTTCCATCCCTCACGATGAAGACGGTTAGAATTTTCACGAAGAAAGGCTCTGATGTCTTGAAAATAAGTTGTCAACGATGAAAATGTATAAGAATATTTCCAAGAAGTTGGATATGCTGTTTTAGTGCTCAGGTTGGTGAAGTGTTTGAAAAGCACGTCAGGGAAGAAATTGCTTTGCCTTGAAACGACTTCTCTACCTACAGTATAGAAAGGACACAATAAACAACATAGCTAATTCAGACAAAATATGAATACTGCACGATGGTGTTTTCAGGTAAAGTTAGATTATGTTTCTTCTTTCGATGTGGTAAATACAATCTTTGCATATCAATGATTGTTTTTGATATTTCAGTTATGCCTGATATTTCTGCTCGACCACTTCAGGAACTAACGGAAGTACTACGGCACATGAATGACATACGAAGATTAGAATTTATTAAAGTTCATAACAGATGCATAATCTAGTCATGATAATGAAAAATCGGGATCAGACCACTGCGTTCATTCAAAATTTGCATTTGCTTTGCCGAAGACGACGGAAGTAACATTTGACAGCACTTAAAGATCTGTTGTGAAATACGAGTAATTTTCGCCAAATTTGGCTGTACTTCGAGGAATGAGGGTAACAAGAGAAGGAGAAAGACCTTAAGTACCTCAGAGACATCGAAGAACGATATTGTCGTCAATCAGAGTTTCGAAAATGCTAAGATTGTCCATGGAAGAAGCAACTGATACATTTGTACCTGAACGGAAGATAAGATCATCCTCAATTCGGGCCACTCTATGGGAGTGTGTGCGTAGCGCGTTCTTAAAAATTACAGAAGTTTGTCGAAACGCTTCAAAATTCTGCTTGTCGAGATAAATATGGATTGAATAGCGTCACCTGATTTTAGATTTCTCCCATCGATGACGAATAAACTGTTATGGCGAAAGAAATCCCGTAAGATATCTATGATATTTCTCCCATTCTTGCATTTGATCTTCACATGTTTCCATGTCTCCAATGAATATTTCAAAATAGATTGATAGTATCTGTCTTTATCATGTCCTTTGGAAGTTGTTGAATGTAAGATTTGTTAAGGACGCTTGTGCATAAATCAGGGAGGCTTACTGATTTGTATATAGGTGTGTAATACTTAGTAACAAATAATTTCAGTTGTGACATTAAGAAATAAAATAGACATGAAAGTAAATATATTATATGACGCAGGTAATGACTGTCTTCCCCATGTAAGAGCATTGGACATACAAAAGCTTATACACATGGTCTTATTAATAAATCTAAATAGAATGACCATAGATACCTATCCGGCTTTATCTATTTCAATCTTCAATCATGAACTATAAACGAGATCAGAGGACACAAATAATTCGCCGACAAGCATGCCTACACAAGTTACGTGGTGACTGTGGCACAAAAACCAATCTCTTCATCGGCGACTCTATCCTTCACACTAGCGTGACCGTCAAAAATCGTAGATTAAATCCATTTCAGTGGTAAAGTGGTGCATCTTCAAAGAGCCCAACTGAAATACATTTAAAAATGTTTATCAAGCAGGTCAGCAATCTATTTAATGATTGAGTATGATTTTGTTCTTCGGATAGCGAAATATCTTTCTTCCCTTTGCCTGGTACACGAGCTATGATCGTTAATGTCCTATATGGTTAGCATAAGACAAATATGTCCTTTTTTATATTCTGTCTTTGTAACTAAGAAACGTGGAATTAAAAAAAGTCTACGATATACGCATTGTTGAAAATCTTAGTTGTTGCCGTAGATGGAAAAGTTTTATTACTTGTACAAAAGGTATCATTTACAAATTCTTACAATATCGTACCATCAATAATAACCCGAAGATTGCATCAAGCAATATTTGTTATTTCAGAATCTCACTCGTTTACACAAGACTTCCTAGTGTAGACTAGAAATGGTTGTGTTAGGCATCATAGCCGTATGATACCTTGCAATAAAAATCCATAGAGGTCTCATCCGGAAAGGGATTACGGAGTCGTAACATGCATGAAACGATTCAGACATTCATGTAGCATAAGATGACTTGGATCGCAAATCTGAAAGAGAGAGTATGTTACCGGACCCCTTACATTCCAACTATTATCTTTATTACTGCACCAATCGTTGCTATTACTTCAAGACGTATTACAACATCGAAAGTGTGTTGACCTTCACCCCTTCCGCTGATCATCACGGGAAGACGCTACAGTGCATCATTTCCGGTTCTCAACGATCAGCCACACTGAACGTGAAACGTATGTACAGTATCCAGTATCATTGTATAAATTATGACATGCATTGTAAAAGTGTGTGTGTATGTGTGTGTGTGTGTGTGTGTGTGTGTGTTTGTGTGTGTGTATGTGGGTGTACGTGTGCGTGTGTGTGTCTGTGCTATGTATTAAAATGAACATTTAAAAAAAATCATACTTTATAATGTGTCTTTCAAATGTTTTACCGTCACTCTTCGAATGTTGGATTAAAAAAAAAAACAACAACATTGTGTCTTGTGCCGTGACACAAACAATGGCGGATCTGGTGCTCCCCCTTTTGTTTTCTTGCTTTCTTTTTTGATAAAAGATAGAAAAAGGAAAAATAAATAAAGCAGCGCAATGGGCTTACGCGGTCCTTTATACTTTTTCTACTTTTTTTTATATAAAAGTACAGTGGATCAGAAAAAAGCGCTTTAGCCCCTTGTCAGCTGATGAAATCCTAGTCCACTGCCTGGACTGTCTTCGTCCTGCTTTCCCCACAGTACAGTCAATGAGAGAGCATGCCCATATTTCGTCGTTAATGGCTTAAAAAAAAAGTAGGAATGCGAGCCTTATATCGGAAGGCAGCAATTAGTCGACTTGCAATTATGCGTGGACTGTCGGAATTAAAAGGCTTCGCGCTACCGGCCTGTGAGAGCGCAAATTGAAGATGGAAAAGAAAAGAGTCCCGAATCGGGACTAAGGGCCCCGTCACACTACAACGAATGCCCAACGAATGCCAAGGGAAAGCCCAACGAATTCGAAAATGTGAAGACAGTTTGGATGTCTGACGTTCTTTGAATTCATTAGCTATTCGTAGGGATTCGCAGAGATACGCTGGAGATTTTGGACATGTTAAAGAAAACAAACATCGTCTCCAGCGTATCTCTGCGAATCCCGACGAATAGCTGATGAATACAAAGAGCGCCAAGCATGTTACGAACTATTCTAGTATTACCAACGGATGTGAACATATCTTCAAATTTTCTAATTTATTGGACATTCGTTGGGCATTCGTTGGGCATTCGCTGTAGTGTGACGGGGCCTTTATGACAACCCTAAAGTGGAAATTTTCATTGTCCCCCCCCCCTTTTTTTTTACGGAATTCGAGTCCTGAATCCGCCCCAGCAAAGACACGCAATAAGAAACAAGTGCCTCTGGAGTAGATTTGTGTTTGTTTGTTTGTTTGTTTGTTTGTTTGTTTGTTTGTTTGTTGCTTTTTGTATGCTTTCACGTTAGTGGGTATGCAACACAATATCTGGACGTGGCACACTAGTATTTGATGTACTCATAACACAGGTAAAACAGCTGCTGCTGTAATTATTTGCTCTGCAGTTTAGCAAGAATCATACAAAATACTGATACTTTATTTGTATCAAAACAGGAGAAACAATATTTTACAGAACTTGCAATAAGTCGCTGAAATATTCCGCTTTCTATCTGTACTCTCATTTCTCGTCCTACATACATTATTACAAACATTATTATTATTATTTTTTTTTTTTGTTACTGGAATGGGTCCACTTCATCCTGGTCATTTATAATGGTTCACTGACTATTTTTTCCCTTTTACCTCAAGTTTCCTACGAGTGATTTATCAACTCGAATACTCCACAGGGATGATTGCTACTGTTAGATATTCATTAATTACGATCCAGCAGGTTATTAACAATGTACATATAACGTATTTTTGAAACTCTTTGGGGTTTATTACAGCTATCTTGTATGTTGCTCTGTGACAGATTTATTAAGCTCAAAACAATTCATAACGAAACAAAAACACTAATGAAGGTATCAACTTTGGCTCGATTTCCAATATTTTGTTCCTTAAAATCAATAAAAGAAGTTATTTCAAACATAAATGAACTACCTCTGTATCCTCAAGGTATCTATGTGACCAGGCATTACTTTGAAATGATGTTTAACTTAATATGAATGGACTTTCCTAACCTATCTGAACGGTGGGGAGAAAGAACACATTCATAAAAATGTTTACTTAAAAAAAAAGGAACTTTGAGAGTTCAAATGCTTAATCTCTTCAATCTGTGTTCTGTGCGATGAATAGGACAAAAAGAGAATGGAATCCTCCATTGAAACCGCAGTAGAGAAATTATCAAATACTTCAGATGAAATCTTGCACACTTTTCAAACACATTCTATCGATGATTAATTCTAACTTTTAAAGCAGCAGCATTACTATTTCAGAAGTTATAAGAGTTGAAAGGGAAGATTGTGTAAGTGTGTATAAGAAACGAAAAGGGGCCTCTTCATTAGACACACCTAATCACACCATACCATACAGAAACCGCAATTTCCATTCATTTTTCTAATCCCAAACTTAAGGATAATATAGATTGAGAATTGGTCATTCAGAAAGTACCAAAACTACAGATTGACCTGGGTGAACTATGGTATTTTGTCTATTTTGAATCTTCACTTAAACGAGTGTATAAAATATAAAATAGGGCAACATTTTGTTAATGTTGTGATGCACGGTCACATATTTTCGAGAGAGGGAGAAAGAAAAGGAGTATATAAAAATATTTAAAATAACATTCACATAAGTACTTGACTAAAAAAAAAAAAATAATAATCGGTGGTTTATTAATACCCGCATAAGTACAATCCTCAGCCAATGCCTTCACATAGTAAGTATGTTTATTTATATACAATAAGCCGCCAAAATTATCGAAATGCATTTTCTAATTATGCGAATATTGAGACGCACAACAAAATATGTCCAATATTACCCGCTGTGTCTAAGAATTAAGAAAAGAAGCCATTATCAAATGCAATCATTTCATAACACATAACAATGATTATGATGTAAACATTAATACTTACTATAAATCGTTATACCCATGAGACATTGTAAGGTACAATAATACCAAAAATCTAAAATGTCCCCCATTATTACTTGAATACAATTGTAGTTACAGGTTATGTTTTAGTGAAAAAAGAAACAGAGTTGTTTTAACTTTGCTTGAATATTGTAAAGTTATTGTACTCTAATTTGTTATACGCAAATGTTATTGTGTACTCTATACATTTTTCGGGAATTAAATAAGATAAAAGTGAAATTAACTAAATTGACAATACACAGAGTTGAGATATAAACCATTGATAAACATACCTTTCCTTGACATCACCTATTAACCTATCATATCACTAAAGATTTCGGATTACACCAACAGTATCTATTATTTGACATGTAAAAGTTAGATGAGAGAAAGCTTATTATAACAGTGGAACCTACATCCTACAAGCTTTGCTTTTTAGTAGGTTCCTAATATTACACACCATTTATTTGTCCTTATACATTTGCACAAATTTTTCTCAAATTGATTGTTACGATAGCGTATTTTTTTTTTCTTAAAGACAATGGAATATAAAACTTCTGCGAAATGTGGAATATGGAACGAGACTGATAATAAAAAAGAAACTTGGATCAATTGATACAAAATAAACTCTGCACGATGCAGGTCCAATGTGAAATTTTATGTATAACTGCTTTTCCGAGATGCAACTGAAATGAAAGATTTTTTTCCGCTGATTCGTTGCCTTCCCATCATGGCGTGTAGATGGTCCGGCCGATAACGTGATAACTATCAAGACACGTGATCAGGGGTCTTCCTTGGAAATCGAATGTCACGTGATCCCTCAGAACCAACCACATCCAGCCATCGATTCATACGTCATCAAAGCTGATGGCGTCATACTCACCCAGTCATCTTCTCCTACTACTCTTATTTCTCCACGGCCTCGTTGGTGTATCGAACTGTCATGTGAAGGAAGGAACGACGTGGGACCGACATCGAGTACATCTATCTATTGTCCAAGAGGTAAACACACACACCCACACACACACACACACATACACACACACATACACACACAGCCACACATACACTGACACGCACATGCACAAACAAATGCAGCAATCAAAAACAGTTTTGAGCAGCTTGAATGCAACCATCGTGACATGTAAATGAAAACCGTTCATATCGCTTTGTATTAAAATTTGATCGGGTTTCCATGGGGTATTCTTTGTATCTGTGACTGTGTATGTTTGTGTGTGTGTGTGTTTGTGTGTGTGTGTGTTTGTGCGTGATCTTGTCCCATTGCTTTACTTGTACTTCAATCTTCCTCTTATCTTTACTTAATCGGAATGCCTATTCGTTTATTTGGATATACACGCACGTATGCATAGACTCTTTTTTTTTCCTCCGGGAAATTGATTTTTTTGAGCAAGCTCTCGTGTTATCTTTTTTTTTTTTTTTTTGCAGGTTCCCTCCATATTCCTTATCAGCGTGACAAATCAAATTACTGACAAATCAAATTGATTTTTATGAAGATCAAATTACGTAGATTACTTGTCTTCATATATGTGCCTGTATGGGTAACTACTTTTGTTATATTATAGTTTATATTTGGTATTTTGCTTTATGGTATTTCACCTTCTTGTATAAAAATGGTTAATGCTGCTTTGCAGTAATATTAAATTATTTGGATATGCATGATAGATATAGATAAATGAAATGGAATGAAAAATGAACGAAATAAGTCAAACATTTCGCATTTGATACCAAAGACCAATCATTAGAACTCTATGACTACAAAATAGGATTATTAGTTACCTATCAACTCTTCTGATTTAGTTTAGATAAATGTATCTTAATGTGGACAAGTTCCGATGTTTTATGTTTGCCTGTACAGCACCTCCGCCAAATGATGCTTTACAAGTTGATTTCCAAGAGACTGGAAATTTCAGGGAGGTCGGAGGTCACGTTGATTTGACTGTATCCTGCGCAATAGCCCGTCATACTCGACCATTCCCGCCTATTGAGCGCTACGTCATCAAGCAAGATCATCAAACATTGTCGACCTCCAACTCGTTCACCCTATCTCCTCGACCAGCCAGCTGCACAAATATCACATGTATTGGTGAAAATGACATCGGGTCGGCAACATCTGTTAGAACCTATTGTCCCGGAAGTACGACTATTCGTTTCATTGTATGTCATATGACATAAATTTTTACCTATTTACGGTGCTTTGTGTTTATAAATATAGAACTAGCTGTCTCCTGTGTGCATTGACACTAGCTCCGGCTATGAAGGGTACACATGTAGCATGTGTAACAAGAAATGTGTGATTTATGCATGGAATTTCACATTTATTGGTACAAAAAAAAATAACTGCATTTAGATAGAACGTTGATACATATACGAAAAATAAGGAAGGATAAACGTGTGTGATCTTTTTAGTTGCGACATGAGAGCCTTGAATGTTTATCATGGCTGTTCATATCTCCTCATTTAATGACATATCTTTCATTTCAAAATCTGCTTCCCAGTCCACACCTCAATGTTTC